>CM034538.1:35593055-35748642 GCA_020002185.1 Paraescarpia echinospica
ACCAGAAAAAGCGTCTTTTAAATTGCCGAATAAGACGATTGAATTTGTTCTTAAACAGCTACGAAAGAGGTCAGCGATAAAAGCAACATGACTGGATGGCATCCGTTGTAAACTAATAAAACTGAGTGACGAAATCATTGCACCGCACGTAGTAAACATTTGCCGTACAAAAGCGGAGACTAAAACGAGGTCATAAATAACATATCTATATCGGTCTTGCCAACTATGTCTAAACTTCTGGAACGACACGTGAACAACCATTTATACGCCTACCCTACAGAGTTTAAATTACTGCTAGACAAGTAATCCGGGTTTAGAAAGAATCGATCATGTGAAACCGCATTGCTTAAGCTGACATTAAGGCAACATTAACAAAGGCAAGTTGTGTCGCATGGTATTAGTCGATCTGAGAAAGGCTTTTGACTCTTTGACCATGATCTGATTTTACTCAAACTGAGTTAGATGATTGCCATGAAAACGAGCTAGCCTGGTTCCAATCTTTTTTAGCGAACGCTACCAATGCGTGAAATATGACAGTGTGTTGTCTTCCTTTAATGATAGGTATGCCATTCTTGAAGTAACAAACACGCGGATTGACATGTTTGCCGATGACTCGACACTTTATGCGGCCGGCAAATGTGTTGGAGACATAAACCGGTCACTAACAACTCACTCAAAATCAACACTACAACTGAATAAACGAAAATCGAATTATTCTAAACGACGATAAGACAGAGTGCATGATGCTCATCACACCCCCGGCTGCACAAACATTCGTGTTCAAAAGTACAACCTGGCCATAGGCCAGCGCACGTTTGCTTATCTTCTTCCTTCAACTGTCTTTTTGTTTTTAATTCAAGAAGGATATATACAATTGTTTGCACTTTTCAGTTGATATGTCTGAATGACTGTTTACTTTTAAATGGTAAATTATTTTAAAACATTTATTTGAATTTAATTTACTATTATTATTGAGTTTAATGTTTATATCTAGAATTGGTAAATTGATTCATGATGTTGTTTTATTTGTAGTTTCATACTAATAATTTATTATTTAATGTGTTTTTAATTTAATTAATTTATCATTATTTATATGTTAACGTTGTGAATTTTATACTTTATCAAAAGCTGGTAAATGTTTATGTAAGAATGTAGTGTAAGATGGTCCATTGAAAATCACGATATAACACGTGACATGGTCACCATCATTAAATAAAGCTTTTACTTACTTACTTACCGGACCACGCAGGAAATGTGAAGATGTTTTTTTTATAATTAATCCATGAATACCGACTTGCTCAGACCAGTGCGAGCAGAAGGTGACGCACTGTACCTGACATTTGTCCGAAAAGCAGAATGGTATATGCTTTAGCTGAAGGCATCGTTTCAATTATTATTTGTCTTAGTGACAAGACGTTTAATTTTGAACGTTGTACAATTCTGTTGTTATAAGTATCATAGTCAAACGTATAAACAATTGGCAACCATGCTTTGATTTATATATATAATTTTCTCCACCAAGTCTCAGCTGCGTTTCTGCCACTGCCAGAATCCAAGGCCGTCGTCTTCAAAGAAATATATAAATGACAATATTATATAGTATTTAACACAAATTAAATACTTTTTCACGTACGTTTTGGTCACCAAATAATGTGGCTTGTGTCAATTGCGATTATATGTTGGATGCTGGAGTCAGATTTCGCAATAAATCATGGCGGGAGAAGAGTGTTGATCAACGTGATTACAGTGGAACATTTCTATAACATCCTGACCCTACAACCTTTACAAGTATGACCAATGTTCTAATGTCCAAGTGTGCAACACCGTTGTTAAGTGCAGGGTACATTCATGTAGCAGTGAGAAATCCGGACGCTGTAGCACAGGTTGACCCGATCCGCTGTCTCCTCGATTGCGATGCTCTAACTTTCGGAACAACGCGCCAACATGTTATGCTGCCAAGGCTAGCAGTAGCGACGCGCAGCGGTACGTCAGGCACCGATATCACATATCGACGCTGTCGCGAACGTGTGTAATCGTGGTACACTGGAGGTCTGCCTGTTCTCGACATCTTGGCTAGGCGTGGCGGTGACGATGCCACACCTAGCCCAGGTGTTGAGAAGAAGCAGATCTCCAGTGTACCACGATTACACACGATCGCGACAGCGTCGATATCTGATATTCGCAGTCTCATTACCAAGTCGCCAACGACATCTTGCGCGCTCGACCCATTGCTAACATGGCCACTTAAAGACGTTTCGGACGGATTAGCGCCAATTCTGACGCAACTGATTAACGCATTCATCATACATACACGGTGATCGTTGCCTAAAACATGCTGACGTCATCCCGTTACTAAAGGAGCCTAATCTAGATGCTGACAACGTGTGACATTACAGACCCGTCTCGAGTCTCCCTTTTGTCTCCAAGTTGCTTGAGAGAAGGTCGCACGGTGCCTACTCGATCACGCAACTGCGAACGACCTACTCGATCGGAACCAGTCGGCCTATCGACCGTACCACTCAACTGAAACTACTCTAGTGCTTGTACAGAATGATAGTCTTCAGGCATTAGACCGGCGGTTTGGGTGATACTCGTACTACTCGATATGTATGCCGCATTCGACACCGTTGACCACGACATCCTGATCTCGCGTCTTGAAAAACGCATTGGTGTGACTGGCTCCGCACTAGAATGGGTCCGCTCATACTTGACCGATCGAACACAATCCGTGAAAATACCAGGCGGTGCTTCCGACCTTTCAAATATCGCTTTCGGTGTCCCCCAAGGCTCAGCACTGGGTCCAATGCTTTTCACCATCTACACGTCCCCAATCGGCGACATCATCAAACAACACATCTTGAACTATCACATGTACGCAGACGACACACAGCTTTACACCAAATTCGACATTACTGATGAAAATCGAACTCTGTGTCAACGCCGTCCGCGCGTGGATGAACACCAATCTACTGAAAGTCAATGAGGACAAAACAGCCGTGCTCGTCTTGACATCACGCACCAACCAGAAGAAACACAACATCACCATGATAAAGATAGGCAACTGTGACATTACTCCTAGTTCGAGTGCCTACAACATCGGCGTTGCATTCGACGTTGAAATATCGATGGTACGCCATGTGCAACACGTATGTCGTGCCGCATACTTTCACCTGCGTAACATTGCTTCCATACGATCGTGTCTATCGGAGAAAGCAGCGGCTCGAATAATACATTCATGATGATTTCGAGACTCGACTACGGGAATGTTTTGCTGTTCGGCATCCCAGACGTTCTGATCTCTAAACTGCAGAGAGTGCAGAACTCAGCAGTTCGATTGGTAGTCCGCTGCAACAGGCGAGAGCACATCACCCCGATGCTAAAGAAGCTCCATTGGCTTCCGGTGAAACAGCGTATCGTTTACAAAATACTGCTGCTTTCGTTCCAAGCCCAACTTGGCATTGCACCGTCGAACATCACCGACTTGCTCGATGCGTACCGACCAGCGCGGGCGCTACGTTCTGCCAACAACAACGACCTGCGTGTGCCGCCATTCAACAGCAGATACGGCGATCGCTCCTTCTCAGTTTCGGCCCCACGACTTTTTCTATTAGAATTAAAGACAGTCACAGCGCTAGCCACATTCAAGCGACTTTTAAAAAAGTCGGTCGCAGTTGTTCGTAATTAAGAAGAACGCGATGCTGCATGCTTCTACGACCTATTTGTGGTAGGCACGAAATCCTACGTAAAAGAGGCAATTTAGTCGGCGGAAATGAAGTATCTTCAATAAAGAATGAGTGATGATAAATATCTCTGTGCCAATGCAAACGTGACAAACTGGCCAGTTGCTCGTGGCTTGCATCAATAATGTTCCTCGATTTAGTTATTTTCGTCGTCATGGATCCCGTGTCACTAAGTAAGGGAAGATGGGGACCCATGAGCCATTTTCACGTTTTCAGCGATAAACCAAAACATAATACAGTTTTTTAACATTAAAATTGCACTATCGTGTAAATGTGTATGTCCTCTAACAGGGTCGTGGAATTTGTTAGGTTGGGATACGTCAATTTCTAACTATATGCAAATTAGTGAAGGTGGCATGTGAAGTGGATCATTCTATTGTTCTTGTTGTCCATTCTTTTCATAATCCCGCCTGCTTTTCACACTGTTCTTTCATATCAGAAACAGTCAGGCATGGGTTAATGTCAACTGTTTGTTGTTAATTTGTTAATTCAATTAACTCAATTAACTTAACTTAATTTACTTTCTCAAAACACGCAAATTAATTTAATTTAATTAATTAACGTTTTTGGAAGAGGTTATTTTAATGTAATTTAATTAACAAAATGTCAATTAACTTTAAATTTACTTGTTTTATTTGGCATTATTGTATGCGTTCCTTTGTGGTGATAGTCACTGGCCTGCTGTCAGTGGTTAGAGCTTTAAGGTCCATTCTGCACAGTGACCAAAGTACACTCAGTTGACATCAAAGGCAGTTGCATGTACAGGTAATTGTTTGAATTGTCTCACTGTCCAACCAATGTCAATCAGTGGATAAGCTCCACTGGGAGTGTGGCAGTGGGCCCACATGACAGAGTACTGTAAGTATGTAAGAGTACTAACTTTTATGAGTTTACCACCCATTCAAGTGCATACAATACAAAGGATATATGGAGCTGTTTAGTGTCGTTGGAAAAGTGTTCTGTGCTGAAAGATGCTGATTAAGTGACAATTGAGATTGTCTGTTCGAACTGCTCATGTTCTTGAAATGGAAGGACTGTTCTGGACCAGACAGTGAACATTTGTTAACAACAGCCTATTGGATTAACATTAGTTACAATACTTAATTACGGTACTATGTATAATTACTTTTTTCTTAGAAAACATTTATTAAATGCGTTAATGCTGTCAATCAATTCATTGCTATGATTTTGCCTGATTTTACCACATAATGTTAATTGTTGTTTGAATTAAAGTTAATTATTAATTTAATTGAAGTTAATTGAAGTTAATTGAAGTTAATTTAAATTAATTGTTAATTGAATTAAAGTTAATTGTTAATTTTATTTTATTGAGCAAAATGAGAGGTTAATTAATTTAATTTGATTGACCTGATAAATATGTGAGGATAATTTAATTTAGTTTAATTGGGACATTTACGAGTTAATAGTAATTTAAATAGTTCACTTTTCAAGTTAATTGCCCCATGCCTGATAGCAGTCAACCTCTTCTCCTTGTTCCCTACACGTTGACGAATCAGGACGAGACAGGAGACGAATGTCCTTAGGTAGTAGTCACTTGCTCTGGATTCGCAGCGGTCTGTGCTATGACCATTTTTTAATGTCGTATAGCATGGCGAGTGCGCGATAATGTAGAGTGGTTGGCACATCCGCATGGCGTGCCAGCGCTCTGAGTTTAAAACGTGGACCGGGAAGGCATATATTTGATATATGTGATGAACAGAAACTTGGCTCTCAACACACATCCACACCCACAACCCCTCCGCCCTGTACACACACGTCTTTAAATTAAAAGATATGAAAAAATGGCAAGTTTTCCTCAATTTCAATGAAATCAGGTCTGAAACTGTACCTATATACTACTTGCGACGTCTTTAAAACTAGACATATTTCATCATTCAGTGATGACGTCTCGTTACAAAAATATCGAAAGATGGTATTTTAGATACTCATTAACTAGGCCGCCTATAATTGAATTCCGGTATGTCTTGCTGGATTATTTGCTGTTCCGCTATATTTCTTGTGCACTTGAGTGGAGCCCCCTGTGTTCTGGCCTGTGGTATATATGCCCTGGTTTTCCCTTTGGTAATTTGCCACTTACTGAGGTATACAATTGCAATATCCGTTTCTCAAAAAAGTTAATGAGTGGTTAATGCTAATGTCAAATTATTTCCTTTTCCAATGACAAACATATAACAGCGACGTAGTAGTCATAGAGGGTTCCTTGTTTTATAAACATGCATAAAAGCCACTACCTTTGACTAAGGTAATGCATTGCTCCACATATAATTGGAAGTGCGTGTGATACATTCCGCGATATCGAAGGCCAGATGCTGACATCGAAGACACTGTTCTTGTCCAGTGCTTAAAACAAACAATACTACTTATGGTTTCATTGGCTGATTCACTGAAATGTCTAAATATACACACACGCATACGCTTCTAGAGATGTTTTGCTTTGTAATCAATCTTAATTACTAGGCTAATTCAAAATGTCTGCAATGATTATACACAATGTTGCGTTAAGGTATTTCGTAACACATGCTAACATTACCGGGCCTTGTATTGCTGTGCGTGTTTATGGTCGTCATGAATCCTAAATGCTGGATGCAGGTGGCGTATTGACAAGGTAACACTACCACCAATAGCACATATCTGGTCTCTCATTTTCCCTGCGGACGTTGCAGTCAAGCCCCTGCATTGAGCGAGCCTTGACATGACGCAACGACGCATGCATCAAAGAAGCAGCGCCGTTTTGTAACTCAACTTGTAATACCTGTATTTTCGTTTAAGTCGACAAAAAAGCCAGTCTTCAAAAATATATGCTATTTTGGTTTTGAATATTCGATGCTATGATTTTTCAGTGCAAACTTTTTTTTACGTGTAGGCCTACACTGCCTTTATGAGGTATATATCGATTTTATTTTTAAGCTTAGTCACCCACACTGCTAGCACCCACACAATTAGCAGGTTATTCGACTACGGGAATGTTTTGCTCTTCGGCATCCCAGACGTTCTGATCTCTAAACTGCAGAGAGTGCAGAATTCAGCAGTTCGATTGGTAGTCCGCTGCAACAGGCGAGAGCACATCACCCCGATGCTAAAGAAGCTCCATTGGCTTCCGGTGAAACAGCGTATCGTTTACAAAATACTGCTGCTTTCGTTCCAAGCCCAACATGGCATTGCACCGTCGTACATCACCGACTTGCTCGATGCGTACCGACCAGCGCGGGCTCTACGTTCTGCCAACAACAACGACCTGCGTGTGCCGCCATTCAACAGCAGATACGGCGATCGCTCCTTCTCAGTTTCGGCCCCACGACTTTTTCCGTTAGGATTAAATACAGTCACAGCGCTGGCCACATTCAAGCGACTTTTAAAAACCCACCTGTTCCTTGTAGCATTCTATGTTTAGTTAAGTCTGTGATCTCGTACATGACATAGTGTTTTTAAATAATTTATTATCATTTACCTAACTTATATGTCTTATGATGCACATAAAATTATTATGTCACGTTTTAATTAATGCTATATCCTTTTACCACCTAATCTTATTGCCTATGCATTATGCATCATGGTTTTAGCAGTTTATTTAATTAATTAATTGTTATTATCATTTATTAGCTAGCTAGCTTTACTATTCACATATTAATCTATCTTAGCGCCTCTGAATGGACTTTTGTCTAGAAATATGGCGCTCTACAAGTTGACTAATTATTATTATTATAAATTACCTAACTGTAAAATAACGCCACTTCCGTCCGCATTTCAACACGGGAGAGACGCAAATAACTATACTATTGGATTAACCCGGAATACGACGACATGCTGAAAGAAAATCATTACATGACAATTTAAACGACCTATCTATCTGGTATCAGAGTGGTAAGTTGACACCCTAAACAAGTGTTATTTCCCGCGCCATGTATTGACGCTAGAGGAACATATCCTCCCTCTCCCATACTTCAGCTAGAGTATATTAGTATTACAATGCATAATCTGCTAATTGTGTGGGTGCTAGCAGTGTGGGTGACTAAGCTTAAAAATAAAATCGATATATACCTCATAAAGGCGGTGTAGGCCTACACGTAAAAAAAAGTTTGCACTGAAAAATCATTGCATCGAATATTCAAAACCAAAATAGCATATATTTTTGAAGACTGGCTTTGTTGTCGACTTAAACGAAAATACAGGTATTACAAGTTGAGTTACAAAACGGCGCTGCTTCTTTGATGCATGCGTCGTTGCGTCATGTCAAGGCTCGCTCAAGGCTGGAGCTTGACTGCAACGTCCGCAGGGAAAATGAGAGACCATATATGTGCTATTGGTGGTAGTGTTACCTTGTCAATACGCCACCTGCATCCAGCATTTAGGATTCATGAACGACCATAAACACGCACAGCAATACAAGGCCCGGTAATGTTAGCATGTGTTACGAAATACCTTAACGCAACATTGTGTATAATCATTGCAGACATTTTGAATTAGCCTAGTAATTAAGATTGATTACAAAGCAAAACATCTCTAGAAGCGTATGCTCTACTGGGTGTATATTTAGACATTTCAGTGAATCAGCCAATGAAACCATAAGTAGTATTGTTTGTTTTAAGCACTGGACAAGAACAGTGTCTTCGATGTCAGCATCTGGCCTTCGATATCGCGGAATGTATCACACGCACTTCCAATTATATGTGGAGCAATGCATTACCTTAGTCAAAGGTAGTGGCTTTTATGCATGTTTATAAAACAAGGAACCCTCTATGACTATTACGTCGCTGTTTTATGTTTGTCATTGGAAAAGGAAATAATTTGACATTAGCATTAACCACTCATTAACTTTTTTGAGAAACGGATATTGCAATTGTATACCTCAGTAAGTGGCATATTACCAAAGGGAAAACCAGAGCATATATACCACAGGCCAGAACACAGGGGGCTCCACTCAAGTGCACAAGAAATATTGCGGAACAGCAAATAATCCAGCAAGACATACTGGAATTCAATTATAGGCCTAGTTAATGAGTATCTAAAATACCATCTTTCGATATTTTTGTAACGAGACGTCATCACTGAATGATGAAATATGTCTAGTTTTAAAGACGTCGCAAGTAGTATATAGGTACAGTTTCAGACCTGATTTCATTGAAATTGAGGAAAACTTGCCACTTTTTCATATCTTTTAATTTAAAGACGTGTGTGTACAGGGTGGAGGGGTTGTGGGTGTGGATGTGTGTTGAGAGCCAAGTTTTTGTTCATCACATATATCAAATATATGCCTTCCCGGTCCACGTTTTAAACTCAGAGCGCTGGCACGCCATGCGGATGTGCCAACCACTCTACATTATCGCGCACTCGCTATGCTATACGACATTAAGAAATGGTCATATCACAGACCGCTGCGAATCCAGAGCAAGTTACTACTACCTAAGGACATTCGTCTCCTGTCTCGTCCTGATTCGTCAACGTGTAGGGAACAAGGAGAAGAGGTTGACTGCTACCAGGCATGGGGCAATTAACTTGAAAAGTGAACTATTTAAATTACTATTAACTCGTAAATGTCCCAATTAAACTAAATTAAATTATCCTCACATATTTATCAGGTCAATCAAATTAAATTAATTAACCACTCATTTTGCTCAATAAAATAAAATTAACAATTAACATTAATTCAATTAACAATTAATTTAAATTAACTTCAATTAACTTCAATTAAATTAATAATTAACTTTAATTAAAACAACAATTAACATTATGTGGTAAAATCAGGCAAAATCATAGCAATGAATTGATTGACAGCGTTAACGCATTTAATAAGTGTTTTCTAAGAAAAAAGTAATTATACATAGTACCGTAATTAAGTATTGTAACTAATGTTAATCCAATAGGCTGTTGTTAACAAATGTTCACTGTCTGGTCCAGAACAGTCCTTCCATTTCAAGAATATGAGCAGTTCGAACAGACAATCTCAATTGTCACTTAATCAGCATCTTTCAGCACAGAACACTTTTCCAACGACACTAAACAGCTCCATATATCCTTTGTATTGTATGCACTTGAATGGGTGGTAAACTCATAAAATTTAGTACTCTTACATACTTACAGTACTCTGTCATGTGGGCCCACTGCCACACTCCCAGTGGAGCTTATCCACTGATTGACACTGGTTGGACAGTGAGACAATTCAAACAATTACCTGTACCTGCAACTGCCTTTGATGTCAACTGAGTGTACTTTGGTCACTGTGCAGAATGGACCTTAAAGCTCTAACCACTGACAGCAGGCCAGTGACTATCACCACAAAGGAACGCATACAATAATGCCAAATAAAACAAGTAAATTTAAAGTTAATTGACATTTTGTTAATTAAATTACATTAAAATAACCTCTTCCAAAAACGTTAATTAATTAAATTAAATTAATTTGCGTGTTTTGAGAACGTAAATTAAGTTAAGTTAATTGAGTTAATTGAATTAACAAATTAACAACAAACAGTTGACATTAACCCATGCCTGACTGTTTCTGATATGAAAGAACAGTGTGAAAAGCAGGCGGGATTATGAAAAGAATGGACAACAAGAACAATAGAATTATCCACTTCACATGCCACCTTCACTAATTTGCATATAGTTAGAAATTGACGTATCCCAACCTAACAAATTCCACGACCCTGTTAGAGGACACACACATTTACACGACAGTGCAATTTTAATGTTAAAAAACTGTATTATGTTTTGGTTTATCGCTGAAAACGTGAAAATGGCTCATGGGTCCCCATCTTCCCTTACTTAGTGACACGGGATCCATGACGACGAAAAGAACTAAATCGAGGAACATTATTGATGCAAGCCACGAGCAACTGGCCAGTTTGTCACGTTTGCATTGGCACAGAGATATTTATCATCACTCATTCTTTATTGAAGATACTTCATTTCCGCCGACTAAATTGCCTCTTTTACGTAGGATTTCGTGCCTACCACAAATAGGTCGTAGAAGCATGCAGCATCGCGTTCTTCTTAACTACGAACAACTGCGACCGACTTGTCACCGATAATGTTTCGTTGTTATTCCCAATCTTAGGCAGGGCTGGTAATTATTAACATGATATTAGTTTAATCAGTTGTAAATCATCCGATAATTATTAACATGATATTAGTTTAATCAGTTGTAAATCATCAGAGTTGTTTGATGTGTAAGAACCTGGAAATTCAAAGATACATATGGACCCCGTACGTACGCGTGTCTCAGCAGTGACTGCTAATTACAGATAATATCGTATTAGAGTAGCTAATTGTTAGTTGCAAGTGTAGGTACCTGCATGAATCTAGATTGGCTTGAACGGAGCTTTCGACATCCTCACGATGCTTTCGTCAGCTGAACTGAATCACTCTCGGTCGTCATGTGACGTTGTTCGTGTTCGTCACGTGACAGGAATTCCACGAATATTGCGGGAAGATTGTAACCGGTGTTTCTGGTGATCGCTGGTCGCTTCTCTGGTATGTCAATGGCATCACTTATAGCTCTTCTTCTGGCGAACACAATCTTTAGCCATGACGTTATCTGATTGTTGTTTTGCAAAATTTTAATATTTCTCAGGCGTAATTTACAAATTGCGGACACTGTTTTTGTTTTAATAAGTATAATTTGGATGGCATTATATGTTCAACACATTTATTATATTATTAAGAACAATCGTACATATTAATAAACTAGAAACGAACATAGTTCCTTTAATATGGCTCGTAACGCATGATGTGTGTCTCTCGAGTTTACGTAATATTGTTTACAAAGTTGTCTTTTAGACCTGTTAGCTACATGTCATAACTTATATTTCTTATTACTCTTGACTGAATGAATGAATGAATGAATGATTCGTTTATTCAAACATTGGCAACATAATACAAGAAAAAAGAAAAGACAACCGTGTATATATACACATATATAACCATATACACATCTATATATTTTATGTGATATAAGTATACATAATCTACACAATTCCACATACACAAAAGTGTATAATAGTACATATTAATAAACTAGAAACGAACATATTTACAAAGTTGTCTTTAGACTTTGACCTGCTAGCTACATGTCATATCTTGTATGTCTTATTACTCTTGAATGAATTGATGAATGATTCGTTTATTTAAACATTGGCAACATAATACAAAAAGAAAGAAAAGACAACCGTGTATATACATACATAATCATATATATTCATCACACACACACACACACACACACACACACACACACACACACACACACACACACACACACACACACACACACACACACACACACACACACACACACACACATATATATATATTTGATGTCATATAATTATACGTAATCTACAAAATACAATATACATACATGTTTATAAACAATGTTTGAAGGGAATAAACACGAAGTCAGTTATGTTTATTTAAGTTTACCCCTGACAATCATATTATGGTAAAAGTGTTAGGTTTCCCACACGTGTACGTTTTTCACACACTATAATCAATGCATATTGTGCACCCTCTCAGTATATTTATTGTGATGCACGATGCACTTGATTAAATCCGGTTATTGAAGGTTATCGACCATGTGGTAATTAATCAGAAGTGGAGACGATCATGCCAGGATGTCAGAGCTAGACCTGTAGCCGATGTGGGGAGCGATCGTGGGCTAGTAGTGGCAACGCTGTCCTTGAAGCTAAGGAAGGCAAGGAGAGGAGAAGAAAGACAGCGCCGATTTGACACATTAAAGTTGAAGACCACTAATACAGGGAAAGCTTTCTAGCTGGACTTGCAAACCCGTTTTTGTATACTCCAAGAGGAACAAGAATTGTGCATCGACAGTTTTAATTAGCCATTAACAGAAACAAGTAAGACAGTTTTAGGGTACAAAAGCAACATGAAAGAGGAATTGATCAAACCACACACGAAGACAACAATCGATGAAAGAAAACAGCAAAAAGACGCTAAATGATGCCAAACCCCACGACTGAAGGAACAGCTACAGACTTGATACTCAGAACTGGACAAATAAATGAAAAGGAAACGAAAGCAGACATGAGAGCCTTCATCGAAAATCTGGCGGACAAAGCAGAAACAGCGGCACAGACACATAACATGGCCGCACTGTATAAGATGCAAGAGCATAAATGTTTCCCAGTTGGTACCTCCTGTAATCTATATATATTATATATAGACAAGTGATGCGTGCGCGCGGTGTCGGGGGTGGCGGGGATTACCTTCTGGTTCCCTATGCTTTCTGTCGTCAGGAGTGCGAGTGGCTCGATTCCATTCCTCGATTTCAGTTGTCTTCATTGATCTTGCACTGCTCTCTCCACTAGCTGTCTCCATTCCCTCTATCTTTCCATTCCTCCCCCAAGTCTCTCTTTACATTATAATTATAAAGTGAATCAAATCAAAGTATTGCAATATGTCTAACTTCAATGCCATTTTTTTTATTTTTGCAATTTCATGATACTTCTTTGATAAAATATTAAATATCAAACCAGCACCAAATTGACACACCATATATCAAATTTATGTCATATTTGTTCAAGTTTGATATCGCTAATTCATTGTGTTGTGATCCATGGATATTTCGAATATCGAACCAGCACTAGATCAACACTCGATGTATCAATGTATTGTGATACTTGTGAAACAGCAATACTGAAACTTTGATATATGTATCATGATATTTTTACATGTCTAGCATCGACCCAGCACCAGATCAATTAACACTCGATATATCGATGTATTGCGATAATTGCGAAAGTTTGACAATGATACTTTGACGTATCGCAATATTTTTTTATATATCGATGTATATTACACTCGATATACTGATGTGTCGCGATACTGTATTGTTGCAGTTTTGCTGGTTTGCCATTTATTCTTGCAAATCCACAACATGCATCTTCCCCATAGTTTAGATGGTGTCCAGTTCGAGCTGTACTGTAGACGAGGTGTTGGTGTCAATGATATTCGCCAATGTACGATATGCGTATATTGTCTAAGACGCATGCAAACAGTGAAATAAAAAATTGTGCATCATTATATTAATGTACATATTTACTGTAACGTTATCACACATGTGGAAATTCTATGTTAATTCCTGTAAAATAATGTTGTAACCCCTTCTCGGCTGGTACCTTCACTGGTTTATTATTTTGCCCTTTATGACTAATAATGATCAACAACTTGAACAAGGTTCGTAAATTAATATACAGGAAGCATAATTCATTTTTTACATTCAATAAATGGTTACTACCTGATACTGAATAATACATATACCTTTGACGTATAATCAACAACAACCTTACAAACGACGATGGTGTTGTCAAGTACAAAATATGTATTTATGTTAGGAATATCAACAGACGGTGCCGCTAATCCAGTCGGATGAGAATCCATTAACTTAAGATGTTGCCGAATTTCAACTTTCTTCCACATAACAACGCATTGCCATGACATTGGGCATACATTTTGTTTCTTTTAAATAAAATTACATTCACATCATTAATATTTTAGGAATACTGATTTCGCTGCAACTTAATACGGTTATATTACACAAGTGTTCTTTGAAGCTGCTGCCCGTCGTGTGTGTCGCGTCCGACAGAACGTTGGTCTTGGACGCGGCCCGGCTTCTGCGTTTACGTTTTAATAGCGCGTTTAGCAGCCTGCTTTAGAATTATGGACACTCCTGTTCTGTCTAGTCGAATGATAGGTGTATGTTGACTGTTGAGCGCCTCAGCTTTTATTCGATATGCATATGTTACATATTATTATATCACTACAAAACAATGTTATAATTATTTTTTTGAATTAGAATATAATATATATATATATATATCTGCAATTTGAAATTTTCATTGACATCTCTATTTTATGTTCAGTCTTAGCAAGACAATTTCATTAAAAAAACAAAAGTTTTGAACATCTCTTAACTTAAACTGTGACCTGTCTATTTTCACTTTGCGCTTTTGCTTGCACAACAGTTGAGGAATATTGTGTAAATGTGATTTTGCTTTTAGTGCCAATAGGGACATTTGTCTTTAACAAAATAATATGCTTTCAGTGCTAGCTGAAGTGGATCCAGTAGAGGTTGTTGCAGTTATTATCCATGTGGCTACGAACCACCTAGAAGCCATCTGCAATGACGTTCGTCATCTAGACCGCACCTTAGCTCTACACCATCGACTTATTCACGAGGCCCAGGACACTTACCCTAGACTGCCCCTCGTAGTTTCTGGTGTACTCCCTCGATTTGATGAGTGAGTTTTAGTACTAGAAAATATTGTAATAATAAAAAATTTAATGTGATCACATATATATATAACAATTATTACTACTACTTCTGTCTGTCAATGTTGCACCATAATTGTGTTTGGCTATTGGAGAAACGTAATTCATGGTTTGTCTCGTATTATGTTTTTGGAACTTGCTAACATAAGCAAATGATATGTCTACTGATTATCCAAAATGTTTCTACACCTTTCATGAAGCAATAATATATATGTTTTTTTTTAATTGGATTGTGGCTGTAAACATTTCTTTTAGAGATGTTTGAACAATGTAAACGTACTTGTGCTGAAACTTACTTTAATTCCTTTCTACACTGATTATATCTACGAGATAGGGTTGTTATACAACCAGCGTCTCTGAGATTGGGACACCATATTCACGCAACCGGGACATTTTAGTGTGGGCGGCCTTCATCCACCACTCTATGGCAACTCCTTGTTACATGCTACAACTGCCAACAGCGTCCTGCAGATACTGTCACCTCGGCTTTGCCAAGTAAGTTCAAGCAAGGACCATTTTGTATGATGAATATGGTGTTGTCTCCCTTTGTTATGTCTGCGTCGTACCTGCTGTGTTTGAGCTGGTTAGACATTTGAAAAACATTCATTTATTACAAATGACTTGAAAGTAGAATATGTATCTTTGCAGGGAGGCAGACATGGTAGCCAGGGAGCTATCCCGTACCCGAGCAAACCATCAACGGCGTATGGTAGCCAAGGCACAAGCCAAGGCTCCTAGGCCACCTCAGCCCCGCAGTTGACCCTGCACCAATGCTGACCTACGGTAATTATATTCTACCAGGTACAAGACACCCTGCTGGTCCTATTGGGTGCCTGGAGGACTATATCTTCATCAGTGTGGCAGGAGTGCCCATCGCCATCCCTCCAGGGCAGCTGCATTCACGCTGCACGGTATGTACTGTGGCAGATCAATGTATTTTATTTTATTCAAGTACTCTATCATATAAGGATGGCCTATCAACCAAAATACTAAAGCTCATTAAAATTTCCAGATAAATAAACATTCCTGAAGGTATACAATGTTTTCATAAATATAAAATGATATAGTGTCTGTCTGTCTGTCTGAGTGTCAAATACATATAATGAGAATTTGTGCTGGATTATGGTTCTTATTCAGTGGAAACCATTAACATTTTCAAAAAATTCTTTGCTGGGAAGGACATTCAAGAAAAAGTTAGGATTGAAATTAATTGGGCAGAACAACAAAATTATTTAACCATAGATGGTGTTTCGCAGCTTGACCAAAATTTTTTAGATGAATATTTGCAAATTGATCTGAACTAAGCAGAAAATGACAGTCTTCATATGAGATAACATTGAAGATCTTACATTCCTTTTTGGTGAACGTTGGCTGTCAAATTCGCTTCTATCTTAGATTAGTGTAATGCTGAATGCAAAATTTCATGATACTAAAACTTTGGTGTACTATGCATCAGATATACAACATCAGACAGATTTTTGCACACATTAGCCAAAATTTGCAAATGTTCATGATGGGCAACTTATTTTGTTTGTACCTGTTGGTAGTAATGGTGGAACGTATTTCATGGGCAATTTACAAGTGTCTAATGCAGATGGAACTAACATTTTGTTACAGTCTAATCACTTTGCACTGGCTGTGTATTCAATAGAATTTAATATTGTAACCTGTGCAGACACACTTGGGTGGGGAATGCCAGAGATAGTTAGGACTATACTTCAAAAGATATCACAGGTCTTGGGAAACCCGTCCTCGCGCGGCAGGCATCGCTGCTACTGATTACATGGCTGATCGCTTTGCGAAACTCTGAATTTAAGCTCATCCTATGAAATCGCTCATAGATCAGTAGATCCTGGCAGGTCAGGTGGTCATAATAAAACTAATTTCAACCAACCATGGCTCGTGTTACATGCAATGTTTAGGAAATAGAAGCAATTATTCAAATACACAATGCCGCTCGTGCTAATGGGCGAACGGGTCATTATATATTGGGATTCTCAGAAGTCGTTTATCCGTCTTCAAATTGGGGCGGGTATTTGCGCTGTTCTCATGGGTGATGCAGTCGCGACTGGCGAAGTCAATTACTAGTGTGATTCAGCTAAATTCCGCACTTCGCATAGGGGATCAGCCAGGGCTAGTTTTGCTTGACAAACAGCCCTGGCTTGCGAGGATGGGGAAACTAGTTCCTCTTTATAACTTATCACCAACCTGGGGTTGATACTGGCTCACATACCTGTTCACATCTACATAAATATCCATCCTGTAATAATAGGTGCCTCACTACCAAGTTTATACCGGACCAGTTTCTATGGTCTTGCTCTTCCAAATTCTCAAATTCAAACAAGTGAAATTGCTTATCTGCGCCACATCTCTCTCTATTCCCAATTTTTGAGACAGGTAATCATGCAGTGGATAATGACAGGCACAGTTGATGTGAACATGCTAGTACAAAAGCCAAATGGAATGCTGTCCAGCAGCAGCTACCAAAGTGAGAGTGCCAGTCGTAATAAGAGGAGAAACAAACACAAGTCTATGCCCACGCCAACCATTAGTATTACCAGTCTTAATAACAGTAATAGCAGTTGTCAAGCAGTATTTAATGATACAAAACAAAGAAAGATGGACACCTACATTCTCCCCTTAAAAATTATGAGAAGTACTGAAACCCCACTTGTTCTTGATTATGCAAACATAGCAACTTTCATAATTAATAAGCCAATTGTTTCGGTTGTTAAGTCAAAGTTCTTGAGGCTACGTGTAATTGTAAACAATGGTAAAAAAGTCTCTAAACACTTCCCGTGCTCTCAGGAAGGTAAACGTGATGTTATGGCCGTAGCAAACATGCAGTCATATGTGCAGTTAGAAATTACCATTGCCAACATACCCTGTCATCATTCAAACTGTGCACATAAAAAACATCTTTACATTTTTAATGATAACAATTGTTTTTTTCCATTTAAGACCTTGCACTTAAATACGGTTCAGTTTTCCAACCAATAGTACAGCATGACAAGGCATGGGACATTAAAACAGCATGCAAGGACTTAATTTTGCAATCAGATTTCAGATCTTGAAATATTCATTAACCCTGTCTTAACTGCAATGAAAGGTGTAATGTGTAATTGGCATAAAACTGTTCGGACAAGCATGGTACACTCATTTTTCAATTATTTAAGTAGTGAAATTCCATACTATATTGTTAGTGCACAATCAAAGAATAGTTTTGCTGACTACCTCAGTAACTGTTGGTTTCACAGTGCATGGCAAACAACATTTACTGCTGAGACAGCAATGTTGGTGCCGGAACAAGGTAGACGAAATTCACTGTTGTTGACCAATAACATAACAGAAAATAAATTTAGGTTACTTGTCCAAGGGAAAAAAGCGAATCATTTAAACAAATCTTAAGCATTTCAAAATCAAACTTTAATAGACTGAACTTTGCCGAGGCATGCAAATTACACAGTGCGTGATGCTACTAAATTAGCCAAATTTAAAAACCAGGTGAACTCTTCCAAGGGAAAATTACTTAACTCTATCATGAAAGGCCTATATCTAGTTAAGACTCGGAAAGTCAGTCTCATTCCAAATTGGGATCAACATGGGTGGGCATTTGTCACTTCAGAGAATAAAAAGCAATCTGGAAATGATCATGAGTATTCTATAAATGTAGATAGTGAAAATTTACTTGCACAATTGAACGCAAGTGCTGCTCAAACTTTCCATAATGTTTTTGCCCAGTACCTGCCTGTTCCGGCACCAGAAGAAGGGGTTTACATTGTAAATATATTCCTTACCATGTGTACATGTTTAGGTTTCATTCAAATAAGGGACAGCCATATTTTTGTAAACATTTACATGCAGTGCAAGCAACTATAAACAATTATCATGACCATTTAAAAATTGTTGGAATTGTATTTTGCTACTGTAAAAAAAATTCTCCTGGTTTATCTACACTCTTTCCCCATCAAAGTAATATATGTGATCGGGCTAATGTTTTCAGTGGTATAAATTCTTTATTGCAAAGGTCCCACATAGCAACAAAGTTAGAAGTACAACAAACTAAAAAGGGTAATTTACTTAAACTCCTACACGATCCTAAGATGAAAGCTGCACCAACATTCTTCTCTGGCAGGCTACCCAAACGACATCAGTCACGATTCAGATGGAAGGGGGCCCCATTGTTATCAGAAATAGCAATTATCAATTGAAATTTCCTTAATTTAACACAGGTGATCCATACCAGCCTCTAGTTAAAATTCCTCACAATGATAGAGAAAGATGTATGCTCAAGAAACGAGGACTGACTATAAGTGAAGTAGCTTCAGAAAATGCTCAGATTTTGGCTTTCAAGCTTAAAAAGTTGGCAATAGCTCGGTGACACAAATTATCAAGGAACTTAATACAAAGTTCAAAGTTTTCAAATTAAATAAAGCCTTTCTAACCATTTTTCTCTTAATTTCTTTCATTTCCTAATGTAGTTGAGTTTGCCTAAAAAAATATATTCTGTTTAAGAAGTATATCCATTATTATTATGTGTTTAGCCAACTACACAATAGAGAGCACAGAAATTACTGTCAGAGACTATGTCACACAAGGAGAGATGGTGCCTAGATGATCAGCGTTATAATGTGTTTGGCATGCTTCCAGGTGTCATTGATGAACTGTTTTTGGACAGACAAAAGCATGTTGGCTTCATTCCACCCCATATGTGTCTGATAGTGGCTACCCTTAACCTTCTCTTGTGTTTACCTACTATTGTATACAAACTATTGTACACTTTTAACAAGATTTAACAAGATTGCCATCCAGAGAATTAACTCTAGATGGCAGGTGGACAAGGAAGCCCTTTGGCTTATCTAGAGTCCAACCCTTTTATCTACATATATCCAGCCCTTCTGAGGTATGTGTCGATTTTATTTTTAAACATATTCACACTACTAGCACCCACACAATCATCAGATAATCTGTTCCATTCATTCACAGTCCTTTGTGAAAATGAGAACTTTCTCACGTCTAATCTACACTGCTCCTTTACTAATGTAACTTCATGTCCTCTAGTCTTTCTATCTTTCTTAACTGAAAAAAACATATTTCTAACAATATTTTCATAACCATTCAATATTTTAAACACTTCTATCTGATCTCCTCTGAATCTCCTGGTCTCTAGTGTTGTTAAACCACATTCTTTTAGGCGTTTTTCATAACTAAGATCCCTCAGTTTTGGTATCATTTTAGTCGCTCTCCTCTGTACTCTTTCTAGCATATCTATGTCCTTCTTGCGGTATGGCCTCCACGCTTGTATACAATATTCTAAATGAGGCCTAACTATTGTTTTGTACAGTGGTATTATTAGTTCCTTTTCTTTATATGCTATATTTCGCCTAATCAATCCAAGGATTTGATTTCCCTTTGAAGCTGCAATTCCACACTGCTCTGAAACCTTCATGTCAGCACTAATTGTCAGCCCTAAGTCTTTTTTCTTTTACAGTAGTACTTAGTACAGTTCCCCCCATTGTATATTCTACATATTCGTTCCCATATCCTGTGTGGAGGCATTTACATTTCCCAAAATTGAACAACATTTGCCACTTTTCAGACCATTTGATCAACCTGTCAAGATCATCTTGTAAATGCTGTCTATCACTATCACTTTCAATCCTTCTAAACACTTTTGTATCATCTGCAAATTTCAACACCTTGCTAGCTATATCATCGTCCAAATCGTTTATATATATTAAGAATAATATATGTCCCAGTACTGATCCCTGTGGAACCCCACTCAAAACTGATTTCCAGTTTGAAGCCTCCCCATCAACAACTACCCGTTGTCTTCTGTCAATCAGCCATTTTTCTATCCAGTTAATTATACCATTTCCTATGCCATGGGCCTTTAGTTTAAGCAGTAATCTCTGATGTGGCACTTTGTCGAAAGCTTTTTGAAAATCTAAGTAGATGATATCTACTGGTGATCCATCATCTACCCACTTAGTGATATCTTCAAAAAAACATAACATATTTGTTAAGCATGACCTCGCTTTTAGAAACCCATGTTGAGATGGGTTTATCAAGTTATGTTTAACAAGAAAATCCACCATATGATCTTTAATTAGTCTTTCTAATAATTTACAAATCACTGATGTTAAACTCACTGGTCTATAGTTCTCTGACTTGTTTCTCGAACCTTTTTTAAATAACGGTATAATGTTTGCTTCTTTCCATTCTAAAGGAACCACTCCCTCTTCTAATGACAAGTTGAAAACTGTTGCAAGCGGTATGCTAATTTGTTCTACAATTTCCACTAGTAGTTTGGGTGGAATACCATCCACTCCAGGTGATTTATTTTCCTTCATAGCCCTAATTTTCTTAGCTACCATTTCTGGGGTTACAATTAACTGTCTTAAATAGTTACACTTGTATCTGTACTCATTAATTTCAACCCATCATCGAAACATTGCAGAAGGAACGAAACCCACAAAATAACTGGAGCAATGTTTTCTTGATGGGTTATTTTTTCATTATACTTAATTCTACCTTGCTACAATCAATAGCTGATTATCATTCACTGAAGCATTTAACTGATATTATATGTCACCTACCTAGGTATCCCTGGTGTCAACTTTAGGTTGGCCTTCATATGCAGACGGGCGACTGGGTGGGGACAATGATATCGACCTATGAATGTGTATATAGCTGTAAATAGTATGTAATGTATGTACATATAGTGTGGGCCCTAAAAAGCCTTCACAACAATATATCTCAGCCACCCAGTTAACCCTGGTGTGAGAAAGTTGGTAACATTAACTTTGTCATATCCTAAAAATTACCTTATAGTGACCAAGTTTAAAGATATAGTTTAATCTAGACAATAGAGGGCACAGAGAATACTGTCAGAGACTATATCACCTGAGGAGAGATGTTATTGATGAACTGTATTTGGACAGACAAAAGCATGTTGGCTTCATTCCACCTCATATATAATATATATACATACACATGTCTGTTGTAATCATGTCTTAATGCTGTATATTAATTGGTATACTGTGTAGTAATATATGTTTGGCATAGGGTTAATTCCAATAGTAATTGATCTCACTGCTATATATTGAGCATTCACATTTCTTGGTTTCAACCCCAGCTATATATATATATATATACGATAATGCATAGAAGGCTACATTAACAGGGATCCTTGTTCCACATAAATAATATATATATATATATATATATATACACTTAACTTACATGCAAAGTTGCATTATATCTATATTGCATATGTATACGTGTATGTACGTTAAATAATTTGGTACCTATATAATAGCCCACTTTCTGGAAGACGTACTTCGGGGTACATTTAAAAGTGGCTGGGGAGCACTTCTGCTGACTGTCAGCTTATATATTGCACAACAGTTGCCCAGCCGTGAACCTTTTTATGATGCAGACATTCCTGTTCATTCAAATTGATTTTCCACTTTTTTATTTATTTTACTTATAAGGCAGTCAAAACATTCCACCCAGATTTGTTTTTTGTTAGCATTTTGATGTCACTCCATATTTTGTTGATAGGCTGTAGGTCGCTGCCAATGGTCTGGTGCCAGTTCATTCTCAATAGCCTTGAATTTTCCTTTCATTATTCAATTCTTTATTTCAGACATAAATACACATAATGCTACATACATCGGTCCATATTTCCATACACATGCAACAGTTAACAAGCAAATATTAATAGTTTCCAGTACCACTGCAATTACACCAGATCATTATATATGTATAGGGACTTAACCCATTGTCTCCTTATCCTTACTAACCACCTGATGTCGGTACCTAAGACTGCAACTACTAGGGAGTTTTCAAATTTATTTAAAATGTCATGAATTTTTAGACAAGATTTCTTATAACTGCTTTACAGCTAGGAACAAGTCGCTCTGCAAGCATGCTTGAAACGCTACAGTATATGGGTAGTTGAAGCAGTCTTCTAAAGACATGAGTATAAGAAACATGTAACCTATGAATGCTGCAAACAGTATGGTTCCACCATAGTTGTGATGTGTACACTGAAGAACTAAAAGTATCAAATAGCTTTATATTAACATCATCAGTGCACATATAACATTTTTAAGTACCAGGTAGTACAGTGCCACGAGCATATAGCTGGCGACATTGACAGATATTATCTTTACCATTATTGCATGTAATATGACTTAGATATCATTATATATATTCAATTATTTGTTTGGCAATCTAGCGCGTAACACACACACACACACACACACACACACACACACACACACACACACACACACACACACACACACACACACACACACACACACACACACACACATATATATTATTGTGAGTTATAGTGACAGTGTAAGTTTTACGTTTATATTTTGCGAGCGAATTCAGGTATCAAGAGCTACACATATATCATTCGTACGCTTGTTAGAATATGCGTTTACAGTTGATTATGGCGGGTATGGTTTGCACTAACAATATTGTCCTGAGTATTGTAAATAGCGGTATATATAACTCATCTGACTAACACGTAGATAAGTTCATAAACGTTGTTAATTTTATAAATGCCGATGCCAACATGAAGGACATTTCCAGCCAGAAATCACCGCAACCGGAAGGAAATGACCGATATTCCTAAACCATGCGCACGCAGAGGAGGCACCAACTCGGCAACAATAAGTAATTTGCGTATAAGATAATCAATAAAATAAGCTGACCGGCGGTTTTAAAAATAACGACATCCCAGTGAAATATATATATTATTAAACTACCTAAGAAATGAGTACTTCACCATTGCAACAACTGGAGATGGATCATTCTTTTGTCCATTACTAGTAAAGTTTTCAGTGGGGTAATCCTTCCAAGCCGCACCGGTCAGCGTGGAAGGGTAGGCCAACAACACCAGCATGTAAAATACAATGAAGCCAAGGCCCCTAGTCCCCAGCAGCATCGAGTCTATGGCCAAGGAGGCGGCTCGGGTCAACAATGGCTAGGTGCACGGGGTGCTAAGAAATTTTGGGTCAAAAAGAGCAGCCGAGAGAAGGTAAGTAGACTGAGGATAGCGACATATAACGTAAGAACACTATTAAGAGATGAATAGATACTAGGAGTAGGCATTCTCATAAACAAGAAATGGAAAGACAATATAGTGAGGGTTAACACCATCAGCCCCAGAGTAGCAGAACTTGTTCTATGCACAACAAAGCGCTACAAATAGAAGATAGTACAAGTATATGCACCAACAACATCAGCCTCAGAAGAAGACACAAACAACTTGTACAACGACATGGATGAGACCTTAGAAAAGCCAACCCTCTACACGATAATAATGGGAGACTTTAATGCGCAAGTAGGGAAACGAACAAACACTTTGGGAAACGGCAACAGGCAAATGTGGCCTAGGTGTGAGAAACGAAAGAGGCGACACCCTGGTAGAATGGGCAACATCAACTGGTTCTCGGTTTCCTTTTTAGTTTAGTTTTCTTTCCATCTCACTGTCCTTCCATCACCAACCGATTCCATTCCACTCTATAATTTGCTCTTTTTCGCCAAACCACGCTAACACATTACTCTCTGATAGAACACTTACAACGCACACTGCAGTCGAGGAGACAGTCTGAGTTCAGTCTTGCATAGACCATGCGACTCTAATGTGGTTTTCTTACATTCATAGTTACGAACATTCCGTCTATAGAGACGCCAAAAGATCGTCATTGTGAACCGTTGCTGAGATCGAAGTTGCCACCGTTCAATCCAAAGCAGCATGTTCATCATCTCGAGCCGCCATTGAATTATGTTATTGCAGTTATCGTCGATTCGGCTTATTACACTAATTATTTGTTTATGATTTTATTAGCGAGGTGTTGTGTTACAGCGTAGTTATAATATTTATAAGCTCAGAACGGGTTTGAGATGTATTACAGCATACCTTTACAGCAATACAACGTATACTATTTGCAAAATATTGTCACATACACATATTGATAAACGTTTGAGCTAGTAAATAAAAACATGTACATACCGTGTAAGCAAACACGTTGAATGAGCTAATATTTGACATAACCGTCTACATATAACAGTTAGTAAGTCCATATAAGTGACATTATACATAGTTCCAATATCCACACTCATTGGCAGCCCAATCATTGACACGCCCGATTTAGGCAGCCAATGCAATCTGCCGATACTTGTGTCGTTTTAGTAACACACACGGTGGTAATGGCATCATTGGTTGCTATGTCCTGTCACCACGCTCCATGTGATGTATTTTTGTAACGAGATAAGCATGACAGCATTACCTTCGCACCGCGATGCCACACAACCAGGTAGACACAACTGAATCAGGTCCCCGTCGCTTGGTGCAACGAACTATTTCCGGTGTCGCGACGACCACAAAATAGTTCCTGTAGTCCGCGACGGAATACGGTGTACTGGAACGTGTAGATGAACGGATTCACGCAGCTGTTTGCGAAAGCGATATAAACCGTAAAATGGTAGAACGGGCTCTGGAAATCGACGCGATACCCGAAGTTGAAGAGAAGAAAGAGCACTTGGTTGAAGATCCAGCAGATGACGAAACACACGGTGACCGTGACCATCGTCTTGAATATGCTCTTGCTGGCGCGTTCTTTGATGCCTCTCGCGCGATTATCTGCGTCGGTTTGACCTCCCGTGGCGGTGTTGGAAGTTCCAGATGTGGCAGGCGCCGGAGTTTGATCGACTGGGTGGACTTTGTTACGTAATCGCACGGTCATCAGCACGTAAGCGTAGATAAGTGTGGCAAGTGGAAGGAAAAACTGCACAAGCAAAGCAACGATGCCGAACACACGTGCCGTCAGGCGACTGGGCCAGAAGTGGAACTTGTAGCAAATGCCATCTGCGAGGCCAGACGTTGGCACACGGTGCATCATATTGTAAACAGGCCCGACGCACCAGACAAGGGCTACAGCGACGTAGAACTTTCCCCACGTCAACCACACGTGGTGCCGTATCGGATGCACGATCGCCATGTATCTCTCCAACGTTAGCAGGACCAGGTTGTAGGTGGACGACAGGAATAACGACCAGATGATGTATCCGCTGATCCAGAAGCGACAATACAGCTCATCGGCAAAGCCCGACAGTTTCCGGATGCGGGTGTCCACCGTCAGGGTGATCGCGATGATGAAAACAGAGCTCAGCAGATCGATGGCGCTCTGGTTGACGATCAGCAGATCGGCGTAATGTTTGGCGCGTGACTTAACCGAGGTAACAGCGACAACGACGAGAAGGTTACCGAGGATGCCGATGCATCCGAGCAGTATGTAGACGACCTTCTCCGATGAAGTAGCGATGCGTATATTCGTAGCCGTTCGATGCTGGTCAATCGTCTCATTTAATATTGTGTGCGATACATTTAATGAATCATTCATCGTTATTCTGGTTTTCAAGATGTCACTATAAAATATAGAAATCTAACACTTTAAGATCATGGCCGAGATGTATTAGCAGGATTGACGCCACATGTATGTAATGGCAGCGATGTTAGTTATTCACAATTTATGTTTTGACATTCCACGTATATTTCCTCTCGCTTAGCACTTATGTTTCTCAACCGCCATCCGCCAGTAGTTGTCCTTACAGAACTGTAATGACAGCGTTCCGTGAACTCGTTCTTCTGAGAGAAAACAAACACCTTGCATCAACCGCACATAGACCTACATACCTTTAAGACACCCACTCCCTTGCATAGATCCAAAGTTCTGTTCTATCTAACTGTCCCAGTCTTTTTTTACATAAATAATAATGTTTTATTTACTGAGGGGGTGATTTGTGGCTTTCTGTTATATTTGCTTCAATTTGTTTTGCAATTATCACCCACCCACACAGAAATAACATTCGGACTCAAGTTTGGATGCGTACGATTAGGCGTATGCGTTACGTACAAATCTCAGTCGGTTATTTTATCTTCACTGGTGAGCCTACTTCTCTTTCTGGTATGAACCGTGAATGCAAATATGGTATAATGAGACAAGTTTATTGGAAATAAATAATGTAATTTAATTTAACTGAATTATGTTACGCAGATCTGGGACGTCGGGATATTTCGTTACCGAGGGTAAATAAAACCGATGCAATTGTCAATATATGGGTGACACCCTTCGAGTCTGAGATGGTCATTCTTCTATTATATATATATATATACGGATGGAGAAAGGCATTCTTAGAAAGGCTGTGATAAATTTACATATTTTGGTTGATCATAATTCTCATGTTTATATGTCACCCTTTTGGCAACGTGGTGTGGCATTTAACACCAAACTGATGCAAGTTTCCGAATTACCCGAACTTTCCCTGTTCTACAATAACTTACCTGTTGGATATAACCGTGCACGGTAGCGTCTTCAGCGGCCTTTCAGCAAGCTACGTAGTAAGACGGCGAGTGAGCACAGGTGTTTCCGATACTTGCGGCCTGGTCGTTTGGCGCATGGTAGTTGATCACGTCATGACGTGCGTCCGGCTTTAGAGCGAGATCGATACACAGCCGCGGGGTGCTAATAAGATACATTAAAGAGAAGAACCAGTACAACGAATATATGGTGTGGTTCGTTGATAGCTGATTATTGAGTGGAGGTTATATAATGTGCGCGATCCGTTGTTCCCTAAATGAGTCGAGCTCGTACTGCCGTAGATAACCACTCTTAAATCAATAGGCCTGGATACAAATGACCGATATTAGTGTAACTGTGACATCAACCAATTTCGCTATAACTTACATCGAGTCATAGAATTTCAATAGTTTCCGTTTTGTTCATTATTTCACAAACTTAACTTCCTATTTCCTATTGTTTTGTCACGCGTTAGCGTTTGAGTCAACACATGCGAGCGCAAGCTTATCCTGTTCCACGATTGACTTGCCGCCGTCGAATGACACACGCTTCTGAAGTAGGTACCTGCTCGATGTCTTTGCTCACTGAAAGACTACTGAAGATGATATTGCGTAATGGCTCATTATGGAGGTAAGCTCAATAGTTTGGCTTTACAAAGTTTAGTTAAACTATATTACATTAATTTGTAATGCAGTAGCTTGTTTGACTATTATCGCTAATATTTGTACTCAGTCATGGGATATTATATTATAGAGTAATACTGTGAACGTTTTGCCTTCACGACGCCGAACAAGTGGTGGTACTGAACTATGCGTTTATAAACCGTTGCCGAATGAGATTACGCTAGAAACTGTAGTAATCCCGTTATACATGTGAAGCACTTATTTATACGAAACGCGCGCGCGCGCACGCACGTACGGACGCTCTCAGTCGCATACATGCACGCACGCACGTACGCACGCACATATAATATGCTGTATAATTATAATGAAAAATATAACATTAAGTGTCGTGAACAGACGAATAGACGAACACGTAGCATGTTAGATAGAATTATGTATTTGCAGGGCCGTAGCTAGCTTAAGCAACTAGGGAATTGCGGCAGTAAAAAAAGTTCAGTAAAACATATAAATTCACACTGGGGATCTCTCCCAGAAAATATTGAAAATGTACCACTCTTGGTGCAATTTATAGCGTATTTTCTGGAGAATTTCGCCCACGGGTCATATATTGTTTCTGTGTCGGTCGCATGTTGCGTGGGAATGAAAAATACACGAAAAGAAATAATTAATACCAAATGACAATACATTTATCAAAATCGACAGCATGCATAATCATATACGGAATATCGGCCATCTGGAATTGTGTTACAAGATCACTTCCTCTCGCCGCGTGCAGTGATTCGCCAATTGGCTTTACACAAATAAACCTCTTCGGGGGTGGGAAGATTTTTTATGGACATATAACATCCCGAGGCCATTGAGCCGTCTTTCTCTCATTGTCGACCGATTCCATCACTTCAGGCGTCGCTGGGCAGAAAATGACCGTTCGCAAGCAACCCTTCCGACTGGTGTAGTCAGAAAGATATCTGCAGTCTTGCTGATGACGGCAAATGTTTAACCACACGCGGAAATCAGTTTTCGTGAAGACGACGGTCGTGGGATATCCCGAGGAAGCTCATTTTGTTCAGCTGAACTGAGATACCTTCTGTAGTACTCAGTTAGTCCTGTGTCATCTACATAATAGTTTATATAGGTTCGACGGCGGGAGGTCTTCAGCTGCAGTGAGTACATGGTGGTCACTCAAAAATCGTTCAGCCAACTCGTCAAGACGTGATCAATAAATGGGCAAAATATATTAATGCGATAGTAGTCAACTGTTGATTGATACGTGTCTCCAGCACTGGCGCGATGGCGGTAAAGCTGTGCCGTTCTGGGTTTACAATCTCAATACCTGTAAAGTTGGCCACCAGCTCAACACGGCGACATATTTCATCACCCAGATGGGGTGGTCTTGCAGTCCGGGTAGAATTTACTCGCCAACGAAACGTCATCGTATGCGTCGCCCAGATTGCACTGTTTGGCTTGTAGGTTCTTGGTGACGGACCCAAGAAAACTGAGCACATTCTGGGCCATCACTAGGGACACGATGAATTGTGAATCTTCTAGAAGACGACCGTACGCGGCTGCATCATCTCGTGCGTCACCGGTCCTGGCTCGTTCGATGCCGTCCAGCGCGTCCAATACAGTTTTATACTTTGAGATGAATGCTGACAGGGTTTCTAGTCTCGCCGACCATCTTGTTGCGCAGAACTTTGGTACAGTTTGTTTGCACGACCAACAAGTGGGCATGGAATCACAAAACCAGCAATGCCATCAGTAATATAGAGTAGAAAAAGGGGAACTTTAAAACTAAAAGGGCACTTTTTGTTCTGGGCGGGGCAACTGCCCCCCTCCGCCCCCCGCTAGCTACTGCCCTGATTTCTTGATGATGATGATACCGGAGTATAGGTAATAAGAATAACTGGTCAGATGACAGTGCGGAATATTGCAAATTATCGATTTTGTCTACGCCGTGGTCAAGAGAACGGATAGTACCGACTCATGTTGCTTCTCTCTTGTTTCTCTCTTAAAGTCCGGGGTGAGACTTATCTCGGTACTGGTCCTCAATTAATTTTTCTTTTTTTTCTCATCACGAATCTCGCACTACCGTGTCCCATTAAACTCATCCCTGTCATTCATATACCAATCACTCCAAATCTCTCTATACAATCCTCACATCTGTGTCGTGGTCGTTCTCTTCTCCTTGTACATACCAATTAAGGGTGCCGCTCTTGTTCTCCACATGTCCAACCCTGTTTGTCTGACTCCTCACCCAATATCATCGGAATATCACTTTTGCAATCTCGAACGATTTTTATACATGTTTTACACATACTACTGTAGAAGTTATTTTCTTATATGGAGTACATATTCGATTTGGTAGGAAGAGATTCAGTAAAAATAGTTCATATGATTTACACCATCGTTGATAGTGGCTATCTTTTCATAAGTGATTCGTAATGATGTCTTCCTAAACTAACGTCGTTGCAGCTTCCAAACATAATGTTATTGGCATGATACCTGATCACAACAGTGTCTGCTTTCTCTCAACGTCGTCCAAAACTAACGTCTTTGCACCGGCACAACACATGTTATTGGCATGACACTTGATCACCATAGTTTCTGTTTCTCTCAACGTAGGGACATGGATTGGCTGACGTCGACGCCACGGAACAGTTTTCATCCACTCAATTGAATATACAATCTGGAGGCATGTGATGGTACTGGACTGAAGTGCACGGAGAGGCAGCGTATACCCGGAATATCATAATATGTAAACGACTGGTATCCCTACCACGTTGGCCACATAAACATAACGGAATTACCGTATATGTTACGCATGGTTTGGAGATGGTGCTACGTGACTACTAATAAGCCGCAATAAAGATGAATGAATCGTTAAATACATCGCTAAATGACGATATTTACTTTCATCGAACGGAAACGAACATACGCATCGCAACATCACCGGAGAAGGTCGTTTACACCCTGCTTGGCTGCATTGGCATAATCGGCAACCTGCTCGTCGTTGTCGCTGTTACCTCGGTAAAATCCCGCACCAAACACTTCGCCGATTGGCTGATCGTCAACCAGAGCGCCATCGATCTGCTGAGCTCCGTCTTCATCATTGCGACCACCCTGTCGGTGGACACCCGCATCCGGAAACTGTCGGGCTTTGCCGATGACCTGTATTGTCGCTTCTGGATCAGCGGATACATCATCTGGTCGTTATTCCTGTCGTCCACCTACAACCTGGTCTTGTTGACGCTGGATAGATACATGGCGATCGTGTATCCGATACGACACCACACGTGGCCCACAAGGGGCAAGGTTTCCGCAGCAGTGGCCATTGTCTGGTGTGTCGGGCCTGTCTACAATTTGATGTACCGCGTGCCGACATCTGGCCTCATCGATGGCGTGTGTTACAAGTTTGTTTTCATGCCGAGTCGTCTCATAGCACGCGTGGTCGGCGTCGTCTCTTTACTTGTACAGTTCTTCATCCCGCTTGCCACACTTATCTACGCCTATGGTATGATGACCGTGCGACTCCGCGCCAAAGTCCACCCAGTTGCTTCCACTGCGGGAACCTCCATAGCAGGTTCCTCATACATGAAAGGACAAAGCGATGCCGCAAATCAGGCGAGGCGCCTCAAAGAACGCGCCAGCAAGAAAATATTCAAGATGATGGTTACCGTCACCGTGTGTTTCGTCATCTGCTGGATCTTCAACCAAGTGCTCTTTCTTCTCTTCAACTTCGGGTATCGCGTCGATTTCCAGAGCCCGTTCTACCATTTCACGGTTTATATCGCTTTCACAAATAGCTGCATTAATCCGTTCATCTACACGTTCCAGTACAACGTATTCCGTCGCGGACTACGGGAACTATTTTGTGGACGTCGCGACACCGGAAATAGTTCGTTGCACCAAGCGACGGGGACCTGATTCAGTTGTGTTTACCTATTCGTGTGACATAACAGTGTGCTTAGGCGTGTCTTCTCATAGGGCGCCGTGATCACTGGCGGATGTCCGCATTAACTCAAAGGTTCGCCAATTTATTCAGCTCTAGGGTCCAACATTTTTGTCTTGTGGAAGTAAAATATATGGTATCCAGGTTGTGGGATTACCTGGTCGTATTACACAGCATATATTCTCGGTCTGCTATGTTATTGGGCGCCCGTAACAATTTAGTTAGTGTAATCATAAATGGGTGTGTGAAAAGAGTTATATATCTGAACGGTTTGAAAGTTACACAGTGCGGGGAAAATATTACATTCTTGAAAATATGTCTTGTAGCGTATAGAATGACGATTATTGGCCATGAAAGTATTCCTTTTTGTTGGACGTACCCCATAATTACTCGATAGCGGAAACAAGGAAACTAAATTGCTAAGAGAAGTTATTTGCTTATGTGGATCGGCGGGGAGTTCGAAATGCAATCGCTTCAGAGACTCGGATGAGAGCTGCTTGACCTTAGCGTATAAATTATTCAGGGCATGTTCTTAGAAGTTGTAAAATAGCTCAGTGTCACGTCGATCGCGACTGTTGCTACAGAAGATGCCACGCAATGCTTCGTGCTGGTGATAATTATGACAACTCTGTACCGCGGGCGAACGAGATCAATGAAGCGATCGACGTGACGGAACTGAAGCGGCAGCGGGGCTAGTGAAGTGAAGTGAAGTTTATTTGTTTAGATCATCATTCGTACATGCATAGTTAAATGAATGACATTTTGTACACAATTTACATGGTGTTGATGATCTATGGATGCGCGCACTAAGACCTGAGATATCGCTATCGTCGAAACCTCCATATGACTGCATATGGTGCAGTAGTCGTTATTGGGGTTGCTTGACTAGAGTGTACACGTATAACAATGAAGAGTTGCAATATGTGTCAACCATGCGTTATTACTACTACTACTACTACTACTACTACTACTACTACTACTACTACCACTACCACTACCACTACCACTACCACTACCACTACCACTACTACTACTACTACTACTACTACCACTACCACTACTACTACTACTACCACTACCACTACCACTACCACTACTACTACTACTACTACTACTACCACCACTACCACTACTACTACTACTACTACCACAACTACTACTACTACCACTACTACTACTACTACTACTACTACCACTACTACTACTACTACTACTACTACTACTACTACTACTACCACTACTACTACTACTACTACTACTACTACACATAGTGTGAATACAGTTTGAATACATGTGAATAAGTGTTAATAAAGTGTAAATAAAAAATATCATCATTATGATATAATAATTACAGAAGAGTAAATAAGATAGAAATAAAATAATAGTAAAGGTACAATTAATATCTAGATATGGAATATAATACATTACTTCCAGATTTATCATTTACAGACTGTCTTGTGAGGAACTGCAGCACTGACATAGTAATATTTATACATACATACATGTACATATACATGCATTTATATATATATATATATGTATGTATGTATGTATATATTTGTGTGTGTGTGTGTGTGTGTGTGTGTGTGTGTGTGTGTGTGTGTGTGTGTGTGTGTGTGTGTGCGTGTGCGTGTGTGTCGCAGTGTAGTGAGTAGCTTGTAGTACATGCGCTTCTTGCTCTCGCTTTCAGTTGCGACCGCCAGCTAGCCCCTTCACAAGGAGGACCCGAGTGCGCAAACCTCCCCTGCTGGTAAATAGCCTCTCCATAGACAAGACTCTAGCATGATCTCCTTGTGGTACACTGCGCTAACTGGGCACCTTACGACCCCAGGCTGACATGCTAGGGATCTAGGAGAAGGATAACTCTGATTTAAATCCTGGGTAGACCCAAATCATTAGCCTTGACAGGCAGTGCATGGGTCTAGCAGAAGGAAAACTCTGACTTCAAACCATGGGCAGATCAAGTCCACTAGTCATGGAAGACATTGACCTACGGGAATGAAAACGTGGAGTAATTATTTATTCGCCACAAAAATGAAAATATGCATGGTCATTATATATAACGATGTTACTAAATTTTATTTATCCACACAGATCACAATATATTTTCACATATATAATTACAATATATTTCCGTAAAATATATTTACAATTAATAAATTATATATCCATTACATTATATTTGTTTTGAAAAATAAAATTTAGAAACATCGTTATATGATGACCATATTTTCATTTTTTGTGGCGAATAAATAATTACTACAAAAATATAAACAATATTTACAAACAGTGCATCATAGTATACTAAATGATTTGGTCTATATTACTTCGTGAAAACATAAACAAAAAAAGTGTAAAGAAAATCAATAGTTTGCATGCTGTCAGGATTGAACCGGCGTCGCCCGATTGTAAAACAAATGGCAAGAATCCAACGCGTCTACTAACTGAACTAGCGGCACCAACAGAAAATCACTGACTGATTTAAGTTGTTATGATAAATTTTACAACTCCTGCTTCATATATCGATATTCTAGTGATATTATGAGATTATACACGTTACTTTCTGTACCTGGATACGATATATGTTTGCTATGTATGTTTATTGGTGTAGATTATGTCCCGTTGGTTGCATTCGATATAATTATTCTGAAAACGAGCCCAAGCTCGGCGAAACCTAGTCGACTTGTAGGCGCATTCGCATTCGTTGTTTTGAATAAAATTCGATTCATGTGGAACCGTAAGATAACTGCTTGTTCCTCTATGATGACTAGTGTTTGTATTACGTTGGAATTTTGCACAGTAACTCTTTCTGACGCTCGTTTCGACCCAAAAGCTATACTTGTAAACATGCTCTGAATGCATGAAAAGGGTCGGCCTGATGCGAGTTCGAGTCACAAGTGACGTCACATCTCGGCATCCCGAAAAACGCGCCAAAAATATGCATATTCGAAAATGTCCGGATGCACAGCATAAAATGTGGAATTTCTAATTCATTGAATTTGTTTAATTGTTTTGGCTTGGTGGACGTGGAAATATATAGCAGGATGTAATATAACATGAATTCAAGCAATATATGTTTTTATTCCCTTTAAGATAGAAGAAATGTTGTCATGTCCCATGCTTGTTTTTGACTTTCAGTTATTTATTAAATTTATTGTATCATTTTAATTTACAGGTGTAAATTGGAAGTTAATATATCACTTGTTCTGTTTTTAGGTACGATTTGAAGCCTGGTTTCCCGTTAAAGTTTAAGTTGTTTGCAAGCTGTGGTCCAATATTTATAAAGAAATTATTAAATTGTGTTGCAATGTCTTTTTTATCTGTCATCTTAGTTTCATTTACATTGAAATATGTCGGAAATTGTTTGTGTATTTTGTATTTGTTGATAACATCACCTATATTTTTCATATTTATTGATGTAATTCCTGTATTTACTAAATTGCATATTACAATAAGTAGCCTTTGCTTCTCGTTTTATTTTCCTTACTTCTTTTGTTATATTAGCGGAGTGATGTTTTAATGTTTGCACTGTGATGTTCTTTGTTACGTTGGACGCAATCTATATATATTGCAATTTCCGAAAATGTAGGTCGTCATGTCGACCCAGAACAATAATTATTTGTTGAAAACGCATTGAATTGTGGTATTGCGCCTGTACTGTGTTGTACAGTGTGATTTTGAAAAATAGTGTGCATTATTGGTGTTCCCCTTGTATTTCGTACGACGGTGGTAAATAATAACAACAACTATTGTTAATGTAAAATATGTCTCAAGCATTATTTAGTGTGATTCGAACATCATCCGCTGGCAACAGATGTTGTCAATAGTGATCAGAATAACGACTGTTTCTCTATATTAATTGCTACCATCTTCCTACAAACAGGCTGTAGCCGAAACTAAGAACAATTAAACACAAAACAACAGAACAGCTTTTCATCTCCCAAAGTTTGAACAATCCTTGAGAACTCCGAATACTATGAAACTACTCAACAGGTTCCAAGTCCTAAATGACATCCCAATAAACGACCCCATTGATCATTGCTAAGAGATTCGGGACGTTTTCTTGGGTGTTGGCAAGGACATTCCAAGACGCCGCACAAAATGGAGGAAAAAGTGGATCACGGATCACTCCTGGACGTCCATCAAATATAGAAGAGCCACCAAAGATAGAAGAGCCACCAAACATGTCTACTAGACTGCAAAGCAGAAGACAGGGATGCGATGGCATGGGGTTCAGAATGAGGAACGTACCGGTGAAATTGAACACCCGGCACGACAAGAGTGTGTAAATGGACGAGATAGCAAGAGACGTGCATAAGCAGCCTGGGGCAACACGGTGGCAGTCTATACAGTCACCAAGACCTTTGCAGGCAAAAAGTCCAGCACATCGACAGTTGTTAGGGATAAAAACATAAACGTCTTGACAAAGGTAGATGAACAGCTCAAAAGATATGCAGAATATTTTCGGGATAATCTAAGCGGAAAACGATCCCGAGGAAGCAGTCAAAATACGTACTACAGGAAAATTGGTTGACATGAAACAAGGAAGTATCGGACACCAACAAATCGAAGAGACCATCAAACAGACCAAAAGAAACAGAGTACTGGGAGAGAACAGAACTACATCGGAAATTCGAAAGACACCCTAGACCTTAATGCAAATGAAGCAAACCAATTAAGCTGTTCAACAAAGTGTGGGAAAACGAGAAAGTGCCAAAAGCACGGAAGAAGGGAGTCATCGTGAAACTGCCCAACATATATACCGTTCAGAGTGTGGCAAAATTAAGCCAAGCATACAGATCCAACGTTCGCACCGTACTACTGTGTGCACCAGAAACACGGAGAACCAATAATAAGATTCAGAACCGACTCAGATATTTTGATGGAAGGTGCCTCAGACAAATCTTGACAATACGTTGGGACCAGCATGTAACAAACAAGAACATCTCGGAACGCATGTAATTGATGAAGTGAAACGACGAAGCAGGATATGGCTTGGCAATGTTCTCCGCATGGACAGATAAGCCTACATTATAACCCATCATGGACAACGAAAAAGAGAGCTTCTGTGTACTAGTTTATTACCATACCTCTCCTCTTCGCTCCCAATGGAGCATTCCAGGTCTTTCCAGCCAGCTCCATTTCTTCTTGTATGGTTCTTCTCCAGGTGCCCACTGCAATGTCACTTTTTCGTTGTCCATGATGGGTTATAATGTAGGCTTATCTGTCCATGCGGAGAACATTACAGTGGGCACCTGGAGAAGAACCATACAAGAAGAAATGGAGCTGGCTGGAAAGACCTGGAATGCTCCACTGGGAGCGAAGAGGAGAGGTATGGTAATAAACTAGTACACAGAAGCGCATGCACGCACGCACGCAAGCCCGTACGCACACGTGCTCTTTTGTAAACTCATATAGGCATAGTACAGGTAATACAGTCTACCCAGGTTGGGGGTCTCATTTGTCAATTCACTAAGTTGTTAAACTAATACGCGTCTCGTGGTAGTTCAAGATTACGTTCATTCAAGCAATCATTCACTTGTATAATATTACATTATCTCATATGCCCATATATTTGAAACCGTTGTTACTTCCTGAGCGTCGCCATATTAATTTCCGTCACCGTTTAGGCAATGTGAACTGATCCGTATGTGTGTTCGCGCGAAAATGATTGCCCAGTCGCCTAATGTAGGATTTGAGCATCCAGGCCTACTTGAAAGAAGAAGATGACGATTTTACAAATGGAAATATATATTTAATGTAGGACCTATAAAAAAGGACCAAAACGATGTTTAATTGACAATGTGGCATAGGTCATTTTAAAGAGATTTGTAAGTTTGATGTAAACAGCAAGTGCATTGCATGATATATATTGTAACACGTTAATTACTTTATAATAGTGTAAATAAATATTTAATAATAGTGCAGATGTGATTGATTAACAACAGCAATAAATATACGTTCGGCAAATAATTCAGGATTGGAACACCACAGTATTTAAAAGCAAAGAGAAGGCATCTTTTTGAGTCTATGCTTCAAAAAGAGTTAACAAAAACTAACAATTAGCAACTACAGTCAAGAATAATTATTATGTCAGTAGTTTATTAGAATAACCTTATTAAAGACACAGTCATAATAAAGCACCATATGCTAAGTAGATGACGGATATTGTTACATTCTTTATTATATGAAACTACATTTTCATGATTTAATTGCTAAGGTGTTGATTAAGATTATATTTAGGTAATTAATTACTATGAGTAACCAGCTTTAACGGTACGAGATAAACTCCAGAGACACTGGTCACGTGTATTTTCACCAAGCATTGGTACAGCAGCTGTGGGCTAGACTGTCTCAGGTTTCGCACAACAAGGAGGACACATTTATTTTTGGTGAGTGTCAACTTGTTCAATAATACTTTTAAGGTATTATTTCCCTTTTCTAATTGTACCACATCATGAATTGAAAGATTGTCCATCATTAGACCTAAACTTGCATGGATGTTTTAAAGCAATTATTTAGTTATAAGGGTTTTCACTATATGGAAAATTGCTTTCAGTGGACACCCCAGGATGCTGTGGTTGACCCCCACTGGCTGGTTGTAAACACTAGTGGTCTTAATGAGTTTTAGAATACTTGCATCCTGCTGGTGATATAACTTGCAGAGTATACAGTTTTAATCATGTTTAATCAGGTACTGTGTTTTGTATTATGATGCTTAATCTACGTGCTATTAGGTTAATATACGGCCATATTGTGTATTTAGCAACAGAATGTGTTCAGTCAGTATCAGAAACTGCCCAGTGGCCACTAATGTCCTCATGATTAATCACACTATGGGGTTGGCTGGGTAGGATGTGGAGCATATTCCCTAGAAACTGACACTTGAAAATAAGTTGGGAGCCACCCTCGATAGTGTAGCTAGATGGTAAACACTGGCCAAGTGTTTGGTTCAGTCATTTAACAAGTCATAGAATAGGTATACTGTGTAGTAAATTGGAACAGAATATGGTAACACGAAGTAGTATATGAATATGGAATTGAAATACTTGTTTAAATAATGATCTGTGTTCTGCTATAAATGACATGTTGCACCATGCCATTGCAGGAGGGAGCCAGGCCTGGAATGAATGATGTGAGATACATTAATGAGCCTCCAAAGCAGTGTTGGGGTGAGCATGACCATTACAGTCATGGTAGATTATGTAAACATGCATCTGTTAGATGCATATACTTGTGTTGTTGATTTACATACAATTGTATTCTTAGTATAACTTGTACGACAATTATATATCTTTAGATTACTTTATACTGGATTAATTATATTGCGCATGCGTGCAGTGTGACATGTGTCCACGCATCATAATCATTAATATATCTACTTACGTATATTTGTATTGTTAGTACTGTATTGACAAACTGTTTACTTTGTTTAGGTTTCTTTTTGTATCCGGAAGTAAGACCACAAATAAAGAACTTGATCGAAAAGATTGGAACCGACATGTTTGTTGTACAAATTGGTCCCGTCACAATTTGGCGCTGCGTGCAGGGTTGTGGCCCTGGAGGAACCATCACATGCATGGACGGAGACAGCTGGAGGACGAGACCGAAGGAGAACTACAACTACCATCGATGATCTATAACAGTGTCAACAATGAACAGTTTGAACATTAACGTGGACGAGTCAGATCAACTCACTACCATCTTGTAGAGTTGATGAATAATGTTAAATAAGTTGCACATTGATTTGAATGCAATGACTGTTTTGTGTTAACGTACTACTAATATGTCACCATGTATTCTCTTCCAGTTGTAATCTCACTGTACCTACCATGGCGCAGTTGCGTCGTGCGCGAGAGGAGCTGGACACGTTGAAAAAAGAGCTAGAAGATCAGCGTGTTTTGGCCAGGCGTCTGCAACAGGCAGAACATGCAGCGACAGTGGCAGAGGAGAGGGTGCTAGAGCAGAGGAATCTGCAGGGGCAGTAGATAGAGTAGTGTATGTGTCGAGGGAAAAGAAACTTCCTAAGCTACGTGGTCGCCCTCGAGATCAGCATGATGTAGATGTCACAGACTGGCTGGAGGTCATCAGATCAAGCATAAGTGCCAGAAGGATGTCGCCGGATGAACAGGTTGACTTCATAATGCAACATCTGGTTGGTGAAGCGAAGTCTGAGATGCGACTTCGATTTCGTGGCGAGCGAGACGTGACTCGACTACTGTAAGCCATAGATGAGTCCTATGGTTATGTGGACTCGGCAACAAGTCTGAAGAAGGAATTTTATAGGCGGGACCAGAGAGAGAAAGAGTCTTTCGAAGATTATTCTTTAGCTTTGGTTAAGGTCGCCGATCAGGTTGTTCAAAGAGACAACCGGGAAGACGAAAGCATCAATAAAGAGTTGAAAGAGCGATTAACAGAAGGCGTAGTCGACAACCATTTCCGTCGAGAGCTGCGACGACTGAATATGGACGAACCAGAGCTGACATTCTGGTCATTCAGAGCAATAAAGTGGCTGGGCGATGACAACAGCAGGAAAGCAAGGAACGCCACGGTTCATGAGGTGAGTCGCACACCGACAACAAGCACACTCGAGGAGAAAATGGGAAAGCAGCAGGCACAGATTAATGCCATTGAGAAGAAACTTGATTTGCTCCTCTGTACACCTAAGAAACACACCAAGCGTAACAACAGTGGAAGAAACGAAAACGGTATACGGGTGTGTTATGGCTGTGGATCACCTGATCACATGATCAGGGAATATCCAGCCAAGAAGTCTTTAAATCAACAGAAACGAGGTAGACGACCGCAAATGCAGGAACATCCCTCAAGCAAGACGCAGGTGGGAAACTCATTCCCTCCATCACTGAAAGCCAAGTAGTGGAAGGGGGTGACTTTGGCTTGCTGGATGGCATCGATTCGGAGAGGATTTACTCCAGGGCAATAGGTCATTGTCCAGAAGCAATCATCATTTGGATTGGAGATGTAGAATGTATGTGTTTATTGGACTCTGGGTCAGAGTTATCAATGGTGACAGAATCATTCTATCGTCGATTCTTAGAACCAGTGGGATATCTGCTCATCCAGATAAATACAGTTCTATCTCTCACAGCAGCAAATGGGCTCAGCGTACCATATGTCGGTTACTTCGAGCCAGATCTTGTCGCACTTGACAATAGATACTTTGGAGTAGGAATGCTCGTAGTGCGATATTCTACAAATCCTGCCCAGCGAGCAGCAAAAGAATCAGTTCCTGGCCTATTAGGATGCAATGTGTTGCGGCGAATCTCAAAATATGTGTTGAATACAACGGGAACTGAGGAATTTCATAAACACCCAGAAGGACCAGATTGGCTTAGCGAACTGCCTCTGCACGCAACTGAAACAGAGGAAACAACTCCAAAATACCACGTTGGTCTTGCCAAGGTAGCAGGTAAGATGCCTGTGCTTCTACCTCACGGACAGTGACGTCAGTACCGTGTACTGGTAATAAGGAAATGTCAGGCGAGGTGTTGGTGGAGCGAGTTGGGGTTGAAATACATCTACCTCAAGGGATCAAGGTACATGATACCTTGTCCATTCTTGAGAAGGGAAGAGTTGTTCGCCAATGAAATCGTACAAGACATTTGGCTAAACCCACGAACGCGACTCGGACTAATGACCAAAGTAACAGTAGTGGATGGTCAACTGGAGCGCGACTGTCAGATCCATCAGGTGGAAGAAGACAAGGTGGTGTTAGACCCACTACAAGAAGACATCACACCGAAAACTGAAGATCTACCTGAACTTCCATTCAGTTTAGATATAGAGGAGAATAACCTCAGTGAAGAACAGAAGAATTTGCTACATGCCATGCTACTCAGGCATGTGGGTGCGTTCAGTCTCCGTGATGACGACGTAGGCTACATTGACAATGTGAAACATGGGATACCATTAACTGATGAAACGCCCATAAGGATTCCACATCGTCGAGTGCCGTACAATCTACAGGAAGTGCGACAACATCTAGAAAATTGGATACGGTAAGGCATTATCCGAAAGAGCAACAGCCCGTGGGCGTTTCAGGCAGTGCTAGTGAGGAAGAAGACTGGAGAGGTGAGAATGTGTGTGTCGACTACCGTCCTTTAAATCTAAGGACTCGGAAAGACGCATACCCCCTGCCAAGAACTGACGAGGCGTTGGAAGCACTCCGAGGAGCCATATATTTCTGCACCTTGGATGCCTCCCAAGGATACATGCAATGTGCCATGGAAGAAAACGACATACCGAAGACCGCTTTTCGCGTAGGAACAGAGGGACTCTTCGAGTTCACGAGAATGCCGTTTGGTCTTTACAGTGCTCCTGCCACGTATCAGCGTCTCATGGAAAGCGTGTTAGCTGATTTCAACTACCAGAGTCTGCTATTATACCTCGACGACATTTTTTTGTATGCAAAGAGCATTGAGGAGATGATCACCTTTCTAGAAGTTGTTTTGACACGCTTAGAAGAGCAAGGTTTGAAGCTTAAGCCATCAAAGTGTCATCTCTTGAAGCGAAAGATAAACTATCTAGTTCACATTGTGTCGGAAGATGGTGTGTCATGTGACCCTGAAAAGACTGAGGCCATAGACTGTTGGCCAACACCAACCTCTGAGACAGAGCTTAGGAGTTTCTTGGGACTTGATGGGTACTACAGACGAATCAAAGATTCATGCCGTGGGGTTCACAACTGGCACCATTCGATTTCAGTTTGAAGTACCGATCTGGCCGTGCAATAAGAATGCTGATTCTTTGAGCAGGAGACCGCCGAGTGATAGAGAAGAATCCGAACGAGAAATTACACCATTTGCCGTATCTACCATAATTCAGGAGACTGTTGGTGGTACAATCCTCTCAACCGAACTTAGATCAAAGATTCATGAAACAAACGACATCCTGTCTTCACAAAACTCGACAGCACGAGACGTGTTTGTTCATGAGATAACAACTGCAACAGCCACCATGCTATCTACCATCCCATAGACCGAGATGATAACCATGCAAGAGCAGGATGAAGATATTAGGCAAGTGTTACCATATCTCAAATCAAACCACAAACCAACAAGAAGACGGATAATGACACTGAGCAAGCCAGCGAGGAAAATCATTGGTCAACAAACTAAGCTTTCTTTCAATGACGGAGTATTGACAAGGAAAATCGAGATCGAAGGAGTGGAAATAAATCAGCTGGGTTTACCCACTTATTTATGCAACAGCGTACTAATCGCAATGCACGATGCTGCTGGACATCAAGGTTCAGAACGCACATTAGCATTAATAAAGATGCGCTGTTATTGGCCAACGATGACGAGTGATGTACAAAGATGGTGTGACAAGTGTGAGCGTTGCTGTATGGCTAAAGACAAACAACCCAAGCTGCAAACACGCATGGGTAGTCTCGTGGCTACTGCACCACTAGCATGTTACAGCATAACTATGAACATGTGTAGGTGTCCAAACTGTTACCTTACAATATTCCGAGCTAAATGTCTGCCCTCTCGGTAGACACTAATTCTACTCATCGTTTCTTCAGTGATTGTGCAATAGCTGCTTCTGTAGATCTTTTCTCAAGGAAGCAATTAGTGTTTTTGACAGAGAGGTAATTGCCCTGTCTATGGAATCTTCCATATCAGTGAATTTACAAACATTGACAGTCTGCATAGCAGCAGAGCTTGGTAGACGATGTAGGTTGATATGTTTTCCTGCAGTGGTTCGTACCGAACGTCGAATTATTTGTCGCCCATTATCTGCGTTCCCAACTCCTGCTCGACTAACTTCCATCTCAACGGCATCTGGCAGTTGTCCTCTATCCTCATTTTGGTTTAAGGCATCATCTACGACACCTGTGGGCACACCTGGCACAACTCCTTGACGTAGGCTGTCAATTGTTATAACGTCCAGCTCGTCTTCTGAATCCGATGACCCTGGAGTGTTGGAATCAGTCGGTGGTGCAATTGTTTCCTGGTTGTCATTACTTCGCAACTCAGCGTCCTCATTGTCGGGCACTAATGCTTTGCTATCCAACAACTCAGCTCGATGGATTGCTTTTGTGGCTCCAAAACCATCAGCTGGTTGAATTATATATATACATTGCCACTATCGAGACAAGACAACACTTTGTATGGAGTCGGTTTTCATGCGTCCTGAATCTTGGCACGACCAATGGGATGGTTACGCAAGAAGACCCTTGATCCAATCCTGATGCCTTGATCATTTGCTTTCTTCTCCTGCCGTTTCTTTCGTGCATGTACTCCTCGATCAGTATTGCGACGAACTCGCTCTAGTACATGGTTCAGCCTATGACAATGGCTCTCCAACCAATCATCCACCGACCCAGTTCTGGCATATTCCTGTGTCAACCCCAGGAACGATTCAGCAGGCAGTATTGGATCTCGTCCAAACATAACGAAGAATGGCGAATATCCCGTTGAAGCATGTGGCGTGGCATTGTATGCAAATGTCAGCTCTGGCAAATGTTTCGGCCATCGTCTTTTCTCATCGGCTGATAGGGTTAGGAGTAAGTTGTTCGTTCTGTTATATCGTTCACATTGAGCATTTCTTTGCGGTCTGTACGGTGTTGTCTTTGTCTTCTTGATGTCGTACATACGGCACAATTCTCTAATCAGAGTACCATCAAAGTTGCGACCTTGATCACTGTGAATTCGTCTCAGTACGCCAAACTGGACAAACCAGTTATTTACCAACACGGTGGCAACTGTCTTTGCCTTTTGGTCTTTCGTTGGAATCGCTTGTGTGAATTTTGTGAAGATATATGTGATGACAAGCACATTCTCACGTCCATCTGATGCAGGCTCCAAAACCGTAAAGTCAATCGCCAACACATCGAGTGGTGTAGTAGCCACGAGACTACCCATGTGTGTTTGCAGCTTGGGTTGTTTGTCTTTAGCCATACAACAACGCTCACACTTGTCACACCATCTTTGTACATCACACGTCATCGTTGGCCAATAACAGCGCATCTTTATTAATGCTAATGTGCATTCTGAACCTTGATGTCCAGCAGCATCGTGCATTGCGATTAGTACGCTGTTGCGTAACTGAGTGGGTAAAACCAGCTGATTGATTTCCACTCATTCGATCTCGATTTTCCTTGTCAATACCCCGTCATTGAAAGAAAGCTTAGTTTGTTGACCAATGATTTTCCTCGCTGGCTTGCTCAGTGTCATTATCCGTCTTTTTGTTGGTTTGTGGTTTGACTTGAGATATGGCAACACTTGCCTAATATCTTCATCCTGCTCTTGCATGGTTATCATCTCGGTCTTTGGGATGGTAGATAGCATGGTGGCTGTTGCAGTTGTTATCTCATGAACAAACACGTCTCGTGCTGTCGGGTTTTGTAAAGACAGGATGTCGTTTGTTTCATGAATCTTTGATCTAAGTTCGGTTGAGAGGATTGTACCACCAACAGTCTCCTGAATTATGGTAGATACGGCAAATGGTGTAATTTCTCGTTCGGATTCTTCTCTATCACTCGGCGGTCTCCTGCTCAAAGAATCAGCATTCTTATTGCACGGCCAGATCGGTACTTCAAACTGAAATCGAATGGTGCCAGTTGTGAACCCCACGGCAGCTCTGTGGCTCCAAGCTTGGACGTTTGCAAGTAACTCAACGGGTTGTTGTCTGTGAAGACGACAAATTTCGACCCGAGTAGGTAGTCCCGAAACCTTTCAGTAACAGCCCACTTCAGTGCTAGAAATTCTAGCTTCATGCTACTGTAGTTCTCCATATTTCTCTCTGTTGGTTTGAGGCTTATACTCGCATAGCAGATCACTCTACGTCCCTCTTCAAAGTCTTGGGAGAGTACAGCTCCCAGTGCTTGGTACGACGCATCCACCTCCACAAAAAACGGTCGAGAGAAGTCGGGGTATGCAAGCACTCTACCAGAAGTGAGTTGTTTTTTTAGCTGCTCAAATGGTTCTTGACAATCTGCAGACCATCGGTTTGCGAAAGGAACGAAAATAGATGCAGAAATGTTAAGAATCTTCCTTTGTCTGGTATTCTTCTTGCGATGCTTCATCTTTGTACCACCGAGCAAAGCATTAAGCGGAGCTGCAATCTTGGAGAATCCAGGTACCATACATCTGTAGTACCCAGCAAGTCCCAAGAAACTCCTAAGCTCTGTCTCAGAGGTTGGTGTTGGCCAACTGTCTATGGCCTCAGTCTTTTCAGGGTCACATGACACACCATCTTCCGACACAATGTGACCTAGATAGTTTATCTTTCGCTTCAAGAGATGACATTTTCAAAGCTTGAGCTTCAAACCTTGCTCTTCTAAGCGTGTCAAAACAACTTCTAGATTGGTGATCATCTCCTCAATGCTCTTTCCATACAGCAAAATGTCGTCGAGGTGTATTAGCAGATTCTGGTAGTTGAAATCAGCTAACACGCTTTCCATGAGACGCTGATACGTGGCAGGAGCTCTGTAAAGACCAAACGGCATTCTCGTGAACTCGAAGAGTCCCCCTGTTCCTACGCGAAAAGCGGTCTTCGGTATGTCGTTTTCTTCCATGGCACATTGCATGTATCCTTGGGAGGCATCCAAGGTGCAGAAATATATGGCTCCTCGGAGTGCTTCCAACGCCTCGTCAATTCTTGGCCGGGGGTATACGTCTTTTCGAGACATTAGATTTAAAGGACGGTAGTCGACACACACTCTCAGCTCTCCAGTCTTCTTTCACACTAGCACTGCCTGAAACGCCCACGGGCTGTTGCTCTTTCGGATAATGCCTTGCCGCATCCAATTTTCTAGATGTTGTCGCACTTCCTGGTGTAGATTGTGCGGCACTCGACGATGTGGAATCCTTATGGGCGTTTCATCAGTTAGTGGTATCCCATGTTTCACATTGTCAATGTAGCCTAGGTCGTCATCACCGAGATTGAACGCACCCACATGCCTGAGTAGCATGGCGTGTAGCAAATTCTTCTGTTCTTCACTGAGGTTGTTCTCCTCTATATCTAAACTGAATGGAAGTTCAGGTAGATCTTCAGTCTTCGGTGTGATGTCTTCTTGTAGTGGGCCTGCCTAACACTACCGTGTCTTCTTCCACCTGATGGATCTGACAGTCGCTCTCCAGTTGACCATCCACTACTGTTATTTTGGTCATCAGTCCTAGTCGCGTTCGTGGGTTTAGCCAAATGTCCTGTTCGGTTTCATTGGCGACACACAGAACAACTCTTCCCTTCTCAAGAATGGACAAGGTATCATGTACCTTGATCCCTTGAGGTAGATGTATTTCAACCCCAACTCGCTCCACCAACACCTCGCCTGACATTTCCTTATTACCAGTACACGATACTGACGTCACTGTCCGTGCAGGTAGAAGCAAAAGCATCTTACCTGCTACCTTGGCAAGACCAACGTAGTATTTTGGAGTTGTTTCCTCTGTTTCAGTTGCGTGCAGAGGCAGTTCGCTAAGCCAATCTGGTCCATCTGGGTGTTTCTGAAATTCCTCTGTTCCCGTTGTATTCAACACATGTTTTGAGATTCGCCGCAACACATTGCATCCTAGAAGGCCAGGAACTGATTCTTTTGCTGCTTGCTGGGCAGGATTTGGAGAATCTCGCACTACGAGCATTCCTACTCCACTGTATCTATTGTCAAGTGCGACAAGATCTGGCTCGAAGTAACCGACATATGGTACGCTGAGCCCATTTGCTGCTGTGAGAGATACAACTGTGTATCCCACTGGTTCTAAGAATCGACGATAGAATGATTCTGTCACCATTGATACCTCTTACCCAGAGTCCAATAAACACATACATTATACATCTCCAATCCTGATGATTGCTTCTGGACAATGACCTATTGCCCTGGAGTAAATCCTCTCCGTATCGATGCCGTCCAGCAAGCCAAAGTCACCCCCTTCCACTACATGGCTTTCAGTGATGGAGGGAATGAGTTTCCCACCTGCGTCTTGCTTGAGGGATGTTCCTGCATTTGCGGTCGTCTACCTCGTTTCTGTTGATGTACAGACATCTTGGCTGGACACTCCCTGATCATGTGATCAGGTGATCAACAGCCATAACACACCCGTATACCGTTCTCGTTTCTTCCACTGTTGTTACGCTTTGTGTGTTTCTTAGGTGTACAGAGGAGCAAATCAAGTTTCTTCTCAATGGCATCAATCTGTGCTTGCTGCTTTCCCATTTTCTCCTCGAATGTGCTTGTTGTCGGTGTGCGACTCACCTCATGAACCGTGGCGTTCCTTGCTTTCCTGCTGTTGTCATCGCCCAGCCACTTCATTGCTCTGGCTCTGAATGACCAGAATGTCAGCTCTGGTTCGTCCATATTCAGTCGTCGCAGCTCTCGACGGAATTGGTTGTCGACTACGCCTTCTGTTAATCGCTCTTTCAACTCTTTATTGATGCTTTCGTCTTCCTGGTTGTCTCCTTGAACAATCCGATCGGCGACCTTAACCAAAGCTAAAGAATAATCTTCGAAAGACTCTTTCTCTCCCTGGTACCGCCGATAAAACTCCTTCTTCAGACTTGTTGCCGAGTCCACATAACCATAAGACTCCTCTATGGCCTCCAGTAGTCGAGTCACGTCTTGCTCGCCACGAAACCGAAGTCGCATGTCAGACTTCGCTTCACCAACCAGATGTTGCATTATGAAGTCGACCTGTTCATCCGGCGACATCCTTCTGGCACTTATGCTTGATCTGATGTTCTCCAGCCAGTCTGTGACGTCTACATCATGCTGATCTCGAGGGCGACCACGTAGCTTAGGAAGTTTCTTTTCCCTCGACACATACACTACTCTATCTACTGCCCCTGCAGATGCCTCTGCTCTAGCACCCTCTCCTCTGCCACTGTCGCTGCATGTTCTGCCTGTTGCAGACGCCTGGCCAAAACACGCTGATCTTCTAACTCTTTTTTCAACGTGTCCAGCTCCTCTCGCGCACGACGCAACTGTGCCATATAGTAGCTACAGTAAGATTACAACTAGAAGAGAATACATGGTGACAGATTAGTAGTACGTTAACACAAAACAATCATGGCATTCAAATCAATGTGCAACTTATTTAACATTGTTCATCAACTCAACAAGATGGTACTGAGTTGATCTGACTCGTCCACGTTAATGTTCAAACTGTTCATTGTTGACACTGTTATAGATCATCGATGGTAGTTGTAGTTCTCCTTCGGTCTCGTCCGCCAGCTGTCTTCGTCCATGCATGTGATGGGGTTTCTCCAAGGCCACAACCCTGCTCGCAGCGCCAAATTGTGACGGGACCAATTTGTACAACAAACATGTCGGTTCCAATCTTTTCGATCAAGTTCTGTATTTGTGGTCTTACTTCTGGATACAAAAAGAAACCTAAACAAAGTAAACTGTTTGTCAATACAGTACTGACAATACAAATATACGAAAGTAGATATATTAATGATTATGATGCGTGGACACATGTCACACAGCACGCATGCGCAATATAATTAATCCAGTATAAAGTAATCTAAAGATATATAATTGTCGTACAAGTTATACTAAGAATACAATTGTATGTAAATCAACAACACAAGTATATGCATCTAACAGATGCATGTTTACATAATCTACCATGACTGTAATGGTCATGCTCACCCCAACACTGCTTTGGAGGCTCAATAATGAATCTCACATCATTCATTCCAGGCCTGGCTCCCTCCTGCAATGGCATGGTGCAACATGTCATTTATAGTAGAACACATATAATTATTTAAACAAGTATTTCAATTCCATATTCATATACTACTTCGTGTTACCATATTCTGTTCCAATTTACTACACAGTATACCTTTTCTATGACTTGTTAAATGACTGAACCAAACACTTGGCCAGTGTTTACCATGTAGCTACACTATCCAGGGTGGCTCCCAACTTGTTTTCAAGTGTCAGTCTCTAGGAAGTGTGCTCCACATCCTACCCAACCAACCCCATAGGGTGATTAATCATGAGGACATTAGTGGCCACTGGGCTGTTTCTGATACTGACTGCATAGCTTCATAGAACACATTCTGTTGCTAAATGCATAATATGGCCGTATATTAACCTAATAGCACGTAGATTAAGCATCATAATACAAAACACAGTACCTGATTAAACATGATTAAAAATGTGTACTCTGCAAGTTATATCACCAGCAGGATGCAAGTATTCTAAAACTCATTTAGACCACTAGTGTTTACAACCAGCCAGTGGGGTTCAACCACAGCATCCTGGGGTGTCCACTCAAAGCAATTTTCCATATAGTGAAAACCCTTATAACTAAATAATTGCTTTAAAACATCCATGCAAGTTTAGGTCTAATGATGAACAATCTTTCAATTCATGATGTGGTACAATTAGAAAAGGGAAATAATACCTTAAAAGTATTATTGAACAAGATGACACTCACCAAAAATAAATGTGTCCTCCTTGTTGTCCGAAACCTGAGCCAGCCTAGCCCACAGCTGCTGTACCAATGCTTGGTGAAAATACACGTGACCAGTTTCTCTGGAGTTTATCTCATACCGTTCAAGCTGGTTACTCATAGTAATTAATTAACTAAATGTAATTATAATCAACACCTTAGCAATTAAATCATGAAAATGTAGTTTCATAAAATAAAGAGTGTAACAATATCCGTCATATATAGCATATGGTGCTGCCATATTGTGGCTGGTAGCGACATTAGAATGAAAATTAAAATGTATTCCATCTCTTAATTAGCATGTTACAGCATAACTATGAACATGTGTAGGTGTCCAAACTGCTACCTTACAGTAGGACAAGTGGTAAGATATCGACCTGTGGCCATCATGGATTTATGCAAATTACCATAGGTGCCCAAAGTTGCTGTTTGGACAAGCAAGCTGAATTTGTTCTAGGACCCCATATGAGTACAAATCAACAAAAAAGTTCATTGGATAGAATATTTCTAGGTTCATAAAATGACAAATGGGCTAGTGCGTCATTAAAGCTAAAACTAAATATGCCGACTCTCTTCACATTATCAAATGCAACAAGAGGAAGTTAATTTTAGACTCAGTCGACCAACATTCTATATAATGTAACACGGTGATAGAGAATACCATATTGATTTAATATAATGAGTAGGCTATATTATGACCAACCTTTAGAGACAGCGCCGGTGGCGACGTTTCAATGGCCTGGCAAATGGAATCCAGCAGAATTCCAACGGTGAATACAACGGTTACGGTTGGACGCATTTCATGTAAACATTGGGATGCGAAGTTCTGTAGTGTAGTCTGCCCGAAATCCTTTTCACCTGGTTACTTGAACCACCTGGAGTGTGTAAGGTTTATACTTTATGTAGGTCTACATTCCGTCTTATATATATAATCTCGAGATCAGCTGTTCTTAGATTACGGAAAGAAGACTAACTACAAAGTCAAATACGAGTTTAAAAATTAAAGATACGTTTGTTGTGGTCCTACTAACAAACGCGGTTGACAAGTAATTCTACTTCTACCTAGTATTAGCTTTAACTGTCAGCACGTCTAGTGTTGACGTCAGTGCTGCCCGTGGAGAACGTGACTGTACCACGTACGTACAGTCCCCCGCCGCTGAAATCACTTTCATCATCTCCTCAATGTTATATGTCTCCCTCCCCCGTCTCGAAGCAACTCTTCTGAACCTAAGCTGGCAGTGGCGCCGAAAAAAACTACGCGATTGGTTTTGTCTTCCGGTGGTTCTGGCAAGCTTCTCTCAGTGCAACTTGGTGGTGCGTCGCAGACAGCGGTACGCGAAACTCACGTCAACAGTAACATTTGTTGGTATTGCGTACTGACCAACACCCACCAGTATCGAGCAGCACATCCCACCAGCAACCACGTACAATATGCCCAACTGAGACACAACGGCACTTCTCTCAAGGCCCCTATTTTCCCCAGTGTGGCAAACAGTGCAATGGCCATCTAGGTTTGTTGCCGTAGACCATAGCTCTTTTGTTGCGTCTCCCGTTTAGGTACACAAACTCAGCCACTGGCTCTACAGCCGTCTCGTTGATCAGCTGCTTCCAGTTTCTCTCGAACAATACCGCGGACTTTCATTTTCCTCAGTGCCACCATCTGCCTTGCCCGACTGCATGTGCAATACTGTCGAATCATTAGGACATAGACCTGCTGCCCGCTGGGATGCTATACAGTGGTTGGGGACGTGACTACAGAGTGTCACTAGGGTACATAGCACCGACTCCAAGGATCACAGCGATGCGTGTTCTTGTGTTCTGTACGCAAGAGGCTGAACACCATCTACCCGCCTGATTGCAGCGATCTTCCCCTGAACGAAAGAGGATCATCCTAGCTGTTCGTGTCTTTGTAAAAGGATCATGGCGTTGCCTCAAACCGCAATAACGGCGGATTTTCCGTCCGTCTTGCGTAGGTTCCGAATGACAGCAGTGAGTTCTACCACAGTTGTGTGTGGATCAAGCCCGTTACGGCCATATGGTGGCGAGTGGCTTTCACTGCCTCCAACATCTCGCCGTCCTATGGTGCAGTCTTGTTCACGTACCAGATGCCGACTTAATCTATTTCCACACATCCCGCGTCTCCACGCTGACCATGCATCCAAACTTAGATCTGCTGCAAGTCTACTATCCAATCTATGAAAAAAGCCCCACCATACCTAACAACGTATGTATTAACGCTGAACCGAAGGCCTCGTGTTCCAGTACCGTCCAACTGTAACGCCACTTGTGTACATGTAAAAACCCACAGGCGGATCCGGTGGGGCCGGTGCCGGTGCCGGGGCACGTGGCCCACCTAAACGTTAGGAATTTGACGTGCCCGCAGACCTTTTATAATGGGCCAAGCAACCGTGCCCCATCTAGACCGTTTGAAAGGTGCCCTTGTTCTGGTTATAACTTATATAGTAAGCGTAAGTTTCGGCGTCGCGGCGGCGAACAATTGTCAACACCTCACCCCGACTGCAGTGTATAAAGTACACCTACTGCGTCATACTCGATGCCGGCGTGACGTCATAGTCATAGACTACGTCAGACTGACATTAATCAGCCCCGATTACAGTGTACGACCGATGTAGTCGAAAGTTTTCAAGTTTATATGATTGTGATGTCACGCCGACTTCGCTTACGGCTCAGTCGGTGACAGTCGGTGTAGCGTATACACTGCAGTCGGGGTGAGTCTGGTCATATGCGCGCCTCAGCGTGTGCGTGTTAATTCATTCAGACATTCATATCTGATCACGTGTGCGTGAATGACTATGCAAATGTGATGTTCTGTATATATTTTCAGCGCCAACGGAGCCATAGTCGAAGGAACCGTCGTGAAAAGATCAAGGCACACTATCAATGATTCCACACAAACAAAGGTGTTTTTGAATTTATATTCTAGACTGTTTATATATAATAGTTTCTAATGTCAGACACTATTAATGTCATTGCAACATCACATTACATTACTTTTACTGGTTAAGATCACCATCGCATATTTAATGCAAAACTAAAGGAAAACATAATTATCTCTATCACAACGGCAGTGACTGTGCAATTGTGTGAAAACAAGGCTCAACAAAATGTGCTAACGGTTACCTGATCCCTCCCTTACACCAACAGGCGCGCTACGTGATATTACAACTTCGCTTCACCAGAGGGTGTCAGAGACGGTTAGACAGCTCTGGAAAAGAAATGGAACCTGACTTCAGCGAGACAATGAAAGTCCGAACCGGCTTCCTTAATTCCTCATACAGTATGTATATAGTCATGCATAAGAATAGTCGCAACAATACTAGACAATATGCATTCCCATAATTAATAAGTATTCTGATTGCTCTGGCCCATTTATTATATTACAGTTGACGTGTCTACATTAACCTGGCAATGAAGATATCATGCATTGTTAGAATGAATATCCTAATTGGCGTTGTCTTAATCATTGAGTTGTTGGTTGTGTGTTTGCAAGCAACGTTAATCTAGTCGATGTAGTAAACCCTCATTTCAGTATAATATAGCCTAAATCCCTATCTATGTATCTGATATATGTGACCGTGCGTGTCCGTCTCTCTTTTGTGTATGTGTGGGCCAGTGCGACCATGACTCTACAAAGTATAGTATTACATTTTATATAATGCTATGTTTTGAACTATTGTTGCAGAAGTGACGGAGAAGGGAGACTCTGGATTATTATCCGAAAAACAGACGAAAGACCTTCTGAACAACAACAACGACCTGCTGGCTGTATCGCAGAAGTACAATTGTGCCGGGTGCATTGCACTGTGGATAACTGAACAGCTTCTTGAAGGAATTGCACTGGAGGACAGCGAACATGTCCAAATAAAGACACACGGAAATGGACCATTCATTGGTATGTATGAATAATATGGCTTTGTTTGAAGAACTCTGGTAGTTAGTCACGTATCAGTGTGGAACTTGCCGTTTGCTCAGTCAACTCAGGCTTTTTACATATTCTTTATTGCGCTGTTATGTTGCACTGATTACCTTTGCACGTTATACGTGGTCATTATATATGTCATATGCTTCGAAAGAGCGTGGGGTTTGCGTTCAGTGTGTAACAAAATACAACTATCAGCCAACGAAAATATAACGTTGATACTTGCATAAGAATCGCCTAAATAAACATGAATGTTATGTCAATGTTAGGACATGTTCCACAAATAGATATACAAGCTTGATGGGTGTATGTCAACACAAACGTGGCTTGTACAGCATCGGCGTAATTGTTTTTACAAATTTAGTAATTCCTATTCCATGTTATGTTGCAGACAGTTTAGTGAAGATGACTCCCGAGTCTAAAACAGTGTTGAGCAACACGGCATCAGCTTCAAATGTACCACCAACAGATAAACCAGGTGCTTCCTGGACCGACAAAGTAATGGCTGTGAAGATGCAGACTGCCTCCCAGAATGCACCACTGCCGCAGGATGAAGTTGAAGGGGTCGCAGACGAAGAATGGGTGAGTGGAACAAAACACCAAACCAACTTTGAACCACTACAATTTTGTATTTTTTACTGAAGTAAATATGTTGGTGTAAATCCGTGTAATTAACATAACACGTTTATTAACATTTAATTCACTTCACTTTTTCAGGATGACTGATAAGATGCGGCCAAAACGCCTACCCTCGTTGGATGGAATCGGATTTTGTAGCAACAACCCTTGAGTATTCAACAACTAATTTTCCATGGGAGCGTCTTCCAAAAACGCACGGTTTTGCACTTACTGCATTACGGGAACGTTTAGTATGTCTAGTGCTGTACTACTATTGGTCTTTCATTTAGTGAAGTGTATGCGTTCAATGTACGCATCTAGTGTGGGTTTATGTACGGAAGTATGTATACTTGTTGTGTTCTTCGTAGTTTTCCCGTTTCCTCACGAGCCACGGGCGCTGCTGACTACAACTCCCACCGGCATATCGTCTTGTCGAAACGTGGATTTATTGTTGGGTGCGTTATCCAATTGTCTTGCTTCTTAACGTTTGCCGTTTGGGGATTACCAGGGTAATTACTGGTTGCTACCTTTTGCCATGGTAGAACGGGCAACGAGGGGCATTTCCTTCGAGTTTTCTTTGTAGTCGAGCCGGTTCAAAGAATAACGGGACGGGAACAATAACTGGGACAAAGTGAACGTCCACGTATTGCGTGACCAGCGGTAGTGTACCAAGCAATATAGCCCCTTTGGTATACAAAGCATAGAGCACATTGAGTAGTTTGACTACCAGCTGATATATGTGTGCCTTAATTGCGAGGTGGCTGTATTACCGAGGCGACCTTAAAGCAAGTTTCTACCGTCTATACCGGACGTATTATATACACTGAGTTTACTATATTAGTTATACAAAGACAAATCAATATTCTTACATGTATTGGTGTAACGTTGCTATATTTTACAATAAAAATGTACAAACCAGGATTCTGTTGTATTTGTTGGTGAAATTCTGGCAAAAATAGTTGAACTGGTACTACAACAGTGGAATGAACGCAACAGAATAGTCAAGTACAATTTATTCGTTATACATCTATGGCAGCAAGCTACCATCGCCCAGTTTGTGGCAACAAATGCATAGGACGAGGTATGTATTAAATGCGATGTACAATATGTATTACCTGCGCCCAGTACACGTTATCTAATAATCTATTCTAGAGAGTGCAATCATTGTTACGATTACATGTGTTAGTAATCTTCCATACGCAGTACGGTTTCTTTGAACACGTCCTTTAACCCTCCAATATATGTATGTTTGCCGACACATAAACGCTTAGAATCTTTGAAACACCAGTTGTTATATTCTGGAGGTCTGACGCACTTGTACAATTCAACACGCATCACAGGTAATTTAAAACCAATGCATATCTGCACAGAAATTGTCAATCAGTACATAACAACTACACATACTTATATCTTGCTATCTGTTTATGTACACAGGTAGTTACGACTTCTATAAACAAACCATTCTTTAGGCATATACCACAAGAAGAATCTCTATATGTTGGCACATATATACAGTTTTGCGACGTAAATAGGAAACTTCAAAATTAAAGAAATATGTATCACAACTGGACTTTTTCTTTAAATCATTTTGAGACTTATACTATCTTTCTAAAAAAAATTGCAACCATGTGTACAGTAGCTATTTCGAATAAATTATTGTGTTTGATACAAGACCGACAGGTAAATTACAACATAATTAAAATGGTTTATAGATATACACCGATATGCAAAAAACGGAATGTTTAATAGGTAGCAGTTAAAGAAAACCACTTGTATTCTTGTACTCACCACAGACAAATTATAATTACATATATACAATTGTTGTTATACATAATGTACTCTAATGTGCGTGTTATGATTTTTAAACTAATGATGTCAGCTCAGCTACGTTGAACATTAGTACTACAAAAAATATTACCAGTTTGTCTAATAGCCAACAGGAAACATGAACAGCTGATCAAATGCTGTAGGCAATGTTGTATTTGTTCCTCATTTTCATGTATATTAGACATACTAATAGGTGGCCAATGCAGGACGACAAATAAAGCCATTTGGGTCCTGCAATATTAAAATTGACTCGGCCAAGAACTAAACATATCTTTGAGCACTTCAATGGTTGCCATCAACCAGCCAAAAGCAAGTAGAGAAATATTGTGGAGAACGTTTTCTCACAGTGCTGTGCAGTCTTTCAACTATCTTTTTATGCATTAATTTTGTTGATATAAAAGCCTTTAAACCCGAGATGACGACCATTCGTCACACAACAGCCAGTCTTCCATATACCTATTCTTAACAAACAATAAATCCCTGCAAATTAATACGAACAGTTTTATGAAATGATGAACGAGTAACCAGCAAGTCTGACTCTGTACTGTTTTATCTAGAATTATTATCTTGCAGCTCCTTATCACATTTACTTGGCAAACTCTAGTGGTGGATTCTGAGAATGATGTTTCGACAATTGAGAAAATGCTAGTCAAACAGCAAGTCTTCATCATAGTCATTTTCCAAGATGTTGCCGGCTTCCTTGAGGTCTTTGTCTTCCTCCATCATCTTTGCTTTCAGTGCCTCAGCCTCGGCTCTGATCTCCTTCTTCTTCTTCTGCACTTTCTTCAGTCTGTCACAAGGCGCAGCACAGCATCAGTACAAACATATATATGTATTGATGACCCGAGCCAAAGTTTGGGAGTGACTGGACCATTTTTCATGCACATATTGCTAAATAAGCAAGCCGACGACAGTGGCCGAAACGCTGATGTGAGTTTCAAATTTATAGGTGTGTAATAAGAAAGATTGTTATTAAACATGGTAATTAAGCGAAAATGTTACCTGTCCAATGTCAGACATTTGGTTATTAAACATGTAGAGACTGCTAACGAAAGTGAATGATTTGGATGTACACTGTTAACATAATTGTGTGTGTGCATGCAATGCATACATGTATGTATATAATTGGCATTGGTTTATAACAAAATAACTACACATTCTACTATTAATTAGTCCATTAAGGAAATGATACCAGTAAATACAGTGACAACAATAGAACAAGCAAATGAAATGCAATTATGTTATCAACACATTTCAACATCATATTTGCAAACAATAACCAAGACAATACGATTCCTAAAATGACGCCGAGATGTATAAGAAAATGTAAAACCACATATGGGCACACACTCTTGCCAAAGTAATTTAAAGCAATTTCTGCAAACATAAAAGTTAAGAACATGAGTCTCACCTGTAGAATTCTTCACGCTCTCGTTCGTCCAGCTCAGTTATGATGTATGCCAAAGTTCGCTCTATCCGCGGAATAATGACTGCATTGAAACAGCAAACATAGAATCATGCAACTTGGGAAAATAACAAATGTGTGTTCTTTTGCTACGTAAGAAAACTTCACAAAATAACAGAAATCATACTATTACAATGCACATGTTTGTCCACAGCATTATATCTAGAAAACATTAAACTGGTTCTGCCTGTAGCATATCTGCGATATGCATTTAGTGTCTACCACATGGTGTAGTCATCGCACACATTCAAGCCATATGCCACAACTGAGGTTTTCCATAAGTTTAAGAAAACTGAAATCATATGCATTGCTTTCTTCTTACTGCAATGTACAAATGAATGCTATTATGTTGATTTTGATGCAGAACATTGATTAACTTTTGAAAAAGTCAATAATCGGGTTTGATGCATCTAGTACACTTTTAGCAGTAATTTTATATATATAAAAAGTATTATGTTGTGTACATTTTGTTGTATACTGGCTGTGCATCTTCATAGTTGCCATAATAGGTGGCATTTATTGGGTCTTATTGTGCCTGGTAGATAAATTACTAGTGATACTTCCATTACTATCAAGAAAAACAACAACTCTTCGTGAACAGAAATAGTAGTCTTTCTCCTGGGTTCTGATTAGGGTGAACTTTCATGCAAACACTGCCTTTCCAATATAAGCATCTATTCTGAATGCAAATACATTAGGGTAGTATATCCAAACAAACATAAAAATACACGAATGATTATGTACATTTACACAACACAGACATGTGATAAAAGGAAGGTGAAGAGAGTCGCACTGACCATGTTCTATGGCGTTCACACGCCTGTTTGTCGTCTTGATCACTTCGTCGAGTGTCACGAATGACGTCTGCAGTGACGCTAGCTCCACAAGAAGCTCCACGGCCTTAGCATAGTTCTTCTTCAGTCGGTCAATCTGTTGCCCGCCCCGAGATAGACCAGTCAGCATGTAGCCTGGAGTGGACAGGTTAAAGGTCAAATAGAGATCATGATAAAATGTATACAATATTTGGAAGGAAAATGTTACCTCTAGCTGCTGGGCAATGTTTATCCAAACTCTTAATTTCATTCATGATTGAAAGCATGTAAATGATGCAGTTATATCACCATGCCTCCTCTGTGTAGGAGTGGTAGGACTGGGAATAGCTCAAAGTTGGCTTGGAAGGGTTCACTGAACCAACTGTATTTCACTGGAAGATTGCATTATGAAGTAATTAATTTAACTACTTCAAGAAGGAAAATACTTCAGTGAGAGTAAAGATTGTAATTCCTTTTTCACCACATAAAAGAACATGTTTGATTTCCAACTAAATTTCCAAAATATTATTATATTAACAGGGAAAACAGAAAATGATGTTTTCTTCAAATAGTTCTTTTACAATGTTCACAATGGTTTTGCAATGAGTGGCAGATGCACAGCAGCCGCTACTGGATGTAAGAAGAACAACTTACTGTCTGATCCATCAGTGTAGTGCTCAAACACCGGAAGACTGACACCTGTAACATGACAAAGATATCTCATAACAACAGTTGTAGAGTCAGCACTGAGATTGTAGTTGCCTTATTATACAGTAAACCTCAAGTGACGCATTTGCTAATAACGAATTTAGATTATTCTGATTAACTGTAATTGTAAAGGGAAGTCATTTAATAGACCTATTACTTTTCAATTACATTTGATGTTTACTGCAGCAAACATAAGCCAATGGACTTGATTTATTCAAGTGACATTGAATGAATAGTGAAATTTGTAATCATATCTGATGAAATATGTTTGTGGAAACACACTTTTTCAAGTATAAATTAAAATATATTGAAACTCAATTTTTCCTGATGATTTTTACATTCAATTGGAACATATAATTTGGAATTGGAATTGATTTTTTTAAAGGTGGGATTGAATTTTTTTGGAATTGATCAGAATTGGAATTGACAAAATAGAATTGACCTATGAATGTCTTGTAGTGCTTTTTCCAAAGAAATGTCTATAGATTATAATCCATGCGTGATGTACCTGCAACGTTGTCTTTGCGAGACTTCAACTTTGTTTGTGCCTTGCTGACATTCTGCAGCACGAGATGGTTGAAGTCACCCATTGCAAATTTCGCTTCCGTCAGTGAGAATGCAGCTTCCTTCATGACATCTCCCATTAACATCTTCGTCTGCACAGAAAATGGAGTTATACTGAACATAATACATGTACATTTTAGTTGATAAGGGGCCTACCACTGTAATGGATCTAAGTACTTAAATTATTGAACAAAAATTCTTTATTCTTATCGGCATTATTTTCACTATATTTTCACTATATTTTAACAATTACTACATTGTGAAGCGCCACATACAATATTACCACTATCACATTGGATAGAAACCAGAAATATATTATAATTATCCAGTTGACGATAACAGATATTCTGTGGGCACTGGACCTGACATTAACGGCAACTGTGGGATTCCACAATTTTTTGCAAATCAGTGAATGAAGAAAGTACTTGAAAAAATAATTTTTATATAATTATCATCATACTTTAACGACTTAAAAGAAGAATAGTAACTCAAATGGATACAAATGATGTACTGATTAGTATACTTCTCGACTTGTCTAAGGCATTTGACACCATTGATCATAATATTTTACTAAATCAATTAAAATACTATGGCCTAAAAGGTTCAACACTACAATTATTTAAAGTTATTTACATAATAGAAAACAATATTTTGAAATAGAAGATATAAAGTCAGAAATGTTATCACTAAACACTGGCGTTCCTCAAGGCTCAATACTCGGACAACTATTGTTTATATATAATATTAATGATATATATTATATGTGTATTAACTATTTTTTAACAAGCCAGTCATAAATTCGATTTCATTATGTATGCAGGTGACACAACACTATTTAGTACTTAAACCAGACCTGCCTACCCCAAAAACTTCCTGTCAGTAATTCATCTTCCCATTTACACTGATTTTCAGGAATATAGGCTTGCTGCCAGTAATAGTTCAGAACTGTGTCAGATATTGTCACGGAAAGAACACCACTGTCAGTAATACTTTGATACTGTGACTATGACGATAGTTGCACCCAAAACATAATTGTCTCTAATAAACTATGAGGTGTTTTTGAAGTGTTCAGTTAACAAGGTAATGTAGATGTTTATAACCAGCATTGATGGAAATCAAACGTGAAGAAATGTGACTGTAATGTAATCGAGTCTATCAACATTGTAATTCTGATTTTATGTAAATTTCAAAAACAGCATGCTGACTACAAAAACTTGACAAATTATAACAATGCATCACGTCATTGTCCATTTGTGATGTCATTAGGATTAATATTAGCAGCCAGTATATCTAGGGCCAGGCTGTAGACTATACAGTATAGTAGCTTGACTAGATCAAAGACAAAGTCATGCCGCACACGTTGCAGCACACGTTTCTTCTTGGCTGGTAATGGTGCCGTTTCGATCCCCGGCATCATTTCGTGCCGCGTGAGTCGTGACTTCGTTTTGTTTGAGCACCATGAGCGCGGAAATGCGAATTTGTCATAACGCTGTTTCCTATTGGTCAGATTACGACCAGAAGCAGCAAATGAAAAACCATGTCACAACAAGCAGCGTATATATGCTGCCACCTGTTGAATAAAGTGAAGCTAAATTTGAGGAGTACAGAAGTGATTGACGCTCATTGTGACAACGAAAGAATCTGTAATATTTTCATCCCTCGCCGTAATACCGTAATTTTAGGTGTATTTCCGGAATGATTCCGGACAATCCGGAATGGTAGGCAGGTCTGTTGAACTCTTTTAGTGACAACCCCAAAAATAAAAAACGTACAATCCTCAATATATGAAAAACTCTCTAAAGTTATTGAATGGCTAAAATTAATAAATTATCGCTGAATAAAAACAAATCAAAATATACGATTTTCCATATGCCAAATAAACACATAACGACTGTTACACTTAAATAGATGATATAAATATTGAAAAAGTAGACAAATGTAACTTCTTAGGATTGACTTTGAACTCAAACTTAAATTGGAAAAAGCACAATGAAAAAGTATCAAAATTAATTACTTCATAATGCAATCTTCCAGTGAAAAAAAGTTGTTCCAAAATAATTGGCATATTGAAAATATTAAAATATGTACTACCACTGCAAATAAAAGTTCTGTTATATAACTCGTTACTATTATCCCACATTAATTATTGCATTATAGCATGGGGTTATCAAGGAAACAGAATTATGAAAACCCAAAAGAAAGCTATATGAATAATAACACTAGACAAATATAACTCACACATTGAACCACTTTAAAAAAAACTTAACCTGTTAAAAGTGGAAGACATCTTAAAGCTACAAGAATTAAAATTAAGGTCCTAGTTAATTTACCAGCACCAAAAAAAGTTATTTCATGTGACATCTACTATAAAGACCTACCACAATTATTTTCTTCAGGATCGATCGAAATCGTGAAGTCAACGCGTCAGATTTCTTCTTGAGTAAGCTGAAACCTTTCTGTGCTCCAGCCAGCCTCGTCTTCATAATGGCCATGGCCCTGTTGTGGTGAATGGTGAATATATCATTCCATAGTATTACACTTCTGCTCACCCCATTTCCAACACGTTAGTATTTATCTAAGCAGTTGCCAACCAGCACCCCCTTGAGGCTCATCAAAAACCTGCAATTGCACCACCTGAGGGTCATCAAAACTTCCTTGAAACTAAAACGGGGTGCACCACCAAACACAACCCCTGAACCATGGAATCATGGATCCACAAAATATATCGGTACATACAGCTAATCCCCCAACTTACACAAAACTGGCAGCATATACTCCCATGCCTTCTGAATCCACAGCTGCATGGTACTGCTAGTATCATTCATACTCATACATAGCCATGTAGGTTGAGGCAACAACTAGGTAGGATAGTAACTAGAATCTGTAAACTGGTGTGTTTATGACCAAGAATTGTGGAGTGTACAGGTCTGGTAATTAAGGCAATATGGAGATTTATCCCTAATGTTAACTTGTGCATATCTGTCCCAAATCCGAGCTCTATAATTATATAAATATAATCATAATGCCATTAATGGGCCAGTTTTAGACCTAGAGTGTAGTAGAGTGACAGCTACTTGTCCCCGCCCTGAGCCCAGCTGATCACTTCATTTTAGCTATTGACACTGAGCATAGTTGATAATGAATCCGTAAACAATGCGCATTGTGCTTAGTGTCGTTGAGGAGGTTTGTTAACATGAAATAGCGGTCTTCTGAACTAATACACATAACGTTAACTAGCCGGTATTCACTGTGAGTGTGACAGTGACCCTTGGCTTGGCCTGGACGATGGACAGACTGTCATTACGAAGTTTACAGAGGGGGCAGAATCGACCGAAATGTGACGCTAGCTCTTCAAATTGAGTTTTATAATTCGCATATGAAATATTCCAACGTATGAGTATACTTACATACGAGACGGGAAAACGTCTATTTTGTCTTTGCTCGACATCTTTGCTAAAAACTTTGACACTCAAGACGAAGGTCCTTGTAACGGATGTTGACAAAGCGCAGGCGCGAGCGTATCATGTGACATTTATTTAGTAAACAGATACAACTAATCGATAACTACAACTCATTTAACCCATTTAGAGGATAATAACAATATCATTAAATGTAACTTTTTTACATTTTATATACTTCTGTTCTACCGTATGAGTTCTTATGTGAACACACATCTACATGTGTGCAGAGGTTTGTGTTATAGCAAGCATCAAATAGTATTATTTAATTACATAAAAAATACACTGACTTTTATGAACATTACACAAAGCCACATAAAAACACTAAATGCCAGTTTCTCATCATAACTTTGTCAAAAATCATACGACTGGTGCATTTTAAGTCTGCTATTGGAGGTGTTAGCAACTAAGAATAGGGCCATTCTCAACAATTTACGGTGTGTACCGAGTGTATTTCTACAAAGCAGAAAAGTTGTAGAAATTAATTTGGCCTGATACGAATCTTAATTTTCACTTATTGCACAGGAACAGTTGTTTAGGAGAATAATGATGTTTTATTTTTTAATGCGTGCACTGATGAGAAACTGGGAATTATGTTCATGTGGCCTAATGTTTAGTTCCCAATGTAGTGTCTTGGTTTTTACTGACCAATGGTAACACGCCAGTGGAGTCAAATGGAGAAACATAATAACCCTTTCAGAACACGCAAACTTAACTTGTTCAACCACCGAGTGAAACAAATCAAATTTGATCAAACTGGTGCAACTGCAATTAATGTTATCACAACTAGAATAATTTATATAAAATAATGCTTTTGTAAATGTTAAAATTTAATATGAAACATGCATAGGTGTATTTCCATGTTTTCAAACATTTAAATGTGTGCCAAGAAAAGTAGTTTTGCATAGAAAATATCAAGGTCACTATCATCATTTAAAGATATCTTGAACAAATGCAGGCACATAAGCAAGTATCCAATTACGTGTAAAAATCCCATATCTTGTGTAATTTGTTTCTAATAATTTTTTGGCAACTAACTGATCTAACTACAATTCTATGGTACTTGATATATACAGTACCACAAACTATTGATCCTCCACATCAATTAATACCCAGTCTATATATTAAACTATTGATCCTCCATATCAATTAATACCCAGTCTATATATTAAACTATTGATCCTCCACATCAATTAATACCCAGTCTATATATTAAACTATTGATCCTCCATATCAATTAATACCCAGTCTATATATTAAACTATTGATCCTCCATATCAATTAATACCCAGTCTATATATTAAACTATTGATCCTCCACATCAATTAATACCCAGTCTATATATTACATATTGCAACACAACAGGTAATAAACATTTGTTACCTTTAATCAATAACGCACTGAACATATAAATGAATGACTGGCAGATAAGACAGACAGACGATGTTCATGCATTAATAAACTGTATCAATATATAATCTAATATTCACATTTACACTCCCTGATACTCTTATAAAAGGTGCAAATCAAATTATACAAACAATTTAAAACTATTGCTGTTCACATTCTACATGGTAGACATTGAAATGCCAAATCATGGATAAAATAGGTATACAGATTAACTTGTTTTTAGAGAAACAAGCCAATGTATAATGCTACTAACTGGCAAAGCAATATAGCAGTTGATATGATCATACATCCTCTACTCATATAGTTTTGACACTACTAACTAATTCAATGTACTTTGTCTGTTATTATTAATTAATATTCAGTAGACTTTATCCCATACATCTCCCACAGAAAGACATCAACAAAATCAATAGCAGAGATGGAGCCAATGCGATGGCTACTGTGCATGCAGTATTTTTTTTATATAACTTGAGTTTTATTACAGAAACACATCAGGGAAAGTACATCACACAAACTGAACACACATTTCCACTTTAGGGCTCCCAATATGTCAGCATTAGAAAATCCCTGTAGACATTTTAAACATGACATATTGTACCAAGCTGCGATTTACTTTCAGTGTCTTTATTAGGCATGCAACAACAGTGGATATAATCTCACAATAGGATTGCACAGCAGAAGGCATAACGATACCGTGGCAGGACTAAGACTACGTTGTCACTGATGTTACTCTTTCATATAAACTTGTTACATGACATCACAAGTCAGGTATTTCACACTGTCTCAATTGGGTAGCAGAGGTATCACACTGTTTCCTTTCCACAAATAAAACATTTGCAGCCACAAACCAAACATAACCTGAAAAAGCATTCGCAGATGGATACCAACATGCAGTAAAGCATTTTGAAATTTTCCTAAATATTTTGGCAGTATTCCAAACATTGACAGGTCCCTTACCCAGCTGAATTAAGATCAATAACTTGACCTAAATGGCATGAGGTAAGTTGCAGCAATGTGCTTGTAATACATCATGATCAGTGGATTTTGGATAACGGTTACCTCATGTATATATACACGTAGAGCAACAAGTTAACAAAATAAACCAGTCGTTATATAAAATATATATAGTTAGTTAGTTGTTCGTGTTGAAAGTCACCTGCTTCAGCAAAACGTTCTGCTTATTTCGTTAATAATGATGGATTTTGGATGGACCTACTGCTGTAAAAAGAACAGTAGACACATACATATTCAATTGTTGACAATTAATGTTATTCACAAACACAGCCTCATGTCACATGCCAACAAAATAATGGATGTATTCGATTGGTGGGATTTATACTAACCTATTTATAGAGGAATGCTGATTTTGAAATGTCAAGGACACAAGTACAATAAGTAATCACTTACAAATAAAATGGCTGCTGCACCAACACAACAAAATTAAAATTACTTTTAACTTTGGTATATTCTGATAACAAAGACTTCACATTTTTATCAATTTATTACATAAGTGTACAAAATATTCACCAAACGTGTAACAACAGTCCATAGTTCTGTTGCATGACTGATCTTTCTGCATTGCAAACTCAAATTTCTTCAAGATGGCATCCATTGGTGAGAAACTGTGTCGCCTTCTGGTGGTGGTATCTCGAACCCAGTTTTAGCTTCATGCCTAGAAGATGTATAAGCAAACTCGTGGCCCCATGTCACTCAAATATGCCATGCTTGACTGATTATAACATAACTGAAAATAAGTAATAGAGCAAATGCGTGGCTTTGGAAATCACTAACCATCTAAATCATTTATATATATATATCATAGCACACAAACATAATAGTTTCTGAATGATATCACAGCAATGGTGACTTGCAAGAAAATGCCAACCAATAGAAACAGCTTTCCAGTGTAGCCTAAATGTAGGTGCGCCTTAGAAAGAGGCCTCCCTCTCAACACAAATGATTAGTTTTCCGTATTTGCAAGATGTGTCATTCTTACGTATATGCACAAAATGCAAACATGTCATTAACAAAAGTTTTACAGTGCCCATCTCATTATTTAGTACACGCCTTCACCTGTCATTTCAGTAACATAATAGACTCACACCATGATTCATTGATCATGCACTCTTGTCTTCTATTCAGTACTACACAGCATAATATGATTTTTTCCAATCTATCATAAGCCTCACTAGCGGCCATTCTACCTTGAAGTGAAGCAAAACCACTATGAACCCCAGTTGTCCGATGATAGCCCAGACCAGTAACGAATGCATAGCTCTTGCACGACAAGGCAGCATGCCACAATAGTTATAGCATTAAACACAACGCTTGGAAAGACAGCTTTCCATCAGAGAAGATGATGTAATTCCAGCCTTTCCTCATTTTGATGTCACACCAATCTTACATGTCTGTTATGACGAAAAGCAACCCCTACAAATTGTGTGTCAAATACTGGTGACAAGCCTCTGCCCTCACAAGGTGGCCACTGTGATAATATAACTGTCAATTTATTTAAAGCACCTTCTTCGTAACGATCATCATTGTTACAACGTAGCCAGAAAATGTAAATTTCTGCTGCCAGAAAGAGTAAAGCTACAACACGGCATGTAACATGTCACTGTTACAGCAATTTACACGTCGTGTTGGTAATATGATACACCATGCACCACAGAAGTTAAAGTTGATTATGGTCGTCATTCCTCCCCCTTCAGTGTCGCCGTCACGTTCCGTAGCAACTGTACCTGAGCCTGGATACACAGACAGACACACATTAGTCACGCAACTAGAAAAAAACATACAGTTTTAATTATATTTTTCACAAAACGACAGACTGGTGGTAGATAGAAAAGTAAAAAATTCACCACATTTCAAACACAAAACAGATTATATAACAATTATACATCATGTCACATGGATCCAACTTCAGGCAACTGAAGGGAAATTGATAATGAAATTCGATATAAATATCTGGGTACTTGCAACTGACAGCAAAATAGAACAAGATATAGACTTTCAAAATGCTGATTCTTAGCATTTTGTTCTACTTCAAATTGTCCAATATATATACATGTGTGTGTGTATATATATATCGTATTTGACCGCATTATCGCCCATGGGCGATTAGGTTGAGATATTTTATAAGTGGGGGGTGGGTGGTTATGCAGACATGGGTGCTTACGTAGATCTGCATTATCGCCCCTCTGATGAAAATGATGTTACTTTAAACCATCTTACAACATAGAATAGCTTTGCGGATATTTGTATACAGTGAACTCCCGATAACTTGAACTCGCATTAGGCAATTTTCGCTTAGTTACAACGTTAAAGTTGACCTTTTTCCGCAGTTCCGGGCCTATATATAACTTAGTCTAACATGCTAAAACACAGGCCCTGCTAAGTGGAACTCCTGATAAGAAGTATTACCATGGGACACAGGATGTTCAATTTATCCAGAGTGCACTTTAGCTGGGAGATGGTGTCGTAACGATACAAGTTTCATGGAACGATTTAAGTTTGGAATTGTCGTATGAATAATGAAGGATTGGTTCCCACTTCGTGAAACCGTTTCCAACATCGCGGTCCAGGGTCAGTTTCCCGAAACGTTCGTATTGTAAAAAAACGTAATAAAAAGGTTCTCAATTCATTCGTAGTTTGTACGTCAGGAGTTTGTAATGCTTGCTGTACGTTCTACATTTATTCTGAGTTAATATCGTTTTCTTAAACGTCCACATTTCAAGTTCCTTCGGTGGGTTTGACTTTGTTCGCACACTTAGCGCTTAGCCCTAGGGAGACCTTAGAATGATTCAATCAAATACAGATTTCTCGTGCATAGTGGCAGTGCCCTAAGATATGTCTATGCAAAATTAGCGAAAAAGGTGCTGAATGGTTTCTGAGATACGGCAGCTAACGGCAGACGGCGGACGCAGAGTAATGTCAATAGTCCCTTGGACCTTCGGCCAAAGGACTAAAAATTGGACAGTATTCAAAATACAATGCCTGCTGGCTGAAGCGGTAATCAGTGCCAAACAAGCAACAGAAACATCGGAGCAGACCATGTTAAGTCTGAAGTATATAACAACTTTCTGCCCATTTGGTTGTATTTCTGAGTTTTGTATTGTCTATATTTTGATAACAAATGAATTTATGTATGTGGCTTTGATGGGGCTGAGCGGTAATGCGAGCAGGTGGGCGGTCAACACAAATTTCCAGGAAATAGGGGTGGGTGATAATGCGGTATGGGCGGTAACGCAGTAAAATACGGTATATATATATATATATGTGCACATACGTGTGGTGGAAAAAAACCGATATAAAACAAATGCGGCTGAACAACATACCCGTGCATGCTTCAGTTCAAGTTCAGCCAAGTCGATCAAGTTCTTCTTGAAGAAGGCGATTCTCCTTTCTCTCAAGTCCGTCAACTCTGCAGATATATTAACGGAATGGTATCATAACCCTGTTTTATCAATCTTGGACTCGTACAGTGGAGGCCACAGAGAGTAAACAGTTGCTTGATACTAGAATGACTAGATGTGCAAATGTATCATGCTGCTTACCATGGCAGTTTTTATAAATCTTTTTATAAGCTATTAAATCTGTAATGGTCGTCAAGATTTTAGGATATATATATAGTTCATATTATACAAGAGTTTATAATAAAAACAACACTATTTTGTTCGTTTATTTAATTAAACAGGATACTCACCGTGCTTTGCCATGTCAGAGATCTTCTCAAACTTGGTACAGGTGTCCTGCTGTGCTTCTTCCGCCTACAAACAACACACAATCAACGGCTTCTTTCATTCTACTTTACAATGATTACATTTTTCAGTTTGATTTTATTGTAAAATCATGTTATACAGTAGAAGATATAGCATATCTTTTATAATATACTGACGACCCAAACATTTTATTGTAAAATCATGTTATAAAGTAGAAGATATATCTTTTATAATATACTGATGACCCAAACATTTTAATGAACCATAAATCTAAGTGTTTCGGGTGAAAGTGTTTCTTTACATGGCAGCGCAATGGTTTCAAAATGGCGTCAGGTCCGAAGCCAAGATCGCAGCGTATTGACATTAGAAGCCGTGCCCCTGTCAGGTCATGACCTTCCTTGTAATTATTAAAGCACGCTAATTCGTGGATTTGAGTGACATCGTGCACAATATTTTAAAACACTGAACTGTTTAATTAGAAAGTTATTTTGGCTTCATTTAAACATATTTGGGCAGTATGATAGACTATATATAATAGTTTATGCAGCGTAACGAGATTTCACAATAAAAATTAGTTATAACTTACAACACGGAGATCATTATATCTAACAGGTGAAATAAGGAACACATATTAATGGTTGAATGTATGATTGTTCAATATAAATATATACATTTAGAAGTGTCGTAGTTATGGACACTGTTTACAGGATTCCAATATTACTAATAAAAGATTCCGCTGCCCTGCTTCAAAAGTTGTTTTGTTTTGTTTGGATATTTCTGTGCTTTGCGGAATATAAACATTAAATTTCAGATTTAAATGCTTGGAAATGTAGCAGTAATATGCATGGCTGACAATCATGTGATGGCAATTATATGATGTAAAGTTTCATAAAATAACATAGCAATTTTATGATGTAAAGCTTTGAGGAAGAAAAAACCCAGAAATTTAACAAAGCCATCACAGTATTTGTTAGCAAATATTAGATGTGAAATCACACACACGTACAATAGCAACGTCTTTGTTTTTCGCCCTTGCTTTGTCTAGGGCCTTGTTGGCGTTCTCATAGTTAGAGAGAGACCGAAGGCGTCTGTAGAGGAGGTTCTTTGCTGCGGCGGAGTCACGCATGAAGTAACGCAGGGTATCCGACAACTTGAGATCTTCATCAGATGCCACACGACCCTCGAGTTTCTGACAAAAAAATACGGAATTAAGTAATAATAAGCATTTGTATAGCTCCTAAATCCATTTCAAATAAAAATCTCAGGCATATATAAAATATATTATACATACCAAACTGAATAATTTAAATAAAACCAATACAATATTAATTAAAAAATAAGTCGTGCAAAAGAGCGGATTAAAACTAAATAAATATATAACATTAAAAAAGAATGTGTCAAAAAGCTTCTTTTTGCACGAGTCAGTTTACTTTAAAACTGGTTTTACTTTGCGGAAATAGACGGTTATCCAAAATCTAATATCTCAAACATGGGATTATAATATTAAACAAATATTTAAAAAGCTGCTTTTCAGCAAACTCTGTGTATGGACAAAAATGGGTTTTACACTTACCCTGACTTTTTCAAAGCAATCTGCTACTTTATTGAGTAATCTGAAAAAACCACGAACATATACTTTTTGCAGTTTACCAATACAGTATATACCAATACATCAATACAAATTAATTTGGTTTACGTGCTAGTCATACCATATATCCACAACGAGCAAGTATTTATAGTTTGAACAAAACACAGCATGTGACAATAGCATAATTCCAAATGAATCACTAGTCCTATTATAATTAATAAGAAGTCTTAATACTATAAAAAACAATGGATCAAACACTCCTTTACGTTTTCAGTGTCATGTATACATAATAAAGCCCTGCGCGGGGTTTTGGCACGCAGCCCGAAAAATAACCCTTAAATTTTTGTTGTTGTTGCGGTGCGGGTTAAGTTTCAATTTGTGCAGGGCGGTCTGCGGGTCAGGTCACTGCGGGGCGGTCTGCTGGCTAGTAATTTCTTCATGTGAGCTACTGCAGGCTGATTTTTGTAACTCATTAATGGTCACCAGTTAGTCAAAGCTGGGACATTCTTTGAGCTAGTTAATTGGGGATTACCAGATTGCCCTTTTGTTTGTGTTTAAACAGTGTTATGATAACATGTGCTGGCCTGCCTTGCCAGCTTTAGTCAGGTGTGATTACTGGCTTCTTCAAGATGGAAGTATCAGTTCAGGCCATCAATCTGTTTGTGTAATTAAGCCACCAGGATGTCCATAAAGAGCAGTTACCCCACCAATTAGACAGGAAATGCCTTTGATGTGTGGAGACAGGAGACCCTGCCACTTGGCACTGGCTGACAGTGCTAACTGCTAAGAACAAGAACTGTCAGTCTTCCTCTGTAGAAGTACGATGGCTCAAGTCAAACTGCCTTCTACACTAGTATTATCCGGTGCCAGTAGCCTGGTCCAGAGGGGATTTTGAGCCTGTTATATGGACATGTGAAAATCCTCTCAACAATCAGTAGTCTACAATCAAAAAATATAAATTGCAAACTTCTAATATCAGCAGATTGCGAATTGCAACACTGCCTTTGTGCACCAGACTCACCCTTTGAACAACTCATGTTCATGCAGTACAATGGCAAATAGATTACAAGATCATAGGATGCCACTGAAATGAATGCCAGTGGTGTGCCATCGCATATTCACTTGTGCTGAATTATATCAATTAGATTAATTAATAATTTAAAAATACGTTAAAATTTGTACTCGTACCTTTACTTTGCCCCAGGTCTGCTTATCACCTTCAGGCATTTACATTATAATGACAATGGTTCTATTTTGTCTTAGAGATGGAATTCCAAGTATGACCTGGTTGTCACCCAGCGTCGTGCATTTGTCAATATTGTAAACAACAACGATTAATAAAGAGGATATATTTTTAATGATTCCATGTCATCTTTTGTGGGCTGCGGGGTGGGTGCGGGCTGACTTTTGACTAATTACTGCGGGGCGGGTTGCGGGCCAAGTTACTGCGGGGTGGGGCGGGCTGCGGGCTAGGATGTGACAAAATATGCGGGGCGGAGTGCGGGTCAAACTACATAGTTGCGGGGCGGGTGCGGGCTCAGATTTCCAGCACGCGCAGGGCTTTAATACATAAGCCGTATTTTGACACATTTTTCCCTTTCTGTCACAACTTCACACTAAGAAGTAAACAGTCCCACAGAATGGTTTCTCGGTGACAAGTAATCTCTATTTGTAGACCCACTACCAATAGACCCGTGCCCGTGTCCTCAAAATGGGCTGTTTGGAGTACCGCATGTATTCAGACATGTAAAAATAATGAAATTATCAGCCGTCCAAAACACACACAATGCACACAAATAATCCGGACACACCGTCCCAATACTTGCGTATGCGCAAGTAATGACATTGTCATACTCGTTTTATTACCCTAGTATTTACAGGCCTTTGTAACTTCATTACAATTAGCTGCTATATCAGTGTCCCATTACATAGGAACAATAACACAATTATTCTTTACAGGTGTCCAAAAACTTAAGATACACAAAATAATTATTTTTGTAACTTTTTGGGTGACCGAAAACAGTGTCCAAATAAATACTGTCAATGAGGTACACTTACTTGTCAATTGCAGTGTCCTCTTGAGTGCTGAGTTGGCTCATGCCCAGGGAGATGTTGATGTAGGCATCAGCAACGTCTACAGACACGCAAGATACACATCAATGCAGAGTCTAGAGACACTATGTTATAAACCTTGAGTGATCACAGAAAGATACCGGCATGTAGTGTATTGGGGGACTTCACTAATACGGTCACTTCTAGGATGGGGACAGAGCAACCTGAGCAGTAAGCAGACCATATTTGTGAGATTCATTTCCTATACTTTATTCTTACGGAAATCATTTGGAAATGTCCTCATTTTTTGCCCCTGTGTGATGATAACCGGGAGTGGAAATTTTAGATCTTTCAAAATATGTCGCGCTTGGAAACTTTGGCCAGCGCTACTGCTAACCTGTAGCATGAACATTTCAACATTTTCAACGACATTTGAGAAGTGCTGCCTCCTAGTGACCATTTGTCAAATTACCAGCTGTACATACAAAGTTTGCCCAACATAGTGCAAAAAGTTGAGAAATAAAGACACCTAAACCAGTGAACCAGTTTAAATATTTCTCAGGACTGCATTTTGGCATGGCATTTGTGCGCAATTTTGTGTGTAAACGCTCAGACAGACCAATGTTTTTGTGATATTCAATAACGTAAACAGTCAATTTTGACACTGTGCACAGTGTTAGTTGTATAAGTCTTAAAAAATAGTCCACATTTGGCACATAGAAACTCGTCATTATATATAGCTGCTACAGTCATCGTATTCACAAACTGTGAATCAAATAATAAGAAGAATAATGTAGCGCCATAAAACTAATGTATCCATTCGGAGGTGCTTAATACATAATTACATTCATGCAGGACATTGAAAAGTTACATAAAATTAATAATAAATAAATTAAAATAAATGACACCATATCAAATTAAAAAAGTTATATAAAGATAATCATTAAATATATAACAGAGATACATATATTTTATTGCCATGATCAACATAAAGTATCTGTCGATTTTGGAATGTGTCTTGGTGTTGAAACACACAAGGGAGTACTAGACATTTGTTTTTGGGTAGACTGAACATCATAAAATTATTTAACTATATGGTGGATTTTTACGTGTCAAACTCACAGCGAACATACAAAATAAATAAATAAACAATAAATATTAAATAAACAAGGACGTACTTTTGTGAGACTTGGTCATGCGATCGGACTTGGCCGTAGCGTCTCTGATGCGTGTATGATACTCGACAAGGAATGCCTTCTGGTGTTCAAAGAACTCATCAACGTCCTTCTGGTTGGTGAGAAGAACCTCGTCCACTGTCTGGGTCATCGTGCGGAAGAACCCAGTCAGCTTCTCCTTCTTGTTCTTCCCCCGAACGCTCAGCTGTGGGAACGGGAAGACGCAGACGGTCATGACAGTTACGTGATACACTGAAACTTTTTGCATTTTGATTTTCAGCAGATTTAGGCGTAACTCTATCCAGATTCGCGTACACCTGTCTTTTGGACCGAGTCTGTTTGGGATGGGTGAAATTTGAGCTGACGGGTCGTTGTAAAACAGGGTGTCGTAGGGTTGTGAAAATAACTGTTATTGACTCTCACTGTTATTTACATGTCCATTATGCTGTTAAAATGCATGTCACATTTGTGTATTTGTATATGTATTTATGCGTACATATGTATGCGCGTTTGAACTGCAATGTATGTGTGCGTGAATCTACTAGAACATTTCCTGACTGGTTAAAATTTGATCCTGAATAAAGGCCTGCATTTAGGCATGACATCATGTTAGTACTATCACATTATTGTTATTATAGTAATTACTATTACATAGCATATAGAGGTAGCATGACAAGCATGGTTAATTGACCACTAAATTAGAATATCTAACAAAAATACCACATCATGAATGTCATTATAAGCAGTTGATTTGGGATTCCGACAACATCGTAATAAACTCACAAATACAGAAACCACATATGTCAGAGCAGAAGATCAACACCATGGATGTTTTTGATGACATGAAAACTTGTTACAAATGCAACACAGTACGGCAACACAACTGCAGTGTGTACAATGTGTACAATGTATACAATTTGTACAGTGTGTACAATTTGTACAGTGTGTACAATGTTTAAAATGTGTAGTGTGTACAGTGTGTACAATGTTTACAATTTGTACAGTGTGTACAATGTGTACAATGACACAAGGTGCTTTTACTCACATCCTGATCAAACTCTAGGAACACTCTGAAGTTGACGTCATTACGCAGAAGTGGATGAGTGGCTATCCGTTGAAGAAACACTTCATGCATTGCTACTGTCTTCTTGAATGTCGCCAAATACTCCCTAGAAGAAGAAGCAAGAAATAAATATTTATTTTCATGGGGACTGAACATTAGAAAAATACATGACGGATTTTTATTGCACAGCCATTTAAATTGAATGTGCTTCAGTGTGTCAGTTATGTGACAAATAAACAGTAGCTGAATAAATATAATTGTCTGTGTAAAGAAAACTGCCAATGAAAGGACATGCATGTACAAACATGTATAAACTTGTACAAACTTGTAACTTTGATACAAGCTACAACAGGTTTATGACAGAGAGTTACCACATCTCACTCCGACTGTGTTCAGGATATAACATAGGGACACAGAAATGACAGAAATAAACTCACGCTTCCAGTTCCTGTTTCATTTTTGAGAATTCTTCCTTGGTCATTGTTCCTTCTCCCTCCCCTAACTTCTGCAACTTTTCCCGCGAGGCGTCAAAGTCTGGCCGCGGTGGTGCAGGGGGAATCTAGACAAGGTGGTGACATATTTTGGTAATGCTGTCGTTCCTTAATCTGTGGTAATTACTAACTTTACAGTCATTCCATAAGTTGCTGTCACTCCTTAATAATAACTATCAATCCGAGTCCTTAAGTTAGGCATTTCTTAAGCTGGTGTAATTCTTAAAAGTGTTGTAATTATTTAAGCTGCTGCTATTCTGGAAGTTACTGTCATTGTTTAACCACTGTCGATTGTTTAAGTTATTGTCAATTTTACGAGGATTCCTACCATGGAAAGAGCTTACAAAACTTAAGCTTGGATTCCATGTGTACGGAAACATCAGAATGGGAAATATCCCAGCACTGATGACACTTCTGAAAATGTCCTATCCGATTACTGTGCCGATACAATTTAAATCGTTAACATGGCGTCAATCAATTTTCGGCATCCACATGAGAAGAACAAACTTGCCTACCAGGGTATCTACATATCTATGTACCTACTTCTATTTAATTTTCACACAGCACTATTTTCTTTGTTTTCCACATACCGCATGCAGGTTCCATACATATCAGCTTTACTTAATACATACATACCACGACTGCAGTATTTTGAGTATTCTGTCTTTAGAACTATGAAATGTGAGGCCGTTAAGCAGAGAATGACTCACGACAATGCCAGCGTAGTCCTCACACTCCTCGTAGCGGTCGTGGAGCCAGATGAACTCTTCATGTTGTCGCACAACACTGAACTCTGGCTGCTGAAACTCTGGCAGGGTCGTCTGCAAGTGTACGGGAAGAGCTCTCTTGAACTGTATATTAAGTAGTGTGTGGTGTGTGTGGTGTGTGTGTACGTGTGTATGTGTGTACGTGTTCATACACTGCATATTCAATCAAAACACCAGCTTGGGAAAATTACCAGCATTAACCACTAAACAGCCAGACCTCGGATCTGCAATGTTTTATATTTCACTTTCCGCATAAAGCAATATTAATCAATAAAACTTGTCAAGACGGAACAAGTGAAGTGGTCCCACAATGCAAGGATCAAGGAAGGGTAGGAATTTTTATTCAACATTTTTAACTGGCATTTTGGACTAAAGCATGAATTCCAAATTGTTCAATTGATGCTAACTGATTCAAATGAAATATGTTATGTTTCACCCAAATCTGACTTCCATTAAAATATAAAATTGCCTTAACCATGATAAGTTAGTAGTCATTTTAGTTTATAATAAATATATGATGAACACAATATATATGCATCTTAACTATTTGTTTCTATATCTGAAACAAATCTACATAAAATAGCATACAACAGTTTGGAGGTTTTTAAGGAATTGGACAACTTTGGACAGTTGTGTACACCTACTTTAGTATGCACTGTGAACTTGACTTTGTTTCTTTCACTCAAAGCATCAGAGATATCAACCTCCAGTGAAGTGTCAGTGTTCAAATCTACCGTCTCAGATTTCTGCAAAAAAAGATGTTTACACTTTACAATACCCAACAGAAGAAAGTTGACAAGATATGAAATGGTCATTCTTTTAATATGCCTGTCGCTGTGGGGCATACATGTACAAAGAATGTCGAGGAACAGTTTATTATCTCAGGCAATGGTTTAAGATTTTTGGAAACAGGCAAAACAATGAGGCAGTTATTGATTAATTACTAGCTGAGTTAACCAGCATTGCCCGTGGGGAAAAGGCAGACATATACATCCTCAAATAATTTGAAGTGAAATCTAAAAAAAGTATTGTTGACATAATTATGAACACTGAAAATAGACCAAACCTCAAATGCTCAACATTTGAGTTCCAGACACCCCAAACCCATCCCAAATGTTTCCAGTCTACCCGCATTAATAAAATGGTCACTGGCCTAGTTGTTAGGACAACCTTCTGCCAGAAATCACGTGTTAACCCGTGTAACTGACGTAACCAACAACAGGCAGTTGGGTTACGCGTCCGGGATTTTGTAACGTTAATAAAAACTAATACATTTGTCTGCATACACCCAGTGACACATTTGTACATGGAATAAAATTACCTGTACAATGACATAAAAACATTAAATACTGTGGCTGGAATTCCATGGAATGTGTGTTTGCCAGAAGTGTCACGCGTTCACGGGGCTGACATGGTGAAATGCTTACGTAACCAGCGACAGGTAGACCTGGTGCATGTTAAGCACTGAGGATTTTCGAACGTCAATAACTTAAAAACTATTCAAAATGTCTGCATACATCCAGCAACATATTTGTAGATAATTATCTTTACGATGATACAGAAAAACATTAAATTCTGTAGCTGGAACTCCACATACAGCCTTTTGAAACATTGGGCCCCTAGGTTCTCCACCACCCCGGAACAAATTTTGAAAATGTCTAAATCTACGAACAATGTCAATGGGCCTGGTAGATCACATGCAAAATTTGAGATGAACAGACATGATACAAACAGAGAACAAACTGTTTTATAATATATAGATCTTATGCTTATGGTATGGATCACTGAAATGTCAAACTTTACAGGGACAACAACATTTCCCAGAGAAATAATTAAAAACACATCAATCCTAGTCCTCGTCTTAGGATACCCCTGAAACAGCCACAAGTCAATAATATTATTGTCACAATAAAATTAAAAAAGCAATAGGCCTACTGTAATTTTGCCAAGTTTGTATTAATACTATTTGACTGTCTAATACAACATTCATTACATTAAATGTATTACTACTAATAATAATAAACTGTTTAAAAGTGTTACAACATAATAAAGGCATGGAATAAAAACAAAACAACTGGGTTACGCCCCCACCACCAAGAGAACTTCGAACTGTAAATAAATAGGGGAGATAAACGCCAATTGGGGGCGTCTCCATATATGTCAACGGCTGTTGCCAACCATGTCACATTCGTCTTTGGTGCACACAGACTATCGCCTAAGGACCAGTAACTTGCTGTTTTCTGGCATAACGGGTCCACCTGGAAAAAATATTGAGACTTCAGGAAAGTAAACCGGGGGATACCGCGAAGCCTGGAGCATTCACATAATAAAAGTCATAAAGCCGTCACCATGACCATGTCAGTCCCCTTACCTTGCTGTGGTCCTCGGCCAAAAGGTCGGGACCTTCATCCATGCCGTCCTGAAACATAATTACAGCAAAACTTTACAGTGCGCGTCGCCTCAGCAAACCAAGCGTGGAAACACAGGAAATAAATGACATATGAATCCAGGAACTCAGAAGTCCACCCACCATCATGGCTGCAAGTTTTATCACGTGATTGCGTAGTGATTGGTATGTACATAAGGGGCCTCATTCAGACAAGATTAAGCGATCACCTAAAATGGTGCTTGTCATGTGTAGCCTCCATCATCCAGGCCTTAAAATAGACGATTGGTCAATGTTTACTTACATGCTAATGCCTGTATAATGTCCGGTATAATATACATATACTGACATGGCTGCTTTTAAACAACATACTGCTTCATTTCATACTGATGAGTATCAACACTTGGCCTATATTACCTGAAATATAAGTTATGGTGTTCTATCATAAACTTACAAATAACTGATCAGTGTCTGTCTGCGGTATCGTTATTGTACAATGTTTACTGGTTTCCAACTATGGCTTCCAAGTCTGTCAACTCATTAAACTAACTTGTTTATTTAAACACTGTGATTATTGTCAAATCCACAATGTCGTCTTTAACGTTAGCATCCAAGACATCGAGTGGGTCGACATTGGCTGAGATTCCTGGAATAAATAGTGCTGTATCACATCTTCAAGAACTAGGTTTGTCACACATTGTGTGTCTGCATGTGATTTTTGTGATATAAATATAAGAATGAATCAAGACTCAACTTGAACTTGAGTTCAGTACGTTTACTGGGTTGAGTTAGCCTACCAGTTAAGGGAAAAACATAGTACCTAGAAAATGGTGATATTGAATATTTGAAAAAAACATGTGAACTGAGTACAACAAAACGATGACACTATTCACAAGACGATCGAGTATGAATATTGCTATGCGCCTATGCCTATACTTTTTAAAGTATAATTATAAATTAGCACAACATTTCACTTACGACTTATGTATTGTAATTTTTTTCAGTATTGACTATTGCGAATATCATAATTTTTATATATTTTTTCAACGAACTTCAGATTGAGACAGCCTAACCCTTTGGTTCTGGTGAGTTCTGTTATAACTGAACTCAGGATTCTGATTAGTTTAGTCCCATAGATGATTGTCATAAATATTTGTATCTTGGTTGTTTTTTAGCTGCTGTTCTCTTTTGTAGCCAATCGTATGAAAGGCACTGACTTTGGCTTCGGTGAATTTGATGTCAACAATGTGGATGGTGTTATTGAAGCACTTGGTATTACGGTATGATATCCCAATGTGGATGGTGTCATTGAAGCACTTGGTATTACGGTATGATATCCCAATGTGGATGATGTCATTGAAGCACTTGGTATTACGGTATGATATCCCAATGTGGATGGTGTCATTGAAGCACTTGGTAGTACGGTATTATGGTATGATATCCCAATGCGTTTGTTGGAATAAAAACTACCACGCGGGGGCGCACGATAGTGTAGTGGTTAGCACATCCGCCTGACATGCCGGCGACCCGAGTTCAATACCCGGACCGGGCAGGTATGACATATTTGGTGTAAAAACCTGGCTCTCAACATTGGGGACTGTGTATCCCTCGTGACTCGGAGATCACGTTAATGTCGGTCCCGTCTCAATTTGGGACGTAAAAGAACCACTGAGGACGACAAGCACCCTGGCAGTGACCACCCTCAGTGCCAGCATAGAAAGGTCGGCTTGGCGATAATGTTCTGAAAAATGCTGACTAGTTGAATGAGACCTCATAAGATCATAACATTGTAACCACACAATATACAGACTAGTCAGTTAATAGAACGTTGCCGAGTGCTGGAAACAACTAGAACTAGAACTACCACAAATATAGTATCACACAGAGAACACATGTGTAATTCATGTCCCAGGATGCATATTTCTTAAAAGCATTACAATACATGGACATCTCAAGCTTCAGATTTGTATGTACAATATTTTTTGTCCATTCATGTGTAATTTTGTAATTTACACAACTTAGTCATTGTTTTAGGTACTTTTAATTGAAAATGTTGCATTGAAAATATTCCCTCATATAATTTTGTATTTCTCTGTGCAGATTTCATTTCAATATATATAAATAAATATATATATTTACATACATATATGTATATATATATATACATATATGTATATATATATATACATATATGTATATAACTCTACACACTTATATATATATATATATATTGTGGTATTATTATCCAGAGTATCAACTGACAATACCATACATATAATTATGATAATACAGAAACGTCGGGTAATTGAAAACTATAATATATCAAGACAACAGGCTATTCACTCTATGAATACTTGATACCTATTCGACACATTATACTTTTGTAGTACACTGAATGTTGTAAACTGAGGGAGAAATATGAGACGGAAACAATTAAGTCAAGCATTCTGCGACACAGGCTTCAGTTTCTCCCTGGAGAAATAACTGTAGAACTGCAAGGTAAGTCACATGTTCTTGTCTATCTCTCATGTTTCTGTTTTGGTACAAGATGCCAGATGAGTTTGAACTGCATAATTGTGTAATTGTTCTAATATTTTGCGGTTGCTGCCTTCCGGTAACCTTTTGTCTACCAGGTGGAGTAATGTAAATCTAGTGTATAACCGGTTTCACTGAATATGAAGCTGTATATAATCCTAGATATAACACAGCTGAGTTTCATTTAGCCTTTCTTAGATGCTATTAAATAAGTGAAATAAATGTCATATGTATTATACAATACTCCTAAATATAAAAGTACATAAACATTTTAAATATGTTTTTATAAACCACTCAAGCATATATAAATATATGCTATGTTAATTTTGAACCACGTTTTCTTTAGATCATAATACTTAGGATATAAGACATTACTATAGAGAACTGGTGATTTATTGTGCAAAAATTTACCCCTGGAAACATCTGGTGGCAGCCGCCGTGTCGGCAGCAAGACAGTCAGATGCCAGTGAGCAAGAGATACTTGAGACGTCTTTGAGTCAAACCAACGAAAATGTCACATATCTGCAGGAACGACTCAGGGCACTTGAAGAATACAACGCAACTCTACAGTGAGTAGAATTGTCATTGCAGTTGCAAATACTGCCGGTCTGACTTGCTCTAAATGTGATGTTGCTGCTGCGATGCAGATGATTAAGTGTCTTATATTTTCATCTCTCAGTAATTTTGAATTGAATTAATGGAATATATAATTACTAAATTTTATTTATTTATGCATTTATAAATTTTTATTTTTTATTTCCCTATTATTGTTAGTATTATGATTGTTTTATTGTCATGAATGTTATTATTATTATCTTTTTAAAACATATTTTATAAAGCAAAATAGATTGCAAAGCACACCAGAATAATCATTTGAATCTCATGCTATTTAAGAATGTTTGTATTTAATTTCATTATTATTACTAAGGATTTTGTGAGTGAATTTCAATCAGTGCATGCCCTCAATATTGGCGTTTTCATAATAGTTTGTTGGTCATATACAAATCACAGACAACGGTACTGTGACAGTATCAGGTGCAAAAGTTGCAAGACATATTTGTGTCACAAAGCAAAGCTGACAATTAACACCATAACAAATGTGTATTCCATCCCTTATATTTACCATAGTCTGCTAAGGTAAAATACTTGGTAATGAACTAAATTCAACACCAACAGCAGTCAGGTCTGCTTTCTTCTCTATTATATGTTCGATGGACATACATCAGAATAAAGAGATATTCTCTAAACATCTGGTATGTTTTTAAGATCACAGTAGAAAGATTGTTACATTGAATTATTCACTTAGTAATGATTTGATTTGTTCTCATATTGATATTTTTATTTCCTCAGTCCATCTCGAGACAAGGTTCGTCATGAACATGAGGAAATTGTAGCAATGCTGAATCAGCGGATGGCTGAGAAAGCGAGGTATGGACCATTAATAACCATTTTATGCACCAGATGTTGTGATAAAGTGTTGTAACTTATAAAATAAATGTTGCAATATTCCAGTCATGCAATAAACCTAAATTGGCACATTTAAACTTGAAAATGGTCAAGTTACAGTCAGAAATCATCATTTTACGAAGTACTTATACTGTACTGTCACCAATTTGGCATGTCATTTGAGCTTTGTATTGCAGTTAGTTTTGGTGTTAAATTCAAGCTTTGTACTACAATTAATTTCATATTATATATTATTTTTGAAGGTTGTGTTATATTTAAACATTAAATGGGTTATACTTGAACATTTGAACTTTTGATCATATGTAAACTTTGGCACATATTTGTATATGTTATGTATGTTCTTCCAGTAAGCAAATTACACTGAATGAGACGAGAGATAACGTGAGAGAAACAAATCGAAAGGTAACCACAGTTACACTTTGTTTGCCATTTGCTATTTGTTGGCTATTCACATGACTTTGGAATCACTCGTGTACCACGGAATAAATTATGTCAAATATTGTATTTGCATTGATTAGTTAATTTAATTAAACAAACGTTGTTCTTGAAAATAATTTGATGTTGTGGATGAACAAATCCCTGGAGAAACCTGAAATGATAATATGTAGATAATCCCAATATTGCACAAAGATTAGGCAGCATTACCAGAAACTGTAATAATCTTATATGTAATCTTACATGTAATTTCTTACCAGTTGTAATTTGTCACACACATAAGCACACGCACGCACGTCCACCCCCACACACATAAGCACACGCACGCACGTCCACCCCCACACACATAAGCACACGCACGCACGTCCACCCCCACACACATATGCGACATCTTGAGAGGATGTCTTCATGCAGTCTTATTCTATGCTTCAGATTGTCGACTTTGAAGATGGTATTATGCAACTGAAGGAAGATTTAATTCAGGAGAGAGCGGAGGCTCGGGTGGAGAAGAAACGACTGAAGAAATCAGTGGTAGGTGGACGGGTTAAATTATTTAATCTGCTTGTACAGTGGATACTTTTTTTATTGATACCTATGTTGTGAGTTGGCATGCGTGAACACATAACTGCAAGAATACACAATGCAGATTTGTACATGTCTTGTGCTTTCAAGATATGTCATTGTTTTATATTTGATATGCACCTGTACATAATTATGGAGAAACAATCTTTATTGAGGAACAGTGCATATATAAGGCCAATGTTTGATCAATTCTGGTCTTTTTAGTGATAGTCTATATCGTTCATGGTTTCATACTGCGTTTTATATCCGCATGTAATAATTATATGTACATCAAATTATTATTGTACAATTTGAATGTAAAGTAATGCACTAGTATTATTGTGTGTGTGTGTGTGTGTGTGCGTGTGTGTGTGTGAGTGTGTGTATATGTGTGTATTTATATTCAGTATATATATATTTTTTTTGACGCAACTACATTTATGGACATTCTAATTGTTCACGTTTATTTTTGGTGACAGTTTGACACAACCACTAAAGTGAGAGCCCAGAAAGAAGTGAATGTGGAAAAGAAAAAGTAAGTGTTGACATTTTGGGGGCTGTTTTGGTGTGTTGCTTCAGTTTTGCCACAAACACATTGAAGTGTGTGTGTGTGTGTGTATATGTGTGTGTGTGTGTGTGTTTCTGTGCGTGTGTGCATGTGTGGTGTGGTCTGTGTTACCCAGTGTGTGTTACCGAGACACTCCAGTGTATGAAACTAATCTGGCTGGTTCTGCCCACGTCAGCTATGGAACTGCATAAATCATATTTTACATAGACGGCCGCCTCCATCTCTACCTAGTCATGTGTCAGTCAAATCTCTGTGTGACTCGTTTTCTAGTCATTTCAAAGATAAAATAAGTCTTATACGTTCTGCTTTTCCATGTCACACTTTAAGTACTGTAAATGTGGACTCCCCACAAGTAAATTCTCCACTTGTATTGTGTGAGCCAGCCACTGTTGATGAGGTGAGGAAAATAATAATGTCCTCCCCAAATAAGTCATGCGATCTCGATCCATTACCAACCATACTACTAAAAGCATGTCTTGACTCTTTACTTGGTACAATAACGAATATCATAAATTTATCACTAAGTTCGGGTAAATTCCCAGATGATTTTAAACACGCACATGTAAATCCTGTTCTCAAGAAGACTTCTCTGCCAAAAGATGATTTCAAAAATTATAGGCCAAATTCTAATCTTAGCTTTATTTCTAAGATACTTGAGAAAGTCGTAGCAAGCCGTCTAAGGCGTCATATTAGCTCAACTTGTTTATCCAGTGCGCTCCAATCAGCATACAAACAATTTCATTCTACTGAGACTGCTCTCCTAAAAGTACACAATGATTATATTATATTAAACATTGATAAAGGCAAAGTAACTGCACTTACCTTGCTTGATCTGTCTGCCGCCTTTGATACCATTGATCACAACACTCTTGTCAAACGTTTATCATTGTGGTATGGCATATCTGGCACAGCTCTGACCTGGTTTTCTTCATATCTAACCAATAGACATCAATATATAAAGATAGATAATTACTTTTCAACCTCACTCCCCACTTCATTTGGCATTCCCCAGGGTTCCGTTCTTGGGCCTTTGCTTTTCACTCTCTACACTACGCCACTCAGCTCTGTAATCCAAAGTCATAACTTGGATCATCACCTTTATGCAGATGACACACAGATCTACATTTCCTTGGCCACGCCCGATACAAGTCATTCTCTAAACCGACTCGACGATTGTCTCCAAGATGTTTTTTCATGGATGACCGATAGTAAATTAAAGTTAAATGCAGACAAAACTGAATTCCTCTTCATTGGTACTCCAATGCAGCGAGGTAAACTAAATGACTTTTTTCCAACATGCATCCTATCACACCAGCAGCATCAGTACGGAATCTAGGAGTGACCTTTGATTGCGACTTCAATTTCAGACAACACATATCCCAAATGTGCCGTTGCTGTTTTTATCATATCCGTGATCTTCGCCGCATTCGCCGACATATGTCGCTTTCTGTCGCTAAGACTATCGCAACAGCTCTTGTTAGCAGCAGATTAGATTATTGCAAATCCCTCCTTCATAATATTGCTATCAAGGATATTGCAAAACTACAACGCGTCCAAAATTGTTTAGCAACGGTAGTCACACAATCTCTTCGATTCTCCCGCTCAGTGCCACTTCTAAAATCACTGCATTGGCTCCCCGTGCGATATCGCATTATGTTTAAGATCTGCACAATCACCTATCAAGCCCTTTCATCCAAACAACCTAGTTATTTACACTCAATGCTCACACCAGCCAGACAAGCCAGACAACTTCGGTCGTCTAGTTTGAAGTTGCTATCTGTTCCTAGAGTTAAGACAAAGGCTGGAACTCGAGCTTTTTCAGTTGCCGCGCCAACTATATGGAATTCGCTTCCCGTTAATGTTAAATTAGCAGAAAATATTGTTACATTTCGTCGTCACCTCAAAACCTATCTTTTCAATATCGCCTATCCTCCCTAGCTTCCTAGCACATCCATCCATTTGTTGACGAATTTCGCCTAGCACACGAGTACGAGAATGCTTAATCCTTTGGTTTTGGTGCTCCACTGAGCTCGGATTGTCTGAGGATATTGGCGCTTAAGAAGTTATTTATTATTATTATTATTATAATTAGTTTACATTGTAGTATATGCACCCAAACCAACCATTTTAAAGTTATTTTGTTTTCTAACAATGATTACTTTTGCCTTCAGGGAGTTAGACCAGGTTTTCGAGAAGACAATTGAGAGTGACTCTCACTTGGAAAGCATCAGAGAGGTAAGTACGAAACACAAGCAAACAACTGTAAAAGGAGTTTGGTTCGTTCATTCATTAATTAAACTAAGAGCAAAGACAATCGCACATACACTACACGTTTGAACATCAGTGAACAATTTGCACGCTAATCAGATAAATGCAAACACTGATATCATTGTGATATCCATGCAGTGATGTCTGAAACATATAATCACTAATTCAAAAATATTCTTTAATTATTACATTATAACAAATCTAATTATCAATGGATATATAGGAATTCCCAATGATAGGTTATTTGTGGGCATGTTTCAATAATTAGTTTGTTTGGAAACTGTTATTATAGTAAACTAAACATTTATAGATCGCATTGGTACACCGACACTTATGTGAGTAAATACATGATAAACTAACACGTGGCCAAAATTGTAAAATTATGATATACTGAACAAGTCAACATAACTGTAGATGCTTCACTTCCTCAGAGCATCAAAAAGTCGGAAATGCAGAAGGCAAAGTATGAAGGACAGGAGAGAGCATTGGAACACCAGCTGGAGAGAGAGATCAAAACGAATGAAACACTTCGAGTGCAGGGGTGAGCTATACATTTTTGGTAAGACGTACTGGTTTTAATGCTTTTTCTCCAGACTTGCTTTTGTCATTAATGGCAAGACAGAATATGCAATGCTGTATGTGTAATGTACATAGAGCACCTTGTCATATTATTTTCAATGTTATTTTATTTTAGTATTGCCATTCGGGAAGAAATTATTTCAAACGAGGAAGAGTTTCAAGAGAGGAGGAAAGAACTAATGGAGAAGATGGCGAAGGTACGTCTTCGATTGACTGGGTTTAATGACTGAATTAAAACATTACATGTCTCATGTTTCATATATATCCATTATTTGTCTTTGTATTTAGGGAAAAGGTCGGGGCATACCAGCATTGTTACTATTTAGTATAACTTTGTATTGCTACGATAAAAAGGAAGGATGAATGCTGCATACAGACACTGATGCTGCATACACACACTGATGCTGCATACACGCACTGGTGCTGCATACACTCACTGACGCCGCATACAAGCACTGGTGCTTCATACATGCACTGGCGCTGCATACACACACTGACGCCACATACAAGCATTGGTGCTTCATACACGCACTGGTGCTGCATACACACACTGACGCCGCATATAAGCACTGGTGCTGCATACAAGCACTGGTGCCGAATACAAGCACTGGTGCCACATACACGCACTGGTGCTGCTTACACGCACTGGTGCTGCATACACTCACTGATGCTGCATACACGCACTGGTGCTGCATACACGCACTGGTGCTACATACACGCACTGGTGCTGCATACACTCACTGATGCCGCATACACGCACTGGTCCTGCATACACGCACTGCTGCTGCTTACACGCACTGGTGCTGCATACACTCACTGATGCCGCATACACGCACTGGTCCTGCATACACGCACTGCTGCTGCTTACACGCACTGGTGCTGCATACAAGTACTGGTGCTGCATACACGCACTGCTGCTGCATACACTCACTGATGCCGCATACATGCACTGGTGCTGCATACAAGCACTGGTGCTGCATACAAGCACTGGTGCTGCATACACGCACTGGTGCTGCATACACGCACTGGTGCTGCATACACTCACTGATGCCGCATACACGCACTGATGCTGCATACAAGCACTGGTGCTGCATACACGTACTGGTGCTGCATACACGTACTGGTGCTGCATACACGCATTGATGCCGCATACATGCACTGGTGCTGATTACACGCACTGGTGCTGCATACACTCACTGATGCCGCATACACGCAATGGTGCTGCATACAAGCACTGGTGCTGCTTACATGCACTGGTGCTGCATACACTCACTGATGCCACATACACACACACTGGTGCTGCATACAAGCATTGGTGCTGCATACACTCACTGCTGCTGCATACACTCAGTGATGCTGCATACAGGCACTGATGCTGCATACAAGCACTGGTGCTGCATACACGCACTAATGCCGCATACACGCACTGCTGCCGCATACACGCACTGGTGCTGCATACAAGCACAGATGCCGCATACATGCACTGGTGCCGCATACACACACTGGTGCTGCATACAAGCACTGATGCCGCATACACGCACTGGTGCTGCATACACGCACTGGTGCTGCATACACTCACTGATGCTGCATACACGCACTGGTGCTGCATGCATGCACTGGTGCTGCATACACGCACTGGTGCTGCATGCACGCACTGGTGCTGCATACATGCACTGGTGCTGCATACACGCACTGGTGCTGCATGCACGCACTGGTGCTGCATACAAGCACTGCTGCCGCATACACGCACTGGTGCTGCATACAAGCACTGGTGCTGCATACACGCACTGGTGCTGCATACACGCACTGGTCCTGCATACAGGCACTGGTGATGCATACATGCACTGCTGCTGCATACACTCACTGATGCTGCATACAGGCACTGATGCTGTATACAAGCACTGGTGCTGCATACACGCAGTGATGCCGCATACAAACACTGATGCTGCATATAAGCACTGGTGCCGCATACACGCACTGGTGCTGCTTACACACACTGGTGCTGCATACACTCATTGATGCCGCATACACGCACTGGTGCTGCATACACGCACTGGTGCTGCATGCACGCACTGGTGCTGCATACACGCACTGGTGCTGCATACACGCACTGGTGCTACATACACGCACTGGTGCTGCATACACTCACTGATGCCGCATACATGCACTGGTCCTGCATACACGCACTGCTGCTGCTTACACGCACTGGTGCTGCATACACTCATTGATGCCGCATACACGCACTGGTCCTGCATACACGCACTGCTGCTGCTTACACGCACTGGTGATCCATACATGCACTGCTGCTGCATACACTCACTGATGCTGCATACAGGCACTGATGCTGCATACAAGCACTGTTGCTGCATACACGCACTGATGCCGCATACACGCACTGCTACTGCATACACGCACTGGTGCTGCATACATGCACTGGTGCTGCATACAAGCACTGATGCCGCATACACGCACTGGTGCTGCATACACGCACTGGTGCTGCATACACTCACTGATGCCGCATACACACACTGGTGCTGCATGCATGCACTGGTGCTGCATGCACGCACTGGTACTGCATGCACGCACTGGTGCTGCATACAAGCACTGGTGCTGCATACACTCACTGATGCCGCACACACGCACTGGTCCTGCATACACGCACTGCTGCTGCTTACACGCACTGGTGCTGCATACAAGCACTGGTGCTGCATACATGCACTGATGCCGCATACAAGCACTGGTGTTGCATACACGCACTGGTGCTGCATGCACACACTGATGCTGTATACAAGCACTGGTGCTGCATACACGCAGTGATGCCGCATACAAACACTGATGCTGCATATAAGCACTGGTGCTGCATACATGCACTGGTGCCGAATACAAGCACTGGTGCCGCATACACGCACTGGTGCTACATACACGCACTGGTGCTGCATACACTCACTGATGCCGCATACACGCACTGGTGCTGCATACACTCACTGATGCCGCATACACGCACTGGTCCTGCATACACGCACTGCTGCTGCTTACACGCACTGGTGCTGCATACAAGTACTGGTGCTGCATACACGCACTGCTGCTGCATACACTCACTGATGCCGCATACACGCACTGGTGCTGCATACAAGCACTGGTGCTGCATACAAGCACTGGTGCTGCATACACGCACTGGTGCTGCATACACTCACTGATGCCGCATACACGCACTGAAGCTGCATACAAGCACTGGTGCTGCATACATGTACTGGTGCTGCATACATGCACTGATGCCGCATACATGCACTGGTGCTGCTTACACGCACTGGTGCTGCATACACTCACTGATGCCGCATACACGCAATGGTGCTGCATACAAGCACTGGTGCTGCTTACATGCACTGGTGCTGCATACACTCACTGATGCCACATACACACACACTGGTGCTGCATACAAGCACTGGTGCTGCATACACTCACTGCTGCTGCATACACTCACTGATGCTGCATACAGGCCCTGATGCTGCATACAAGCACTGGTGCTGCATACACGCACTGGTGCTGCATACAAGCACTGGTGCTGCATACACGCACTGATGCCGCATACACGCACTGGTGCTGCATACAAGCACTGGTGCTGCATATACGCACTGGTGCTGCATACACGCACTGGTGCTGCATACACGCACTGGTGCTGCATACACGCACTGGTGCTGCATACACTCACTGATGCGCATACACGCACTGATGCCGCATACACGCACTGGTGCTGCATACAAGCACTGGTGCTGCATACACACACTGGTGCTGCATACACTCACTGATGCCGCATACACGCACTGGTGCTGCATACAAGCACTGGTGCTGCATACAAGCACTGGTGCTGCATACATGCACTGACGCTGCATACAAGCACTGATGCCGCATATGCTGCATACAAGCACTGGTGCTGCATACAAACACTGATGCTGCATACACTCACTGGTGCTGCATACACGCACTGGTGCCGCATACACACACTGATGCCGCATACACGCACTGATGCTACATACATGCAATGATGCCGCATACACGAACTGGTGCTGCATACAAGCACTGATGCCGCATACACACACTGATGCCACATACACGCACTGGTGCCGCATACATGCACTGATGCCACATACACGTACTGATCCGCATACATGCACTGGTGCCGCATACATGCACTGATGCCGCATACACGCACTGATGCTGCATACAAGCACTGATGCTGTATACATGCACTGATGCTGCATACATGCACTGATACTGCATACACGCACTGATGCTGCATACATGCACTGGTGGTGCATACATGCACTGATGCCGCATACACGCAGTGATGCCGCATACAAGCACTGATGCTGCATATAAGCACTGGTGCTGCATACATGCACTGGTGCTGCATACACTCACTGATGCTGCATACATGCACTGATGCCGCATATACGCAGTGATGCCGCATAGAAGCACTGGTGCTGCATACATGCACTGATGCCGCATACATGCAGTGATGCCGCATACAAGCACTGATGCTGCATATAAGCACTGGTGCTGCATACATGCTCTGGTGCTGCATACACTCATTGATGCTGCACACATGCACTGATGCCGCATACACTTTATGATGCCGCATACAAGCACTGGTGCTCCATACATGCACTGATGCTGCATATACGCACTGGTGCTGCATACATGCACTGATGCTGCATACAGGCACTGATGCCGCATATGTGCACTGATGCCGCATACACGCACTGGTGCTGCATACATGCACTGGTGCCGCATACAGGCACTGATGCTGCTTACACGCACTGATGCTGCGTACACTCACTGATGCCGCATACACGCACTGATGCCGCATACACATACTGATTCCGCATACACGCACTGATGCCACATACACGCACTGATGCCGCATACACGCACTTATTCCGCATACACGCACTGATGCCGCATACACACACTGGTGCCGCATACACGCACTTATGCCGCATACACGCACTGATGCCGCATACACACACTGGTGCCGCATACACGCACTTATGCCGCATGCACGCACTGATGCCGTATACACGCACTGGTGCCGCATACAGGCACTGGTGTTGCATACATGCAGTGATGCCGCGTACAAGCACTGATGCTGCATACAAGCACTGGTGCTGCATATATGCACTGGTGCTGCTTACACGCACTGGTGCTGCATGCACGCACTGGTGCTGCAAACAAGCACTGGTTCTGCATACACGCACTGGTGCTGCATACAAGCACTGGTGCTGCATACACGCACTGATGCTGCATACAAACACTGGTGGTGCATACATGCACTGGTGCTGCATACATGCACTGGTGGTGCATACAAGAACTGGTGCTGCATACATGCACTGGTGCTGCATACACGAACTGGTGCTGCATACACGCTCTGGTGCTTTTGATCTAATAAATGAACATGTGCACACGCACTGGTCACACAATGAACACACATATGCCCGCATGCCCATGTATGCATGCACACGCACGCCATGCACACACATACACACGCACACACACACACACGCACACACGCACACACGCAGACACGCACACACGCACACATGCACACATACGATATGGTTGTATTCTGGTGTACCAATCAATACAATCGAATGTAATTATTTCAGGAAAAAGAAATTTGTTTGGTTAACTTATCTAAAACATAATAATTCCACTGGACGTTTTTGCAAGATCTTTGATGGAGCAGGGGAATAAATGGAACTTTGTTCTTTTTATCTAGGTTGATGAAACGCTCACTTTCCAAGTAGAAAAGAATGATGGTCTGGTTGCAGAGAAAAACAAGGTCACCGATGGTATGGAATTTTACTTTTCAAAGCAACAACATTACTACATTTCACAGGATTCTTTATATATGTTGATGCCTATGTTGAAACGATGTCTATTATTAAATGTCACTGCTTAAAACCTATACAGTCACAGCACAGAACAATGCCACAACATACAACTTGGTTCTTTCTTTGCATAAAATGGAAATTTTAGTTAATATATAATATCATTTGACAAGTTAGAATTATGTATTTTTATGTTGAGAAGAATGTGAAAGCTGCGTTGCGGTGATTAAAAATATACATGCATATCCAGAGATCTTCAATGATGATCCATTCATGTTGTCACGGTGATCATGTAATCTTGCGGAAATTACATATATATAATACTGTGTAATAAAATCACATGATACTCACGTGTCAATTATTACCTATAGCATTTAAGCGTAGTTACTCTTAATTTGTTGTTTTTGTGTAATTACCTAATACTGATCAACCCTCTTCCCCAGATGTGGACATGGTTCCAAAATTATTAGTCACTATGTTAAGGAAAGTTTTCCGATAACAATAACCCAATATGTTTTAGTCTTCAACGTTGCTTATATGACATGATTTTCTCTTCCTAGTTCTGAATACCCTCGAGACAGAACGGCTGTCAACGGAACAGATCGTGAAGTTTGAGAACCAGAAGTAAGTTGTTAGATAAGTTGTTAAACACAGTTACCTCACAAGAAACTTAATTTCTGATCTTAGTATTTCCAATTTGAATGATATTGTGGGTGTCATGGTAACTTCCTTCTGCCGAAGAAGTCGAAATATTCAGATTGGAAACAAAGTTTCTTGAGATGTAATTATGCCTGATATTAATAACAAAGAAACCAGATCATCAAACAGGAGGTATGTTGTGTTTACTGTGTCTTCATCTACTCGTCTTCTCCATTACCTACGTCTCTTGGTATCCACGTCACCCGGTCCATTCTGCCATCGTGACGACACTGTTCCACTAATCCTGATTGTCTGGAGGTTTCTCCGACTCATGGCTGTTCTTAACACGCACACACAGACACACACACACACACACACACACACACACACACACACACACACTCACACACACTCACACACACACACACACACACTCTCTCTCTCTCTCTCTCTCTCTCTCTCTCTCTCTCTCTCTCTCTCTCCATCTTAACTTCAACCTTTCCCTTCTGCTTTCATTGCTAGCTTTGTCCATTATTTCCTCACTCATTCTACCTTTATGTTTGCCCATCTGAGTTGTCATTTTATACAATTATATATCGAGATTCACTTTTTTCATAGTGACATACTGTACTTTTTGTAATAGTGACATACTGTACTTTTTTTGTAATAGTGACATACTGTACTTTTTGTAATAGTGACATACTGTACTTTTTGTAATAGCATTATTTTTCTACTTTACTATTTTCAATAATGTACAGTTGTGTAATATAGTAATAACACAGCTTCATGACTTTTGCATTTGTGTTGTAATAAAGACATCAACTACGCAGCTGTCATCTTGGTACATTGTGTTCAAGATGACTTCACGTAGTCACCAAGAATGGCAATATTTCCCATGGAGCCTGTATCGACAGCTCTTGAAAAAAATCAAGTTAACTGATTCATTTAAGAAAGATTTTACTGCGTGATGTTGCATGTTCAGCAGTAACTGAATGATGTTTCAGACTGCAAGATTACAAGCACAGACTAGCTACCATGGCGGAAGAGGTGGCCCGTCTGGCCAAGAATACAGCAACTATGGAGGAGACAATGGCTGAACTACTGGAAACACATGAGTATGTTGTGGCATTCTTCTCTGCTGCGATTGGATGAGTAGTAAACATCTCTGTTAGGAAATTAAAAGGAATGTACAATACTGATAACTGGTTAACAGAACAACTATCTTACTGATATTGCAATATATTTAATGTAATGGACATTTAAAACATCTCAGTTGATTCACAACGATAGCAATACAAATACAGCACTTGTTAATGTTAATATCTTTCTTGCCGTAACATTTTAGAGAATACACAATTTTGTGATGACACACAATATTCCACTGACATGTCAAATAGGATATATATTGTACACTGCAGACAACTGTTATTGCGTTATGCTCTTGCACAGGGCAATTATGACCAGTTTCAAGGCTCGCATCGATGAATTTCGCACCCAACTTTCGAAAGAGAGAAAAGAAAGGTACGTCAGTAATGGCAGTTGAATTCGTACACTTGGTCTTAAATTAGTCATGCAAATTTCGAGTGCTCAAGTTCCCACAATCTTGAAATAAATTAAGGTAAAATGGTGTACCGGTACTAATAAATACATAGTCAACCACGTCTTCATAATCACCATAGTGTTACACGCGATGACGGCACCACACTAATGGAAGTGTAACATAATGTTTTAAAGGTTTCTTTTCTTGTATATGTATTTATGGGTGTAACTAGCCTACTAAAAGAACGAATGCAGACCATTTACCACAAACGTATACAGACTATACACATAATTTAATAATGTATATATTGTATAATCTGTTTCACATTAGTTATCAATATTATAAAATGTAAATTGACGATTTAGTATATTACATAATGATATTGATTTAAACTATATTATATATTTACGTGTCTTTTCTGTTAGTTATTTTATTATTATATCGTTGTAATGTGTTTTATTTATTTATATTAAGACAACAATTATTGATACTGTAAGATATATTTATTTGTTTATGCAGCAAATAATAAAGGGTTATAATTTTGTTATCATGTACTCTGTGTACTAAAATAATTGTCACCAGCTGATAATTCTGCGCAAACTCTGACACAGGTTCATCTTGCAAGATCGCCGCGAGAGTTCGCAAACGGACATGGATAAATTCAAGGGAGAGTCGGAAAAACAGATGATAGATACAAATAAGAAAATCATTGATGGGAAGATGCAGCATGACTCGTTGACCAAAGAGGCAGGCAATCTCGTTACACCTTCTGGATGAACAGAGGCTTTTAATAAGAGATTTAATAATATTTAAATATTAAATAAAAACTTGGATTGCTAATAAATAAGTAATCCATTGGCTTACAGAGATATTAACATGTTTGATAATATGTGTACCCCTACCATCTGTCATTCAAGCAGCAGTTGTATGCATTCTTCCACCTCAGATCTAACTGATTATAAGGAGAAATCTGCTGTTTTTGCAGGATTCAGTCATTCAACAACTCCAGTATAATAATTTCCACAGAGTAATAACGTGTGTCGAAAAAGTCATGTGGAAGACAAATTAGAAATATCCACAAACTGAATGAATTTCTCTAGAACATATCAGTAGTTAGAACACACTTACAGTACAAAAGATATACACAGGTTTTTATATGTTGAATTTGGTAAACTTCAGGTCAACACCAGTGACTTTTATAGATGTTCCGGGCACCACTGTGAGCCATGTCCAACTTTGCTGTGAACAATTAGCAAATTTCTGACACACACTGCGACATGTTGCCGCCCACAAGTTTGGGGCCTTGGTTTGATATTACAAATGTTGTGCGGTAACTTCATTTGGTACGTCATTGCAGGGAATAAAGCTACAGAAGGCGATTGGTGTGGATGGGAAATCTTTGGAGAATTTGAAGGAGAAGGTATCCAAGAGAAGAACATCGTACGAAGAGCACAAATACGACAGAGTGATGGAAATACGAGCACTAAAGGTTAGTCTAAGAGGAACGTATGGTCCATGGTTCAGTGTGCATGGGTGTTTACTGTCCACGGGTATTTTCTATGAAACATTGTATTTTATGTTGCATACAGTGGAACTTTACTATTAAGGTCACCCTTTGGACTGATCAAAGTGAACCTAATAATGAGGTGACCATTTTAGAACGACTAATAATATTGAGAATCGTAGCTTATGTTATGCCTAAATACTTTGAAAGTTGAGCGAAACATGGTGTAAAGGATATCTTTTGGTGATAACAAACTTTTGAAAGACAACACTAACAGCAAATGAATTTCAAGGAGTTGATGCCACAGTTGTGAACACTAATTCCAATGTTCCTTTCAACTCGGGGAACAAACATTGATTTTATAGTTACTCATTCTTTGTTATGAGTTCGCGTTTTTTAATTCCATGACATACTCATGCACACCCATTTAAATAGTATGCAGGCCAGCTTGTGATTGTTAATTACATATCTTATTGCCAACAGCCGTTGATGTAGAAAGATACTTTTATAATGATACAAATTACTATAATATTACTTGGATACACCATGATGTAATTTATATAAACTGAATTTGATAAACTGTTTACTGAACTGTAGGACTGATTGATTTCAGGAAGAAATTGATCACATGTTAGCTGAAATGGAGGCAAAGGAGCAGCTTGTGTCAGATAGAACCCCTCCTTTCGAGGACCTGGAGAAAGAATATAAGGATGCCAGCGAGAATTATGAAGGAAGGAAGAAATCACTTGTTGGTACGTCAGCAAGGCATCCTTATAAACAGTAATATATATCAGGTTACAACATGTTAATAACAACGAAATCAATTACTTTGGTCTGTTCATTAAGCATCCTGTTTCAATCAATTCGATTTGTTTGCAACGGGTCTCATTTCAAAATCACTTCTCGGAATACTTAACTGATCTAGTATCCGTTAAGATTTGTTAACTCTTGTGAGAAGGTATGATTTAATTTTGATGAAATCATGTAAAAAACTGTTCACTTATATTGTTCTGGCTCCAGCCAAAATTTGGCTACTAAAACATAAAATAGTTCGTCGCATATACTACATTTCATGGTATCATTATTCAAGTTAGTTGCCCGATGTAATGATTTGTGTCACGGCTATACATTATTGCTGTCATGTTCTATAATATATATATGACGTGGCTAGTTAAGCCATATGTATCACGTGGTGCTGAAATGTTGAGATAACTCTGATTTTGTGTGTGTGTAGCATTGAAAAGTCAGAAATTGAAGTTGGCTGAGCAGTTGAAAGCAGGCAAGACCCAACTGGAAAAGTTGGAACAGCCAGTGGTATGTAAAACCAGAATACTCGGAATGACCTGAACTTTGACTAATTAGCTCCATCCATGGAATAGCAAACTGTGTACGTCAATTATCACCATTTAAATATTTTGATTTTAGAATCGTTTACAATGGCGCCATCTGGAGTGTTGATCACCACTACATTCCCTTATATAGGAAAAACGGCTAATTAGAAAAAGCAGCATATCACAGACAAGTAACTATGAATAACTAGTGTCATGGATGTTATCATGGATGTTATCATGGATGTTATCATGGATGTTATCATGGATGTTATCATGGATGTTATCATGCAAACCGTTCTATTCAAGAATGCGATGTCAGTGGTTTTCATAATTCGTAAGTACTAATCATAAGCTGGATCCATAATTAGGAATTGTATCTTAGACATTTGATTAGATTAATTCGGGGAATATGAGGTATTTGTGCACGTAGTTTCGAAGCAAGAATACAATATGGCAACCGTGCCTCCCCAAACGTTATTTGAATACGCATAAAAACACCATGCATTCTCATAAAAACGACATTCAAATTCTGTCAAAAGTGGCCATTGTGCAGTAAAGTTAGGGGCGCATTTAGTTACCCCGAATGCGAACCCGTGTAGTAAACATGCTATATATAACTGAATAGGTTGATGAATTCTATAATATCTCCCAACAAGACCGGTGCACACACTCATGCGCACGCCACATGCACGCACACACACAGAAACACATACGTACACACGCGAACATTTTACAATTGTTTCTTCAACTGGTATACCCCATCGCGAATCTGGTTGCATGCCGTTCACATGCACGCACGCACACAAAGACATACATATCAAAATCTTAAGAACGTATGGTTAACAACTGCCGTATTCGCTAAGGAGCCAGTACCAATATCTCGCATTTACTGACACAGGAGCGTCTCCAAGAAGACTTGAAGCTGAAGAGAAAGGAGGTTCTGCAGCAACTCAAGGACAATGGTGAAGAGGTAGCACAGATGGAACGTGAGATCTTCGAAGTAGGCAGAAAGTTGAAGAAAGGCTTGGAGGAGAACCACAGGTTTCAACAGGTGAGCAGTAGATCTTGTCATGGCAAATCAGACATCATGCCAAGAGAAAACCAATTAAGGTCACCGTCGGATTTTAATCAATGGAAACTTGTTTCATTTTGTAGGATATGCATTATAATCCGCAAATATTGTAAATATTCATTGAAACGTGCTAGTTGGAGGTTCACATGTACATCGGTTTTGTGGTATATGTTACAATATATTTAGAAATAATGACAGGTTTAGCAAGACTTCCACCCAACGCCACATTCTCCAGGTGGCAAGTAGATAAAGAATTAATTTACGTATTGAGAGTTTTGTTATTTTTGCATAATTCGTCCTCATCAGATTTCAGCCAGTTTGTTTTGTAAATATGTCCACACAGCTAATATTACCACCATGATAGTTTGGTAATGGTAATGATGCACATACGTAACATTGTTTTGTTGTAGCACCTGATAGTACAGCCGTACTAATGGTTTAGAATTGCTTGTTGCTACTTAGATTCTTCACTAGCCATGTCATATGTCTTTTTGTCTGTCTCTTTGAGGAGTTGGTGACAACCCACAAGAATCAAATGAATGCCACAGGATACGTTTTGACAGCTATGAAAACAACAATACACAAATCAAATCAAATCAATTTATTTTGCAACAACAGCAACATAACAGTAAACAAACAAAAAAGAACCATTTAAAAAAGTTGTGTTCTATTGTGGTCACATGGCATGTTATATGCCGTCTTCCTGTGACCCCATAAACGTATATTTTGAAATATATTTACACATATGTATACGATGATTATCACGAGTGTATGACTTCTTCTGTACAACAACGGACTGGGGGTGCGATGGAGAAAGAATTATTGTAGGAAATTACTGTTAGAAAACAATGATAACAAATTTGTGCGGATCCAAACATATATATAAAAAGTAAACAAATATTTAATTGCACTCCGCACATATAGGCAATGTACGTGGCTGAGATAGTTGTCTAGATATTGTTTGGATAATAACAATTTGAATTTTTGTCTGGATTTGACGTTTTGTATCTTATAATCAAGATTATTCCATAGTTATATAAAATGATGTTTAGGTAATTTAGATGAAAATGTGTTCTGGGCTTCTCTGTATAGAAGAGATTACTTTGTCTAGTAATTCTGGTGTTAGTTGCTAGATTCTTTTTTGGTATATAATGTTTGAAGGATTTAGGCAGTGTACTATGGTGATAGTACATAACTATTGAGACATGCAGCCTGTGAATATCAGTGATTTTAAGTATATTTTTAGATTTAAAAATAGGATCAATGTGACTTCTATATTGTTTTTTGTTAATTATTCGTATAGCGCGTTTTTGTAAATTTTTTTCTTTCTTATGGTATTTCCATTGCCCCATTCCCCGAATTCCATAAATGTTGAATTTGTACAATAAAATATCATGGTTTATTGTATCGAATGCCTTTGAGAGGTCCAGAAACACAGTCAATGTAGGGTCTTTCGTTATTTTATCGTTTGCATCTGCAATATCCTTGAGCAGATGCAGTATTGGTTCAATAGTAGAATGGTTTGCACAAAACCCATACTGGTGTTTATACAAAATGTTATATTTTTGTAAGACCATTATTAATCTATTACATACATGTTTTCCAAAATTTTAGAAATCGCGGGTAGAATACTTACAGGTCTATAACTGTTGAACAGTTTGTTGTTACCTGATTTGAAGACGGGAATGATTTTCGCAGTTTTTAAGTTTTCAGGAACAATTCCCGTGACAAAGGATTGGTTTAGTATATGCTCAAGTGGAGTGGCTACTTCATGTATGATCGCTTGCAGTAGTTTAGTGGATAGACCGTCGAAACCTTCAGTGCATTTAGTTTTAAGTTTTCGCACAAATATTTCTATTTCTATTGTCTGCGTTGGTTGCATGAAAACATTTACGGGAAAGTTTCCTCTTAGATGTGTTTCAAATTGCTTAACAGGAAGAGCTATTGAGTTGCTTATCGATGTACCTATTCGAACGAAAATATTATTAAATCCTTCTGTAATTTGTTTTAAAGTTGTATTCTCTTGTCCGTTTATAATGAAAGTTTCAGGTAGTTTTGGGGAATTCTTGTTGTTTATGTATTGCTTGTCGTAATACATCCCATGTTTCTTTCATATTGTGCTTACATTCTTCTAGCATTTCTGTATAATAAGCACCTTTTGCTGCTTGTTTAAAGTTATTAAAGACTCTACAATAATCTCTGTATTTATTTATGATTTCTGGATTAATTTCTTTCGAAGTAACTGCTTTATTTAGAGATGAAGTCAATATGCCTGAAGTAATCCATGGTTCTCATTTAATGTATTTTTTCTTAATTTTCACAGATTTAATTGGACAAGATATTTGGAAAAATTATTTGTATATTATCATAAAATTATCATAAGCTTCATTCGCATCAGCAGTGGATAGTACAGTTGAGTAATCAGCCATATCTAATAGATTTCTAAATGATGCAATGTTTTTTTGGATCAATTGTCGTACCTGCCTATATACTGATATTTGTTGACGAGGTGAATCATAAATTATATGAAATATTCCAAAATGATCGGCTAAATCAGTGATAATAATCCTCGATTCATAACTAGGATGAGTATGATTTGAATATAAGTGGTCTATAAGTGTTGCTGAATATGATGTTATTCTTGTTGGTTTTGTTATATGCGGAATAAATCCTTGCATTATCTATGAAGTCATTGGTTTTTTGATGGGTGACAACGTTTAGCAAATTAATGTTATAGTCGCCCTTTAAATAAGCAGTTTTTTATTTGATATTTTATCCTGTATTTCTATTATTTTACTTATAAACATGTCAATATATGCACGAGGAGCAGAGTTAGGATGATAAATTACACCTACTATAAAAGGTTTATTATGATTACCTTGAACTTCAAAAAATATAGATTAAAAAACATGGGAATAAATATAGAGAGATCTTCACGTTTAGATTAGGTCAAGCTTTCGTTCATATATATATAGTCCAACTCCGCCATGCCCGTCATCATTTTGTAATCTTGTATTAAAATATAATCTGTGGTAGCCACTTATTTTGTATTGCTGGGAATCACGAATTTTTAATGTTTCTGTTAAGCTAATTAAATCAGAAATATTTATAATTCGTGATTCCCAGCAATACAAAATGATTATTCTATATGTTGTATTTATACTAGCCTTGTTTCCGATCTAAAATGTCACGAATGTGGGATAGGTCAATACCCTGCCGTCTTGAAAGATTGCTTTTTAACTACCGGGTGATAGTTCATGCAAATACTAGTGCTGTATTTGTAGGCAAATGCTTTGTTGGAGTACCAGATGACTGTTTTGGAGACACAGATGGAAGACAATGATCAGCGGAAGGAACAACTTCAGACAGCGTTTCAACAGATTCGAGGTGCACATCTTTAAAACATCCGTTTCTGTAAACATTAAAAAATATTTGCTATCGTCACAACAACTTTTAGTGGAAGACATTTCTCGCCTGTATCAATGCATAGCTTAGACTTGACTTCATAATGACCGCTTGCTTTTCTGTTTTTTATGTTGCATACGTGGTGTCTTTGGAATACACGAAATTGCATTTTATTTATGTAAACTAATTCTGCAGTTATGCCATCAACAGTGTAATAGTGTCTGCGAAATAGAAATATATACTGATGATATATTCATAATTATTTCAAAATAAAACCATGTGCTCATTTAGGCTCATTACTAGATATGATATAGTATGGGTGCAATGTCTGTTCAGCTTTGCTCGAGATACAATGGAAGGATGAAGATGCAATGGAAAAGGTGAGTCGAACTTTATAAAATACTTTTATTTTAATTTGGCACACATTTTCATATGAAATTCCTATTGCTGAATAACGATTGCTTGCTTTAAACAGTATCCACCTATAAATTCGACTTCAGAACGGGACTTGTTTTCCGTTATTCAAATGCATACATATACCAATTAGATGCAAGGTGTTGGGTTGTAGTGTGTAAGTTTAAACAACTGTGAATACAGATGTTGCTGGTTGAGTGTAAGGACTACGTGCGACCAACGACACGTATGTATTTAATAATAATACATCATTTTCTTCTATGGATTTGATGTAATTATACATATATATATATGCCTGGTTAACATACGTCAATAGAGAAAGACAGTAATATGTTGTTAACACGATGATCCATGGAAATGCAACGAAATGCCAGGGTTTATGATGGAATGTCACTTTCGTTATGTCTGAAAACGTGTAACTAAAAATGCTGTCGCTCAACAATGTTTGCGATTACAGATACATTTATACATTACTTGTTTGATTTCATTGAATTGTATTGTCTGAACTGCATTATCCGAGAGTTGATTCTTTGCGCATTTATTTTCAACATTACTAATCTCTCACATTGGAAACATTGACAACTTCAAATCGGATATGAAAACAAATATCTTCAATGGAATTCCAAGAAAATAGTGTTGACTGATGACTGGACATGGTGCAAACGGCAATGGTGTAAACGGCAATGTCAAACTGGTTTGTTAATATCAGATACGCATAAACAACTATGTATGTATATATATATATATATATATATACATTGAGTATGACACACACGGGTGAGCCGTACGGTGTTCTGTGCAGACGTTCGCCGAGCGAGACGCGGGTCTGCTGATGCATCTAGCTCAGGTGCTGAAGCACGCCAAGGCACGCGAGGGAATCATCGCCGGCGTGTCGGAGAAGTTGACGGGAGAGCTGACGGTTCTTGCCGACTTCCTCGACAACGTCGAGAAGAGACGGCCTAAAGGTACCTGGCGATAATGGGTGCACTTACCTACAGGCTCATGCTGCTGCATAAGTTATTATTCGCGATGTAAACGAGGTTTACATTACGCGATATCGTCTTTTTTGCGACAAGATTTCAGCTTTAAAATGTACATCGCTAAGACGAATCGCAGTGACGTAATTTGCATTTTTATTTTAACATGATGTAGTGAGTGATACCAAATGCATGTTTGTCACAAAGAGCGATACACTGTGACAGTTTCAACATACAACTATACTTACTAAGGCGTTGCTTTTGAATTACAAAACAACATTTTGTTGCGACATGTTTGATTTTAGTAAACAGTGTGAAATTTGACAATGTTTAAAACAGAACCATTATTTTTTTATTATATGTTAGGTTGGTGGACAACATCCTTAAAGTGGCTACCGTTGGCACTGATTTTAAATCATATTGGAATGTGCATGCCGGCTCGTACACGTTACCGGTGTAAAGCTAGGATACCATGTCTACGGAAATGCTTAGGGGAACGGCATGCGAAATGGGGAATACCTCCGTAGTGACGTCACTTCTTGGAATTTCCTTTCCCATTCCTGTGCAGATACCATTCGAATCCCTACATGAAACGATTACATTTTCCGCATCCGCATGGCAAAACTCATCCACCTGTATAGTCTACATGTGGAGGTACTTCTGTTACTTTCCACTGGGCACAATGTTCGTTGTTTTACTGCACGCCGAATGCGCATGCCGTTTTCTTACATACGGAATCCTAGCCTAAGCCGTTGCATTATAATGGCGACTTTGACGAATCGACATTGCAGATTCCCGCGAGCCGAGCCGACGTCGCCGGTCCACCAGAACCGCTACGGCCTACTCCCGCAAGGAGCGCGAGTCGTTGGCCTCCAACCAGACGACCAGCGTGCCGCCGACGCAAGCCCCCGTGAATCAGTCCTTCCCGCGGACAACACCGCCGCCACTGATGTCCAAGCCGGGCCACGAGTAAGACAGCTCGTGCCGTGTATTGTCACAACGCTACAGCCAACGGTTCCGCCGGTGTGCTGAGGAACACGGCTATAAATGTGCCAAGTTGAAAAACTGTGGAGTTCATACTGCTGTTAATAATGGGAGGGTGACAGCCGAGACAATGCGTGATACACCATGGTATCATCGCACACCCAACGCATCATGCACCAGTGCATCACAAACACGCACGCACGCACACACACACACACACACACACACACACACACACACACACACACACACACGCACACACACGCACACATACGATAGACTGAGAGTCATAAGGGTGTAACGCATAAATGTTGTTCAATCGCACACACGCAAGCATTTTACTGCTGTTTCCTCAACTGGCAAAGCCCATCGCGAATCTGGTTGCATGCACGTACACATCTACACAATGCATACATGCATGCACACACGAATGCAAGCACAAACATACAGACTTACGCACGCATGCACACAACCCATTGCCATGGGTGCGTCGATCTGTATGACGCAGGTACATCGTTTGCTGTGATTACGTCGGTTCCTAACTGAAATATCGCTGTGCCAAATTAACTGCACGTCTTATGATGTTCGTTCATAGCATCTATATGTCATTATTAACCTACCGTGTGCCAATCTTACAAAAACACATCAAATGCGAGGTTTATGATGGAATGTCATTATTTTCATCGTGTCAGAAAACGTGTGAATTAAAATGTTGTCGCTCAACAATGTTTACTTGTGATTGCAGATTCATTTACGCTTCGTTCGTTTGAGTTAGTTTACTTGTATTTTCTGAACTGCATTATCCGAGAGTTGATTTTTTGCATATTTAGTTTCAAGATTACAAATCTCTCACATTTGAAAATTTGATCGTTTCAAATCAATCTTAAAAACACATGTTTTCAATGGAATTCCAAACAAACTACCCTAAGCAAAACATTAGAATTATGTAGAATATATTCTATAGGATTTTTTTTTTAAATGGTGTTGAATTGTTTTATCTATAGAATTCTATAACATTTTTGTAGAATTTCTGTAGAATGTTTAATGCCTCATCAAATTGTGTATAACTATAGACATTCAATAAAACATTTGCTAAGGGTATGGCCTTGGGGGAAACGGTAATATGATACTGATTTGTACTATGTAGACACGGTTGATTTATTGATTAACGCTCGTAACGACAATGGTATGGGCGTCTTCTGTTAGCCTATACTGGCGCAATGTAATAAGTCATCATTATTATTCTCACCAATGCCATTCAGCTGTCAAGTCGACCCACTATCGAGTCGGTCCACAGAGACGCAGGCGTGCGTATAAATATGTAATTATGTATCATGGCTGGTATACCTCGCACTTTGACACGCGCTGACAAGTCGCGGTAGGCAAATATTCGGTGTTTTCGGCACTAACCATCTGCATGGCAAAGGTTGTGACTCGGTCTCCGTGCTTTTCTCATTCGATGCCGCTTTTTGCGTCTCTGCACTGGCATCCTGTCAGATATCGTAAACTTTTTAAGATCTGTCCTATTACTTATCAGGAACGTTTATGTAAGCAACCGGCATATTTATATTCACTGCTTTCTTATGTAAGAAAACCTATCCAGCTTCGATCATCTAGTTCTCATTTACGTTTTTTTTCTACTTAGTGTTAGATCGATCACACGGTAGAAAATATTACACAATTCCGTTTTCAGCTAAAAGCCTACTTTCATAAACTTGCGAACCGCTCCCTGACGTATCCATCTTTTGACAATTTTAATATTGCTTATCCATTTTTTTACATTGATCAACCCTTTTGTTCTAATGCGCCTCTAAACTTGGTTTCTGAAGATTTAGGCGAAAACGATATCAATATTATTATATCCGAAACAGCGGCCATATTTTGCCAGTAGACATCGATGGTGAATCTGGTGGCGGAGGGACTTGCTAGATGGATCCAGTTGATACTGGTTCGCGTTGGCAGTACCCTAAATTGTACAACATAAGTATCCCTAACCATGCGACTCAGTTGACCAGCTTTGACTGGCCGAGCGAGTGGGAATAAGTCAGAACAGGCTTCTGAACGAATCGGCCTGTCAACGAATTCGTCCCAGATGTGGACAAAAGGCTCTGACTCACTTATGTTGCTGTGAGCAACACGGTAAGGCGCATACCTCGGTGTTGTGCGACACATCAGTTTGTCGAGTTTGACTAATGGCAACGATATATTTTCTGTCGATTTCGAGAGCGCGGTTTCTGCAACACTACAAAGAAAATATATTACTATTTGCCGGTGTGTGGTAATGGCAACATAATTCTTATCCGATAAAGATGTTGCAACCAGCTTCCGCCCGATCAGACACCGGATGGTTGATCACCGCGGAGCGTTTCGGGAAATATCAAAACCGTAAACAGGGGAAGACTTATTATATATTTTTTGTAAAACTGAATGTTGTCTCCGAAACCGCTATCAAGATATATGTAGCCAGCCTGTCCGTCTTTTGTTCGCACGACTAATGCAAACTGTTTTGTGTGTGAAACAAACAACAGGCTTACAACATTTTGTGATATCAGTTTTATTATTCCGGAAATGGGACATCGCCAGATAGCCAAATATAAATAAACACATTTTATTTGCCGCGAATCGATCTACGAAAATGAATCACAGTTGAAGACGGAAGGTAAACCGTTGTAGGAACTGCACGCTGGCCACACACCCTCTAAGACATTGAGAATAAGGAGGTGTTGTTATTTACCAGTATGGATGCATACTAGCGAAAGGTGTCTACCCTACACAGGAACATTGTTACCTTAAGAAAGACAGCGATCCACGGTTTCAGCACCTTATTTATGCTACTTAACGTCTAGTAATTATTAAAAGGGCCTAAGGTCACAGTCCCGATAAATAACAGCTTTTCAGCTTGAACGTATCCATTTTTTCGTCCTTTTCTGTTCGCAAACAGTCCTTCCAGCTGGTTGTGGATTTGTCCATACTTAGAAGTCGCACGCTCATTCATTTCGATGTCATATGTCCAATTGTTTACCGGAAATGCTTTGTTGCCAGGCATAGCGGAAATAAAGCACGAACGTCACGCGATGACGTCATAATTTTTATCGTTCGAAGACGATTGCGTCAGTCCGCAGCAGCTAATGCTAATGAGGTCCTATTCATGTTTCAACAGTTAACAAGAATATACTCGAACGCAGCTACAACATTAGCACAGCAAATGTAATAAAGCTAGTTAGTTGGAAACAGAAAACACAGAGCGACATTATGTAGCAATTAATGTTATCTTATAAATGCAATACGTGATTGAATAACTCTTTACCTCCTTGGTTATAAATGACTGTTTGTATATTTAGTACGTGTGTAATAGACAGGCATGTATACATTTATCGTGTAATGATGATTCACTAATTACACTAGGGATTTTCATATGTTTATATAAGTTAAATAATGGTTGGAATTATTTCATAGGTTGGCTCCTACAACAATTACTATAATTAGTCTTAGTAGGAGTCTCCCGTCCCTTATATGACATAATTCTTTATTTCTCTAGCATACATTATATACTTAGTAATAAGTAGTTCCCGTTCCTGTAGTCAAACCACTATCAATAAAATGTTGATGACAAACATACCAATGATCTTTAGCGCTTTGGGGGCATTATCCTTAAATTATTATTGATAACAAATTCATTTAAATGAATAAAAGGTAATTGGTTTCTTTAAATTAATTTCGAAAATTTAAATGGTTATGCGAATGAAAACTCAGGGATTGGCTACAAATGTGTTATTATTGTAAGTGAGAACAACTCGAGAAGCCAAGCGACGAATGACGTCACGCCATGTGTCATGGCAGCGTTGCAAAAGTTCCCCTTGCAGGCGCATACTGTCACCTTGCTGTCTCCGTAACCTTCCTTTATGTAACACGTTTCTTCGTCCTTCAACCAGCAACCACGTGACATCGCCGTATTCCCTAAACACAGGTACACAGGTGTGTCAAAACATGTCGTAAGTTTATATTAGGTTTAGGCCCAATATCACGCGAACAAATTCAAAGCCACGTACAATTATTGTAATATGTGCATATTGCAAAAGCACGTGTTGCCTAATTCTTTGGCTAGAAACCACCTTCGATGTAGGCGTTCTGTGGACCAGTAGCTCGTACGAAGGCTTGAAGGGGGTATGACGGGTACGTAGGCAACACTGCTGTGATGAAACGGTGTCTTTAGGGAAAAGAGTAACGGTTCCCTTGAATATACAATTATAAGGGTTTGTATAAAGCAACAGGGTGCAGTTGGACTTTTTTGTAAGCCTGAACGGTGGTGCATTTGGAGGTCTCCAGGTTGTTGGAAAAGTTTTCCGAAGATTCCCGTGAGCCTGCAAGCAGGATCAAAACACACAAACGCCAAAAACCAACCACATTACGGGCCTGTGTAGCAGGTTTTGTAATAAGCAAAAATGGGCCACACTATTATTCGTGTTTTCTGGCGAGTAGGCCTAGAGTCCTAGAACCAGTGTTACAGTTTAGAAACACAGCCAATGGTTCAACACACAATATATCAACCATGGCGCTGAATTAACTGCTGCCAAAACACTTTCTATTAATATGGAGTTGGTGAAACAATGGCTATATGTAGACGATACCGGCGCTATACGACCGTACACTATTTAATATTTATTACATTTTAGCAAGCCCACGAGATATATACTATTTACAGTAATACTATCATTATGCATCGAAGCAGGTATGTTCTTATGTAGCGCAGTATCCTGTCCGTACTAAAAGCGCTTTACAATTTAATATCCCTGACAGACAAGTTCAACCGAACACCACATCGACTTCTCTGGGAAGTATTCAGCCACGCTGAAATTAATGCGCGAAAGCTATCCATTCAAATATCCACCACTGTCTACAGCCAGGTACTCTCTCATAAAGATGAGTGAACTAAAGCAAGTGGAGTGAACGAACATGACCAAATTTCGAAACGGCAGCTCAGCATTCGAACCTGGTTCTCTCGCTTCAGAGTCCGAAGTTCTAAGCACTGCGCCACTGCGCTCCACATGAATCCATCAAAAGACAAAAATCGCACACTTCTGATGGCAACTTAAAGCGCATTTAATGCTAGCAATGTGATATCGTCAGCTAAACAATCTAGCAAGTTTTCGTTTTTACTCATTACGGAACATTTGCCCAAAGACAATCACCGCTATGTAATGTATATACATCACACTGACGTGATCCAGAAACCTCTGCATCCTAAGCGATGAGTATTTTATGGACGACCCGTTTTGAAGAAAAATAACTACAATTTTCATCAAATTCATCACGGTGATACGAGCAGAATAAACACAGTAAACTAACCATACCGTTCGACACTGTCTTCATTTTGCTGCACGACGACCCATTGCATCTTTTGGTTTGGCTGCCTTTGAACGGATCTGCACACGATGTGTCCTTCGAGACTCCTTCCACCATCGTACACGAAAAGCAGTAAACCACACCGTCTGCTAGAATAACAAACACATTATTTTCGTTTTCGATTTTTGTATAGTTTATGTAGATTTGTAGATGTGTAGTGTGTGATAATTTATAAGTAGCGTGTGTGTGTGTGTGTGTGTGTGCGTGCGTGCGTGTGGTGGGGGTGTGCGGTGTGTGCATGAGGTGTGCGGTGTGTGTGCGTGTGTGTGTGCTCGCGTACGTGCGTGCGTGTGTGTGGGTGTGTGTAAGTGGGTGGGTGGGTGGGTGGGTGGGTGGATGGGATGTGGGTGGATACCTTGTTATATGCTATTTCAATCGTTCGTGCATACATATAATATTCTTTTTGCGAGTAGTGCGCCCAGTTGATTTATTTATGTAGACAAGATCATGGTATCATAGAAACCAAAAAAATATACCGTACAGATGTGGATTGCTATTGTTAATATTACTTTTGATTTAATAAAGTAATACAGAAATGAAGTACTGTTAATCTAGTCTCTTACATATTGTTTTGTTAATGTTGTTTGTCAAATAAGTTTCAAATACACACCTTAGCTTTAACGATCAATATTCTTCACATTTCGACATGTTGCTGTTCTTACCTGTATGCCAAACCAAAATGGCAAGCAGAACACTACATGCCAGACATGATTTCATCTCTGCTATAACGCGGCACAAGCCGTATTCCTCACACCACCGGTATGTTCCCCGATAACTGGCAGGCAGAGGCAATCTTCTCGTCTCGTGTATACTCATGCAACGTTTTGAGCACACTCCCAGATTTGCCTACGAATATTAATACATGTCTACACTGAGCGTATTCATTACAATTCATGTGCTGTTAACAACCACTTCTGAATGGTTCATTGTAAACAGAAATTATAAAGGCCGACGAAATATTGCTCAACGTATGTGTGTGTGTGTGTGTGTGTCTGTGTGTGTGTGTGTGTGTGTGTGTGTGTGTGTGTGTGTGTGTGTGTGAGTATAATGGTGTCCTAGATGCAGATACGTCAGTGTGCAATAATATGCCACGATGAGTTATGAATAAAAGAGGACACATGTAAACATGCTGTGAATTTTTCACATGTTAATGTCACTGCTAGACGTATCTAGGGAGACAACGATTTGGTCAGCGTTCTCATTTAGACCAGCGCGGTGCTGACTAGGAATGTTTTGTGTAACGTTCGTTGGCAGACAACGGTGCAGTATTTTGTTGAAGCACATACGTTATTTTTGTGAATAGGAATCGATTTGTGGGGATACATTCATGTGTTAATACACTAACCTTGAATTATTGTCAGTAGGGGTGTAACAATACATCGAACTATCAATGCATCACGATAGTCGACGTCGCGATGCAATACTATCGGTATTATATTTAAGTATCGATAATTATCGGCGATGTAAGATTGATCTATCGATAGTAACGATAGTTGGCCAAACCATCAGCAAGTTTACATGCGTTTCCGTAATAACATTCACATATTTTATCAGCTTTATTACCTAGTGTTTTCTTATTGACCGAGCCCACCGTAACTAACTTCAACTCTAGGCGAAGGCACCACACGTCAATTTAGCTCGGTCCATGCGATATGAAGGTTAACTCACATCAAGTAAAATTGGAACTTGAACATAGTTAGCTTAAACGATGCTATCGCGATAGTAATTACAGCTAGCAACATTTTCCCCGATAGTCACTCCTAATTGTAAAGGTATCTCGATCGAAGTCCACTTGCCCTTTTAATACCTATTCGCTGCCCCAGACCACTGGCATCTGATCTACACAGTATTGATGTATTATTAAAACATGAAGGGTTATTTCAGAGTTATTAATTTTTCTCGGTGGACAAGCGGTGGGCAATGGTGAGACATTCTCCAGTTGGCGCCAAGGTGTCGATATGTTCGAGTTACCGCGATGTGATCGCTACTGTAATGTGGCGCCACAGTGTGCCTCTCTCACGATATACTGACGCTGTAGTGCACTTCCCACTACATAATATATCTAGTTCGATGGTTGTCAATGATACATCTATTCACATATCAGTTATACATACTATTTTATAAACGTATACAATTAATGAGAACCGATTTTAGACGGAGCTTACATTGAAACAATCAACTTAGTAAAATAGGAATGGCTATGTTGCAGACGATAATTATTGGACTACACACAGTTATTGGAAGCACAGATAAGCATCGTCTCGCACGTAGGGGCTTGTGCTCGTCCGTTTCTACTCCCGGTTACGACGAGGAGCTATCAAATGTCGCAGTAGGTGTGGAGTGAACGTCAAGCAAAGTCATCATCAAATGATAAATATTTCAAATTCTATTATTGTGCACATGACAGCTTCTTCACGTCCCATGTCCACCCCAGCCATCTGGAGTGGACGACTTCTGATGAATCAATGGATTGGGCAACCAAATAAAAGATTGCTATGTTATACGCTCTGAATATTGCTACAGACCAACATGGGTTGTTGAATATTATTCCTTTTGCAGAATAACTCTCTCATTGCATCGATAACCGAGACCACACACACTGCAACTCTTGTCACAGAGGACAATGGTAATGCGTTCCAGGAGTTGAAGTGTCGCAAATCCAGATCCAAATGGATGTATAAATGTTGTGGTTCCTTCATGGTATGAAGTTTAGGTTTCCCATACTATTGGCAACTGGCATGGACGTGGACTGGTCTTTTCCCAGAGCATGACGGATGTCGTAGGTATTAAGAAGAATAAAGTTATTGCCTGTCCTAAAGGCTACCCAAATGTATGCAGATGGGCATAAAAGTGACAAGCTCATAACTCCTAGCGATTGGAAACACAAGGGCTCACGTGTCCACATTGCGTATCAATCCCTTTTCCACAACGCATTTTGTACAAGGATCAACAATTGCATGTCAGGTTCCTCAAGGTCATACTGGATGTAGCGTGTCATAGTTGCCCTACTAACGACAGCTGAGGTGCCTGAAGTTTCAAACACTTCCTTTCAATCTGGATAGTGGAGCTTTGCAACCTTAACTGAGAGAGCTACAAATAGCTCATGTTTGCTGGTGACATCGCGATGGAAGTATTTCCAGTTTATTGGCACCTTGTTGTCCAATGTTACCTTCCCCAGTGTCCCGTTACCACGCATCTCTCTTGAGGATTATTTGATCCTGCTGGCGAGGTACTTGTCCGGACGATGCCAGTACTGTTGGAGTTAACTACGTGCTTCAAGATGTGAGGAACTACCTACAGTGTCTGTATACTCATCAAACGTGGTGATAGTGGTTGATGCATCTTCTGAGGGTGACCTTGTTCAACCTTCACTTTCAACCTTCACTCCACAGATAGACCACCACTTTAGAATTCCATGCCTCATTTAGACGGGGATGCAATACACATACGTATATAACATGGCCTAGTGTAGGTAGACAAAGTAGATATGCAAACATTGTAATTGTACAACGTTTGCGGAATGGCGCAGTTTTGAACATTCATCATTTGGAGGTGACTATGCCCGACCTTCAATCCACACTTACTGCACCACTTGATAGCTCCCGTGGTATTCTGCATTTACGGGGAGAGAGTAGACTTTCCAAAGTTATATGAGATGGCCATGAGTAGGTAGGTATCGTAGATAATGCTGCTAATAACCACCATTGTTATAGTATAACATATAGTATAAGATTTGCGGGATGGCGCAATTTCGAACATTTATCACTTGTCGGTGCCACTGTTTGATCGTCACTCACACAAACTCCATCAACCGACACCTCCAATTCATATCTCGTTTCTACGGGACGAAACTGGTCTTTCACGCTGTATATGGCTTGTCCATAGAAATGTATATACAGAGTCATTGTAACTTTATGGCGTTTGAGCTATTGCAAAAGTTCGAATATTCATCATTTCACGGTGACCTTGTTTGACCTTAGCTCCATACTTAATATGCTAGGAAATAGATCTACGTCGTATCTAATTTTGACTGGGAGATAATTAGCTTTCAAAAAAATATATAACGTGGCCATTTTGTTATTAATAGTCCAGGACTTTTATGGCCAAAATAGGGTCATATTGGAACAAATTGCAACAGCAGCAATTTTTGCAGTTTTGATAGCAGGCGTATATCCTAGATAACATATCAAAAGTCTTTGCTTCTAAAAATTGGGGAACATTGTTAAAATTACACATATGTTTGGCGCCCCTCAGTAGGTTTTTTCTGCGCGATTTCATCACGATCGGGAAAAACAATGATCACGATAATGTTTCTGTAAACACCAAACTATTAAAATGGGTGTTCGTAAATGTGCACATATGTTCTGAAATCATAACAACATATATATACATTAAATATTTTAATGTTGATCTTGCAGACATTGAATGACTTGAAGAAATGCTTCAGTTTTGACTTCACAGACAGGACGGCCTGTGTTTGTTGATTTGCTTGGTCTCCCAACTTTCAGCTTTTTTGGTTGTCTTCATCAGTTGACGCTGCATGTTTGGTGATATACGGCGTCAGCTGCAGGCAGATCATGCACAGCAAGTAACCGAGCCCGATCAGCCCAAGCGTCTCTTCTTGTAGAACATTGCTCCAGCAAATTTTCCTTGCTTTCACTTGTAGCCACAGTATACACATCGCCTTGTCTTTTCCTTCTGTCAAAACATACCGTCGTCCCACAGAATACGCAATCAGTTTTGAAGGTAAACGTCTGTTCTGCTGTCCGCAGCAACGAAGTGTGGAGATTTGGTCCGTGTTTCTCTTAATCTCTAATGGATTGCGCAATTTTCGTCGGATTTCAGTACGAATAACGACATTCCTGATGCACCACTTGTCCGGGAACAGCTCAATAGAGACTCTACGTTGTTTGCTAGCTTTATTGATGCGTTTGCTACCCTTCTCGCGAAAGGGTACTGATTCATGGCCATAACTTAGGTGTTTCTGGCAGAACACACAGGAATCCGTTTCTAGTTCTGCCATGCTTCAAGCAACGAGATCATCTATAAAATAAAAAAACTATGTTTATATAAACGTTGTATATATATTATCAATTATTAATATACATTATGTATATTATATACATATATTATTACTTTATATTATACAATTACATGCAAGCGTTCAGCGTGATGACATAGCCCAAAACCCGGAACCCATATTCGATCAACCTTTATTATCGCTCACGTTTTGATCATACTTTGCAAATATGTATAAATACTAGTGCGTTGATGCTATTCGTTAATACGATATCACGAGAGAATGTGTTAATACCGATTTGACTAAACATAAATTATTTAATTGAAGCGTGGGCGCCCACATAAAACGTGAAAGTACCGTTATGCAAGCCTACTTACTTTTGACCGTCTTCGCGTCTTACTGAACCACTTGGCACTTCTGCTACAGGACTAGTTGCGATGAGGATACTTAGGGCTTTCAACTGATACACCACTTAGGTGTTTGTATGGGGAGGGGGACATTTCAGTCGACCGGTTAGTTAACGCCTACGTGTTGCCTATTGAGGAAATATAAACGAACATCGTGACGTTATATTGGTCGGAGCTAATTTGCATATTCGTGCCACATATCACAACATCCTAGAATCTCATCATCTGCATCAGCATGTGATGGAAAAGACACATTCACATGGTCACACTCTAGACCTAATAATCACGCGATCCGATGTATATCCGACCACTCTGCAGTGGCATTCAAAATACAAGGTTGTAAACCTTGCGCTCCTACGAAACGAGTCAGCTACAGATTTTACCGCAATATAAGTGCGTCTGACATGCAGGCAGTTGATGAGTTGGATGGACTTGTTCGTCAGTATGACTCGGTCTTGCGCGGCTTGTTGGATAAATATGCTCCCGTAAGGCAGAAGACGGTAACGGTACGATCCGAATGAAATGGTACAACAAAGAGTTACGCAAGGAGACACAGACACATCGGAAATATGAACGTCTATGCCGGAAATCTGGACTCGAAATTCATCGCCAGATGTCCAGGCACCAGTGCACGGTCGCAAATAAATGTCTTCGTCAAGCCAAACATCGATACTATTCCAACAAAGTTGTTGAGGCTGGATCAAACCAAAATACACTTTACAGCATTGTGCAAACATTGATGCACACTCGGGTGGACCCGCCATTGCCAACGCATGCCTCTCCAGAAGCTCTGGCTGACGTCTTCCAACAGAAAACTGCAAGCATTCGCAGTGCTCTGAATCGCCGAGCGGGAACACAACGTGATGTCCAGACCACTACTTGTGAACACGATGGAAGTCATCAGCTGGACAGCCTGTCGCCAGCCTCTGAGGATAAGGTCAGAAACATCATTACATCATCTGCTCCTCGATCCTTCGCCCTCCATCCTCTGCAGATATGGATGCTAAAGAATTGCCTTGACGCAGTTGTACCTGTCATTACCAGGATTTTGAAACACTTAGATAACTCCAAGGCTTATGCTAGACTACTGTTTATAGACTTTAGCTGGCCGTTCAATCTTATCCAACTTCATATTCTGCTCACTAAGCTGAAACCAATGAATGTCAATCCATATATCATCAAATGGTATCGTTCTATTCTAACAGTCAGAGTGCAGCTTGCTAAATGTAAATCACTCTCTTTCCCAAACTGTGGTAACAAATACCGGTGCACCCCAAGGTTGTGTTAGTTCGCCGATTCTGTACACTCTGTATACAAAATGACTGTATCATCAGCAGTACTAACAACTACATAATCAAATTATCCGATGACTCGGCTAATCTTGGTATGTTGCATGCTGATTCTGACATCAGTACATACATGTCTGAAATTTAAAGCTTTGTACATTGGTATGACAACAACCACCTCAAACGCAATGTCAACAAGACTCAAGAGATGGTTTTTGAGACTAAATGTATTTTTGCTGATCACATGCTCGTTGTTATCCATGGTGAAGAAATTGCCCAGGTCAGTCAGTACAAATACCTATGTGTCCATCGTGATAACAAACTTAGCTGGAATGTCCATGTACACATTGTGTGCTCCAAAGTCCACCAGCGGTTGTACTTTCTCCGCAGACTGAGAGCTTTCGGTGTCGATGAGAAAATACTTCTTCCTGTTGCCTTTTAATATTTTGTTGAATCTGACATTAGATATGTCATCAATTAGATATGTGACCAAATAGGCAACATAATTTCTCTGCAGAACAAAACTGTTAAGATTCGTGTGGTGCGAAATTTTTTCACTTTTCTAAATTTGGAAGAATTTTACTAAAACGAATTTGCTTAATTATTTTTGCTGACAAGTTGTATGGACACAATTTAATTAAACATTTGGTACTGATTTAAATTATTCATTCCACAAGCAAAACGTATCTTTAGATTAAAAAAAACATATTTGATTTACGCAAGGTAGAAACAAGCAAGAATAGTATATTTACTAGTGCTTTCAATTTCGCTGTAAACAGTGTATGAAAAATCGTTTCAACAGAAGCCTGAACAAATGCATCCATGTGATATCCATATTCTCACTACCATTTATTGAATCAAATGTATGGTGCAAACAAATTGTTTGAATAGTTGCTTTGAGTGAAGTACTCCACTCCCTTCTTCACGAGGACAATACTTAATTGCTCATTTTCACTAACAGTTTATTATCAGTATGGAAAGTAAGTAATTCAGTATGACAACTTGCCATCTAAGCACATAGTTTCAACGTGATGTTTTGATTTCGTTGCAGAATCTGAGACACATCACTGTCTCGGAGATATGGTTTGGACGACTTGTGACGCCACGTGCACGAATGAATTTATCGAGTCGTTCGGATACTGCAATCTAATAGATATGGAACATCCAGATGATCCGCAATGGTATGTCAGCGGATGCTTCAGGTATTGCACCCCGAAGTGCCAGTGTCCGCCTGAATACCCAACAATTAGTAGTTACTACTACTGCAATGCCTGTTGATTTGTTTGTCAAACAACTACCAGAATTCCGTTCCAGATCGTACTTAATAAACATAAATGCCGATTTGCTAATTCAATCGAATAATGCGACTTGCTTATCTTTATGTAAATAATTGCTATCCTGTTCCTGGTCGTGTTTGATCTAGTTCAGTATTGGAGGGGCGGGGGCTGTTGGATATTTTTAGCGGTGTTTCTAAATTGTGGCCTGTGCACTGCGCTGCTGTTGGATATCTCATCGCAGGGAGGAGGTATTCCGTAGAAGATACTCAGAGATCTAGCATAGATTATGCTTTTTCCGCTCGGAGGTTGCCAATCAGATGACGCTAATCAAAACACCTTCGACATTCAAACAAACCACTCTAACTAGTGGAGGCGGAGCTCAGCCCCCTGTCAAACCCACCCCGTCCCCAAAATTCTCAACAGCCCACCCCTAGACTCAATTTCTGGATCAGAAGCCGCCACATCGCCGTAACTTCAGCTTATTATAACCAGAACGGGGTCACATTTCAAACGGTCTAGGGGGCACGTGCCCCCAGGCCCCCTGCGATCCGCTTATGGTCCCAACGTATATGCATATCTGTATTTAGAGTTCAACGTGTGCAAACTATTTTAAAGCAATTCTTTTGAGAATGTAAATCTCTTTATAATGTACACACCTATTCATTAGTTCTGTTAATATGACTAATTCATGTAATTTTACGCATTCAGTTTATTACAATTGTTTTATTAATTATAAATGACCACGGCAATATATCGACATAATAACTTCGTGTACCCGCAGTTTCAAGGTTGCGCCAGAATTCACGATCCATGTAAGGCATGCGCATGAATAGTCGGTACTGTTCGTTAGACTTCGGTTACCTCCGCTGAGTTTTATGGGGCAAGAAAAACATCTAGCTGCTGTTTAAGTTATAAAGCGTAAAAACGAGGTGTATTTTATTATTATATTATCAGGTATTATATATATATATATTGTCAAGTTTCATTTATCATCACCAAACCATCTTAATAGACCCCGTAGCGAGTGTCTCACTTACAAATATTGAAAGAAGATCAATCAACAAAGAGAAAGTCGAGTAACAGAGCAAAGACATGCACCACCATACAACTCAGTCCATACAACCGTCAAGTTCGATTGAGAACACTTTCTGACATACATCCTACAACGCTGAAGGTACCACAACCCAGCATGAGTGGAACTACGCGGGGAAGGAGATTGTTCGCCGTGCCTCTGCGATGTCTCGAAGCTTCCAAAACAAGCGAGACAACTGGACGCAGAAACAACAATGCACGAATGGGTTTCGGACAGTAGGCCTAAGGACGAGGAAAATGGTTAAAATGTTAATGATGTCTGACGTGAATACACTATAAATGCTCAGTGTCCGTGTTTGCTCAATGTGTGATGATGGTTAAATAATACAAGGATGTGGAGGGGCCCCATTTTGGACGCACTTTTTTAGCGAATCAAAATTCATGAGATATTCTGTAGAAACAGTAATTTAAAAAGAAACACGGTAAAGTTTACCACAGACCAAGTCAGCAATGACAAATGTCAACTTAATGACAAATCTCGCTTATGGGGCCCGTTTTTCACATCGTTATCCTATTATTTTATAAACGCGTAAAATTAATAAGAACCGATTTTAGACTAAGCTGACATTGAAACAGTTAGCATAGTAACATAAACAGGAATGTTGCAGTCGATATTTGGAGTGCACTCGATGATTGGCAGTCTAGATATGCATCGTCTCGCACGAAGGGGCCTAGACTTTCACAGACCCCGTAATGAGACGCCACTGTTTGTCACTTCTACAGACCTGCCTACCCCAAAAACTTCCTGTCAGTAATCCATCTTCCCATTTACACTGATTTTCAGGAATATACGCTTCCTGTCAGTAATGCAGAACCACCATGTCAGATATTGTCACCGAGGGGGGGGGTAGCGATGGACATTACATTACACTGGACCAAAACCATTAGTTACGCTGTCATCAACACCACCTACACTCTAGCCTACTCAACTCTAGTATGATAAATGATAGACGGGGGAGGGGGGTAGCGATGGACCAAAACCATTACATTACACTGTCATCGACATCGCCTAGACTGTAGGAACTGTATGATAGGCTGTAAATGATACACTAAACTCCTCAATAAATACACTAACTTAGTCTTAGTACAGTCAGTTGGTCTAACACTACAAGTACAACACTCACTACATTTTTGCATTACACATTTCTTTTGGGTTGGCGGTGGCGTCGTTTCGCTGTCAGCCATCATTTCGTGCCGAGTGACTTCGTTTTGTTTGATCGCGGAAATGCGAATTTGTCATAACGCTGTTTCCTATTGGTTACATCACGACCAGACTCAGCGAATGAAAAACTATGTCACAACATGCTGCATACATATGCTGCCACCTGTTGAATATAATGGAATCTAAATTTGAGTGATTGCCCAACATGGTCACAGTCCGTAATATTTTCATCCCTCACCGTAATACCGTAATTTGAGGTGACTTTCCGGAATGATTCCGGACAATCCGGAATGGTAGGCAGGACTGCTTCTACATACCCTGAGGACAGTCACTATTCTCACAGTGACAACAACGATTGGCTACCCTCAATCAGCGTAACCGATGAAATTGACTCTCATGCTTTAACTATCAAATAAGAGGAACGGTACGTACGAACGTGTTGACAGACCAGAACTACAAATATATAAGAGCATGCACATCCGCAATGCGTCTGTTTGGATGAACCGGGGCAACGTATTTTTCCAACGGACACTCCGCAACGTTAACTCATTTCGGTATTGTTATAATAGTAAGTTTATTGACTAAGCCAACCAAACATTATATTGATGCTATATAGTTGCCGTAACTGTAATAATATGGAAAGTGAAAGGTTGTCATCCTAATACAGTGTTGCTACGTTCAGTTTACAGTGAAATAAATTTTATATAATTTATATATATATATATATTAAAGACAGGGCCTACCATCTTCTATGTAATGCCGACTATATAATATTAAGTTATGGTACTTTCACCCAATGGTTACTAATGAGCGGACGAGTAGGCATTCATCTATTTGGATAATCTCCAAAAATGTTGCTATTATTAAATTGTTCTAGGAAATAACACATATTACTAATTATATTACAGTATGATTTCCGTCATGTCCGCAAAGAAACAAAATAGTAGGTATCATTTATTCAGTATGGCCTAACATAATATTGAACGTATAAAAGCAAGCGGTCTAAAGTTATGTAAGATAGTTCGTGTGTTAAGTAAATATAAAATAACGTTAATATAATCCTTTCATTATGTGCGGTTGGATTTGAGAAAAAAAACTATATCCTTAAGCCAATACGTCTATTATGCTACAAACCACGGATGAAAAGTGGTCCAGGTGATTTACCTCTGTATGCCAGGTAATTTCTAAGGCAGACAACAGGACAGTAGTTACCTGGATGTTCATGTACTACAATGTTGTGCGGCCGACCCGTGGAATGTTTATAACACTGAAATGTTATAAACATGGCCTTAACACTAGGTTCAAAAAGGACATTAATGAGCTGTATGATATTCTGTGCCCTTCCGTGAGACAATGTCCCATACCCTGAGAAAAGCAAAAAACGCCAGAAGATACATAGCTTGGAAAAGAGTTTGTAACCAAGGTGAAGTACAAATGTGCTGAACTGATGTACAGAGTTTATGTAACAATTGCAAATAAATTGGCATCCTGGCATCTGGGACTGCTCCTAAATTCTTAATTCCTCGCAACGAATTCTTAACCAGAAAACTTCCATTAGGCTCAGGAAGGTTGTAACATCGATGAAGATACGATATTGCTGATAACGTGGAAACAATTGTTCTGTATGCATATTTTTGTTGGTGAAGATAACTGATACCGTGTTAAAAAACACTGGAAAGAAGAGAGCGAATGTTCATATCCTCGTATTGTTGATGGTGCCAGAGAATGCTGTACCAGATGAATTAGGTGAGGGACCAATTCGATGCCAGCATGTGTTCTGGAATGGGAGTTGGGAGGCGATCGGACCCCGGCGCCTGTTCTCGGAACTTAATAATCTGTAAGCGAGACAGAAGATCTGCTAGCATGTTCGACTTTCCTGGTAGATGTTTGGCACATATCTGCACATTGAATTGCATACACGTGGTTACCAATTTCCTGACAAGAGCCATCATATTAGCGTTTTTGGACGTGGAGTTATGTTCCCAAGCCTGGTTATCTATGTGAATGATAATACGTTTATTACGCAGTTGTGGAGCCCAGAGATGTATGCTGATCATGATGGGGAAAAGCTCAAGGAAGGAGATGGGCTGAATTTTCAAAGTCGCAGGCCATTCACCGAAACACCTTACAGAAATTACGACAAAACAAGCAAACTGTAGCAAACCGGTAATTTGTTGTAATTGTTTTAAAGTTATTTTTTTGTAAGCGCATCATCAATGAAAGCCTTACATTTATTTAGCTTATCCAGGGGCAGACGAGCTTTGGAACGCAAGAGTATCAAGTTCAATGCCTAGAAATGTTAGAGTAGTAGAAAGCTGGAAAGTCTTCTTTGGACATAGGTACTCCTATATGTTTACAAAAATCCAGAAAAGAAAGTAATTGTGACCGACATATTTCTTCAGAGCGCGATAATATCATGAAGTCATCCAACATGTGTAAAATGTAAAGAATACGCAGTTGTTGCCGAGCAACAAGATCAAGTGCTGAACTGAAAGTTTCAAAAAATTTACAGCTAGATTTAAGCCCCATCGGCAGACAGGTGTCAACACAATAGAGTCCATTAAAATGAAAACCAAGAAGGTAGTGTTCTCGTGGTGCAAGTGGCATAATCCTGAATGCCTTTTCAATGTTAGTTTTGCACATAAAACAACCTCGCCCTAGTAAACGGATCATTGCAATTGCTTCAGCAATAGTGATATAATGTACTCGAGCTGATTCATCAGGGATGCCATCATTGACTGATGCTGCAGGGGGAAATGATAAGTGATGAATAAGCCTGAACTGACCAGGACGTTTCCTGGGGACCACACCAATTGGTAATAATACAAGATGAGGCATGCGTGCGGATGGGAAAGGACCTTAGGACCTTGCACTCGGCCAGCTGCAACCTCTGAATCAATTTTGGCTTGAACAACTGTAGGCTGAGCGATTGCCGAAAATAGATTATAAATTCGCCTGTTAAATATGTCCCCTTGAAAATCTGTCGAAAAACCATACGTGAAACCATGCACCAAATAAAGCCGTGTTTCCATGTCAGTACAACCAAGTGCAAATTGAAGTTCCTTAATATTGATGGGTGTTGGGGGAACCCATCCTGGTGGAAGATGATTGTGTGAAAGACGGTGAACGGTGAACAAGGGAGTAACGCGAGATGTGCTGTGGACGCTTCAAAGAGAAGGAATTCCTTGGAGACAGCTGAAACGGGGCCTGTACGACTGGGTGGGGAACTGGAGATCGGTCCGAAACGATTGGGAATGAAAGGCATCATAGTTACCACGCATATGTTGTTGGGATAAAAGTGGTGCGTATGTGCGCTCTCGTGCTGCATGACACTTGTAACTCGGGTGAAGACCCCCACACCACGGGCACATGTGGCTGTGCTGGCAACCTGAACAAAAATTACCAGCGTGGAATTTGAAACAGAAATCCCGTGGAAACCGTTGACTAGGAGTGAAAGTGGATGGCTGCTTGGTTGGTTTGGACATAGCTACTACATATTGCTCGGTATTGAACATGTCCCGTGTAGTGGGGTTGTTCTGCCTTTGGATGTGCACATTTTCATCAAAAGAAACAAAACCTCCTCCTGCTTTCTCGATGCGACGAACTGTTTCGCAATACTTAAGGATCGCTTGCACTTGTGTGGGGAATTTCGTCAAAAAAATTGCCATAAAAATATGAAAAGCAGAGCACCACTGGTCTATGCTGGTTATCTTTGTTCTTTGTTTTGGTTGGAGACATAAGGCTGGGGCTCCAGTCCCAGTGGACATGGCTAGGTTATACTGACCCCAGTCAGATGGCTTCAGTAGCTGAGCCAGGTCAACACACTCATCTGACCAGATTTTGTTTTGTTGATTCGGAGATGAGCGCATCCAGAGGGATGGAGGAAGAGAGGGGGGTGTTTAGATTTTGTGCAAACGATGTGACAACATTTAACATAGGATTAGATGTGTCGGAAAGAATACCTGCAGACTGGGGCTCCTGACCCTCAGACTCTACAAGTCCCAATCCAACATCAACGACACAGAGGTGAGGCTCCTGAACTTCAACCCCTGACGTGCTGGCCATTGCTGGTAGAGGTTGAGGTTGGTGATTGCGAAGAGCCTGCTGCACCGACAGCTTGACAATGTCGGCAAGAGAGTCGGTAACACGAGCCTTGATGATGCGCTCAAGTTCAGCCGTGTCATCCGGCACAGCGTTGTCAGCAATCCGCTGATGCCGAGTGATCACCCGAGTTTTTCGCGGTGACGCCTTATGTTTGGACATGCTGAACAAAAATATAACAGAGAGTAAGCACAACTAGCCAAATTGTTTACTACAAGCCAAGGCCATGGCCACCGATAAGCAGTGATGAAGTTTAAGTGCTTTCTTCTCTCTGTTCAATGTCCAAGTGAAAGTTAACTAAAATGCTCTGAAGCCTAAAATGTATCGGACTTCCAGGATATGTAACGAGTACACATCCCGCTAGAGAGCAAATAGTGACAGATATATATATAATGTATACATGCAGACGTAGCTACATATAATATGGAACAGTGTAGTAACCATATTCACCAATATATGTCCATGTCAAAGCAATCACTTTTAGGCCATTTTTGCAGGACCCGACTCTTTTTTGATGAAATTTAGCACAGTTGTTGGCTCACATAAGAACATAAAAACCAGATTATAAAAAAATCTAGGTCAAGTATTACTGAAGATATAGGTCACTGAACTATGACCCGATTCACATACTGGCCGTTACATTAACGTCCATAACTCTGCTTCTAATAAAGGTAGAAAAGAAAGTAAGATATCATTGGAAAGCCAGTAAATAGATGCACATCTACATTGCAAAATTACACTTTTCGTATAAATAAAAAAGTTTAATTTATCATAACATGAACTTTGAACTCCAATACCCAAAAGATGTATCTCCGATTTTTAAAATTTTAATTATACAGCATACTACATCATTGCTCAAGAGTCCCTGAAAATATTAGGGTGGGCAAATAATAATGTTCAGAGATACAGTAAATTTAGTACAGCGGGTGACCTATTTTTGGTCTGCAGATCAGTCGATACCACACTGAATGTCAGCGTAACCTTTTCAAATTGCATAACAAACATGCTGTAATGGCTCATTTAACATGTTCACATTTTTTACAAGGCCTCTCTTCTGTTTTCTCTTTGGATATCCTGTAGATGCAATCAGTGTCAGTCGTTAGGTCAACATTGGTAAGGAGATCACTAAGTCAAAAAGTGTCACTTTGTTACGGGTAAAACTATGAGGTTTTGGGTGAAGGAAGATTAGTTGGAATAACATTTGTTACATATGCAAACCTCCGGTATCCATCATAGATGGCTTTCAGATATCCTTTGACATCTGCCAGACTAAGGCCAACACAAAAACACTCTTCATTGAAGTTATAGAATATGGTGCTACTTCCAAGTGATTCAATGATTATGCCTTAAAGAATAGTACTTTCTGCATTCTTGCTATTGTTTTAGCTGTTTACAAACAGCTTGCTAGAAGAGTTGCTTATTCATAACTCTTCTGTGGTTGAAAATACCTTCCAAAGTGTAGAATTTGATAGCAGGAATATATGGACTGACGTGAACTCGCAGGACTACATTGGTGTGGTGTTGTAATGATCATATAATTATGGTCTTTGTAGACTGGCTTTTGCATCAAGTCTGTTGACCATTCCATTCCACCCACGTCATCACATATGCCCTTCCCATGTGATGTTGCATAAAAGTACTGCTTGGCATATTTCTCCAAATCCTGCTAGTAGCGGTAGAGGTCCAGAAAGTGTTCGCAGTCCATATGCTAACTAGCACAACCATCAGGAAAGTTTATGTTTCTTTGCCCAGCTGTACATTTTGCAGTGACAAACATTATGCTGTGTTTTGGTAGAGGTGCATCACAATGGTGTCACATATGTTGTAGTCAGAAATTACAACATAACTGTGACACACATTCATTTCTTACTTCATGATTGAAGCAATATAATTGGTGTGCACAGTGTTGCCTGTGCATCTACTTATCTGATGGCTGTGCTGGTTAGTATAAAAAATGCAAACACTTTCTGAACCTCTGCCACCACAAGCAGACTCCAGTGTAGCACTTTTCTCAAAAACAACATGTTATGGTGTGGATGGAATGGTCAAGAGACCAAACCAAAAGCCAGTCTACAAAAAACAATATTTTATGCAGTTGTTTGAATCAGCCCATATACCAGCTACTGAGTTCTGCTTTACGGAAGAATACTACGAAGCAGCTATCTTCTTACAAGCTATATGGAAACAGCTAAAACAACAGCAGGAACACATAATCTACACATCATAAAATAATTATCATTGAATCATTTGGAAGTAGCACTATATTCTACATCATCATTAAAAGGGAAGAGGTGACAGCCCAGTGTGTTGGCCTCATCTGGCAGATGCCAAGCGGTATGTGACGGCCATCTACAATGGACACTGGAGGCTGGTGCATGTACCAAATATTCTGGCTGATCTTCCTTCACCCATATGGTCCAACACCATCAAACTTTTACCCGTAACAAAGTGACACTCTTCGGGTTAGTATTCTCCTCACCAATGTTGACCCAACGACTGACACTGGTCACACCTACAGGATATCCAAAGAAAAGTAAAACATGTGAACATGTTAAATGAGACATTACAGCATGTATGTACACTCGTTTACTTATAAGACACCCTTTAGCATGCTTTTTATGTGATCTGAAAAGTATATTCGGAAATTTAGTGTGGTATTGACTGATCTGCAGACCAAACATAGGTTGCCGGCTGTACTAAATTTACTGTATCTCTGAACATTATTATTTGCCCATCCTAACATTTTCAGGGACTCTTGAACAATGATATAGGATGCTGTAGAATTAAAAAAAATCAAAGGACACATTTTTGGGTATCGGAACTCAAAGGTCATATTATGATAAATGGTACTTTTATATTTACATGAATAATATAATTTTACAATGTAAATATGCGCATATTTACTGGCTTTCCAATGATGTCTTACTTTCTTTTCTACCTTTATTAGAAGCAGAGTTATGAATGTTACTGTAACGGCCTGTATGCGAATCGGGTCAAAGTTCAGTGACTTATATCTTCATTAATATTTGACCTAGTTTCTTTATAATTTGCAGTTTTTATGTTTTCATGGGAGCCAACACCTGTGCTAAATTTCATCAAAATTGGAGTCGGGTGATGTTTTGAGTGATTGATTTGACATGGAATGACCCATATGCAACAGTGACAGATATATATAATATATATGCAGACGTAGCTACATATAATATGGAACAGTGTAGTAACCATAGTCACCAATATATGCAATAGTGACATATATATATATATAATATATATATATATATATATGTAGACGTAGCTACATATAATATAGAACAGTGTAGTAATCCTAGTCATCAACATATGAAAAATGACATATATATAAAACATATATGTAGACGTAGCTACATATAATATGAAACGGTGTAGTAATCATAGTCACCAATATATGAAATAGTGACAGATATATATAATATATATGTAGACGTAGCTACATATAATATAGAACATTATAGTAATCACAGTCATCACTATAAAAATAGTGACATATATGATGTATAGGTAGACGTAGCTACATATAATATAGAACAGTGTCGTGGTCATAGGCATGACTATATGAAATAGTAACATATACATAATGAATATGTAGCCATAGCTACATATACTATAGAAAAGTGTAGTAATCATAGGCATGACTATATGAAATAGTAATATATACATAATGAATATGTAGCCATATCTACATATACTATAGAAAAGTGTAGTAATCATAGTCATCAGTAGATGAAAACCTTCAACAGTAAACAAGTGAATGTGTCGCTGTTAACAAAAAAGTTGTGCATATATACTCCTGTAGTGATTAAACAAGAGGCTGTTAAAGAGGGACATCACGCTTACAAACGGTTAAGTCCATGTACAATGGCACCCCGAATAGCTTTGTAGTATTTGAAAATACCCACACCATTATTGAGATGTACTTCATCTTCATGCACCACAACTTGTTGACTGAATTTAACCCCTTTGCAAGACCACCAGGTAATGTGGCTATAGCCTATTGCCATTGAAATATCGCTTCAACTCAGCATTCACTGCTTTGACCTGATCATTATACAACTCTTGGTTTTGATATGAGTGTATATATCGGCCTTTAAATCGATAAAGGAGTTCACCCACATACAAACGACTACATGAGGATTTTGTAATTAATTCATTCGCTAGAGCAATAATTTCTCTAGCTACGTGTAAACCCATTGCGTGACTTAACAGAAATGTAATTTTCACCATGTGAAGAAAAATTATTCGAAGCTTCTCCCAGATTATGTAGGGTAACAACTGTCGCATCGAATCAACACGACCTCCCCGTTTATAGATAAATTTAACCTTGCACGTGATCAAGTCCAAACATGAAAGCATATCATCTCGACTTCCAGTTGCGATACTAAACGAGCAATGAAGCTATGGCCCACTATAGAACTGTCAGTCTGAGGAGGTTGCGCATACACGTGCACGTGCAGAGCTATCCACTATCTCTACGTGATTTTTACCGTACCACGCACGTCCCAGGCGCTGAGATGTGTGCAGGGTAACTATCCCGGGCCTGGGAAAGGTTAGGTGAGTTAACTGCGTAAAAAAAAGAATGACATTTCGTCGTATTTGCCAGACATTTAATGGCGCAATCTGAAACGGGTCAATTATCGTCCACTCCATGAATGCTTCCATAGGACTACGTCGCTCTTGACCAGACAAAACAACCGACCAAGGTTACAAGATTTAACAAGATTGCCATCCAGAAAATTACTCTGGATGGCAGGTGGACAAGGAAGCCTTTTGGCTTATCGAGAGTCCAATACTTTTTATCTACATGTATCCCGCCTTTTTAAGGTGTGTGTCGATTTTATTTTTAAACGTATTCACGCTACTAGCACCAACACAATCAGGAGATAATCTGTTCCATTCATTTACAGTCCTTTGTGAGAATGAGAACTTTCTTATATCTAATCTACACTGCTCCTTTACTAATGTAGCTTCATGTCCTCTGGTCCTTCTATTTTTCTTAACTGAGAAAAAAATGTTTCTATCAATATTTTCATAACCATTCAATATTTTAAACACTTCTATGTGATCTCCTCTCAATCTCCTGGTCTCTAATGTTGTTAAACCACATTCTTTTAGGCGTATTTCGTAACTAAGATCCCTCAGATTTGGTATCATTTTAGTCGCTCTCCTCTGTACTCTTTCTAGCATATCTATGTCCTTCTTGCGATATGGCCTCCATGCTTGTATACAATATTCTAAATGAGGCCTCACTATTGTTTTGTACAGCGGTACTATTAATTCTTTTTTTTTATACGCTATATTTCGCCTAATTAATCCAAGGATTTGATTTCCCTTTGACGCTGCAATTCCGCACTGCTCTAAAACCTTCATATCAGCACTAATGGTTAACCCTAAGTCCTTTTCTTTTACAGTAGTACTTAGACAGTACCCCCCATTTTATATTTTACCTCTTCATTCCCATGACCTGTGTGGAGGCATTTACATTTCCCAAAATTGAACAGCATTTGCCACTTTTCAGACCATTTGATCAACCTATCAAGATCATCTTGTAAATGCTGTCTGTCTCCATCACTTTTAATCCTTCTAAACACTTTTGTATCATCCGCAAATTTTAACACCTTGCTTGTTATATCATCGTCCAAATCGTTGATATATATTAAGAATAATATAGGTCCTAGTACTGATCCCTGTGGTACCCCACTCAATACCGATTTCCAGTTTGAAGCCTCCCCATCAACTACTACACGTTGTCTTCTGTCATTCAGCCATTTTTCTATCCAGTTTATTATACCATTTCCTATGCCATGGGCCTTTAGCTTAAGGAGTAATCTTTGATGTGGTACTTTGTCGAAAGCTTTTTGAAAATCTAAATAGATGATATCTACTGGTGATCCTCATCTACCCACCTAGTGATGTCTTCCAAAAAACATAACATATTTGTTAAGCATGACCTCGCTTTTAAAAACCCATGTTGAGATGGGTTTATCAAGTTATGTTTAACAAGAAAATCCACCATGTGATCTTTAATTAGTCCTTCTAATAATTTGCAAATCACTGATGTTAAACTCACTGGTCTATAGTTCTCTGACTTGTTTCTCGAACCTTTTATAAATAACGGTATAATGTTTGCTTCTCTCCATTCTAAAGGAACCACTCCCTCTTTCAACCGATTAGGCTTTGTTGCAAGCGGTTCTAACTAATTTAGTTCTACAATTTCAATGTGGTTTGGTGGAATCCCGTCCACTCCAGGTGATTTATTATCCTTCATAGCCCTTATTTTCTTAGCCACCATTTCCGAGGTTACAACTAACTGTCCTAAATAGTCTGAATCTGCCCCCTTGAACTTAGCCTCTGGTACTGGAAGTGAACTAATATCTTCCCTGGTAAACACTGAACTAAAATACTCATTCAGGTCTTCTGCCATTAAGAATCCCTCTGCTATTATATTTCCAGCACTATCTTCTAGAGGACCGACCTTATCCAGAACTTTCTGTTTGCTTCGAACATACGCATAAAAACTCTTGCTGTCATGTTTTATATTGCTAGCTAATTTTTGTTCATAGCTTATCTTTGGATTTCTAATTTCAGCTCTAAGCTTGATTAAGTGCCTAGCTATGATATTTGTAGTCTTCATCATTTCCAGTATATCTATATGACTTCCACATCATTTGTTTATACTTAATTTTTCTAATGGCTTCTTTCGATAAGTGTTTCTTTTTAGACCGTTTCCCTTGTTTTTTGAAAGGTACAAATTTATCGACTATGCACTTAATTTCACTATGTAAGATATTCCAGCATTCAGTTGCTGTCTTATTCTTCAGTGTGTTATTCCAGTCTATCTTTGCTAAATATTTCCTCATGTCCTTATACCTTCCTTTGTGGAAATTTCTCCTATACTGCTTTTTACTATTCCTTTCTGATTTTACTTTGATGGTAAAATGTATCTGGTTGTGATCACTACTCCCCAGTGGCTCACATATCTTGACATTGTCAACTAATTCTTTCTGTGAGGACAAAACTAAGTCTAACACATTCTCTCCCCTGGTTGGTTCTAGCACATGTTGAGAAAGGAAACTATCTTGTACTAAAACTAAAAACTTGTGGTCCTCACTCCCCATACTCTGTAGAGATTTCCATTGTATATGCCCATGGTTAAAGTCCCCCATAATAATACAGTTCCGTTTGCTTACTTCCCTTATAGCGTTTTGTATTTTTTCATTCTCTTCTATGCTTATGTTTGGACTTCGATAAACTAACCCAACTGTTAACGTTGAGTTTCATGTAACTATGTTACACCAAACAGCTTCTTCGCAATCTGCTTCTCTTTCTAATTTTATTTCATAAGCCTGGATAGATTCTTTAATATATAAAATAACTCCACCTCCCTTTCTTCCTGTTCTATCTTTCCTAAACATTACATATCCTGTTAGTCCCAATTCGGCATCTGATATATCAGTGGTGGCCCACGATTCGGTTATACCTATTATGTGAGGGCCAATATCTTCTACCATAATGTTTAGTTCACTTCTTTTGTTTACTATGCTCCTTGCATTTAAACAAATGCATTTATATCCTGATTCAGAACAGTTTTCCAGGCTGTTCTTTGCCGATTTATTTCTGCTGTCTTTATCTATGCCTCCAGTTTCAGGCTTCTCTGTGAATCCCCCCTGCGAATCTAGTTTAAATAGATGCAGCCTGTCCCACTGTCAACAGATTGCAGCAAGTTCTCTGAGAAAACTGCTGCCCCCTTTCCACTTAGATGTAGGCCATCTCTCATGTACATATCTTCCCTCCCAACAAAGTATCCCCATAAATCTACGAATCCCACCCCCTCTTCTTTACACATCTGCTCAACTAGTGCGTTGATCGCCATCCTCTTGCAGTTTCTATATGTCGGCCCCCTTCCTCCCATTACTGGCAAAATTCCTGAGAGGATAATCTGTTCTACTCTTGTCTTCTTTAACTTCTTCACTAACTGTCTGTACTTCTGAACTATCCCAGTTGTTCCCTCCCTCTCTGCGTTATTTGTCCCTACATGTACTAGTATAGACCCTCCCTTGCCATGCCCCAGTACCTTCTCTACCCTTTCAGTTACATGTTCTATCCTAGCCCCCGGTAGACAAACAACGACGTCCTCCCCCTCGCTTAGAGTCTTATCTGTCTTTCTCATAATCGAATCGCCCATAAACACCCTCTCTTTCCTCATTGCCCCCTCAATCACTGCCTCAGTGTAGCTCTTTCTACGGTTTGCATCTGTCTGGTTGTAATCTTGTTCCCCTGTCTTCTGCTCTCCCGTCACAATCTCGTCCGTTCCATTCTTTCCTGACGCTGTTTCTCTTGTCACCTTTCTTCCTGTCATCGTCCCTCCCGACTTCTCTTCTGTCACATGTACTCTCACTTCCTTTCTTCCCGTCATCTTTCCTCCCATTGCATTTCCTTCTCTCCTCTCCCGTCTCTTTTTCCCTCCTACCTCTTTCTCTACGGTCACTTTCTCTCCTGCCACCTTCACACCTGTCACATTTCCTGCCGTCGATCCTCCACTTTCTTCCCCTCCGATCACCTTCCCTCCTCTCAGTCTCCTTTCCTCGGTCTTGTTGCCACTACTCTGCTCCTTCAGTTTCACAGTATTCCCAACTTTATCCCTGTCGTCTCTCTCCATTCCATCTGTCTCCTTGCTGATTCTCATCTCCATCCCCTTCACAATATCTACCAACCTAGCTACCTCTTTCTCCAGACATTTCACCTTCCAACACCCCACGCACTGAAAGGTGAATCCCTCTTCCTTGGTTTCTGTCCATGACTTCGTACAGCCGGATAAGGCAAAATCTACCCAACTGTGGCAGTCGTCGCACACCAAGTGTCTCTTTGCCTTGACTTGCAGCTTGCAAGGCGCCATATCAGAATTTATTTAATAATAATAATCTAATTAGCTATTTAAAATAGTTTTGTCAACTGTGTTTACACTATTCACTGTCTATGTAGTCTTTAAGAAGACTGTTTTCTGTGCACAAATGTTACACTTTACGTAAGATTGCGTACGCTAGACTGCCTTATTTATTTAGGTTATACAGCGCCCTAGCGAATAAGAGAGACATTAGCTACATAAACTTAGTTCGCCCGATTATCGCAAATGCTTAATTTTAACAACAAAGCTACCTTATCAAAATGTCTAGCAGGTACTGACTTACACAGATATTATCTTATGTAGGTAGTTTATGGTTGTTACTTTATCACCTATATATTCTACCACATAACGAGGTTTGTTAAATCTTGTTTACAAACTTATCGTACCCGTAAGCTAACGTACCCTATTATCACTCACTAGACTAAATTGTCCTAAAATACTTTATCTAACTAACTTTAAGCACAACTGCTACTCAATATATGTTTACTGCTACTTTATGAATGATATTAAGGCAAGAATAATACTTATCAATCAGTAATTCCACTTGCTTATGAACTTTGATACACCACCAATTTCAACGATCTATCTCCGCCAAATATAGCCTCGCTATTTTGCGAGTTACGTAACAACTACCGAGGCCCAACAACAATCGCTACACCTGTGATTACACAACATCCATCACAGTGCCGAACATGCCAGCAAAGACACGTCGAAACAGTTCGGACGATCCGGAGGCCCTCGAATTACGTCTAATCGAATTACTGAGTGACGATGCCGTATTGGCGAAACTCAAAAGTGCGTTGTATCCGCGTGACATTGCGGAAAAACTCGATACTCTAAACGGTCGCATCAAACATTTGACAAAAGAAATACGAGCGAAGGACTCGCGAATTGCCGAGCTGGAAACGAAGGTCGACACGCTTGAGCAAACAGCTGACAAACTTGAACAATATACTCGTCGCTCAAACTTAACTTTCCACGGCATCGCGGAAAGAAGCGAGGGTGAGGACACAGACACCATAGTCCTCGAGATCATCAATGACAAGATGAAAACTACGCCGCCACTAACTAGAGAGGACTTAGAGCGAAGCCATCAAAGTAAAATCAGAAAGAAATAATAAAAAGCAGTTCAAGAGAAATTTCCACAAAGGAAGATATAAGGAAATGAGGAAATATTTAGCAAAGATAGACTGGAATAATACACTGAAGAATAAGACAGCAACAGAATGCTGGAATATCTTAAAGAATGAAATAGAGTGCATCGTAGATAAATTTGTTCCCTTCAAAAAACAAGGGAAACGGACCAGAAAGAAATACTTATCGAAAGAAGCCATTAGAAAAATTAAGTATAAATAAATGATGTGGAAGTCATATAGACATACTGGAAATGACGAAGACTACAACATTTATAAAGAAGCACTAAACCAAGCTACAGCTGAAATTAGAAATTCAAAGAGAAGCTATGAACATAAATTAGCTTGTAATATAAAACATGACAGCAAGAGTTTTTATGCGTATGTTCGAAGCAAACAGAAAGTTCAGGATAAGGTCGGTCCTCTAGAAGATAGTGCTGGAAATATAATATCAGAAGGATTCTTAATGGCAGAAGACCTAAATGAGTATTTTAGTTCAGTGTTTACCAGAGAAGACACTAGTTCACTGCCAGTACCAGAGGCTAAGTTCAAGGGGGCAGAATCAGACTATTTAAGACAGTTAATTGTAACCCCAGAAATGGTAGCTAAGAAAATTAGGGCTATGAAGGAAAATAAATCACCTGGAGTGGATGGTATTCCACCCAAACTACTAGTGGAAATTGTAGAACAAATTAGCATACCGCTTGCAACAGTTTTCAACTTGTCATTAGAAGAGGGAGTGGTTCCTTTAGAATGGAAAGAAGCAAACATTATACCGTTATTTAAAAAAGGTTCGAGAAACAAGTCAAATAATTATGGACCAGTTAGTTTAACATCGGTGATTTGTAAATTATTAGAAAGACTAATTAAAGATCACATGGTGGATTTTCTTGTTAAACATAACTTGATAAACCCATCTCAACATGGGTTTCTAAAAGCGAGGTCATGCTTAACAAATATGTTATGTTTTTTGGAAGATATCACTAAGTGGGTAGATGATGGATCACCAGTAGATATCATCTACTTAGATTTTCAAAAAGCTTTCGACAAAGTGCCACATCAGAGATTACTGCTTAAACTAAAAGATCATGGCATAGGAAATGGTATAATTAACTGGATAGAAAAATGGCTGATTGACAGAAGACAACGGGTAGTTGTCGATGGGGAGGCTTCAAACTGGAAATCAGTTTTGAGTGGGGTTCCACAGGGATCAGTACTGGGACCTATATTATTCTTAATTTATATAAACGATTTGGACGATGATATAGCTAGCAAGGTGTTGAAATTTGCAGATGATACAAAAGTATTTAGAAAGATTAAAAGTGATGGGGATAGACAGCATTTACAAGATGATCTTGACAGGTTGATCAAATGGTCTGAAAAGTGGCAAATGTTGTTCAATTTTGGGAAATGTAAATGCCTTCACACAGGACATGGGAACGAATATGTAGAATATACAATGGGGGGAACTGTACTAAGTACTACTGTAAAAGAAAAAGACTTAGGGCTGACAATTAGTGCTGACATGAAGGTTTCAGAGCAGTGTGGAATTGCAGCTTCAAAGGGAAATCAAATCCTTGGATTGATTAGGCGAAATATAGCATATAAAGAAAGAGAACTAATAATACCGCTGTACAAAACAATAGTTAGGCCTCATTTAGAATATTGTATACAAGCGTGGAGGCCATACCGCAAGAAGGACATAGATATGCTAGAAAGAGTACAGAGGAGAGCGACTAAAATGATACCAAAACTGAGGGATCTTAGTTATGAAAAACGCCTAAAAGAATGTGGTTTAACAACACTAGAGACCAGGAGACTGAGAGGAGATCAGATAGAAGTGTTTAAAATATTGAATGGTTATGAAAATATTGATAGAAATATGTTTTTTTCAGTTAAGAAAGATAGAAAGACTAGAGGACATAAAGTTACATTAGTAAAGGAGCAGTGTAGATTAGACGTGAGAAAGTTCTCATTTTCACAAAGGACTGTGAATTAATGGAACATATTATCTGATGATTGTGTGGGTGCTGGTAGTGTGAATATGTTTAAAAATAAAATCGACACATACCTCAGAAGGGCTGGATATATGTAGATAAAAGGGTTGGACTCTCGATAAGCCAAAGGGCTTCCTTGTCCACTTGCCATCTAGAGTTAATTCTCTGGATGGCAATCTTGTTAAATCTTGTTAAATCATCGCCTTGGCGCTAAACGAGCCACGGGGTCCCGCCCAATCATTGTGCGCTTTAAGACAGAGCGAAAGCGTGATAACGTTTTCCGCAGTCGCTTTAACCTGAAAGACTACAACAGAATAAATAGTAATGCACGGGTCTTCGTTAACGAAGATTTAACAAGTCGTAGGTCAATGTTGGCTTATGAATGCAGAAAACTGAAAAAAAAACAAAAAAAGATCAACGACTGCTGGACTGCCAACGCAAAAATTATGGTCAAAGACCTCAGCAATAAAATCAAAGAAATCACATGTGTAAATGATTTCCAGTTGTACATATGTAAGTGATCACCAGTTGTACATCTGTAAATGATCTCCAGTTGTACGTTATTGTCAATGAAAGCATTGATAACTTGATAATCTGTAATACATTCAAGATTATTGTGTGATTCTACCTTTTAAGTGATTCTATTTTTTATGTATTTCTATTTTTATATATTGCTGTTCTTCTGTCGGTTAAAATTATTATCAACATGCTAATTCATATTTTGAAAAATAATAATTACATAATCTACTTATGCTGTATGACCAACTGCAATTAACAGTTTGCAGTATTGTTGATATATCTGATGATATATGGGCCATTCATGCCCTTTTGTTTTTGTTTTGTATGAATGACATTTAAAAAACTAGTATTATAACTAATCGTTTCTCTCCTCATAACATCAGTAATGCTTAATTACTTTTGATATCTTGATACTGGACTAATCAAGACATTATATATCTTCTATTATTATTTTTAGATTGACAACTGTTAATTTATATGCAGCCATTGTTGATAACATAGCTCACCCCTTTCCCTGGCGTTACGCCTTATATTCATGACCCATCACCCAATCTGTCATGTTTTTTTTTCTTATCTTTATATTTATTTTATTCTAAGTCTAGTCTTGACTACTCTGATATCTGCCCTGTTACACACGGAGTATTTCTTAACATTCATATATGCACAGGAAATAAATACACACAAGTTCACTCTTTTGTAAAATACCTAACATACGTACAAAGGCTGGCAATATTATTGGTTCATGTCCGAACCTAAGCAATGACTTCTGATGTGACATTTCTCTCCCACTTGGGAGGTATCCGAAACTGTTCTTTAATAAATCTTCTAGATATAAACGAAAATAGTACTGAACAAAATGAACCTCAGTTGATCCATTGTTCTTCATACTATGACATCGATATGTTTCACAAGTTAGCACACAAAAATACTGATAATTTTAGTATCCTAAGCTTAAATATTCAATCCATTAATGCTAAATTTGATGAACTTGAACTTTTTGTAGAGCTTCTAAATACTAAACAATTTAAATTTAGCATTATATGTTTGCAAGAAACATGGAAGTCAAATCATGATAATTTATCTCAATTCAGTTTACACGGATATGATCTAATTGCTCAGGGGAAACATTGTAGTGTCAAAGGGGGTTTACTAATTTACGTAGATAATAAATATAAATATAAAGTACTTAAGAATATCAACATGTATGAACATTGGGAGGGGTTAGTAATTCAAGTAACTGGAGGCAGCTTATCAAAAACACTTACTATTGGAAACATATACAGACCGCCTAGGTCACTAAATCAAAATATTATAGATTTCATAGCTGCATTTTCAACAACAATGGCTACTCTAGAAAGTTGTAATAATCTAATAATTTCAGGCGATTTCAATATCAATCTACTGAAAATAAACGAGAACAAAATATATAGTGAATTTTTGATACTATAATTTCATACAGTCTCTATCCACAAATTACCTTTCCAACTCGCTTTACCAGAACTAACGGAACACTGATAGACAACTTTTTCAGTAAATTAAATAAATCAATATTAGATAGCACTGCAGGAATCTTCACAAATACCCTTTCTGATCATCAACCTTACTTCCTAATCATGAATATCAACGTAAAATCCAAACCTCCTCCAAAATTTGTTCGAGTAAATCTACAAAATAAGGTAGCTATGCATAATGTTAAACTAGATATAAATTCGGATGCAATGTATAACAAACTAAATAAATCTCCTACGGCTGACCCCAATTTAAATTATAACATAATACACGAAGAAATTATGCAAGCTAAGAATAAGCATATGCCTGTTAAAATCATGAAATATAATAAATACAAACATAAGCATTCAACCTGGATCACACACGGTCTTCTAAAATCAATCAAATATCGAGACTCGCTTTATAAGAAATTAAAAATGTCTAATCCAAATTTACCTATGTACGAAGTCCTTCTAACTAACCTAAAAACATATAACTCAATATTAAAGAAAAATATTCGTACTGCCAAACAAATGTACTTTGAGTCACGCTTTAACCGATATAAAGATGACATCAGAAATACATGGAAAACCATAAATGAATTTATCTCCAAAAACAATTCAAACAACACTGTTTTGTTTAAAAGTAATGGTATAACTATAACAGATAAAACTGTTATTGCAAACCAATTTAACAACTTTTTTACAAGTATAGGTCAGTCGATAGCACAAGACATTCATTACAATGGAAATAAGGATTACAATTACTACTTAAATGATAATGTCCATTCCGTTTTCAGTCTACTAAATGTTGATGAAGAAATAGTCAAGAAAACCATTGAAAGCCTTCCCAATAAAAACAGTAGTGGCTATGACGGTATTTCCTGCAAACTTTTGAAAATAATTGAACCCTCCATCATCAAACCATTAACCCTGGTAATAAATCAAGTAATAAATACTGGTATATTTCCCGATACACTTAAACTCGCTAAAGTAATTCCTATTTTTAAGAAAGATGACCCGTCTGATTTTAAAAATTATAGACCCATATCTCTTCTTCCAACAATTTCAAAAGTGATAGAGAAAATAATATCTAGTCAACTAACAGCATACTTTAATGATTCTGATCTATTTGTTAAAAATCAATATGGTTTTAGAAAAAAAACACTCTACCGAGTATGCATCACTTGAACTAATAGATAGAATAATTACACAAATTGATAAAAATTATGTTCCTTTCAGTATTTTTCTTGACCTCTCTAAGGCCTTCGATACAATTGATCACTCGATACTATTAACTAAACTAAGATATTATGGATTACAGGGTCCTACCCTGAATCTATTTAATAGCTACTTAAGCAATAGAAGACAATACACCGAATTTCAAAATGAAAGTTCTGATATTCTACCTATCACAATTGGTGTACCACAAGGATCTATTCTTGGTCCCCTATTATTCATAATATACATTAATGATTTCCCTAAAGCTAGCGAAATGTTTAACTTTATTATGTATGCCGACGATACCACCTTATTTAGCACCATCAATTATTTTCAAGGTAACTCCCCAAATAGAAATATAGAATCGGCAATAAACGATGAACTCCTTAAAATAATTGAATGGTTAAACATTAATAAATTATCATTAAACAGAAACAAATCCAAATATATGATTTTTCACATGCAAAATAAAGCTGTCGATAACTTTATGCTCAATATAAATGGTACAAACATTGAAAGAGTAGATGAATTTAATTTTTTAGGACTTACTTTAGATACAAATTTAAATTGGAATAAACACATTGGAAAAGTATCAAATAAGTGTTCCAAAACAGTCGGCATCTTAAACAGACTAAAAAATATGTCTTTCCCCTAGAAATTAAAATTATCTTATATAATATGTTATTTTTATCACAAATCAACTATTGTATTATGGTGTGGGGATACCAAGGTAGTCGAATGTTGAAAATACAAAAGAAAGCTATGAGAATGTTATCTATAAGTAAATATAATTGATGACATGTTAAAATTACATGAACTTAAGTTTTATTATAAATATGTACATCATGACCTCCCTGCTTACCTATTAAATTGGAAAATAATTACAAATGCTTACGTACACAATTACAACACAAGGAAAAAAACAGAGTTACACCCATTCAGAACAAAACATGAATTTGCCAAAAGATGTCTTAGATACAGTTTGCCACATGTCATTAACAATACCTCAAAGTTAGTCACAGAGAAGATTGGAACACATAGCTTCAGAAGTTTTGGTAATTATGCAAAAAACAATTTATTAGAAAAATACGTAGATACGTGTACAATATTAAACTGCTATACATGCTATCAAAGTCATTAAAACTGTATTAATGCATGTGATATGTATGGATATGTATTGTATATATATAAATCAGCATATGGATATTATATTTGTGCATATACACATACATATCAAGTATATTGAAGTGTACTATTGACAACTAGTATTTGTTTATTTTAATATACCTTTAATACTCCAGTACATGCATATATGTAATCAAGTAATCTCGGTTTCTTTTCTTTTCCTGCACTTTTACTTTTACATTTACATTTGCACTTCCTTCGGTAAAATTGAATTGAAACATATTATTTACTGTGGCTCCTATGAGAGCGACTGTTATTGTCTTAATAGGAGTCACAGACCCCATCTAATTTGAAATTACACTGCATTTGTATATATATGCCTGTTCATGTTACGTTAATTTCATATTATACACATATTGTAATTGGGGTCTAAATAAAACTTTCTTGTTCTTTCTTGTTCTTCTTTCTTGTTCTTGTTCTATAACTGCTTGTAGAATGCCCGGTGTCTACTGTTATTTTGTCGCATCTGCTATTCCGTTTGTAGACTCGGTATTCTAATTTGGGCACGTATTGCAACGTTCTTCCTCTGCGTTGATTTCCTAGGCAATTTAGACATCGACCTACTCAGTTCAGCCAATGTGTCATTGTCTAATAGAAATCAGATACTCACAGAGGAAGGTTCTAATTACTCTTATCGCAGAAGACTTTCCATTGTTCGTTTCAAGAACTTTAATACATACAGTTAGCATGATACAGATCAGTACAATCAATACTGGTCCTCCATGGGAACCAGACATAATGTTACATGGTTCTCCTCCAATGCCTCTCTCTATCCAATCCAATCCCGCACTACTCTTTCCTTAAATACTCGCTACTTACCTCTCTTCCTAGTGACTCGCGATTCCCACTGGTCAGTGCCTCTTCTGCGTTTCTTAATATGGTGGGCTCGCTACCTGGCTACCTGGTCTCTGATCCCTCATTACCTTATCTGCCAACTGACTCATCTCCCAACTATTGTCCAGCCTAGCTATCTTTGGAGATGACCTGAGCTAAAACTATGGGAACATCCTGCATCTCAGATCTAATTATAAGAACACAAGCTACTAGACTAAAGCAGTTCTAAGCATATACTTATTAACATAACTTCCTATATAATAATTACTATATTTCATGGACAAGTAAGCTATCTTTGGAGATGACCTGAGCTAAAACTATGGGAACATCCTGTATCTCAGATCTAATTATAAGAACACAAGATACTAGACTAAAGCAGTTCTAAGCATATACTTATTAACATAACTTCCTATATAATAATTACTATATTTCATGGACAATTACTAGGAATTTATGCAAAGTTTAATTCCTAACATGCTGATGTCATGATAATAGCAACAAACCAGCAAACTGAAGGCTATTGCTTAAAGTTATAGGGGACCGTTATAGGTAATGTCAATAATGACAACAAGTGTATAAATGATATAGAAATTTTAACATATATTTTTGCAGAGCAGATTAGGCCTTGCATCAAACTCACATGCTCCAAGGAAGCGCAGCAAGTGTTGTGTCGATCCGTAAACACCAAAACCCGCCGGCTGTTGAAAGGTCTTGGCCGAGCGAGGGGTCGACAAAAGTTCAGACTAAGTTGTTTATTTCCAGAATAAGATCTTGAGGTGACCAACCAAGTCGAAACAGAGGAAAACTGCAAAAGAAATCGAACTATATTAAATGTATGCGAAACAGAAATGTGAATCGTAAACCTAATAAACACTAGGAGACTTCATTGATGAGGATGACATCTCGAAAGTGCGGAAACTTGCGCAGCTGTCATCGTAAATCGAGGCTATGCCTAGCTTTCTTCAGTCACTCGACTCATGTCACTGTCAGTGACATTCACCTAAACAGCCGTGAAAAATCAAACGGATTACGAAAACAAATATCAACTACATACACTGTATCGATAAACCTACATTCACCTGAAAAAAATACTGGTATAAAAACACACAAAACTTTTTTTAAATCGACTTTTTTTGGCTTAGGCTATTTTCAGAGCAGCTCTGAAAATAAACGTCAGTCTGGCCGTTATTTCCAGAGCAGGTCTGGAAATAAGCTCGAATGTGACTGTTATTTCCAAAGCAGATCTCGACGTGTACGCACGAGCACTTAGTAATATTTTCATTGTATATACGTGGACAGGCTAATTATTTCAAGTAAATGCGACGCTGTTGAATCATTTCGTGCGTGTTTTTGACGGTTTTGATGGGGAAATTGAGAACTGATTTATTTTCAGAGCAGCTCTGAAAATGAATAATAATATTACTTTTATAAAAGAAGACATGAAACAACTTCATGTATCATGTAATGAGCATTTTTGTTTTATTATTAAGTAGTTAAGAAACCATGTAATTAATAAAACACGTAAACATGCCTCATTAAAACGAAAACTATATCACAGACATCAAAAGACGAAGCACTTCCACAGCATAACCCCATGCAATGACATAGCATAACTGCAGTGAAATGTTAATTACAGAATATATATATGGCATGGTTCATAAATGACAATTGGCGTCCTATTAAAATACCTGTCTATATGCACATTAATGTGTTTCACCATTTAAAACCATGTTTCTTTATGCATATGAGTCTTACTCTCACCATCTGCAAAAAATGTAGAAATTACATGAACAACGTTGCAGGCAATGGACTTGTCTGCATCGCATATTTCTTACGTTTCTAATTTTTGTGTTTCACAACACACATATAATGTTACATGTCATAGCAGTGTGTATTGAAGCTGAACAATATTGAAATTAAGTTGTGAACCATATTTTTGGAATACACATATTGTATTTTTTTAAACGAAACCTCATTCGTTTTTACATTTTTTTTAAACTTTGCTACGTGCAAAAACAAATGCCCAAAAGCAACAATGCATTGAGAATGTTATCAGTTTAGGAATATCTTAAGAAGAAAGTAAACCGAACACTAAAAATTGAGTTTATAAGGTATGCATTTCTGCCAAACTAAGTGGGTCACTAAATAATACAGAATCTGTTTGTCATGTAATATGCAAATTCATAGATAATAGAGGACAAACGAGCAGGACACAATACATACTGGATTGGTGGAATGACCCATATGTTTTTCTTTATTTATTTATATGACATCTTCACCACTGTGTGAACAGAAATTAATCAATTTGGGTGTAATTTTGGTAACTTATGTGTCAGTGTGTCTACTCTGGAAAGAACTGTAGCAAAATTCAGAAAACTTAAAAAAAGTATTTATTGCATTGTCTCGATTTTACTAGTGTGTGTGTGTGTGTGTGTGTGTGTGTGTGTGTGTGTGTGTGTGTGTGTGTGTGTGTGTGTGTGTGTGTGTACATATGTATATATATATCAGTCATTCCAAGCTAATGTATACTTCATACTTAAAAAAAAGCAAATTTCTTATTTCACAACTATGAAAGTTGTCCACATGGTCAGTTATCAGTTGTCAGGTGCAAACATGATTCTGTGATGTACCCATTGTTCAGTATGTCATTATCTCTTTTGCAGATGCCTAGTGCATCCACTACAATAAAACTGAACTGGCTTCCTTCTGATTTTTGCACAGGTGTAATGCCACCAGGTCAAACAATTCTCATATTCTACCCAACTGTTCACTCCTTTTTTGGGTATGCAAGTCGCCGTTGCACAAGTCTCCTTTTGACTTTCTTCACTTCACATAGTGCGTGTACTCTGTGGCTTGGCTTGACCCATGATGGCAGTAGGCATGCCTTTTGTCAATGCTTCAGCATTCTGCAATGAATTCAAGCTCAATATTACATGCAATTTTGAATTTAATATATTAAATTAAAAATCACTATGATATGCATGTTGTTTTGTATTGATGATCATAAGTTATACAAAAAGATATGTAAAGTTACTTTTAAACATTAATGAAATATGATTTTAATACCTTCACTGTACATGTTCATAACATTGTTTAAGGTTACGCAAACACCTCTTTCTCACACCAGTGAAAATGACAAAAGGATGGTGCCACCAGGTGGAACTTGTTTGTCGTTTCACTGTTTCAAGTGTGACGTCCCCAAAATTTGCAATATCCGTTTTATGAATGAATTTTATAATAACAGTAGTGACGATTTCATCATATAAATGTACAATTGTTGGAAATTGTACATTAAAAAATGTTTCGTCCTATGCATGTATTAATGTTTAACTAGAAGTCAGTTATATCCACGTAACAGTGATTTTTGTTGTTAAAGGAACACTGCAGTACAGTAGGAAATTCTGCTTGCTGTCACTGGTTTAAAAAAATATTACATGGACTTTTAATGTTATGTAAATAATGTCTACATCTGAATGAATAGTAGTCTTTTTATTGTCATACTTTAATCATATTCATAAAGCTTACCATAAGGACAAATATCCCACAGCTTGAAGTGTCCGCCTGTGGTCTGCATGGCACTTTACATGTCTCCCAATGTGCCAGTTCAGCCTCAACAGTCTCAGAGCGCTGCTTCATGTAGTCTCTTCAATAAGAAAGTATCATGCATGTTAGCGTATGAAAATTCTTTTAAAATTCTTGTTAAAGGAAATAAAAATAAGGCATTAGCTAAAATCCTTTTTCCATGTGTACACACAGTTTAACCTTGTATGTAACATTTGACAACACTAAAAAAATACAGAAAAATACATTTGTAGCATAAATTCGATTTTAAACCCGTCTGTGTAGCGATTCCCGCGGAAAATAAAATTTAATGAGCTAGGCGATCACGTGGTATCGGGACGTCACTTATGACCCACACTCGCATCAGGCCGACCTTTTCCATGCATTCAGAGCATGTTTACAAGTATAGCTTTTGGGTCGAAACGAGCGTCAGAATGAGTTATTGTGCAATATTCCGATGAAATACAAACACTAGTCATCATAGAGGAACAAGCAGTTATTTTACCGTTCCACATGAATCGAATTTTATTCAAAACAATGAATGCGAATGTGCCTACAAGTCGACTAGGTTTTGCCGAGCTTGGCCAAGGCTTGGGCTCGTTTTCAGAATAATTATATCGAATGCAACCAACGAGAGATAATCTACATCAATAAACATACATAGCAAACATATATCGTATCCAGCTACAGAAAGTAACGTGTATAATCTCATAATATCACTAGAATATAGATGTATGAAAGAGGAGTTGTTCAATTCATCATAACAACTTAAATCAGGCAGCGAATTTCTATCGGTCCTGTTAGCTCGGTTTGTAAAGGCGTTTATTTTGCAATCGGGCGACGCCGGTTCAAACCCCACACCAAACCATTGATTTTTAAACACTTTTTTTGGTTTATGTTTTCACGAAGTAATATAAACCAAATCATTTTTATACTATGATGCACTGTTTATAAATATTTTGGTAGTAATTATTTATTCGCCACAAAAATGAAAATATGGGAATTATATAACGATTTTTCTAAATTTTATTCATCCAAACAAATATAATGTAATGGATATATAATTTATTAATTGTATATATATTGTACGGTAATATATTGTAATTATATATGTGAAAACAAATGGTGATCTGTCTGGATAAATAAAATTTATCGCATTATATATAATTACCATATTTTCATTTTTGTGGCGAATAAATAATTACTACCAAAATATTTAGAAACAGTGCATCATAGTATAAAAATGATTTGGTTTATATTACTTCGCGAAAACATAAACCAAAAAAAGTGTAAAAAAATCAACGGTTTGGTGTGGGGTTTGAACCGGCGTCACCCGATTGCAAAATAAATGCTAAGGAACCAACGCCTTTACTAACTAAACTAGCAGGGCCAACAGAAATTCACTCACTGATTTAAGTTGTTATGATACAACTCCTCCTTCATACATCGATATTCTAGTGATATTATGAGATTATACATGTTACTTTCTGTAGCTGGATACGATATATGTTTGCTATGTATGTTTATTGGTGTAGATTATCTCTCGTTGGTTGTATTCTATATAATTATTCTGAAAACGAGCCTAAGCTCGGCAAAACCTAGTCGACTTGTAGGCACATTCGCATTCATTGTTTTGAATAAAATTCGATTCATGTGGAACGGTAAGATAACTGCTTGTTCCTCTATGATGACTAGTGTTTGTATTTCATCGGAATATTGCACAATAACTCATTCTGACGCTCGTTTCGACCCAAAAGCTATACTTGTAAACATGCTCTGAATGTATGGAAAGGGTCGGCCTGATGCGAGTGTGGGTCATAAGTGACGTCACATCTCGGCATCCCGAAAAGCGCGCCAAAAATATGCATATTCGAAAATGTCCGGATGTACAGCATTAAATGTGGAATTTCTAATTCATTGATTTTTTTGATTGTTTTTGGCTTGGTGGACATGGAAATATATAGCAGGATGTAATATAACATGAATTCAAGCTATATATGTTTTTATTCCCTTTAAACATCAAATTAAAACTATTTTCTTCTTTTTTTTACAAAAAAATTATTTATACAACTCAATTGTAAATTATTAACAACTGCAAAACATTTTCACTGTTTTAAGGGTACATGTGGCAACTACATAGGATATTTTATAAGGGGTAATTAATGTTTTGTGCCCTGTTCCTTTCTTATTTACAATACCTCATTCTATGCAATATTGAATTTATATTTTATACATTGTCATTATTTTATATAAACAATGTTGAGTTAAATTTGTTTGGCAAAAACTTATATTTTTCGTTACAAGTACTAATTTCACCCCATAACAATAAAATATACAAAATATACAAAATATATAGTTTCTATGTTCCGTAGAAAAGATCACATGAAACACATTTCCTGTTTGCCTGCCATGCCACGCACCGCCTATATCCTCAGCATGTGTAGGTTAGGCGTGTATTGGAAGGAAAAGAAGACATCAGACAAAATTTAATTGATGTGGCTGGCATCATTATTTCTGGAAATGTGATGCTTCAAATTTGGAAAAACACGTTTTAGCAAATGTGTATGAACAGCTGTCAGAGTGGGTAATGTTATTTATTACAAGACAGAAGCATGCTTTACCCATTAAAATAAATTATTTAGAGGTATGTAGATGTTACAAAAATATATTTATTAACAGTACGGCCACAATAAAATATAGTTGTGTTTCCGGTAACATTGATTTTAAAAATAGGGCAGGCAGACCTATTGTAATATTTTATTTTATTTATTACTTTTGTTAAAACATTTTAGCTAGCGCCATATATATGAAGCCATCCAACGGAATTTGTTAGAACTACGAAACCCATACTATATCACTTTGAGCCAGCGTAACCTAGGCTGCTGTTATTCCTTCGAGTTGTGTGATCGAAACCGGAATCTGTACACTTATGCGTGTTCTAACGACGTGACAAGTATATCTAATTAACTTGTTTGTCGTTTCACTGTTTCAAGTGTGACGTCCCCAAAATTTGCAATAACTTGAATACATTGTCATCGACATCGTAAATAGGTAAGACATGGTGTGTCACTGTGTGTTAACAAATATAACTAACTATAACCTAAACAATCTGGTGTAAATTGTACACAGAAAAGTCTTTTCAAAGACTATATAAAAACTATTTTGAACATAAATAAATTCTGATATGGCACCTTGCAAGCGGCAACTCAGGGCAAAACGACACTTAGTTTGCAACGACTGCCAGAGCTGGGTGGATTTTGCGTTGTCTGGCTGTCTAAAATCATGGGCAGAGACCAAAGATGACGGATTCACCTTTCGGTGTATGGGTGTTTGAGGGTCGAATGTCTGATGAAGGAGGTGTGTAAGTTGACGGATATAGTGAAGGAGATGGAGGCGAGACTCAACATAGAAATAGATGGAGCAGAGAGGGATGGCGCGGAGAGAGGTGAGAATTCTACAACACGGAAGGAGCAGAGTTGTGACACGGAGACTGAAGAAAGGAGACTGAGAGGAAGGAAGGTGACCGGTGTGAAGGAACAAGACATTGAGAAAACAGAGGGACGGAGGAAAAGTGTTCTGCAGAGGAAAAGAAAACGGGCCAGTGGGGATAGATCACAGGTAGTCAGACTGTAGAGAACGAGGAGAGACGCGACAGCGATACAGATGGTGAAAAGGTATATACCACAGAGGCAGTTGATAAGACTGTGAGACAGAAGACTGATGGAAGAAGACAGACTGTTCAGCAAAAAACAGAAAACATGACAGGCGTGAAGGTGACAGGGGAGAAAGTGACCGGAGTGAAGGAGGTAGCGGGGGAAAACGGACGGGCAACACTGTGCACAGGCAACAGTGTGCACAGGCAACACTGTGCACAGGCAACACTGTCCACAGGCAACACTGTGCACAGGCAACAGTGTGCACAGGCAACAGTGTGCACAGGCAACAGTGTGCACAGGCAACACTGCACAGGCAACACTGTGCACAGGCAACAGTGTGCACAGGCAACAGTGTGCATAGGCAACACTGTGCACAGGCAACACTGTGCACAGGCAACAGTGTGCACAGGCAACACTGTGCACAGGCAACAGTGTGCACAGGCAACACTGTGCACAGGCAACACTGTGCACAGGCAACACTGTGCACAGGCAACAGTGTGCACAGGCAACAGTGTGCACAGGCAACAATGCACAGGCAACACTGTGCACAGGCAACAGTGTGCACAGGCAACAGTGTGCACAGGCAACAGTGTGCACAGGCAACAATGCACAGGCAACAGTGTGCACAGGCAACACTGTGCACAGGCAGCAGTGTGCACAGGCAACACTGTGGACAGGCAACACTGTGCACAAGCAACACTGTGCACAGGCAACACTGTGCACAGGCAACACTGTGCACAGGCAACACTGTGCATAGGCAACAGTGTGCACAGGCAACAGTGTGCACAGGCAACACTGTGCACAGGCAACACTGTGCACAGGCAACACTGTGCACATCAATCTTGAAGTAGGAAATGATTGTGTGTCACAGTTATGTTGTAATTTCTGACTCCAACATACGTGCCACCATTGTTGTACACCTCTTCCAAAACACAGCATAATTTTTTTCACTGCAAAATGTACAGCTGGGCAAAGAAACATCAACTTTCCTGATGGTTGTGCTAGTTAGCATACGGACTGCGAACACTTTCTGAACCTCTACCGCCACTAGCAGGATTTTGGGAAATATGCGAAGTGGTACTTTTATGCAACATAACACAGGAAAGGCATATGTGATGATGTGGGTGGGATGGAATGGTCAACAGACTTGATGCAAAAGCCAGTCTACAAAGACCATAATTATATGATCATTCCACCACCACAACAATGTAGTCCTGTGAGTTCATGTCAGTATATTTATTCCTGCTATCAAATTCTGCATTTTGGAAGGTATTTTCAACCACACAAGAGTTATGAATAAGCAACTCTTCTTGCAAGCTGTTTGTAAACAGCTAAAGTAATAGCAAGAACACAGAAGGTACTATTCTTTAAGGCATAATCATTGAATCACTTGGAAGTAGCACCATATTCTATATCTTCAATGAAGAGAAAAGGTTGTGAACTTGTCACAGCACAGTGTGTTGGCCTCATTCTGGCATACGCCAAAGGATATCTGAAAGCCATCTATGATGGATACTGGAGGCTTGCGTATGTAACAAATGTTATTCCAACTAATCTTCCTTCACCCCAAACCTCATAGTTTTAACCGTAACAAAGTGACACTCTTTGACTTAGTGATCTCCTTACCAATGTCGACCCAACGACTGACACTGATCGCACCTACAGGATATCTAAAGAGAAAACAGAAGAGAGGCCTTGTAAAAATGTGAACATGTTAAATGAGCCATTGCAGCATGTAAAAACTTGTTATGCAATCTGGAAAGGTTACGCTGACATTCAATGTGGTATCGCCTGATCTGCAGACCAAAAATAGGTCACCCGCTGGACTCGAGCAATGATGTAGTATGCTGTAGAATAAAAATTAAAAAAATCGGAGGATACATTTTTTAGGTATTGGAGTTCAAAGGTCATATTATGATTAATGATACTTTTTTATTTATATGAAAAGTGTAATTTTTGCTATGTAGATGTGTACCTATTTACTGGCTTTCCAATGAAATCTTACTTTCTTTTCTACCTTTATTAGAAGCAGAGTTTTGGACGTTAATGTAACGGCCAGTATGTGAATCGGGTCAAAGTTCAGTGACCTATATCTTCAGTAATACTTGACCTAGATTTGTTATAATCTGTGGTTTTTATGTTCTTATGTGAGCCAACAGCTGTACTAAATTTAAACAAAAATGGAGTCGGGTCGTGCAAAAATGGCCTAAAAGTTATTGCTTTGACACGGAATGACCCCTAACATAAACCGTTTCGTGATCGTTGTCTGGTTGTCCGCTAAGCGCATTAAAGACATGTTGTTAACAAGATTTAACAAGATTGCCATCTAGATAATTAACTCTAGATGGCAGGTGGACAAGGAAGCCCTTTGGCTTATCGAGAGTCCAACCCTTTTATCAACACATATCCAGCCCTTCTGAGGTACGTGTTGATTTTATTTGTAAACATATTCACACTACTAGAACCCACACAATCATCAGATAATCTGTTCCATTCATTCACAGTCCTTTGTGAAAATGAGAACTTTCTTACATCTAATCTACACTGCTCCTTTACTAATGTAACTTCATGTCCTCTAGTCTTTCTGTCTTTCTTAACTGAAAAAAACATATTTCTATCAATATTTTCATAACCATTCAATATTTTAAACACTTCTATCTGATCTACTCTCAAACTCCTGGTCTCTAGTGAAGATTACATCTTAAATTACATTCTTTTAATGAAACTACATTCTTTTAGGCGTTTTTCATAACTAAGATCCCTCAGTTTTGGTATCATTTTAGTCGCTCTCTGTACTCTTTCTAGCATATCTATGTCCTTCTTGCGGTATGGCCTCCACGCTTGTATACAATATTCTAAATGAGGCCTAACTATTGTTTTGTACAGCGGTATTATTAGTTCTTTTTCTTTATATGCTATATATCGCCTAATCAATCCAAGGATTTGATTTCCTTTTGAAGCTGCAATTCCACATTGCTCTGAAACCTTCATGTCAGCATTAATTGACAGCCGTAAGTCTTTTTCTTTTACAGTAGTACTTAGTACAGTTCCCCCCATTGTATATTCTACATATTCGTTTCCACGTCCTGTGTGAAGGCATTTACATTTCCCAAAATTGAACAACATTTGTCACTTTTCAGACCATTTGATCAACCTGTCAACATCATCTTGTAAATGCTGTCTATCTCCATCACTTTTAATCCTTCTAAACAATTTTGTATCATCTGCAAATTTCAACACCTTGCTAGCTATATCATCGTCCAAATCGTTTATATATATTAAGAATAATATAGGTCCCAGTACTGATCCCTGTGGAACCCCACTCAAAACTGATTTCCAGTTTGAAGCCTCCCCATCAACAACTACCCGTTGTCTTCTGTCAATCAGCCATTTTTCTATCCAGTTAATTATACCATTTCCTATGCCATGGGCCTTTAGTTTAAGCAGTAATCTTTGATGTGGCACTTTCTCGAAAGCTTTTTGAAAATCTAAGTAGATGATGTCTACTGGTGATCCCTCGTCTACCCACTTAGTGATATCTTCCAAAAAACATAACATATTTGTTAAGCATGACCTCGCTTTTAGAAACCCATGTTGAGATGGGTTTATCAAGTTATGTTTATTATCCTTCATAGCCCTAATTTTCTTAGCTACCATTTCTGGGGTTACAATTAACTGTCTTAAATAGTCTGATTCTGCCTCATTGAACTTAGCATCTGGTACTGGCAGTGAACTAATGTCTTCTCTGGTAAACACTGAACTAAAATACTCATTCAGGTCTTCTGCCATTAAGAATCCCTCTGATATTATATTTCCAGCACTATCTTCTAGAGGACCGACCTTATCCTGAACGTTCTGTATGCTTCGAACATACGCATAAAAACTATTGCTGTCATGTTTTATATTACAAGCTAATTTATGTTCATAGCTTCTCTTTGAATTTCTAATTTCAGCTGTAGCTTGGTTTAGGGCTTCTTTATAAATGTTGTAGTCTTCGCCATTTCCAGTACATCTATATGACTTCCACATCATTTGTTTATACTAAATTTTTCTAATGGCTTCTTTCGATAAGTGTTTCTTTTTGGACCGTTTCCCTTGTTTTTTTAACGGAACAAATTTGACGATGATGCATTCAATTTCACTCTTTAAGATATTCCAGCATTCTGTTGCTGTCTTATTCTTCAGTGTGTTATTCCAGTCTATCTTTGCTAAATATTTCCTCGTCCTTATATTTTCCTTTGTGGAAATTTCTCCTTTACTGCTTTTTACTATTCCTTTCTGATTTTACTTTGATGGTAAAATGTATCTGGTTGTGATCACTATTCCCCAGTGGCTCACATATCTTGACATTGTCAACTAATTCATTCTGTGAGGACAAAACTATGTCTAACGCATTCTCTCCCCTGGTTGATTCTAGCACATGTTGAGAAAGGAAACTATCTTGTACTAAAACTAAAAACTTGCCTGTGCCTGTGCACACTGTTGCCTGTGCACACTGTTGCCTGTGCACAGTGTTGCCTGTGCAGTGTTGCCTGTGCACACTGTTGCCTGTGCACACTGTTGCCTGTGCACACTGTTGTATGTGCACACTGTTGTCTGTGCACAGTGTTGCCTGTGCACAGTGTTGCCTGTGGTTAGTTAGTATAAAAACTGCAAACACTTTCTGAACCTCTGCCACCACGAGACTCCAGTGTAGCACTTTTCTCAAAAACAACATGTGATGGTGTGGATGGAATGGTCAAGAGACCAGACCAAAAGCCAGTCTACAAAAAACATAATATTTTATGCAGTTGTTTGAATCAGCCCATATACCAGCTACTGAGTTCTGCTTTCCAACAACATAAGAGGAATCCCGGAAGAGTACTATGAAGCAGCTATCTTGTTACAAGCTATATGGAAACAACTAAAACACCAGCAGCAACACATAATCTACACATCATCAAGTAATTATCATTGAATCATTTGGAAGTAGCACTATATTCTACATCATCCCTGAAAAGGGAAGAGGTTGTGACAGCCTAGTGTGTTATCATCATCTGACAGATGCCAAACGGTATGTAACAGCCATCTACAATGGACACTGGAGGCTAGCGCATGTAACAAATATTCTGGCTAACCTTCCTTCACCCATATGGTCCAACACCATCATAGTTTTACCCGTAACAAAGTGACACTCTTCGAGTTAGTATTCTCCTCACCAACATAGACCCAATGACTGACACTGGTTGCACCTACAGGTTATCCAAAGAAAAAGTAAAACCTGTGAACATGTTAAATGAGACATTACAGCATGTATGTACACTCATTTAATTATAAGAGACCTTTTAGCATGCTTTTTATGTGATCTGAAAAGTTTATTCGGAAATTCAGTGTGGTATTGACTGATCTGGAGACCAAACATAGGTTGCCGGCTGTACTAAATTTACTGTATCTCTGAACATTATTATTTGCCCATCCTAATATTTTCAGGGACACTTGAACAATGATATAGGATGCTGTAGAATAAAAATTAAAAAAATTGAAGGATACATTTTTTGAGAATATCGGAAGTCAAAGGTTATATTATGATAAATGATACTTTTATATTTACATGAAAAATGTAATTTTACAATGTAAATATGCACATATTTACTGGCTTTCCAATGCTGTCTTACTTTCTTTTCTACC
>CM034538.1:35749642-35798073 GCA_020002185.1 Paraescarpia echinospica
TTCAACCTTTCCCTTCTGCTTTCATTGCTAGCTTTGTCCATTATTTCCTCACTCATTCTACCTTTATGTTTGCCCATCTGAGTTGTCATTTTATACAATTATATATCGAGATTCACTTTTTTCATAGTGACATACTGTACTTTTTGTAATAGTGACATACTGTACTTTTTTTGTAATAGTGACATACTGTACTTTTTGTAATAGTGACATACTGTACTTTTTGTAATAGCATTATTTTTCTACTTTACTATTTTCAATAATGTACAGTTGTGTAATATAGTAATAACACAGCTTCATGACTTTTGCATTTGTGTTGTAATAAAGACATCAACTACGCAGCTGTCATCTTGGTACATTGTGTTCAAGATGACTTCACGTAGTCACCAAGAATGGCAATATTTCCCATGGAGCCTGTATCGACAGCTCTTGAAAAAAATCAAGTTAACTGATTCATTTAAGAAAGATTTTACTGCGTGATGTTGCATGTTCAGCAGTAACTGAATGATGTTTCAGACTGCAAGATTACAAGCACAGACTAGCTACCATGGCGGAAGAGGTGGCCCGTCTGGCCAAGAATACAGCAACTATGGAGGAGACAATGGCTGAACTACTGGAAACACATGAGTATGTTGTGGCATTCTTCTCTGCTGCGATTGGATGAGTAGTAAACATCTCTGTTAGGAAATTAAAAGGAATGTACAATACTGATAACTGGTTAACAGAACAACTATCTTACTGATATTGCAATATATTTAATGTAATGGACATTTAAAACATCTCAGTTGATTCACAACGATAGCAATACAAATACAGCACTTGTTAATGTTAATATCTTTCTTGCCGTAACATTTTAGAGAATACACAATTTTGTGATGACACACAATATTCCACTGACATGTCAAATAGGATATATATTGTACACTGCAGACAACTGTTATTGCGTTATGCTCTTGCACAGGGCAATTATGACCAGTTTCAAGGCTCGCATCGATGAATTTCGCACCCAACTTTCGAAAGAGAGAAAAGAAAGGTACGTCAGTAATGGCAGTTGAATTCGTACACTTGGTCTTAAATTAGTCATGCAAATTTCGAGTGCTCAAGTTCCCACAATCTTGAAATAAATTAAGGTAAAATGGTGTACCGGTACTAATAAATACATAGTCAACCACGTCTTCATAATCACCATAGTGTTACACGCGATGACGGCACCACACTAATGGAAGTGTAACATAATGTTTTAAAGGTTTCTTTTCTTGTATATGTATTTATGGGTGTAACTAGCCTACTAAAAGAACGAATGCAGACCATTTACCACAAACGTATACAGACTATACACATAATTTAATAATGTATATATTGTATAATCTGTTTCACATTAGTTATCAATATTATAAAATGTAAATTGACGATTTAGTATATTACATAATGATATTGATTTAAACTATATTATATATTTACGTGTCTTTTCTGTTAGTTATTTTATTATTATATCGTTGTAATGTGTTTTATTTATTTATATTAAGACAACAATTATTGATACTGTAAGATATATTTATTTGTTTATGCAGCAAATAATAAAGGGTTATAATTTTGTTATCATGTACTCTGTGTACTAAAATAATTGTCACCAGCTGATAATTCTGCGCAAAATCTGACACAGGTTCATCTTGCAAGATCGCCGCGAGAGTTCGCAAACGGACATGGATAAATTCAAGGGAGAGTCGGAAAAACAGATGATAGATACAAATAAGAAAATCATTGATGGGAAGATGCAGCATGACTCGTTGACCAAAGAGGCAGGCAATCTCGTTACACCTTCTGGATGAACAGAGGCTTTTAATAAGAGATTTAATAATATTTAAATATTAAATAAAAACTTGGATTGCTAATAAATAAGTAATCCATTGGCTTACAGAGATATTAACATGTTTGATAATATGTGTACCCCTACCATCTGTCATTCAAGCAGCAGTTGTATGCATTCTTCCACCTCAGATCTAACTGATTATAAGGAGAAATCTGCTGTTTTTGCAGGATTCAGTCATTCAACAACTCCAGTATAATAATTTCCACAGAGTAATAACGTGTGTCGAAAAAGTCATGTGGAAGACAAATTAGAAATATCCACAAACTGAATGAATTTCTCTAGAACATATCAGTAGTTAGAACACACTTACAGTACAAAAGATATACACAGGTTTTTATATGTTGAATTTGGTAAACTTCAGGTCAACACCAGTGACTTTTATAGATGTTCCGGGCACCACTGTGAGCCATGTCCAACTTTGCTGTGAACAATTAGCAAATTTCTGACACACACTGCGACATGTTGCCGCCCACAAGTTTGGGGCCTTGGTTTGATATTACAAATGTTGTGCGGTAACTTCATTTGGTACGTCATTGCAGGGAATAAAGCTACAGAAGGCGATTGGTGTGGATGGGAAATCTTTGGAGAATTTGAAGGAGAAGGTATCCAAGAGAAGAACATCGTACGAAGAGCACAAATACGACAGAGTGATGGAAATACGAGCACTAAAGGTTAGTCTAAGAGGAACGTATGGTCCATGGTTCAGTGTGCATGGGTGTTTACTGTCCACGGGTATTTTCTATGAAACATTGTATTTTATGTTGCATACAGTGGAACTTTACTATTAAGGTCACCCTTTGGACTGATCAAAGTGAACCTAATAATGAGGTGACCATTTTAGAACGACTAATAATATTGAGAATCGTAGCTTATGTTATGCCTAAATACTTTGAAAGTTGAGCGAAACATGGTGTAAAGGATATCTTTTGGTGATAACAAACTTTTGAAAGACAACACTAACAGCAAATGAATTTCAAGGAGTTGATGCCACAGTTGTGAACACTAATTCCAATGTTCCTTTCAACTCGGGGAACAAACATTGATTTTATAGTTACTCATTCTTTGTTATGAGTTCGCGTTTTTTAATTCCATGACATACTCATGCACACCCATTTAAATAGTATGCAGGCCAGCTTGTGATTGTTAATTACATATCTTATTGCCAACAGCCGTTGATGTAGAAAGATACTTTTATAATGATACAAATTACTATAATATTACTTGGATACACCATGATGTAATTTATATAAACTGAATTTGATAAACTGTTTACTGAACTGTAGGACTGATTGATTTCAGGAAGAAATTGATCACATGTTAGATGAAATGGAGGCAAAGGAGCAGCTTGTGTCAGATAGAACCCCTCCTTTCGAGGACCTGGAGAAAGAATATAAGGATGCCAGCGAGAATTATGAAGGAAGGAAGAAATCACTTGTTGGTACGTCAGCAAGGCATCCTTATAAACAGTAATATATATCAGGTTACAACATGTTAATAACAACGAAATCAATTACTTTGGTCTGTTCATTAAGCATCCTGTTTCAATCAATTCGATTTGTTTGCAACGGGTCTCATTTCAAAATCACTTCTCGGAATACTTAACTGATCTAGTATCCGTTAAGATTTGTTAACTCTTGTGAGAATGTATGATTTAATTTTGATGAAATCATGTAAAAAACTGTTCACTTATATTGTTCTGGCTCCAGCCAAAATTTGGCTACTAAAACATAAAATAGTTTGTCGCATATACTACATTTCATGGTATCATTATTCAAGTTAGTTGCCCGATGTAATGATTTGTGTCACAGCTATACATTATTGCTGTCATGTTCTATAATATATATATGACGTGGCTAGTTAAGCCATATGTATCACGTGGTGCTGAAATGTTGAGATAACTCTGATTTTGTGTGTGTGTAGCATTGAAAAGTCAGAAATTGAAGTTGGCTGAGCAGTTGAAAGCAGGCAAGACCCAACTGGAAAAGTTGGAACAGCCAGTGGTATGTAAAACCAGAATACTCGGAATGACCTGAACTTTGACTAATTAGCTCCATCCATGGAATAGCAAACTGTGTACGTCAATTATCACCATTTAAATATTTTGATTTTAGAATCGTTTACAATGGCGCCATCTGGAGTGTTGATCACCACTACATTCCCTTATATAGGAAAAACGGCTAATTAGAAAAAGCAGCATATCACAGACAAGTAACTATGAATAACTAGTGTCATGGATGTTATCATGGATGTTATCATGGATGTTATCATGCAAACCGTTCTATTCAAGAATGCGATGTCAGTGGTTTTCATAATTCGTAAGTACTAATCATAAGCTGGATCCATAATTAGGAATTGTATCTTAGACATTTGATTAGATTAATTCGGGGAATATGAGGTATTTGTGCACGTAGTTTCGAAGCAAGAATACAATATGGCAACCGTGCCTCCCCAAACGTTATTTGAATACGCATAAAAACACCATGCATTCTCATAAAAACGACATTCAAATTCTGTCAAAAGTGGCCATTGTGCAGTAAAGTTAGGGGCGCATTTAGTTACCCCGAATGCGAACCCGTGTAGTAAACATGCTATATATAACTGAATAGGTTGATGAATTCTATAATATCTCCCAACAAGACCGGTGCGCACACTCATGCGCATGCACGCCACATGCACGCACACACACAGAAACACATACGTACACACGCGAACATTTTACAATTGTTTCTTCAACTGGTATACCCCATCGCGAATCTGGTTGCATGCCGTTCACATGCACGCACGCACACAAAGACATACATATAAAAATCTTAAGAACGTATGGTTAACAACTGCCGTATTCGCTAAGGAGCCAGTACCAATATCTCGCATTTACTGACACAGGAGCGTCTCCAGGAAGACTTGAAGCTGAAGAGAAAGGAGGTTCTGCAGCAACTCAAGGACAATGGTGAAGAGGTAGCACAGATGGAACGTGAGATCTTCGAAGTAGGCAGAAAGTTGAAGAAAGGCTTGGAGGAGAACCACAGGTTTCAACAGGTGAGCAGTAGATCTTGTCATGGCAAATCAGACATCATGCCAAGAGAAAACCAATTAAGGTCACCGTCGGATTTTAATCAATGGAAACTTGTTTAATTTTGTAGGATATGCATTATAATCCGCAAATATTGTGGTAAATATTCATTGAAACGTGCTAGTTGGAGGTTCACATGTACATTGGTTTTGTGGTATATGTTACAATATATTTAGAAATAATAACAGGTTTAGCAAGACTTCCACCCAACGCCACATTCTCCAGGTGGCAAGTGGATAAAGAATTCATTTACGTATTGAGATTTTTGTTATTTTTGCATAATTCGTCCTCATCAGATTTCAGCCAGTTTGTTTTGTAAATATGTCCACACAGCTAATATTACCACCATGATAGTTTGGTAATGGTAATGATGCACATACGTAACATTGTTTTGTTGTAGCACCTGATAGTACAGCCGTACTAATGGTTTAGAATTGCTTATTGCTACTTAGATTCTTCACTAGCCATGTCATATGTCTTTTTGTCTGTCTCTTTGAGGAGTTGGTGACAACCCACAAGAATCAAATGAACGCCACAGGATACGTTTTGACAGCTATGAAAACAACAATACACAAATCAAATCAAATCAATTTATTTTGCAACAACAACAACATAACAGTAAACAAACAAAAAACAACCATTTAAAAAAGTTGTGTTCTATTGTGGTCACATGGCATGTTATATGCCGTCTTCCTGTGACCCCATAAACGTATATTTTGAAATATATTTACACATATGTATACGATGATTATCACGAGTGTATGACTTCTTCTGTACAACAACGGACTGGGGGTGCGATGGAGAAAGAATTATTGTAGGAAATTACTGTTAGAAAACAATGATAAAAAATTTGTGCGGATCCAAACATATATATAAAAAGTAAACAAATATTTAATTGCACTCCGCACATATAGGCAATGTACGTGGCTGAGATAGTTGTCTAGATATTGTTTGGATAATAACAATTTGAATTTTTGTCTGGATTTGACGTTTTGTATCTTATAATCAAGATTATTCCATAGTTATATAAAATGATGTTTAGGTAATTTAGATGAAAATGTGTTCTGGGCTTCTCTGTATAGAAGAGATTACTTTGTCTAGTAATTCTGGTGTTAGTTGCTAGATTCTTTTTTGGTATATAATGTTTGAAGGATTTAGGCAGTGTACTATGGTGATAGTCATACATAAATAGTGAGACATGCAGCCTGTGAATATCAGTGATTTTAAGTATATTTTTAGATTTAAAAATAGGATCAATGTGACTTCTATATTGTTTTTTGTTAATTATTCGTATAGCGCGTTTTTGTAAAAAAAATTCTTTCTTATGGTATTTCCATTGCCCCATTCCCCGAATTCCATAAATGTTGAATTTGTACAATAAAATATCATGGTTTATTGTATCGAATGCCTTTGAGAGGTCCAGAAACACAGTCAATGTAGGGTCTTTCGTTATTTTATCGTTTGCATCTGCAATATCCTTGAGCAGATGCAGTATTGGTTCAATAGTAGAATGGTTTGCACAAAACCCATACTGGTGTTTATACAAAATGTTATATTTTTGTAAGACCATTATTAATCTATTACATACATGTTTTCCAAAATTTTAGAAATCGCGGGTAGAATACTTACAGGTCTATAACTGTTGAACAGTTTGTTGTTACCTGATTTGAAGACGGGAATGATTTTCGCAGTTTTTAAGTTTTCAGGAACAATTCCCGTGACAAAGGATTGGTTTAGTATATGCTCAAGTGGAGTGGCTACTTCATGTATGATCGCTTGCAGTAGTTTAGTGGATAGACCGTCGAAACCTTCAGTGCATTTAGTTTTAAGTTTTCGCACAAATATTTCTATTTCTATTGTCTGCGTTGGTTGCATGAAAACATTTACGGGAAAGTTTCCTCTTAGATGTGTTTCAAATTGCTTAACAGGAAGAGCTATTGAGTTGCTTATCGATGTACCTATTCGAACGAAAATATTATTAAATCCTTCTGTAATTTGTTTTAAAGTTGTATTCTCTTGTCCGTTTATAATGAAAGTTTCAGGTAGTTTTGGGGAATTCTTGTTGTTTATGTATTGCTTGTCGTAATACATCCCATGTTTCTTTCATATTGTGCTTACATTCTTCTAGCATTTCTGTATAATAAGCACCTTTTGCTGCTTGTTTAAAGTTATTAAAGACTCTACAATAATCTCTGTATTTATTTATGATTTCTGGATTAATTTCTTTCGAAGTAACTGCTTTATTTAGAGATGAAGTCAATATGCCTGAAGTAATCCATGGTTCTCATTTAATGTATTTTTTCTTAATTTTCACAGATTTAATTGGACAAGATATTTGGAAAAATTATTTGTATATTATCATAAAATTATCATAAGCTTCATTCGCATCAGCAGTGGATAGTACAGTTGAGTAATCAGCCATATCTAATAGATTTCTAAATGATGCAATGTTTTTTTGGATCAATTGTCGTACCTGCCTATATACTGATATTTGTTGACGAGGTGAATCATAAATTATATGAAATATTCCAAAATGATCGGCTAAATCAGTGATAATAATCCTCGATTCATAACTAGGATGAGTATGATTTGAATATAAGTGGTCTATAAGTGTTGCTGAATATGATGTTATTCTTGTTGGTTTTGTTATATGCGGAATAAATCCTTGCATTATCTATGAAGTCATTGGTTTTTTGATGGGTGACAACGTTTAGCAAATTAATGTTATAGTCGCCCTTTAAATAAGCAGTTTTTTATTTGATATTTTATCCTGTATTTCTATTATTTTACTTATAAACATGTCAATATATGCACGAGGAGCAGAGTTAGGATGATAAATTACACCTACTATAAAAGGTTTATTATGATTACCTTGAACTTCAAAAAATATAGATTAAAAAACATGGGAATAAATATAGAGAGATCTTCACGTTTAGATTAGGTCAAGCTTTCGTTCATATATATATAGTCCAACTCCGCCATGCCCGTCATCATTTTGTAATCTTGTATTAAAATATAATCTGTGGTAGCCACTTATTTTGTATTGCTGGGAATCACGAATTTTTAATGTTTCTGTTAAGCTAATTAAATCAGAAATATTTATAATTCGTGATTCCCAGCAATACAAAATGATTATTCTATATGTTGTATTTATACTAGCCTTGTTTCCGATCTAAAATGTCACGAATGTGGGATAGGTCAATACCCTGCCGTCTTGAAAGATTGCTTTTTAACTACCGGGTGATAGTTCATGCAAATACTAGTGCTGTATTTGTAGGCAAATGCTTTGTTGGAGTACCAGATGACTGTTTTGGAGACACAGATGGAAGACAATGATCAGCGGAAGGAACAACTTCAGACAGCGTTTCAACAGATTCGAGGTGCACATCTTTAAAACATCCGTTTCTGTAAACATTAAAAAATATTTGCTATCGTCACAACAACTTTTAGTGGAAGACATTTCTCGCCTGTATCAATGCATAGCTTAGACTTGACTTCATAATGACCGCTTGCTTTTCTGTTTTTTATGTTGCATACGTGGTGTCTTTGGAATACACGAAATTGCATTTTATTTATGTAAACTAATTCTGCAGTTATGCCATCAACAGTGTAATAGTGTCTGCGAAATAGAAATATATACTGATGATATATTCATAATTATTTCAAAATAAAACCATGTGCTCATTTAGGCTCATTACTAGATATGATATAGTATGGGTGCAATGTCTGTTCAGCTTTGCTCGAGATACAATGGAAGGATGAAGATGCAATGGAAAAGGTGAGTCGAACTTTATAAAATACTTTTATTTTAATTTGGCACACATTTTCATATGAAATTCCTATTGCTGAATAACGATTGCTTGCTTTAAACAGTATCCACCTATAAATTCGACTTCAGAACGGGACTTGTTTTCCGTTATTCAAATGCATACATATACCAATTAGATGCAAGGTGTTGGGTTGTAGTGTGTAAGTTTAAACAACTGTGAATACAGATGTTGCTGGTTGAGTGTAAGGACTACGTGCGACCAACGACACGTATGTATTTAATAATAATACATCATTTTCTTCTATGGATTTGATGTAATTATACATATATATATATGCCTGGTTAACATACGTCAATAGAGAAAGACAGTAATATGTTGTTAACACGATGATCCATGGAAATGCAACGAAATGCCAGGGTTTATGATGGAATGTCACTTTCGTTATGTCTGAAAACGTGTAACTAAAAATGCTGTCGCTCAACAATGTTTGCGATTACAGATACATTTATACATTACTTGTTTGATTTCATTGAATTGTATTGTCTGAACTGCATTATCCGAGAGTTGATTCTTTGCGCATTTATTTTCAACATTACTAATCTCTCACATTGGAAACATTGACAACTTCAAATCGGATATGAAAACAAATATCTTCAATGGAATTCCAAGAAAATAGTGTTGACTGATGACTGGACATGGTGCAAACGGCAATGGTGTAAACGGCAATGTCAAACTGGTTTGTTAATATCAGATACGCATAAACAACTATGTATGTATATATATATATATATATACATTGAGTATGACACACACGGGTGAGCCGTACGGTGTTCTGTGCAGACGTTCGCCGAGCGAGACGCGGGTCTGCTGATGCATCTAGCTCAGGTGCTGAAGCACGCCAAGGCACGCGAGGGAATCATCGCCGGCGTGTCGGAGAAGTTGACGGGAGAGCTGACGGTTCTTGCCGACTTCCTCGACAACGTCGAGAAGAGACGGCCTAAAGGTACCTGGCGATAATGGGTGCACTTACCTACAGGCTCATGCTGCTGCATAAGTTATTATTCGCGATGTAAACGAGGTTTACATTACGCGATATCGTCGTTTGCGACAAGATTTCAGCTTTAAAATGTACATCGCTAAGACGAATCGCAGTGACGTAATTTGCATTTTTATTTTAACATGATGTAGTGAGTGATACCAAATGCATGTTTGTCACAAAGAGCGATACACTGTGACAGTTTCAACATACAACTATACTTACTAAGGCGTTGCTTTTGAATTACAAAACAACATTTTGTTGCGACATGTTTGATTTTAGTAAACAGTGTGAAATTTGACAATGTTTAAAACAGAACCATTATTTTTTTATTATATGTTAGGTTGGTGGACAACATCCTTAAAGTGGCTACCGTTGGCACTGATTTTAAATCATATTGGAATGTGCATGCCGGCTCGTACACGTTACCGGTGTAAAGCTAGGATACCATGTCTACGGAAATGCTTAGGGGAACGGCATGCGAAATGGGGAATACCTCCGTAGTGACGTCACTTCTTGGAATTTCCTTTCCCATTCCTGTGCAGATACCATTCGAATCCCTACATGAAACGATTACATTTTCCGCATCCGCATGGCAAAACTCATCCACCTGTATAGTCTACATGTTTTACTGCACGCCGAATGCGCATGCCGTTTTCTTACATACGGAATCCTAGCCTAAGCCGTTGCATTATAATGGCGACTTTGACGAATCGACATTGCAGATTCCCGCGAGCCGAGCCGACGTCGCCGGTCCACCAGAACCGCTACGGCCTACTCCCGCAAGGAGCGCGAGTCGTTGGCCTCCAACCAGACGACCAGCGTGCCGCCGACGCAAGCCCCCGTGAATCAGTCCTTCCCGCGGACAACACCGCCGCCACTGATGTCCAAGCCGGGCCACGAGTAAGACAGCTCGTGCCGTGTATTGTCACAACGCTACAGCCAACGGTTCCGCCGGTGTGCTGAGGAACACGGCTATAAATGTGCCAAGTTGAAAAACTGTGGAGTTCATACTGCTGTTAATAATGGGAGGGTGACAGCCGAGACAATGCGTGATACACCATGGTATCATCGCACACCCAACGCATCATGCACCAGTGCATCACAAACACGCACGCACGCACGCGCACACACACACACACACACACACACACACACACACACACACACACACACACACACACACACACACACACACACACACACGCACACACACGCACACATACGCGATAGACTGAGAGTCATAAGGGTGTAACGCATAAATGTTGTTCAATCGCACACACGCAAGCATTTTACTGCTGTTTCCTCAACTGGCAAAGCCCATCGCGAATCTGGTTGCATGCACGTACACATCTACACAATGCATACATGCATGCACACACGAATGCAAGCACAAACATACAGACTTACGCACGCATGCACACAACCCATTGCCATGGGTGCGTCGATCTGTATGACGCAGGTACATCGTTTGCTGTGATTACGTCGGTTCCTAACTGAAATATCGCTGTGCCAAATTAACTGCACGTCTTATGATGTTCGTTCATAGCATCTATATGTCATTATTAACCTACCGTGTGCCAATCTTACAAAAACACATCAAATGCGAGGTTTATGATGGAATGTCATTATTTTCATCGTGTCAGAAAACGTGTGAATTAAAATGTTGTCGCTCAACAATGTTTACTTGTGATTGCAGATTCATTTACGCTTCGTTCGTTTGAGTTAGTTTACTTGTATTTTCTGAACTGCATTATCCGAGAGTTGATTTTTTGCATATTTAGTTTCAAGATTACAAATCTCTCACATTTGAAAATTTGATCGTTTCAAATCAATCTTAAAAACACATGTTTTCAATGGAATTCCAAACAAACTACCCTAAGCAAAACATTAGAATTATGTAGAATATATTCTATAGGATTTTTTTTTTAAATGGTGTTGAATTGTTTTATCTATAGAATTCTATAACATTTTTGTAGAATTTCTGTAGAATGTTTAATGCCTCATCAAATTGTGTATAACTATAGACATTCAATAAAACATTTGCTAAGGGTATGGCCTTGGGGGAAACGGTAATATGATACTGATTTGTACTATGTAGACACGGTTGATTTATTGATTAACGCTCGTAACGACAATGGTATGGGCGTCTTCTGTTAGCCTATACTGGCGCAATGTAATAAGTCATCATTATTATTCTCACCAATGCCATTCAGCTGTCAAGTCGACCCACTATCGAGTCGGTCCACAGAGACGCAGGCGTGCGTATAAATATGTAATTATGTATCATGGCTGGTATACCTCGCACTTTGACACGCGCTGACAAGTCGCGGTAGGCAAATATTCGGTGTTTTCGGCACTAACCATCTGCATGGCAAAGGTTGTGACTCGGTCTCCGTGCTTTTCTCATTCGATGCCGCTTTTTGCGTCTCTGCACTGGCATCCTGTCAGATATCGTAAACTTTTTAAGATCTGTCCTATTACTTATCAGGAACGTTTATGTAAGCAACCGGCATATTTATATTCACTGCTTTCTTATGTAAGAAAACCTATCCAGCTTCGATCATCTAGTTCTCATTTACGTTTTTTTTCTACTTAGTGTTAGATCGATCACACGGTAGAAAATATTACACAATTCCGTTTTCAGCTAAAAGCCTACTTTCATAAACTTGCGAACCGCTCCCTGACGTATCCATCTTTTGACAATTTTAATATTGCTTATCCATTTTTTTACATTGATCAACCCTTTTGTTCTAATGCGCCTCTAAACTTGGTTTCTGAAGATTTAGGCGAAAACGATATCAATATTATTATATCCGAAACAGCGGCCATATTTTGCCAGTAGACATCGATGGTGAATCTGGTGGCGGAGGGACTTGCTAGATGGATCCAGTTGATACTGGTTCGCGTTGGCAGTACCCTAAATTGTACAACATAAGTATCCCTAACCATGCGACTCAGTTGACCAGCTTTGACTGGCCGAGCGAGTGGGAATAAGTCAGAACAGGCTTCGGAACGAATCGGCCTGTCAACGAATTCGTCCCAGATGTGGACAAAAGGCTCTGACTCACTTATGTTGCTGTGAGCAACACGGTAAGGCGCATACCTCGGTGTTGTGCGACACATCAGTTTGTCGAGTTTGACTAATGGCAACGATATATTTTCTGTCGATTTCGAGAGCGCGGTTTCTGCAACACTACAAAGAAAATATATTACTATTTGCCGGTGTGTGGTAATGGCAACATAATTCTTATCCGATAAAGATGTTGCAACCAGCTTCCGCCCGATCAGACACCGGATGGTTGATCACCGCGGAGCGTTTCGGGAAATATCAAAACCGTAAACAGGGGAAGACTTATTATATATTTTTTTTTAAACTGAATGTTGTCTCCGAAACCGCTATCAAGATATATGTAGCCAGCCTGTCCGTCTTTTGTTCGCACGACTAATGCAAACTGTTTTGTGTGTGAAACAAACAACAGGCTTACAACATTTTGTGATATCAGTTTTATTATTCCGGAAATGGGACATCGCCAGATAGCCAAATATAAATAAACACATTTTATTTGCCGCGAATCGATCTACGAAAATGAATCACAGTTGAAGACGGAAGGTAAACCGTTGTAGGAACTGCACGCTGGCCACACACCCTCTAAGACATTGAGAATAAGGAGGTGTTGTTATTTACCAGTATGGATGCATACTAGCGAAAGGTGTCTACCCTACACAGGAACATTGTTACCTTAAGAAAGACAGCGATCCACGGTTTCAGCACCTTATTTATGCTACTTAACGTCTAGTAATTATTAAAAGGGCCTAAGGTCACAGTCCCGATAAATAACAGCTTTTCAGCTTGAACGTATCCATTTTTTCGTCCTTTTCTGTTCGCAAACAGTCCTTCCAGCTGGTTGTGGATTTGTCCATACTTAGAAGTCGCACGCTCATTCATTTCGATGTCATATGTCCAATTGTTTACCGGAAATGCTTTGTTGCCAGGCATAGCGGAAATAAAGCACGAACGTCACGCGATGACGTCATAATTTTTATCGTTCGAAGACGATTGCGTCAGTCCGCAGCAGCTAATGCTAATGAGGTCCTATTCATGTTTCAACAGTTAACAAGAATATACTCGAACGCAGCTACAACATTAGCACAGCAAATGTAATAAAGCTAGTTAGTTGGAAACAGAAAACACAGAGCGACATTATGTAGCAATTAATGTTATCTTATAAATGCAATACGTGATTGAATAACTCTTTACCTCCTTGGTTATAAATGACTGTTTGTATATTTAGTACGTGTGTAATAGACAGGCATGTATACATTTATCGTGTAGTGATGATTCACTAATTACACTAGGGATTTTCATATGTTTATATAAGTTAAATAATGGTTAGAATTATTTCATAGGTTGGCTCCTACAACAATTACTATAATTAGTCTTAGTAGGAGTCTCCCGTCCCTTATATGACATAATTCTTTATTTCTCTAGCATACATTATATACTTAGTAATAAGTAGTTCCCGTTCCTGTAGTCAAACCACTATCAATAAAATGTTGATGACAAACATACCAATGATCTTTAGCGCTTTGGGGGCATTATCCTTAAATTATTATTGATAACAAATTCATTTAAATGAATAAAAGGTAATTGGTTTCTTTAAATTAATTTCGAAAATTTAAATGGTTATGCGAATGAAAACTCAGGGATTGGCTACAAATGTGTTATTATTGTAAGTGAGAACAACTCGAGAAGCCAAGCGACGAATGACGTCACGCCATGTGTCATGGCAGCGTTGCAAAAGTTCCCCTTGCAGGCGCATACTGTCACCTTGCTGTCTCCGTAACCTTCCTTTATGTAACACGTTTCTTCGTCCTTCAACCAGCAACCACGTGACATCGCCGTATTCCCTAAACACAGGTACACAGGTGTGTCAAAACATGTCGTAAGTTTATATTAGGTTTAGGCCCAATATCACGCGAACAAATTCAAAGCCACGTACAATTATTGTAATATGTGCATATTGCAAAAGCACGTGTTGCTTAATTCTTTGGCTAGAAACCACCTTCGATGTAGGCGTTCTGTGGACCAGTAGCTCGTACGAAGGCTTGAAGGGGGTATGACGGGTACGTAGGCAACACTGCTGTGATGAAACGGTGTCTTTAGGAAAAAGAGTAACGGTTCCCTTGAATATACAATTATAAGGGTTTGTATAAAGCAACAGGGTGCAGTTGGACTTTTTTGTAAGCCTGAACGGTGGTGCATTTGGAGGTCTCCAGGTTGTTGGAAAAGTTTTCCGAAGATTCCCGTGAGCCTGCAAGCAGGATCAAAACACACAAACGCCAAAAACCAACCACATTACGGGCCTGTGTAGCAGGTTTTGTAATAAGCAAAAATGGGCCACACTATTATTCGTGTTTTCTGGCGAGTAGGCCTAGAGTCCTAGAACCAGTGTTACAGTTTAGAAACACAGCCAATGGTTCAACACACAATATATCAACCATGGCGCTGAATTAACTGCTGCCAAAACACTTTCTATTAATATGGAGTTGGTGAAACAATGGCTATATGTAGACGATACCGGCGCTATACGACCGTACACTATTTAATATTTATTACATTTTAGCAAGCCCACGAGATATATACTATTTACAGTAATACTATCATTATGCATCGAAGCAGGTATGTTCTTATGTAGCGCAGTATCCTGTCCGTACTAAAAGCGCTTTACAATTTAATATCCCTGACAGACAAGTTCAACCGAACACCACATCGACTTCTCTGGGAAGTATTCAGCCACGCTGAAATTAATGCGCGAAAGCTATCCATTCAAATATCCACCACTGTCTACAGCCAGGTACTCTCTCGTAAAGATGAGTGAACTAAAGCAAGTGGAGTGAACGAACATGACCAAATTTCGAAACGGCAGCTCAGCATTCGAACCTGGTTCTCTCGCTTCAGAGTCCGAAGTTCTAAGCACTGCGCCACTGCGCTCCACATGAATCCATCAAAAGACAAAAATCGCACACTTCTGATGGCAACTTAAAGCGCATTTAATGCTAGCAATGTGATATCGTCAGCTAAACAATCTAGCAAGTTTTCGTTTTTACTCATTACGGAACATTTGCCCAAAGACAATCACCGCTATGTAATGTATATACATCACACTGACGTGATCCAGAAACCTCTGCATCCTAAGCGATAAGTATTTTATGGACGACCCGTTTTGAAGAAAAATAACTACAATTTTCATCAAATTCATCACGGTGATACGAGCAGAATAAACACAGTAAACTAACCATACCGTTCGACACTGTCTTCATTTTGCTGCACGACGACCCATTGCATCTTTTGGTTTGGCTGCCTTTGAACGGATCTGCACACGATGTGTCCTTCGAGACTCCTTCCACCATCGTACACGAAAAGCAGTAAACCACACCGTCTGCTAGAATAACAAACACATTATTTTCGTTTTCGATTTTTGTATAGTTTATGTAGATTTGTAGATGTGTAGTGTGTGATAATTTATAAGTAGCGTGTGTGTGTGTGTGTGTGTGCGTGCGTGCGTGTGGTGGGGGTGTGCGGTGTGTGCATGAGGTGTGCGGTGTGTGTGCGTGTGTGTGTGCTCGCGTACGTGCGTGCGTGTGTGTGGGTGTGTGTAAGTGGGTGGGTGGGTGGGTGGGTGGGTGGATGGGATGTGGGTGGATACCTTGTTATATGCTATTTCAATCGTTCGTGCATACATATAATATTCTTTTTGCGAGTAGTGCGCCCAGTTGATTTATTTATGTAGACAAGATCATGGTATCATAGAAACCACAAAAATATACCGTACAGATGTGGATTGCTATTGTTAATATTACTTTTGATTTAATAAAGTAATACAGAAATGAAGTACTGTTAATCTAGTCTCTTACATATTGTTTTGTTAATGTTGTTTGTCAAATAAGTTTCAAATACACACCTTAGCTTTAACGATCAATATTCTTCACATTTCGACATGTTGCTGTTCTTACCTGTATGCCAAACCAAAATGGCAAGCAGAACACTACATGCCAGACATGATTTCATCTCTGCTATAACGCGGCACAAGCCGTATTCCTCACACCACCGGTATGTTCCCCGATAACTGGCAGGCAGAGGCAATCTTCTCGTCTCGTGTATACTCATGCAACGTTTTGAGCACACTCCCAGATTTGCCTACGAATATTAATACATGTCTACACTGAGCGTATTCATTACAATTCATGTGCTGTTAACAACCACTTCTGAATGGTTCATTGTAAACATAAATTATACAGGCCGACGAAATATTGCTCAACGTATGTGTGTGTGTGTCTGTGTGTGTGTGTGTGTGTGTGTGTGTGTGTGTGTGTGTGTGTGTGTGTGTGTGTGTGTGTGTGTGTGTGTGTGTGTGTGTGTGTGTGTGTGTGTGAGTATAATGGTGTCCTAGATGCAGATACGTCAGTGTGCAATAATATGCCACGATGAGTTATGAATAAAAGAGGACACATGCAAACATGCTGTGAATTTTTCACATGTTAATGTCACTGCTAGACGTATCTAGGGAGACAACGATTTGGTCAGCGTTCTCATTTAGACCAGCGCGGTGCTGACTAGGAATGTTTTGTGTAACGTTCGTTGGCAGACAACGGTGCAGTATTTTGTTGAAGCACATACGTTATTTTTGTGAATAGGAATCGATTTGTGGGGATACATTCATGTGTTAATACACTAACCTTGAATTATTGTCAGTAGGGGTGTAACAATACATCGAACTATCAATGCATCACGATAGTCGACGTCGCGATGCAATACTATCGGTATTATATTTAAGTATCGATAATTATCGGCGATGTAAGATTGATCTATCGATAGTAACGATAGTTGGCCAAACCATCAGCAAGTTTACATGCGTTTCCGTAATAACATTCACATATTTTATCAGCTTTATTACCTAGTGTTTTCTTATTGACCGAGCCCACCGTAACTAACTTCAACTCTAGGCGAAGGCACCACACGTCAATTTAGCTCGGTCCATGCGATATGAAGGTTAACTCACATCAAGTAAAATTGGAACTTGAACATAGTTAGCTTAAACGATGCTATCGCGATAGTAATTACAGCTAGCAACATTTTCCCCGATAGTCACTCCTAATTGTAAAGGTATCTCGATCGAAGTCCACTTGCCCTTTTAATACCTATTCGCTGCCCCAGACCACTGGCATCTGATCTACACAGTATTGATGTATTATTAAAACATGAAGGGTTATTTCAGAGTTATTAATTTTTCTCGGTGGACAAGCGGTGGGCAATGGTGAGACATTCTCCAGTTGGCGCCAAGGTGTCGATATGTTCGAGTTACCGCGATGTGATCGCTACTGTAATGTGGCGCCACAGTGTGCCTCTCTCACGATATACTGACGCTGTAGTGCACTTCCCACTACATAATATATCTAGTTCGATGGTTGTCAATGATACATCTATTCACATATCAGTTATACATACTATTTTATAAACGTATACAATTAATGAGAACCGATTTTAGACGGAGCTTACATTGAAACAATCAACTTAGTAAAATAGGAATGGCTATGTTGCAGACGATAATTATTGGACTACACACAGTTATTGGAAGCACAGATAAGCATCGTCTCGCACGTAGGGGCTTGTGCTCGTCCGTTTCTACTCCCGGTTACGACGAGGAGCTATCAAATGTCGCAGTAGGTGTGGAGTGAACGTCATGCAGATGGGCATAAAAGTGACAAGCTCATAACTCCTAGCGATTGGAAACACAAGGGCTCACGTGTCCACATTGCGTATCAATCCCTTTTCCACAACGCATTTTGTACAAGGATCAACAATTGCATGTCAGGTTCCTCAAGGTCATACTGGATGTAGCGTGTCATAGTTGCCCTACTAACGACAGCTGAGGTGCCTGAAGTTTCAAACACTTCCTTTCAATCTGGATAGTGGAGCTTTGCAACCTTAACTGAGAGAGCTACAAATAGCTCATGTTTGCTGGTGACATCGCGATGGAAGTATTTCCAGTTTATTGGCACCTTGTTGTCCAATGTTACCTTCCCCAGTGTCCCGTTACCACGCATCTCTCTTGAGGATTATTTGATCCTGCTGGCGAGGTACGTGTCCGGACGATGCCAGTACTGTTGGAGTTAACTACGTGCTTCAAGATGTGAGGAACTACCTACAGTGTCTGTATACTCATCAAACGTGGTGATAGTGGTTGATGCATCTTCTGAGGGTGACCTTGTTCAACCTTCACTTTCAACCTTCACTCCACAGATAGACCACCACTTTAGAATTCCATGCCTCATTTAGACGGGGATGCAATACACATACGTATATAACATGGCCTAGTGTAGGTAGACAAAGTAGATATGCAAACATTGTAATTGTACAACGTTTGCGGAATGGCGCAGTTTTGAACATTCATCATTTGGAGGTGACTATGCCCGACCTTCAATCCACACTTACTGCACCACTTGATAGCTCCCGTGGTATTCTGCATTTACGGGGAGAGAGTAGACTTTCCAAAGTTATATGAGATGGCCATGAGTAGGTAGGTATCGTAGATAATGCTGCTAATAACCACCATTGTTATAGTATAACATATAGTATAAGATTTGCGGGATGGCGCAATTTCGAACATTTATCACTTGTCGGTGCCACTGTTTGATCGTCACTCACACAAACTCCATCAACCGACACCTCCAATTCATATCTCGTTTCTACGGGACGAAACTGGTCTTTCACGCTGTATATGGCTTGTCCATAGAAATGTATATACAGAGTCATTGTAACTTTATGGCGTTTGAGCTATTGCAAAAGTTCGAATATTCATCATTTCACGGTGACCTTGTTTGACCTTAGCTCCATACTTAATATGCTAGGAAATAGATCTACGTCGTATCTCATTTTGACTGGGAGATAATTAGCTTTCAAAAAAATATATAACGTGGCCATTTTGTTATTAATAGTCCAGGACTTTTATGGCCAAAATAGGGTCATATTGGAACAAATTGCAACAGCAGCAATTTTTGCAGTTTTGATAGCAGGCGTATATCCTAGATAACATATCAAAAGTCTTTGCTTCTAAAAATTGGGGAACATTGTTAAAATTACACATATGTTTGGCGCCCCTCAGTAGGTTTTTTCTGCGCGATTTCATCACGATCGGGAAAAACAATGATCACGATAATGTTTCTGTAAACACCAAACTATTAAAATGGGTGTTCGTAAATGTGCACATATGTTCTGAAATCATAACAACATATATATACATTAAATATTTTAATGTTGATCTTGCAGACATTGAATGACTTGAAGAAATGCTTCAGTTTTGACTTCACAGACAGGACGGCCTGTGTTTGTTGATTTGCTTGGTCTCCCAACTTTCAGCTTTTTTGGTTGTCTTCATCAGTTGACGCTGCATGTTTGGTGATATACGGCGTCAGCTGCAGGCAGATCATGCACAGCAAGTAACCGAGCCCGATCAGCCCAAGCGTCTCTTCTTGTAGAACATTGCTCCAGCAAATTTTCCTTGCTTTCACTTGTAGCCACAGTATACACATCGCCTTGTCTTTTCCTTCTGTCAAAACATACCGTCGTCCCACAGAATAATCAGTTTTGAAGGTAAACGTCTGTTCTGCTGATCGCAGCAACGAAGTGTGGAGATTTGGTCCGGGTTTCTCTTAATCTCTAATGGATTGCGCAATTTTCGTCGGATTTCAGTACGAATAACGACATTCCTGATGCACCACTTGTCCGGGAACAGCTCAATGGAGACTCTACGTTGTTTGCTAGCTTTATTGATGCGTTTGCTACCCTTCTCGCGAAAGGGTACTGATTCATGGCCATAACTTAGGTGTTTCTGGCAGAACACACAGGAATCCGTTTCTAGTTCTGCCATGCTTCAAGCAACAACGAGATCATCTATAAAAAAAAACTATGTTTATATAAACGTTGTATATATGTTATCAATTATTAATATACATTATGTATATTATATACATATATTATTACTTTATATTATACAATTACATGCAAGCGTTCAGCGTGATGACATAACCCAAAACCCGGAACCCATATTCGATTAACCTTTATTATCGCTCACGTTTTGATCATACTTTGCAAATATGTATAAATACTAGTGCGTTGATGCTATTCGTTAATACGATATCACGAGAGAATGTGTTAATACCGATTTGACTAAACATAAATTATTTAATTGAAGCGTGGGCGCCCACATAAAACGTGAAAGTACCGTTATGCAAGCCTACTTACTTTTGACCGTCTTCGCGTCTTACTGAACCACTTGGCACTTCTGCTACAGGACTAGTTGCGATGAGGATATTTAGGGCTTTCAACTGATACACCATTTAGGTGTTTGTATGGGGAGGGGGACATTTCAGTCGACCGGTTAGTTAACGCCTATGTGTTGCCTATTGAGGAAATATAAACGAACATCGTGACGTTATATTGGTCGGAGCTAATTTGCATATTCGGGCCACATATCACAACATCCTAGAATATCATGATCTGCATCAGCATGTGATGGAAAAGACACATTCACATGGTCACACTCTAGACCTAATAATCACGCGATCCGATGCAGACATCACTGGTGTTATCGTGGTTGAGAATCCAGGTATATCCGACCACTCTGCAGTGGCATTCAAAATACAAGGTTGTAAACCTTGCGCTCCTACGAAACGAGTCAGCTACAGATTTTACCGCAATATAAGTGCGTCTGACATGCAGGCAGTTGATGAGTTGGATGGACTTGTTCGTCAGTATGACTCGGTCTTGCGCGGCTTGTTGGATAAATATGCTCCCGTAAGGCAGAAGACGGTAACGGTACGATCCGAATGAAATGGTACAACAAAGAGTTACGCAAGGAGATACAGACACGTCGGAAATATGAACGTCTATGCCGGAAATCTGGACTCGAAATTCATCGCCAGATGTCCAGGCACCAGTGCACGGTCGCAAATAAATGTCTTCGTCAAGCCAAACATCGATACTATTCCAACAAAGTTGTTGAGGCTGGATCAAACCAAAATACACTTTACAGCATTGTGCAAACATTGATGCACACTCGGGTGGACCCGCCATTGCCAACGCATGCCTCTCCAGAAGCTCTGGCTGACGTCTTCCAACAGAAAACTGCAAGCATTCGCAGTGCTCTGAATCGCCGAGCGGGAACACAACGTGATGTCCAGACCACTACTTGTGAACACGATGGAAGTCATCCGCTGGACAGCCTGTCGCCAGCCTCTGAGGATAAGGTCAGAAACATCATTACATCATCTGCTCCTCGATCCTGCGCCCTCCATCCTCTGCAGATATGGATGCTAAAGAATTGCCTTGACGCAGTTGTACCTGTCATTACCAGGATTTTGAAACACTTAGATAACTCCAAGGCTTATGCTAGACTATTGTTTATAGACTTTAGCTGGCCGTTCAATCTTATCCATCTTCATATTCTGCTCACTAAGCTGAAACCAATGAATGTCAATCCATATATCATCAAATGGTATCGTTCTATTCTAACAGTCAGAGTGCAGCTTGCTAAATGTAAATCACTCTCTTTCCCAAACTGTGGTAACAAATACCGGTGCACCCCAAGGTTGTGTTAGTTCGCCGATTCTGTACACTCTGTATACAAAATGACTGTATCAGCAGCAGTACTAACAACTACTTAATCAAATTATCCGATGACTCAGCTAATCTTGGTATGTTGCATGCTGATTCTGACATCAGTACATACATGTCTGAAATTTAAAGCTTTGTACATTGGTATGACAACAACCACCTCAAACGCAATGTCAACAAGACTCAAGAGATGGTTTTTGAGACTAAATGTATTTTTGCTGATCACATGCTCGTTGTTATCCATGGTGAAGAAATTGCCCAGGTCAGTCAGTACAAATACCTATGTGTCCATCGTGATAACAAACTTAGCTGGAATGTCCATGTACACATTGTGTGCTCCAAAGTCCACCAGCGGTTGTACTTTCTCTGCAGACTGAGAGCTTTCGGTGTCGATGAGAAAATACTTCTTCCTGTTGCCTTTTAATATTTTGTTGAATCTGACATTAGATATGTCATCAATTAGATATGTGACCAAATAGGCAACATCATTTCTCTGCAGAACAAAACTGTTAAGATTCGTGTGGTGCGAAATTTTTTCACTTTTCTAAATTTGGAAGAATTTTACTAAAACGAATTTGCTTAATTAATTTTGCTGACAAGTTGTATGGACACAATTTAATTAAACATTTGGTACTGATTTAAATTATTCATTCCACAAGCAAAACGTATCTTTAGATTAAAAAAAACATATTTGATTTACGCAAGGTAGAAACAAGAAAGAATAGTATATTTACTAGTGCTTCTCAATTTCGCTGTAAACAGAGTATAAAAAATCGTTTTAACAGAAGCCTGAACAAATGCATCCATATGATATCCATATTCTCACTACCATTTATTTAATCAAATGTATGGTGCAAACAAATTGTTTGAATAGTTGCTTTGAGTGAAGTACTCCACTCCCTTCTTCACGAGGACAATACTTAATTGCACATTTTCACTAACAGTTTATTATCAGTATGGAAAGTAAGTAATTCAGTATGACAACTTGCCATCTAAGCACATAGTTTCAACGTGATGTTTTGATTTCGTTGCAGAATCTGAGACACATCACTCTCTCAGAGATATGGTTTGGACGACTTGTGACGCCACGTGCACGAATGAATTTATCGAGTCGTTCGGATACTGCAATCTAATAGATATGGAACATCCAGATGATCCGCAATGGTATGTCAGCGGATGCTTCAGGTATTGCACCCCGAAGTGCCAGTGTCCGCCTGAATACCCAACAATTAGTAGTTACTACTACTGCAATGCCTGTTGATTTGTTTGTCAAACAACTACCAGAATTCCGTTCCAGATCGTACTTAATAAACATAAATGCCGATTTGCTAATTCAATCGAATAATGCGACTTGCTTATCTTTATGTAAATAATTGCTATCTTGTTCCTGGTCGTGTTTGATCTAGTTCAGTATTGGAGGGGCGGGGGCTGTTGGATATTTTTAGCGGTGTTTCTAAATTGTGGCCTGTGCACTGCGCTGCTGTTGGATATCTCATCGCAGGGAGGAGGTATTCCGTAGAAGATACTCAGAGATCTAGCATAGATTATGCTTTTTCCGCTCGGAGGTTGCCAATCAGATGACGCTAATCAAAACACCTTCGACATTCAAACAAACCACTCTAACTAGTGGAGGCGGAGCTCAGCCCCCTGTCAAACCCACCCCGTCCCCAAAATTCTCAACAGCCCACCCCTAGACTCAATTTCTGGATCAGAAGCCGCCACATCGCCGTAACTTCAGCTTATTATAACCAGAACGGGGTCACATTTCAAACGGTCTAGGGGGCACGTGTCCCCAGGCCCCCTGTGATCCGCTTATGGTCCCAACGTATATGCATATCTGTATTTAGAGTTCAACGTGTGGAAACTATTTTAAAGCAATTCTTTTGAGAATGTAAATCTCTTTATAATGTACACACCTATTCATTAGTTCTGTTAATATGACTAATTCATGTAATTTTACGCATTCAGTTTATTACAATTGTTTTATTAATTATAAATGACCACGGCAATATTTCGACATAATAACTTCGTGTACCCGCAGTTTCAAGGTTGCGCCAGCATTCACGATCCATGTAAGGCATGCGCATGAATAGTCGGTACTGTTCGTTAGACTTCGGTTACCTCCGCTGAGTTTTATGGGGCAAGAAAAACATCTAGCTGCTGTTTAAGTTATAAAGCGTAAAAACGAGGTGTATTTTATTATTATATTATCAGGTATTATATATATATATATATTGTCAAGTTTCATTTATCATCACCAAACCATCTTAATAGACCCCGTAGCGAGTGTCTCACTTACAAATATTGAAAGAAGATCAATCAACAAAGAGAAAGTCGAGTAACAGAGCAAAGACATGCACCACCATACAACTCAGTCCATACAACCATCAAGTTCGATTGAGAACACTTTCTGACATACATCCTACAACGCTGAAGGTACCACAACCCAGCATGAGTGGAACTACGCGGGGAAGGAGATTGTTCGCCGTGCCTCTGCGATGTCTCGAAGTTTCCAAAACAAGCGAGACAACTGGACGCAGAAACAACAATGCACGAACGGGTTTCGGACAGTAGGCCTAAGGACAAGGAAAATGGTTAAAATGTTAATGATGTCTGACGTGAATACACTATAAATGCTCAGTGTCCGTGTTTGCTCAATGTGTGATGATGGTTAAATAATACAAGGATGTGGAGGGGCCCCATTTTGGACGCACTTTTTTAGCGAATCAAAATTCATGAGATATTCTGTAGAAATAGTAATTTAAAAAGAAACACGGTAAAGTTTACCACAGACCAAGTCAGCAATGACAAATGTCAACTTAATGACAAATCTCGCTTATGGGGCCCGTTTTTCACATCGTTATCCTATTATTTTATAAACGCGTAAAATTAATAAGAATCGATTTTAGACTAAGCTGACATTGAAACAGTTAGCATAGTAACATAAACAGGAATGTTGCAGTCGATATTTGGAGTGCACTCGATGATTGGCAGTCTAGATATGCATCGTCTCGCACGAAGGGGCCTAGACTTTCACAGACCCCGTAATGAGACGCCACTGTTTGTCACTTCTACAGACCTGCCTACCCCAAAAACTTCCTGTCAGTAATCCATCTTCCCATTTACACTGATTTTCAGGAATATACGCTTCCTGTCAGTAATGCAGAACCACCATGTCAGATATTGTCACCGAGGGGGGGGGTAGCGATGGACATTACATTACACTGGACCAAAACCATTAGTTACGCTGTCATCAACACCACCTACACTCTAGCCTACTCAACTCTAGTATGATAAATGATAGACGGGGGAGGGGGGTAGCGATGGACCAAAACCATTACATTACACTGTCATCGACATCGCCTAGACTGTAGGAACTGTATGATAGGCTGTAAATGATACACTAAACTCCTCAATAAATACACTAACTTAGTCTTAGTACAGTCAGTTGGCCTAACACTACAAGTACAACACTCACTACATTTTTGCATTACACATTTCTTTTGGGTTGGCGGTGGCGTCGTTTCGCTGTCAGCCATCATTTCGTGCCGAGTGACTTCGTTTTGTTTGATCGCGGAAATGCGAATTTGTCATAACGCTGTTTCCTATTGGTTACATCACGACCTGACTCAGCGAATGAAAAACTATGTCACAACATGCTGCATACATATGCTGCCACCTGTTGAATATAGTGGAACCTAAATTTGAGTGATTGCCCAACATGGTCACAGTCCGTAATATTTTCATCCCTCACCGTAATACCGTAATTTGAGGTGACTTTCCGGAATGATTCCGGACAATCCGGAATGGTAGGCAGGACTGCTTCTACATACCCTGAGGACATTCACTATTCTCACAGTGACAACAACGATTGGCTACCCTCAATCAGCGTAACCGATGAAATTGACTCTCATGCTTTAACTATCAAATAAGAAGAACGGTACGTACGAACGTGTTGACAGACCAGAACTACAAATATATAAGAGCATGCACATCCGCAATGCGTCTGTTTGGATGTACCGGGGCAATGTATTTTTCCAACGGACTCTCCGCAACGTTAACTCATTTCGGTATTGTTATAATAGTAAGTTTATTGACTAAGCCAACCAAACATTATATTGATGCTATATAGTTGCCGTAACTGTAATAATATGGAAAGTGAAAGGTTGTCATCCTAATACAGTGTTGCTACTTTCAGTTTACAGTGAAATTAATTTTATATAATTTATATATATATATATATATTAAAGATAGGGCCTACCATCTTCTATGTAATGCCGACTATATAATATTAAGTTATGGTATTTTCACCCAATGGTTACTAATGAGCGGACGAGTAGGCATTCATCTATTTGGATAATCTCCAAAAATGTTGCTATTATTAAATTGTTCTAGGAAATAACACATATTAATAATTATATTACAGTATGATTTCCGTCATGTCCGCAAAGAAACAAAATAGTAGGTATCATTTATTCAGTATGGCCTAACATAGTATTGAACGTATAAAAGCAAGCGGTCTTAAGTTATGTATGATAGTTCGTGTGTTAAGTAAATATAAAATAACGTTAATATAATCCTTTCATTATGTGCGGTTGGATTTGAGAAAAAAAACTATAATTACCGTATGTGTAATATCAAGTGAAATTCATTAAGCATTTAACATTCTGGAAGGAAACAAACTAATTGTCATACAAAATTATATGTTCTCTCATTTACAACATAAACCTACAGTGTACAAAGATAAACTAAAATATATATTCGGTTCAAGCAGACTAATGGCTAACTGAGGTGATCCTCATAAACTGGGTCATACATAACTAAAACTGTAACTAGATCTTTAAGTTTAAGTATTTTGGAGCGACGGAAAAATATATATGATCATGGTAATCAAGGTAACAGATAATTCGTATAGGTTTTTTTCTGTAACACATATGAAGGTTGAAGTCACTGTTGAGTCTGACCCTGTTGGACAAAAAAATCTACGTAATCGAAATGAAACGATTCATTCAGTTTCAGACCAGCTGGTCGTACATTGGTTGACGGAAAGTCAAATGGTACTCAAATCGCTGTTGTGGCATCTGTTGTTCTCCTCTTGTTTCCTCTATGCCAGGGTTAGGCTGGCCTCGATACTGATCCTCGATTTATGTTTTCTATTCTTTTTCTCCCCCTCATAGTTGTACTGAGGTCTTCACCAACCGTTTCCACTCACCTCTATTTTTCACACCTATTCTCCATTCTTCCACCAGTCCCTCCAATTATCTCTTCACGCCATCTGTCATCTCTTAAGGCACGTCCCGTGGTTGTCATTTAATTTAATCATATATATATATATATATATACATAATGTGGTTTGGAAATATAACCGAATTTATATACTTCATCTACTATATAGGACAAACATAAAACTGTGCTTAATTTTTCACACACTTACATACCACATTCATTATTTACGGTGATCGTGAACTCTCCGATTACGCTGAAGACAAATAGCGGTTGCATCAGTACATAGGAGATAGTAGGTAGCTAGTAGAGGTAACTGTGGCATTCGTTCCATGAAAGCACCACTAGCTGCAGACGCATACAAGCGATTACAAAATACCTATAAGTTCCATTTTCTATATATGTATTATATAAAAAAAACCAATAATAATCAAACAGGATCTGAGATACACGACTGTCCCGGAGAATTTGTTTGGACGACATGTGGCACCACCTGCAGCAATTATTATATCGATATATTCGGATACTGCAATCTAATACATACGAGACGACGATATGAACCGATATGGTACGTCCGGGAGTGCTTCATATATTGCATCCCGAAGGGCGAGTGTCCGCCTGAATACTTAGCAACTTACTGGTCATTCTGGGATGACTACTGGCAATGCGATACCTGTAATCCTTTTTAGTTATATTTTAAAGAAGTTTGATTTTACCATTAGGACACGAGACTTTCCTTTCGAGTAGGAGGTTACCCGCAAATGAAACGAACGGGATAATATATTTCTTGTATGCCGTATTCACGGAGCCATTGTTTGCGTTGTCGCGTCATTTTTTGAATGTCTTTTCTTGCTGAATTTCAGATATGTCTAAAGGTTGTGTTGCAGCCAGTTGCTACAATACATCAAAAGAAAACGTTAGTTTATTTATATTTCCAAAAGACAGCCTTTTACGCCGTATGTGGATCCAAGAGATGAAACGTAAACGCGCCTGTTGGAATGGTCCGGCTTTACCCGTTAGATAACCAGATCTGTGTGCTGCGTTCATTTCACCGTTGATTGTTTTGACCAAACTTAAACTTCCCCTCGGTTTCAAAGTTCAGCATAGACATTGGCTGCAACACTCCTGACCTAGATTAATACATTGCCTGATCTAGTACTGACCACAATAGCGAAGATAGTATTCACTGTGTGGGGCAATAGGTGCCTTTTTTGAGATTTGTACTTTGTCTGTTCATATTACTACTACTTCTCTCAAAACAACTTTTCTAACAATATATTTGCAGAAGTTTTACAAAATAGGCGTTAATAATTTACCGTATCACATAAATATCTCATCATGCAAGTCTGATGTCTGATGTTCTCGCAGATATGCTTTCGAGAATTACGAAGCTGTCTAATTCGTACGCCACATTTTCCAGATTAATGGAGTCGATGGCTTTCTTGTTGAGATGGCATCACTGTTCATGTGGAGCTGACACTTGGTCGTTCGGAATTTAGACTTGATGCGAGCAAACGCTAAAACGACCTTCCTATGGGATAGACCGTGGGTGGCAGACACATTAAGGGTTCCGTCACTCTGGAGTAGAACGACAGGTACTTCTAAAAAGTATCTCTTTTTAGCAACTCTGTGACGGCAGGGGAGAGTGGGTAACAACACTAGAACAACTGTCTTCTCGCTGTTGAATATGTTGCAGCCGATGTCGGGATGGCGTTCTTGAAACCACATTATATATATTCTTATTCAAATTTATGTATCTTGACTAAATCAATAAATCAGTCTTGAACTGTGATTATTTTATTAGTTGCCTTGCAAAATGCATTTTACTGTTCCGCTGCCAACTCAACTAAAGTTCCTATTAAGGCTATATGTATATATATATATATATATATATATATATATATACTGGTCTAGATAAGACAATCATATGCTGTAGGTAACATGTGATTTTTGTATATATATTACTTTAAGTTCGACTTTTTTCTAGGAGCTTCCCTAGGGTTCCATCAACGAGAAAGAGCGTGTCATCAAATTCAGGATAAATAGCATTTACATGTGTATTATTATATTTTCACGCTGCATTCTGGTTGGCACCTGGTCGGTCCAGTTGATTTGTTTGTTTTTAAGTCATGAAGTAATCCGGCAACTCTTTTTGTTGTTATGGTGATGTGTTTCATACTAATAATCGAATGATATGTCTGTGTATACATTGATGAATGTTGCTTGTGCATTGTGCACCACACAATTTTGTATATATATATATATGATTGTCACATGGATAAAATATTTTTACTCTTATTGTCATAGCAATGTGCAAAATATTACGACATAATTATATATATATATTATTAATTATGTTGTCATATTTTGCACATTCCTATGACAATAAGAGTAAAATTATTTTATCCATGTGACAGTAATACAAAATATAACGTACACAATGCACATTAATTGAAAAGTGTATATTCCTTTATATAGTTGGATTGGTTCTAGTAATGAAACAAATATACTGTAGGCATAGTTACATATACACTACCAAAGTATGCAATTCACATACACTACATTAATTCATGGATATTTAGTGCATACCATACTTTTGTTTTCAAATAATTTAAATTGTGGTAATTATAATATAATGCATGTGTACAATGATCATGTCATATAATTGGGGTATGTTTAATACACACTGTACACATGTTTTCAAATGTTTTATTAAATAAATAGGATTACCATTATGCACCATTACTGAGACTCTTTCACTTTACTAACTGAGCAAACTGCAGCCCAATTACCATGTGATATTTACTTATTTAATTATAGTATTCATGTGTACATTTCTGAATGTCTGCATGGGAATAAGTAAGCAAAAGTCCAGTAAATTCGAGCTCAGCAGTAAACATGCCAAATGGGTAAGTGAGTGAATGAATATATAATCATTCTTGCAATATTTTATTCACTACACATTATGTTATACATCTATAACAACACATTTATTATTTTTTGCTAAAAATATTTTAAATTAACTTTAAACAAATCTCAATTATTTTAGAACCAAATATGTGTTTTGGCAGTTTGTAGATTATGTGTGCTGAATACAATTTACAACACATTAGTTGGCTAACATTAATATCTATTTCCACATATATCCTTCTTCCAAATGAACAACATTCTAATAATTTTACACCCATCCCGTCGCAAATATTCATAATAAAGCTTGAAGACCGCGATTTGCGCATGTTTTAGAATTTTAATATATAAATGCAAAGGTAATTGTTGTTCCACATTGCTCCTATTTGCTTCGTGTTTACAATGTGTTAAGATACCAGTATGGCAACATTTACCATTAATAGATTTCGCGACTGTCCTAATCAGTATCAGTCGAAATTTAACGCTAAATAATATAATCTGGATGAACATACGTATACGTAGGGCCCTGCCTACCTGTTCGTAAAATTAGTTTTTGTACGTATAGCCCTGCCTACCTATTCGTAAAATTAGTCTGTGTATGCATAGCTCCTTGCTAACATATAACAAGCCCTGACGTCTCCCCACGAAAAAAAAATTAAACGCTCGTGACACATGTGTCAAACGCTCCTTGAACTAGCGACCAATCACGAACGCGCTGGGCGTGGTTTAAAAGCGTCTGTTAGTTTTTCATAAGTGAATGACGCTTACGGGGTTCGTTTTGCAAGTTGTTCCCCTACGACAATTTAATATGTGGACCACAAACGTTTTAACCATTTAGTCCGCGATTGTATGTTAAGCTACCACCATGTACGCATGACATATTTGAAATAGATAAAACGCTAAATATGAGAGTCTTGTTTATGTAGTCACAAACATCGTTAGCAATATATGGTATGATTGGTGGCATAATTGACTTGTTTCAATAACTGATTCTTGACAGATATGTTACATCTACGGATGATTATTAATAGGAGCCGTGCAGCACGACAAACCCAGGTTATGGAAGAGATCCACACGCAATCACATAAACAAGCACATACACACGCACACTCATGGTTTACGTGCATCCATGCATGCATGCATGCGTACGTCTATACATAAATACATACGAACGTACATATTTATATAAACGTGCACACGTTCCGCTTCTACGAGGTTGTGCGTGCGGGCCTGCATTTATGCTTGCCTGTATGTACACTATTATTCTGTAATTCCGAATTTTAGAATATTTAGCATCAATTATTGTCGATGACCGGCGAAGGAGAGTTTAACTTGGCAGTCACTATGACCTATAGAATGTTCCAAATACTCTCACTGTAACATGGAATGTGCACTGCTTAACATCTGTTTTTGGTAAACCGTCTTGTTTCCGAGTTACGGTGTCATCTTCATCACACTTAACGCGTTATTGACGACGTCGTCGTGCGTGGTGGTGTCACTTTAATCGAGTGATAATAAATTATAGAGGAGAAGGGCCCTATGCATTTTATGACTTCATGCAATAAACCCTGTATATATATATATATATATATATTATATTTAACACAAATGTTAATGTGAGCGAGAAGTTGTGTTCCGTTGAACGTCAGTAAAACCGTTCAAATTTATGTCATAACACATACGAGTTTGCGCCCGGTGCGAATACAAACGCGAAACCGTCTTCCGCGTCTATGCGTAAGTGGCGCCGCGCCATCAGGAGGAGGGACATTTTGCCAGAACGGTAACGACATCTACTGAATGTTTAAAACATGTGCAAAAAACAAACGAATCTCTTCTACCATCTGAATGTAATTTGCTACAAAGAACCCACTAATAACCATCCTTAGATGTAAGTTACATTTCATCAATCAGTTCTTAAAACAAGGCACTTATGCGACCAATCGCAACATAGGTATTTCTAACAGGAAATGGGACCAGATGAACAAAATTCCCATATTTAGCGTATTAGGCTTTGCTATGGCAAGAATGTCTTGCACATATGGTGGTAGTTTAATATAAAACCGCTACTAAATAATTAGTGGTATATGGCGTGACGTCGCTTGTCGTAATACATGTTGAAATTTATTTCGTAATCAGATGCATAGGCGTCTGAATCGACGGTGCAGTTAAAGAGTTTTGGTGAGCCTCAGCCCCCTCTCCCCGGTCGGACGCCTATGTAATATGTATGGGTTGTTCCATACACACACACACACATACACACAGACACACACAGACACACACACACACACACACACACACACACACACACACACACACACACACACACACACACACACACACACACACACACACACACACACAACACTCTCACACACACTTAAAAACATTTCTGTCGCGCACCCTCGAAGTGTGGCAGTTATAAAACGACGCTGACAACTATTTTCCCGCTATAAACATTTCCTTTTTCTCCCCCTTTTGTCCTTTCTATTCAAGTCAGGTGGTTCGTCGTCCCTCACACGCGGTGTGTCGAGGCTTAGACCCATCGTAGTAGATAACTGTGTAGGTTCGTTTGAGCAATGGTGATGACATGTTTCTTCTTCCGTGAATAATATCTGTCATCAAACACCTTAATGACTGGACCTGCGCATGTCCCCTCCACTGCATCACTGTTGGCTCAACAGCATTCGTCTACGGCGATGGACGAGAAGTAACATTACCGGAGGAAAAACGCTTATTAGATATCGGAAAGTATTCTTTCTCACACGGGAATGAATGGTACAGATACATAGTTAGTCCGAGGCGCCGAGATCCTTTCGCCTCTTTCTACGTTCAGTCGTTTCCATGAACCATTTTTCTGTGAAGTACCAGTTGGCAGTGTATTTCAGAAAACACTAAGATAGATATTTATAGTAATTTACTTACATGCTATGCATGGCTTTTCTGAAGGATTTTCTTACCCGAAACTATTGAATGGTGACCAACTCATCAGATGGCGCCTCTGTGAATGGTATTCTTTAAATGTACGCGTGTATGATTGCACGCATGCATGCCTGCCTGCCACCCAGCCTACCTGCCTACCTGCCAGTCTGATTGCATGAGCGTGTGCTTGTGTGTCCTGATCGGAATGTGTTTTGGTTGTTTGTTCGTGCATGTGTATGCGTTTGTTAGTGTGATTATGATAGTTCTTGTTGGACTGCTCGACTATGGTGATAATTTCAACAACAAAAACAAAATTACTATAAATAACCACGTGTACTCTAAATAATCAATGTAGAAATAAACAACTGTGTATTTATTCGTACAAGTTTCCCATTCCAAACGATGATCGTAATATCAATAGCGAAAATAGCAATCAGTTATCTTGACAGAAGGTACGTACTGAACAGAATGTTCGCATTATATCCTTCTTGTGCTAACACAATTTGTTATATTACCCTGTTGTTACAGCAATATCGAATTACAGCTGAAAGGGTTCGTACATGAGCAATTTGCCAAGGTAAGTGGACCGGAACTGCTGTGGCTATCTCGAAGGACAGTCTTCCGGTGTTATGCATCTCCCTCTGTGGAAAATGGGATAGTCGCTAGGACACTCGCATCTGGCAACGCACACCAGGGTGCATATCGGGTTGCGGTCTATGCACGTGGCAGTGCACACGTGTCCGCAGACGTTCCATTTCTGTCCAAAAGGACAACGCGCTATAACAGAAATACATCAATCCAAATCACGGTATTCGTTGCGGTTAGCTTCGCTGTAAGGTAATCAGTTGATAAGATGGTATGATTGCTGTGAAATGCGCGTGTGTGGGGGGGGGGAGTAGGTGGATACTAGTTTAAGTTGTTGCCTGATAACAGTGAAAGTGTTATTTTATTATAGACACAACGTAAGGGTGTGATTTAAGTAAATATATTTTAAATGATAAATGATCATTCTCATGTGTAAGTATCGAATATTACGTATGCTATATGAATTTCGACAGAAAATCGAGGATTGTACGAAACTCATTAACACGATGTAGATGCCCGTACGACATCATCAATTCCCGTACGACACCATCATTATCAACTAACTGTGCAGAGCTCTCAGAATAAAACACTATCAATCGGTATGTTCTTTTGAACAAATATTTACGACAAACATACAAAAATTTTAACATTAATTGTAAAGTATACATCGACTGTGTAGATACGCATTGGTACAACACACAGTAGCATAGCGAATGTCTGTACATCACTGTGTGTGTTGCGGCACTGGAGAGTTGTCATTAACGACTCACAGACAGGACAGCAGATACTGACGCCGTCGGTTGGGTCGATCTTGCATTCATATCCAGCTTTACAGTTTTCCCTGGTCGGACCGCGACCACATAAAACTAGTTCACCAATGCTGTTTATCAGCGGTGTTCCGTACTTGCAATGTTCACCGGCTTCTGGAATGAGATAGAAAATGTGGATGTGAACACAAATTAAAAGATACTGCCAACTTGCGACGATAGCACATTATCATTTTGTACTATGCCTAATGTACAATCAAGCCTCACTTAAAGGCGTTATATGTTTTTCGTTGGATGATCTGTTGGTATATTTATTATTGTACAACTGTTGATTGTGAATTTACTGCAGCAATGAATAATAAAACATAATTTGCCATCAAATAATCAAAATAATTGGGAATTTGTATTCCTCAAACAACCCAGTAAGACACATATCAATTATCCAATGAAAATCTGTTCAATGTGAAACGTAGCAATTATTGCATTACCTGCCATTGACGGGATATTCAACATTACGACAGCTGCGGTCGTAAGCAGGAGAAGAACCGCCATTGTCTTCTGTGATGGAACGTCTGAAAACGATAGTGGTGATATTAGAAAAACCAATGTTCGGTACTCCATACCGCTTTCTCCGTCAACATTTGTACAATTTATATAATATCTTAGTATTAATCATGCTATTGCACCATTGAACCTACGAATAACGAATATCAACAACAATAAACAGTACTGTATATTTAGCATCCATAAACTATTTCTACGACATTATATCTATATATCAGGTATTATCAGGGTAAGGCATTGCTTGGACTTTTTGTTTGTCCAAGACAACGTTTGGCTCAGGCCACCATCTTTTTAAAAAGCATATTTTATTGGTCTAACTTACAACAGTTTAATGTGTTTACTACTAACTATTTAACTATGAGCCTGGTTTCCAAGGATTTAGGCGCAATAGAATATATCTTATTATTATTATTATAACTATTCAGTAGGTTGTTAGTAGTGGTAAGAGGTCCGCCATCCCCGGAAGTGACCTAAGATCAAAGGCTTTTTCGTTTTTTATAAGTAGAATTCCTACGTTTTTTACAAGTATGATTATAGCAACGTCAAAAGTGATTGATGGGGGTCATGAGAAAGAGGGTGTCGCCATCTACTGAATAAAGAGGAAATAAATAGGGTGAATGACGACCTCTAGTGACTAATCAGGTACTAATTAGGTTCAACCTCTAGTGACTAATCAGGTACTAATTAGGGTGGTTATGAGTAGCGCATTCACTAGAGGGTAGCACTAGCAATAGCTAAAATGTATACCCCTAGTGACTGAAAAGCGTCGATGGTGGTGCGTATAGGCGATTGTGACGGTGTCAGCGCACCAGATGTCGCTATGGACGGAAAGTGGAAGCACCCTTTTACGTGTATAGTGTCCGGCCCTACGGGGTGTGGGAAGACTACTTTCGTTGTACGCCTGTTAAAGTTTGCTTCGTGTATGATTTCGCCGCCACCGGAGAAAATTCTGTGGTGTTACGGCCAGTGGCAGACCGCTTACGACTCTATGGCCGGCGTGGAATTTGTAGACGGTTTGCCGGATCCGTCGCTTCTGGACGCCAAAACGAGGACGCTTCTAGTGCTCGATGACCTTATGTCGGAGACCGATAGTAGCATCACGACTTTGTTTACTAAAAAAAGTCACCACTGCAACGCGTCCGTCGTACAGCTTTTGCAGAATCTCTTTCCGAAAGGGAAAGAAAATCGCACAATCAGTTTAAACGCGCAGTATATGGTCCTCTTCAAGAGTCCCCGGGACGCGGGGCAAGTAGGTCACCTGGCGAAGCAGATGTATCCGGGCAGTGTCAACTACATGGTGGAGGCGTACAAGGATGCCACGTCGGCCGCCTACGGTTACCTCCTGGTGGATCTGAAACAGGAAACGCCGGAAACCATGCGCCTGCGTACGGAAATTTTTCCCGACGACCCCGTTCAGTACGTCTATGTGCCGACGAGACTATAAAAAAGGTGGGGTGCGCCGCGGCCGCCGTCATTCGACAGGATGACAGAGCGCGTGAAGAGGCACATCCTTGCCCTGCAGCTGTTGCGCCGCTACAAGGGGAATACGAATCTGAGAAAGGCGGTAATCACTCACGCGGACGCCGACCTCATCTGCAGTCTGGCCGACTGCGCGTATAACATCCTGCGAGGGAACGTGAAATTGACGCCTAACAACCGAAAAGTGCTGACAAAGTTCAGGAACAATTTGCGCAAGTTAGCGTCGAAAAAAGTGCCCATCAAACGGAAGAGGGCCGTCCTGCAGACGGGTTCGGGCGCGTTTCTGACGGCGCTGCTGGCGCCGTTGGCGAGCACCTTTCTGCCCCTCCTCAGGCAGGCTTTCGGTTGATGCAGCACGCGAAGAAGATGGCGCTGGTAGACCCCCGGTTGGTGGAGCGTCTACTGCCGTTACTATCGCAACCGACCACGACCACGTCGCGTGTGATGAGTAGCCTGGACGGCGATATGAAAGCCGTTCTCGAGCGTGCCGATTTATCCGAAGGCGAAAAGGTGGTGGCGTACAATCAACTGCTGAGTCGTTACAACGCCATGGAGGCGTCTCGCGCGCAGCAGCCGATGCGCGTGTCCGTAGTGAAGAACGAGTCGTCGTCCGATCAGCTGCCGTCGCCGCCGCCGCCGCCACCACCACCACCACCACCTACGTCCGATCAATTGCCGGGGGAGATGGAGAGCGAGGCCGTGAAGAGCGTACCGAAAGTGCTGAAAGAAAAGGCCCGCCTCCTGTTGGCCCGACTGAGGGCCGAACCGCTGATTCGCTGGAACGATCGAGCGGAGCTCGTGTACGCCGGTACGCCTATTGCCGGAAGTAATATGGTAGATCTCGTGAACGATCTCATGCGAACGCGTAAGAGGGCCCCCGCGCCGGTTGGCTGGGAAGCGTTCGGCGACCATATAAGGCGGCTGAACGTCCCTATGGAATTCGTCGGCAACCCCCAGCGTCGGGCGTATATACAGCGCGAGCAGAAGCGAAAGGGGCGCACTCGGTCCGTCGAGCGCGAGCAGAAGCGAAAGGGGCGCACGCGGTCCGTTGAGCGTACGCCGTGGTCCAGCTTTTAGCGTGTCCCGTAGAGGATGCCGCCCGACCGAAGATCAGTACTCGTTGTCGTCGTAGCAGTCGTAATTGCGGCGGTCATCGTCGCCGTCCTCTTGTTCGCCGTATCGTCGTCGCCGCCGCGCCCCCCATGGTGTCCCGGCCGACTCGTGGTGCGCAACGAGACGGCCGGCGGACTCGTGGTGCGCAACGAGAGCGCCAACAACGCGACGGCCTACTGAAGCGCGCCTACTTCGACCCGAAACGGGCAGGCAGTTATGGCGGCGTCGATGCGTTGCGCCGGTCGGCCGCGGTGCCCAAGCCGGCCGTTGGGCGGTGGCTGGCGGCGCAGGACGCCTATACGCTTCACAAGCCGGTTAGGCGCCGATTTAAGCGACGTGGCGTTATCGTGGGCGGTCAAAATCAGCAGTGGCAAGCCGATCTCGTCGACGTGGCTAAACTGAAAAAGCACAACGACGGCATAGCGTTCCTACTGACGGTCATCGACGTCTTCTCGAAGCGGGCGTCGTGCGTTCCGTTGAAGCGCAAATCCGGTCCGGCGCTCGTCGCGGCCTTCGAGGGGCTGCTGGTCGTCGCCACCGCACGTCCTGCAGACCGACAAGGGGACGGAGTTTCTGAACAGGCCCCTTCAGACGCTTTTGAAGGCGCGCGGCGTCCACCATTTCGTGACGCACAACGAGGAGACGAAGGCGAGCGTCGTGGAGCGATTCAATCGTACGCTGAAGACGCGCATGTGGCGGTACTTCACGAAGCATCAGACGCTGAGGTTCGTGGAGCCGTTGCAGGACTTCGTGCGGTCGTACAACAACGCCTATCATCGAAGCATCGGTAGGACGCCGGCGAGCGTCGACGCGTCGAATCAGGAGAGCGTGTGGCAGCGTCTGTACGGTGGCGGAGGGTGTCAAAAAAACAAAAGCAAGCCGAAACTGCGAGCGGGGGATCGCGTACGCATCAGCAAGGCGAAGGGCGTCTTCAAGAAGGGGTACATGCCTAACTGGAGCGAGGAGCTCTTCACCGTCGTAGATTTGCACCCGACCGACCCTCCTGTTTACCGACTGATGGACGACGCCGGCGCGATACTGGACGGCACCTTCTATGGGCTGGAGCTACAAAAAGTGATCGTTGCGAAGGACAAACTATATCGGGTGGAAGCCGTTCTACAGAGACGTCGTCGACGACGCGGTAAGGGCGAAGAGGTGCTCGTCAAATGGTTCGGCTATCCGGCCTCGTTCAATAGCTGGATCGACGCCAAGGAGCTCGTGGATTATAAGGGCTGATGACGACGCGTTGGATGCGCCACGCGGGGTGCTGGCGTCTGCACGAGGCGGGGCTGTGCAACGGCTTTTCGTTTTTTTTTGTAAGGGGACCGTGCTGTATTAGTAGACTGCCGAGGCGAAGGGAGGCGCGCCATCAACACCACCGTCGCCCCCACGCCCGTCGACGAACTCGCTCTATGGTGTGCCTGCGCGGATAAAGGAACGACGCCGTAGCGTCGGACGGCAGTAGCGCGATGTGTACGGACGAGACGACAGCAGCAGCAGCAGTAGCAGCCAATGCAGAAGCCGCCCACCGCCGTCGACTCAGGCGCATTTGTCGCTACACCCGCCGACGCCTCATGCGTCTCTGTGGGTGCGCCCGATGCCGTCGACGCCTCCTCCGTCACGAGCGTTCCTTGGCGTCTCTGCGGCTACGAATGCCCTAAGGCCGAGATCGTCTTCCTGTGCCAGATCGTCGTCCTGTACACGGTGATCGTCGTCAGTATATACAATCTAACGCGCGGCACGGGCGACTCCAATCTGTGGACGGCGCTGCTGAGTAGTTGCCTCGGCTACCTACTGCCGAGTCCGTCTATGATGAGGCGCGATGGCGTCGACGTCTGACTTTTACGTCACGTTGCCGAGCAACGCGTCTATGAAGGTGCACCCCAAAAACACGTTGACGCACTACACGACGAATTTGCCGCAGCGCGTCGACCTGTTGGGCGAGTGGGAATGCGGGCTGGTGTCGCTACAGTATACGCATAGCTGGTACAATGTGAGGCCGGTGGATACCTACTTCTTCGTGGCGTGCGAGAGGGGGGAGGTGGGCTTTTTCACCACCGAGGACGGGGGAAAAATTGCCCGACAGGCCAACATTCCGCACGGCTTTTACAACAACGCCAAAAAGCTGGTGCGCAAAATCAACGAGGCGTTGACGAAACTGTGCACCGACACGGTCAAAGTGCGACTAGTGTACAGCGCCATCACTAATCGGATGACGTTGCTTCTATCGCCGGGCGTCGAAATTAACATGCCGCGGGACGGGCGCCTGAAACAGATACTAGGCTTCGAGTCGGACTATATCGCGAGTTACGGGACGCCCGCGGACGGCAGCGACCTGCCCCCGGGGTACCTGTTCGAGTGCGAGGCGGACCACCCGGTGGACCTGAGCGGCGGCGTCGACACCCTGTTCGTGTACACGGACATCGTGGAGACGCGCATCGTCGGCGACGTATTTGCCCCCCTCATTCGAGCCGTTCCCGTCCACGGTTCGAACGGCAGCATCGTATCGAACATCTTCGACCGCGTCCAATACGCGCCGCTCCTGCGGCGCCAATTCGATTCGATTGAGATAGATATAAGAGACGACCTCGGTCAGTCGATACCATTTGAGAACGGAAAAGTCGTGACGACGCTTCACGTCCGACGCCGCAAGTCGAAACTGTTCTGACGATGACGCGAAACGTGTACGAGGACTACTACACGCGGCAGGTCGGCGGTGGCCTGCCGGTGTTCGTAGGCGCCCGAGCGCAGCGAGGCCACGGACTGGGTAATCTCTTTGGCAGCCTGTTTCGAAGTGCCATGCCGCTTATCAAGAGAGGGGCCATGGCGCTGGGTAAGCGCGCGCTCAAGACGGGCGTGCGCGTGGCGCAGGACGTCGTCGCCGGCGGCAATCTGAAGCAGGCGGTGAAGAGGCGTGCGAGGGAGGCGGGCGCCGACCTTCTCGACGGGCTGCTGAATGCCCCGCCGCCGAAAAAGCGACGACGACGCATAAAGCCGCCCGGCAAGCCGGCGACGGCCAGCAAGAAGAGGCGCCGTCGAAAGAGGCCGAGCGACGACGTATTTCCCGCGTAGTAGTAGTAGCTACATAAGTCCGACCGGCAAGGCGGCACCGGACAGTAAGGGGAGGCGCCGTCGAACGAAGCAGACGTAGTAGGATGGCGTTCGTGCATCGGCAGTCGTGCGAGGGCGTAAAGTCCGAACTGGACCTGTTCAGTGTGCCGACGACGCAGACGAGCATCGAGAGCGGCCAGTGGATCGATCACCAGCCGCTGACGGCCCTCGACGCTGGCGGCCCCCTCGAGTTTCTCATTCCGGGATCCGGAGACGACTATCTGGACCTGTCGTCCGTTAGACTGTACGTGCGCGCCAAGGTGGTGAAGGGGGACGGGACCGCGCTCGCGAACGACAGCGTCGTGGCGCCCGTCAACAATTTCCTGCATTCGATGTTCAGTCAGGTCGACGTGACGCTGAACGGCACGCTCGTGACGCCGTCGTCGAATACGTACCCGTTTCGGGCCTACATCGAGACACTGCTCAGTTACGGACCCGACGCCAAAAAGTCGCAGCTCGAGGCCGACCTGTGGTGCAAGGACACCGCCGGGCGCATGGAGGCAACCAACAACAACAACGGCGGGTTCGCGCATCGGCACGATTTCGTACACGAAAGCCGCGAGTTCGACATGATAGGGCGCCTGCACGTCGACGTGCTCATGCAGAACCGGTGCCTGGTGAACGGCGTCGACCTGAAGATGCGACTGGTGCGCAGCAAGGACGCCTTCGCGCTCATGGGCGACGTCGTCGATCCGGGGTTCAAAATCGTTCTGCTGGAGGCCTACCTGCAGGCGCGCAAGATCAAGTTGAATCCGGCCGTCCAGCTCGGTCACATCAAGGCGCTGACGCACGGGACGGCCAAGTATCCGATGCGCCGCGTCGACTGCAAGGTGTTCTCGATACCGCAGGGTACCGCGTCGCACACGCACGAGAACGTCTATCTGGGGACGCTCCCGCGACGCGTGTTCATGTGCCTGATCGACAACGACGCCTACAACGGGGCCTACGATAAAAACCCGTTCAACGCGAAGCACAACGACATAAACTTCTTCGCCCTCTACGTCGACGGACGCCAGGTGCCGAGCAAGCCGCTGCAGCCGGACTTCGCGCATCGGCGCTACATCCGAAGCTATATGAACCTGTTCGCCGCGACGGGGAAGGCGTACGAGGACGAGGGGTTCGATGTGACGCGCGGCGAGTTCGGCAGCGGCTACACCATATTCGGCTTCGACCTGTCGCCCGACTGCTGCGACAGCGAACACTTCAACGTCGTGCGTACGGGGAACCTGCGCGCTGAGATCCACTTTGTGCACGCGCTCGCCCGGACGGTGAACGTCGTCGTGTACGGGGAGTTCGAGACGGTGCTCGAAATCGACAAGAACCGGAACGTCGTGTACGACTTCTGAGATGGACACGTTTCAGCTGATGCGTCGCCTGGCGATCGACGCGTACACTAAAAACATCGTCGTCGGCGTCGTGCCCAAAGACGAGCTGCCGGGGCGGCGGCTCACCGCCTACCCGACGGCGTTCGTGTGCAACACCGACGACGGCGACGAACCGGGCGAGCACTGGGTGGCCGTCTACGTGGGAGCCGATCGGCGAGGCGAGTACTTCGATTCGTACGGCCGTCCGCCGCTGCACGCCGACTTCCGCGCCTTCCTGAGCCGCAACTGCGACTCGTGGACGCACAACGACAAGCGACTGCAGAGCGGCGTATCTAACGTGTGCGGACAATATTGCGTCACCTACCTGCTCTTACGGTGCCGCGGAATGCCGCTAAGCGGCTTCCAGTGCCTGTTCGGCCCCGATAGGGTGGCCAACGACTGTCTCGTATTCGACTGGCTAAAGCCTCATTGAACGCTGCCTATTATCGCTTGTTGTTATTATTAGACGACCGAGAATCCGAACCGACTTTGTCGGACCCGCCGGTCGCGGGCTCCACGCCGCGCTAGGCAGGCAAGACCGAAGTAGTGAGGTTGTATTGTTGCGCTATCGCTTGCTATTACCGAAGTTAAATAAAACGCTGAAAACTGTACCGAGTGTTCGCATTTTTATTCGCATACATACATACATACATACATAGACCCCCTAGGTAGGGGTCCCTAGGTAGGGGTCCCTAGGTAGGGGTCCCTACCCCTAGGGAGGGAGGTCCCTCGTTATACGAGTATCGGCGCCGTGGTGACGCCGTCGTCGAGCACGCGCCGTTTGGCGTAGAAGTAGCTCAGCGCCGCGCGCTCCTGAACGTACGTCAGCACGGACGACTCCTTCACTTGGAAGCCGCGGTTCCGGCCGCCGCCGCTCCTTTGGTGGCGCAGCACGTCGAGGAAGGCGTCCTTGTCGACGTCGTTCTGACGCTTGCTCAGCCCCTTCGTACTGTACTTGTCGCCGTCGTCGCCGCCGAAACAGTAGTACGTCTTGCTGCAGAGCGCGACGATTCCGCGGCCGGACCATTCCTCTTTGAAGAGTCCCGGCGTTCGCTTGTCGTACCGGCGCCGACGCGCGCAACACTCGGCGGGCGCGTCCCACGTTCGGCCGGCGAGCCGGCACCGCAAGTACGCCTCCGCGTGCGCGTCGCAGTGTTCCGACGGGAACCACTCGCCGCGGTGTTGAAAGTAGTGTTCGCGCTTGGCCGCCGCCACGAGCTCGTCGAGTTGGCGCCCCGCGAGGCTCAAATACGCCGAGTCCGTGTCCATCGCGCAGTACTGGAACAGGGGACGCGGAATGTAGGTGGCGATAAAGTCGTAATAAAACTCCAGCATGCGCAGTTTGGCGTACTGTAGTACGAAGTAGCCGATCTGGTTGGGCAGCGCGTACCGGACGGTTCGCTTGTTCAGCGCCACCTCGTAGAGGCCGTCGGGGACGACGACGTCGAGCTGACGGAAGCGACGATTATTTATCAGCGTCGAGGCGCCGGCGGCCGTGCAGAACTTGATGTTGCGGTGCAGGTCGACGCGCGTGATCGTCTTCCCGTATGAACTGTTGCCGAGCAGTTTAAACGTGTCGGCGATGATGGCCTTGTCGGGGTCGTCGTCGCCCGCGCGTCGCGCGGCGGAGACCGTGTCGCCGAAGCGGCGAAAGCACGCGACCGGCTCGTACTCGACGATCTGGTAGACGCGCTCGACGACGAGGCCGTGCCGCAGATACCACCGCAGTAGCGGCGTCGCGAGTAGAATCTTGACGCCGAAGAAGCTCCCCACGAGCGTGCGCTGAGGCCGGACGAGGAGGTCGTGCGTTTCGGCGTAGCGACGCATGAACGGGCTGAGATCGTCGCGCTCGATGTAGGCGTTCTTGAAGATCGGCTGCATCTCGGCGAAGGTGTCGCGCAGCGCCGCCGGCACGGCGATGTCGCACTCGACGAGGCCGAACAGCGTGCCGTCGAGCACGGCCTTCAGGATCGTCGACCGCGTCACGGCGCCGTCGCCGGTCCAGCTCCGCGGTGTCGGCGGCGGCGGCGGACTCGTCGCGCGCCACTGGCACTCCCACATCTCGACGACGGCGACGAAGCGGCGAAGGTAGGCCGTGACGGCGGCCGTCTCGGCGTACAGTTGGCTCATCGGCTTACCGTTCACCGCGTTCGTCTCCCTCCCCGTGCACGGACAGCCGTGGAAGAAGCACCCTTGGAACTGGTACGCCGTCCGCGTCGCGCCACACCAGCCGTCGACCCGGTACTTGCCGACGCGCTTCTCGCGCCCGTTGAGCTGGTGACGTATGTGGGCCCCCGTCCGTCCCGCCTCCCACGTCAGCCACTCGACGGCCAGGCGGCCGTAGCGGTGTACGCGCTCCGGACGAAAGGCGTTGTCCGCGCGCCGGCGCGTGTACCACCCCGTCGGCATCTCCTGCGTGATCGCCCATAGATAGAGGCCGTTCGCGTCGAAGCCCACAATAGAGCGACAGGGGCGCGCCGACTCGCCGTACTCCTCGCGCCGAAGGGCGGTCACGCCGGCCTCGTGATAGCGCGCGAAAATGATCGAGGGGCCGCCGACGATCTGCGACTGTAGGAGCCGGTGCAGGTCCTTGTTCGACTCGTTGAAGAGCGTGAAGTGGAGCGACGACGGTAGATCGTTGAAGAGATACAGCAGCGTCAGGCCCGGCACGCTGATGGCGTCCTTGAACATGTCGATGCGGCGCTGCCGATAGAAGGCGAACTGCTTGTCAAGGGCCTCCAGGAACGGCACCACGTCCCTATTGTTATACCACACGAGGTAGTCCCGCAGCGTCGTCATCCCCTCGTCGCGCCATACCCGCGCGCAACCCTCGTAGTCGGCGGCCGAGATGCCTTCGCACTTCAGGCGGCTGTAGAAGGCCTCGCGCGGTGGCAGCCGGGTCTCGGCCAGTTTACGTGGGTCGTCGAGGTACTCGTAGGGGAAGTGCCCCTTCGTCGCCTCGCAGCCGTAGGCCTTCAGAAACCGGTCGTAGCTGACGCCGGGGGCCAGGTAGTTGGTGATGTCCAGGAACTTGAGCGTCGCCGTCGTCAGGCACATGAAATTGTTCTGACGCTTGATCGTGAACGCCGACGAGATGTCCTGCGCGGCGTCGGTCATGAACAGGGGCGTCAGATATTTCTTAACGACGTTCAAGTCGTACTTTCCCGAATTGAAGCCGAGGACGGGGAGGCGGCGCAGGTGCTGCCACAGACGGTCGCCGAGCGCCGTGTACGGGCTCTTATCGAGCTCCGCCACCGTTGCGTGTGCCCGCCATTCGGCGTCGAGCGCGTCGATCGCCTCGAAGGTCGCGTCGAACGACGGCCGCAGTGCCGCGCACGCCGCCTCGCTCATGGCCTCCAGGGCGTCGATCAGGCGCTTCGCGAGGTCGCCCGAATCGCCGGACGTCACGAAGCAGCGCGCCGACTCGTGTCCGGGGACGTTCGAGGCGACACTCACGCTGAGTAGCTCGTGTCGCGCTATCCACCGGCGTTTGGCGCTGTCCGCCGGCAGATCGTGATCGTCGAAGGAGCACTCAAAATCGTATGTCGCCCTGTACGGATAGTAGCGCAGGCGTTCGTCCACGTAGACGCCCTCGTCCTCCAGCTGCTGAAACACGGACGGCGTCGGATGGTAGACGCCGCCGGGAAAGACGTGGCGAACGCCGCCCTCGCACGTCGCCTCGTGACTCCGCAGCCGACTGGCGGTGCGCCACAGCGAATCGCCGCACTTGCCGCATCGATACGAACGACAGAACAGCGACACGTCGGCTATGAAGGAATAGTGCGTTCCGAATAGATTGACGCTCATGGTGGCCGGGTAGCGATGGAGGGAGCGGCGGACCACTTCGGCGGTGGCGTCCTCCGCCGCCGACAGCCGATACACGGTCACATTCGTTTCGAAGGCCGCCTCCACCCGGTCGAGTTCGTTCAGCGGGACGCCGGCGAACGCGCAGTAGGGTTGATCGCCGTAGTCGGCGTAGAGCCTTAAGGCGGCGGCCGTCAAATCGTCAGCGCGAAAGTCGGCGCCCCGATGCAGCGCCAGACAGCGGAAGAGGCACAAGTTGTCGGCATACGGATGCCCGCGGCGATCGTTCACTAGGCTGACGAGGCCCGCGTTGTGGCGCAGATAGGCGGGGAGGGGCTGCTGACGGGCGCATCCGATAGGATGGTGGATGATGGCGTTGAGAAAATACGTAACGTTCGTTACCAACTCGGCGATCCACCCCGAGTCGGGGCGCTGCGCAATCACGTACTGCAGAACGTCGGGCTGACGGGTGGCCTCGAGGAAACGTTCGAATGACGCGGCGTCGGAAACGAGGACGGGCGACTCGAGATAGCGGCCGCAACAGTTACACGAAGAATGGTAGTAACGTAGTCGGCCCGTCTCCCTGTGGCGCAGAATAAACCCGTACGATAAGTTTATTTTAAAGGCACGAGTCTGCGCCTCGAACATCAGTCGTAGTTGGGCGTCGTGCGCGGTCGTAGTCCCGTGACCGGTCAAATGGAAATTATACCTAGATTGAACGGGTCCGCGCTCCACAGACGTACGGATGCTCGCCCAGTAGTCGCGCACGACGCTCTGTAGGTCGTCGTCGGCGTCCCCCTCGACCGGTCGATTTGGGGGCCCCTCAGCGGCGTCTCCGCACAGTCGCAGATGCCGCAACATATTGGGGCGCTGCGCGAACGCTTGATTGCATTTCGGGCATACTACGTGTTCATCGCTGCCGCATGTTTTTAGATGCTGCGACAAATTAAAAAGACGGACGAACGATCGATCGCATTTCGGACACACGTGCATCGTCGGTCTAGGCGGCGCTCTATTAACTACGACGGAGGGGCGTGTAGACGCCCTTTATAAGGCCACCCTAAACCCCGCTAGGGGGGCTTTTCTAAGCGGTGTTCTCTGCTCCGTCAGGTGGCGACACAGACAGGTGGCAGCGCCGCGGGATGCGTTTGGCAGGGGCGCCCAGCGGACAAAGTTTTTGTTCACGTTTTGCGTCAGGTGGCGACACCGACAGGAGGGCAGCGTCGAGGGATACTGTCAGTGGCGGCCTAGTTTTTGTTTACGTTTTGACGCCCGAATACGACGGCAAAGTTTTGTAGTAGAAATTGCGGCTGTCAGCGGCAACGTTTTTGTAGTAGAAATTTCGCCTAAGTTTTTTATTTACGTTTTGTAGTAGCAATTTCGCCCGTCAGGAGCGCCCGAATACGACGGTTTGTAGTAGAAATTTCGGCCGTCAGCGGCTGCCCCCCACGGCAAAGTGTTTTTTTATAGAAATTTCGGCCGTCAGTGGCGCCCGGAGTGTTTTGTGGGCGGCAGCCATTGGTCAGGCATTGAATGACGTGCGGTTTTTTTTGGATGGTAACAACAGAAGGCGGGAATTGATTTTCATACGTTTTATTAAGCAGTCTCGTACTACATCACGACAGTAAGGCTTTATGCCACAGCAGCGTAAATAATAAGGCTCTAACAACGGCCTATAGCAAAATGTTCATCGCTACTAAGTGTTCGGCGGGGACGCTTATGCCACAGCGGAGTAAATAATAACGCTTTAGGAGCGCCACACTATAGGCCGCTGGTAATACTGCACAGCGACCATTCAATTTCCTGCTAATGTTCATCAGCGGCGTACCTACTAATATGCCATAGCAAAATGCAATGTTCAGACTGTAAACAGTAAAGAGGCTTTATGCCACAGCAGAGTAAATAATAAGGCTCTAACAACGGCCTATAGCAAAATGGGGGGCGGGACGCTTATGCCATCATTCAATTTTCCTGCTAATGTTCATCAGCGGCTTTATGCCATAGCGAAATGCACTGTTCATAGCGTTCAGACGTCGAGGCATGCCCTTTTCATCAGGTAATACTGTACGGCGACCTCCAACAGAGCACGGTCGAACGGCGCCGTCCAATCCGTCCCCATGAGCCAGTCGGCTACCTGGCGCAGGAGCGCGCCCTCCGAAGCGCGATCGCCACGCAC
>CM034538.1:35799073-35854689 GCA_020002185.1 Paraescarpia echinospica
CCAGGTGTTTGTGTTTTATGCACATTTCAAAGGTGCCACCAAACTTGGCAAGGCACCAGAAAAATCAGCACTTCTCTGTTGGACAATTTGTAATCCAGCACAACGTTCTCAGGTGGCACTATGAACTCCTGATACAGTTTTCCAGAAAGTCCAATAAGTGTTTTATAAGAAAATTCAATACAGGCAGTTGTTACGTTACATTCAAATATATATATTTTTTTACCTTGTGCCCTATTTACAAAGTAAACATCAACAAAAAGTCATCTTAGGGTGTGAATTCCTCAAAGGCCAGACGTCTCAAGCAGTTCAATTACATAATATTACACAGCTTAATTAGCAGACATTCAGAAAACAATGCCACTTGCTTATTTGGCCAGAAGGTCCAGTCAGTAGACAGATCTGTTAACAGGCTCCGGCTATGGCCTACTCCAGCTAATCACTGTCGTCATACTTCATTAGGGTCAATGACAACATAGTCACTTGTGTTTAATTAGCTGAAGTAAACAAAAAACGATTGATGAATCACCCTGCTGCAATGTTATTGGTTCATTTTCATTCAGATTTTCAAATTAAGGCTTAACTACTGGCATACGCACCCCACCCCCCTTATAAGACATGTGTTCCGTCACAGTGATTTTGACTTGCAGACTGATGAGAAGTCTGTAATATCCAAAAACGGTTTGTCCCATTCAACTGTAGTTTTGCCATACACGTATTTTCAGTAATCGTTTCAAGATATTTGAAGTAAAACGCATCCTCCGACATTGTGCAATGACTATAGCGTGCTTTCGTTGTCAGGCTCTCTACTTGGGCTCAGCACACTGTCAGTTTTCCCATTGGCGACCATGTTAATGTTTTGTGTGATTATAAGAAAACGTGACCTATAAAGTTTCTTAAACTTCCCACCTGCTGTTATTATCATCTCATTGACATGCTGGTCGATTTTAGTCAAAATCTAATATCTCTAGCTCTTGCAAAATGCCTGTATGTATGACACCCGTCAATATTTACAAATGCATGCAGGCAGTAATCCGGCTAAAGTGTCAACTAGCCAAATTGCTGCCAGATACCCTTCCGCTTAGTAAAATCAGCTAGAAAGACACCATTTTACTGTCAACAACTGCTACAATCACATCAAGAAATCTGACTACTCAAATGCACTTATGTCAGAGCAAGTGAACATTGTAAAAAATAATTTCTCAAAAATATAATGCACTTTTTTTCGTCTGTAATCAAGCAGGAAGTCCAACAGTGTGCTGACCCCAAATAGGCATGATGATTTTGCAGAAAAATGTTGAAAACAACACACTTTACAGGCACCAATGTTACAAGCACTCTGCAATTTTAATTTTTGTAATCCCTCCAGGTGTTTGTGTTTTATGCACATTTAAAAGGTGCCACCAAACTTGGCTAGGCACCAGAAAAATCAGCACTTCGCTGTTGGACAATTTGTAATCCAACACAACGTTCTCAGGTGGCACTATGAACTCCTGATACAGTTTTCCAGAAAGTCCAATAAGTGTTTTATAAGAAAATTCAATACAGGCAGTTGTTACGTTACATTCAAATATATATATATATTTTTTACCTTGTGCCCTATTTACAAAGGTAAACATCAACAAAAAGTCATCTTAGGATGTGAATTCCTCAAAGGCCAGACGTCTCAAGCAGTTCAATTACATAATATTACGCAGCTTAATTAGCAGACATTCAGAAAACAATGCCACTTGCTTAATTGGCCAGAAGGTCCAGACAGTAGACAGATCTGATAACAGGCTCAGGCTATGGCCTACTCCAGCTAATCACTGTCGTCATACTTCATTAGGGTCAATGACAACATATTCACTTGTGTTTAATTAGCTGAAGTAAACAAAAAACGATTGATGAATCACCCTGCTGCAATGTTATTGGTTCATTTTCATTCAGATTTTCAAATTGAGGCTTAACTACTGGCATACGCACCCCACCCCTCTTATAAGACATGTGTTCCGTCACAGTGATTTTGACTTGCAGACTGATGAGAAGTCTGTAATATCCAAAAACGGTTTGTCCCATTCAACTGTAGTTTTGCCATATACGTATTTTCAGTAATTGTTTCAAGATATTTGAAGTAAAACGCGTCCTCCGACATTGTGCAATGACTATAGCGTGCTTTCGTTGCCAGGCTCTCTACTTGGGCTCAGCACACTGTCAGTTTTCCCATTGGCGACCATGTTAATGTTTTGTGTGATTATAAGAAAACGTTATATATAAAGTTTCTTAAACTTCCCACCTGCCGTTATTATCATCTCTTTGACAAGCTGGTCGATTTTAGTCAAAATCTATTATCTCTAGCTCTTGCAAAATGCCTGTATGTATGACACCCGTCAATATTTACAAATGCATGCAGGCAGTAATCCGGCTAAAGTGTCAACTAGCCAAATTGCTGCCAGATATCCTTCCGTTTGGTAAAATCAGCTAGAAAAACACCATTTTACTGTCAACAGCCGCTACAATCACAATTAGAAATCTGACTACTCAAATGCACTTATGTCAGAGCAAGTGAACATTGTAAAAAATCATTTAAAAAAAATATAATGCACTTTTTTTCGTCTGTAATCAAGCAGGAAGTCAAACAGTGTGCTGACCCCAAATAGGCATGGTGATTTTGGAGAAAAATGTTGAAAACAAGACAAGTTACAGGCACCAAAGTTACAAGCACTCTGCAATTTTAATTTTTGTAATCCCTCCAGGTGTTTGTGTTTTATGCACATTTCAAAGGTGCCACCAAACTTGGCAAGGCACCAGAAAAATCAGCACTTCGCTGTTGGACAATTTGTAATCCAGCACAACGTTCTCAGGTGGCACTATGAACTCCTGATACAGTTTTCCAGAAAGTCCAATAAGTGTTTTATAAGAAAATTCAATACAGGCAGTTGTTACGTTACATTCAAATATATATATATTTTTTACCTTGTGCCCTATTTACAAAGGTAAACATCAACAAAAAGTCATCTTAGGGTGTGAATTCCTCAAAGGCCAGACGTCTCAAGCAGTTCAATTACATAATATTACACAGCTTAATTAGCAGACATTCAGAAAACAATGCCACTTGCTTATTTGGCCAGAAGGTCCAGTCAGTAGACAGATCTGTTAACAGGCTCCGGCTATGGCCTACTCCAGCTAATCACTGTCGTCATACTTCATTAGGGTCAATGACAACATAGTCACTTGTGTTTAATTAGCTGAAGTAAACAAAAAACGATTGATGAATCACCCTGCTGCAATGTTATTGGTTCATTTTCATTCAGATTTTCAAATTAAGGCTTAACTACTGGCATACGCACCCCACCCCCCTTATAAGACATGTGTTCCGTCACAGTGATTTTGACTTGCAGACTGATGAGAAGTCTGTAATATCCAAAAACGGTTTGTCCCATTCAACTGTAGTTTTGCCATACACGTATTTTCAGTAATTGTTTCAAGATATTTGAAGTAAAACGCGTCCTCCGACATTGTGCAATGACTATAGCGTGCTTTCGTTGCCAGGCTCTCTACTTGGGCTCAGCACACTGTCAGTTTTCCCATTGGCGACCTTGTTAATGTTTTGTGTGATTATAAGAAAACGTGACCTATAAAGTTTCTTAAACTTCCCACCTGCTGTTATTATCATCTCGTCGTTGACATGCTAGTCGATATTAGCCAAAATCTAATATCTCTAGCTCTTGCAAAATGCCTGTATGTATGACACCCGTCAATATTTACAAATGCATGCAGGCAGTAATCCGGCTAAAGTGTCAACTAGCCAAATTGCTGCCAGATACCCTTCCGCTTAGTAAAATCAGCTAGAAAGACACCATTTTACTGTCAACAACTGCTACAATCACATCAAGAAATCTGACTACTCAAATGCACTTATGTCAGAGCAAGTGAACATTGTAAAAAATAATTTCTCAAAAATATAATGCACTTTTTTTCGTCTGTAATCAAGCAGGAAGTCCAACAGTGTGCTGACCCCAAATAGGCATGATTTTGCAGAAAAATGTTGAAAACAACACACTTTACAGGCACCAATGTTACAAGCACTCTGCAATTTTAATTTTTGTAATCCCTCCAGGTGTTTGTGTTTTATGCACATTTCAAAGGTACCACCAAACTTGGCAAGGCACCAGAAAAATCAGCACTTCGCTGTTGGACAATTTGTAATCCAGCACAACGTTCTCAGGTGGCACTATGAACTCCTGATACAGTTTTCCAGAAAGTCCAATAAGTGTTTTATAAGAAAATTCAATACAGGCAGTTGTTACGTTACATTCAAATATATATTGATTTGTTTACCTTGTGCCCTATTTACAAAGGTAAACATCAACAAAAAGTCATCTTATGGTGTGAATTCCTCAAAGGCCAGACGTCTCAAGCAGTTCAATTACATAATATTACACAGTTTAATTAGCAGACATTCAGAAAACAATGCCACTTGCTTAATTGGCCAGAAGATCCAGTCACTAGACAGATCTGATAACAGGCTCCGGCTATGGCCTACTCCAGCTAATCACTGTCGTCATACTTCATTAGGGTCAATGACAACATATTCACTTGTGTTTAATTAGCTGAAGTAAACAAAAAACGATTGAAGAATCACCCTGCTGCAATGTTATTGGTTCAGTTTCATTCAGATTTTCAAATTGAGGCTTAACTACTGGCATACGCACCCCACCCACCTTATAAGACATGTGTTCCGTCACAGTGATTTTGACTTGCAGACTGATGAGAAGTCTGTAATATCCAAAAACGGTTTGTCCCATTCAACTGTAGTTTTGCCATACACGTATTTTCAGTAATTGTTTCAAGATATTTGAAGTAAAACGCGTCCTCCGACATTGTGCAATGACTATAGCGTGCTTTCGTTGCCAGGCTCTCTACTTAAATAGGCATGGTGATTTTGGAGAATTTTTTTTAAAACAACACACTTTACAGGCACCAATGTTACAAGCACTCTGCAATTTAAATTTTTGTAATCCCTCCAGGTGTTTGTGTTTTATGCACATTTCAAAGGTGCCACCAAACTTGGCAAGGCACCAGAAAAATCAGCACTTCGCTGGTGGACAATTTGTAATCCAGCACAACGTTCTCAGGTGGCACTATGAACTCCTGATACAGTTTTCCAGAAAGTCCAATAAGTGTTTTATAAGAAAATTTAATACAGGCAGTTGTTACGTTACATTCAAATATATATATTGATTTTTTTACCTTGTGCCCTATTTACAAAGGTAAACATCAACAAAAAGTCATCTTAGGGTGTGAATTCCTCAAAGGCCAGACGTCTCAAGCAGTTCAATTACATAATATTACACAGTTTAATTAGCAGACATTCAGAAAACAATACCACTTGCTTAATTGGCCAGAAGGTCCAGTCAGTAGACAGATCTGATAACTAGCTCCGGCTATGGCCTACTCCAGCTAATCACTGTCGTCATACTTCATTAGGGTCAATGACAACATATTCACTTGTGTTTAATTAGCTGAAGTAAACAAAAAACGATTGATGAATCACCCTGCTGCAATGTTATTGGTTCAGTTTCATTCAGATTTTCAAATTGAGGCTTAACTACTGGCATACGCACCCCACCCCCCTTATAAGACATGTGTTCCGTCACAGTGATTTTGACTTGCAGACTGATGAGAAGTCTGTAATATCCAAAAACGGTTTGTCCCATTCAACTGTAGTTTTGCCATACACGTATTTTCAGTAACTGTTTCAAGATATTTGAAGTAAAACGCGTCCTCCGACATTGTGCAATGACTATAGCGTGCTTTCGTTGCCAGGCTCTCTACTTGGGCTCAGCACAATGTCAGTTTTCCCATTGGCGACCATGTTAATGTTTTGTATGATTATAAGAAAACGTGACCTGTAAAGTTTCTTAAACTTCCCACCTGCTGTTATTATCATCTCTTTGACAAGCTGGTCGATTTTAGTCAAAATCTATTATCTCTAGCTCTTGCAAAATGCCTGTATGTATGACACCCGTCAATATTTACAAATGCATGCAGGCAGTAATCCGGCTAAAGTGTCAACTAGCCAAATTGCTGCCAGATACCCTTCCGCTTAGTAAAATCAGCTAGATAGACACCATTTTACTGTCAACAGCTGCTACAATCACATGTAGAAATCTGACTACTCAAATGCACTTATGTCAGAGCAAGTGAACATTGTAAAAAATAATTTCTCAAAAATATAATGCACTTTTTTTCGTCTGTAATCAAGCAGGAAGTCCAACAGTGTGCTGACCCCAAATAGGCATGATGATTTTGCAGAAAAATTTTGAAAACAACACACTTTACAGGCACCAATGTTACAAGCACTCTGCAATTTTAATTTTTGTAATCCCTCCAGATGTTTGTGTTTTATGCACATTTCAAAGGTGCCACCAAACTTGGCTAGGCACCAGAAAAATCAGCACTTCGCTGTTGGACAATTTGTAATCCAACACAACGTTCTCAGGTGGCACTATGAACTCCTGATACAGTTTTCCAGAAAGTCCAATAAGTGTTTTATAAGAAAATTCAATACAGGCAGTTGTTACGTTACATTCAAATATATATATATATTTTTTTACCTTGTGCCCTATTTACAAAGGTAAACATCAACAAAAAGTCATCTTAGGGTGTGAATTCCTCAAAGGCCAGACGTCTCAAGCAGTTCAATTACAAAATATTACACAGTTTAATTAGCAGACATTCAGAAAACAATGCCACTTGCTTAATTGGCCAGAAGGTCCAGTCAGTAGACAGATCTGATAACAAGCTCCGGCTATGGCTTACTCCAGCTAATCACTGTCGTCATACTTCATTAGGGTCAATGACAACATATTCACTTGTGTTTAATTAGCTGAAGTAAACAAAAAACGATTGATGAATCACCCTGCTGCAATGTTATTGGTTCATTTTCATTCAGATTTTCAAATTGAGGCTTAACTACTGGCATACGCACCCCACCCCCCTTATAAGACATGTGTTCCGTCACTGTGATTTTGACTTGCAGACTGATGAGAAGTCTGTAATATCCAAAAACGGTTTGTCCCATTCAACTGTAGTTTTGCCATACACGTATTTTCAGTAATTGTTTCAAGATATTTGAAGTAAAACGCATCCTCCGACATTGTGCAATGACTATAGCGTGCTTTCGTTGCCAGGCTCTCTACTTAAATAGGCATGGTGATTTTGGAGAAAAATTTTGAAAACAACACACTTTACAGGCACCAATGTTACAAGCACTCTGCAATTTTAATTTTTGTAATCCCTCCAGATGTTTGTGTTTTATGCACATTTCAAAGGTGCCACCAAACTTGGCTAGGCACCAGAAAAATCAGCACTTCGCTGTTGGACAATTTGTAATCCAACACAACGTTCTCAGGTGGCACTATGAACTCCTGATACAGTTTTCCAGAAAGTCCAATAAGTGTTTTATAAGAAAATTCAATACAGGCAGTTGTTACGTTACATTCAAATATATATATTGATTTTTTTACCTTGTGCCCTATTTACAAAGGTAAACATCAACAAAAAGTCATCTTAGGGTGTGAATTCCTCAAAGGCCAGACGTCTCAAGCAGTTCAATTACAAAATATTACACAGTTTAATTAGCAGACATTCAGAAAACAATGCCACTTGCTTAATTGGCCAGAAGGTCCAGTCAGTAGACAAATCTGATAACAGGCTCTGGCTATGGCCTACTCCAGCTAATCACTGTCGTCATACTTCATTAGGGTCAATGACAACATATTCACTTGTGTTTAATTAGCTGAAGTAAACAAAAAACGATTGATGAATCACCCTGCTGCAATGTTATTGGTTCATTTTCATTCAGATTTTCAAATTGAGGCTTAACTACTGGCATACGCACCCCACCCCCCTTATAAGACATGTGTTCCGTCACAGTGATTTTGACTTGCAGACTGATGAGAAGTCTGTAATATCCAAAAACGGTTTGTCCCATTCAACTGTAGTTTTGCCATACACGTATTTTCAGTAATTGTTTCAAGATATTTGAAGTAAAACGCATCCTCCGACATTGTGCAATGACTATAGCGTGCTTTCGTTGCCAGGCTCTCTACTTAATAGGCATGGTGATTTTGGAGAAAATTTTTGAAAACAACACACTTTATAGGCACCAATGTTACAAGCACTCTGCAATTTTAATTTTTGTAATCCCTCCAGGTGTTTGTGTTTTATGTACATTTCAAAGATGCCACCAAACTTGGCAAGGCACCAGAAAAATCAGCACTTCGCTGTTGGACAATTTGTAATCCAGCACAACGTTCTCAGGTGGCACTATGAACTCCTGATACAGTTTTCCAGAAAGTCCAATAAGTGTTTTATAAGAAAATTCAATACAGGCAGTTGTTACGTTACATTCAAATATATATATATTTTTTTACCTTGTGCCCTATTTACAAAGGTAAACATCAACAAAAAGTCATCTTAGGGGGTGAATTCCTCAAAGGCCAGACGTCTCAAGCAGTTCAATTACATAATATTACACAGTTTAATTAGCAGACATTCAGAAAACAATGCCACTTGCTTAATTGGCCAGAAGGTCCAGTCAGTAGACAAATCTGATAACAGGCTCCGGCTATGGCCTACTCCAGCTAATCACTGTCGTCATACTTCATTAGGGTCAATGACAACATATTCACTTGTGTTTAATTAGCTGAAGTAAAAAAAAAACGATTGATGAATCACCCTGCTGCAATGTTATTGGTTCAGTTTCATTCAGATTTTCAAATTGAGGCTTAACTACTGGCATACGCACCCCACCCCCCTTATAAGACATGTGTTCCGTCACAGTGATTTTGACTTGCAGACTGATGAGAAGTCTGTAATATCCAAAAACGGTTTGTCCCATTCAACTGTAGTTTTGCCATACACGTATTTTCAGTAACTGTTTCAAGATATTTGAAGTAAAACGCGTCCTCCGACATTGTGCAATGACTATAGCGTGCTTTCGTTGCCAGGCTCTCTACTTGGGCTCAGCACAATGTCAGTTTTCCCATTGGCGACCATGTTAATGTTTTGTATGATTATAAGAAAACGTGACCTGTAAAGTTTCTTAAACTTCCCACCTGCTGTTATTATTATCTCTTTGACATGCTGGTCGATTTTAGTCAAAATCTATTATCTCTAGCTCTTACAAAATGCCTGTATGTATGACACCCGTCAATATTTACAAATGCATGCAGGCAGTAATCCGGCTAAAGTGTCAACTAGCCAAATTGCTGCCAGATACCCTTCCGCTTAGTAAAATCAGCTAGAAAGACACCATTTTACTATCAACAGCTGCTACAATCACATCTAGAAATCTGACTACTCAAATGCACTTATGTCAGAGCAAGTGAACATTGTAAAAAATAATTTCTCAAAAATATAATGCACTTTGTTTCGTCTGTAATCAAGCAGGAAGTCCAACAGTGTGCTGACCCCTTTCACTATAAGGGCAGAGTGACCTCCACCGTTACGGTGGTAGTGGTAAATTTAGTGCAGTCATGTAGTTAGTCATGTTAGTAAGTAGATGTCTCGGAAGTTATATGCTTAGAAATTGTGGGTATTGCTTAACAATGCTGTTGGGGCCGGCATGCTTGCTGTGTATTGATGTATGTATATATGGTGTGGTTTTATGTATATATGGTGTTGTTTAATATGTGTTAGTGAATAAATGTCATTAAGTTGGCCTGTTTCAATCAACATTGGTCTTGTATCGTTGCTTTGCACAGAAAGGTGTATGTGACAGTCTGTTATTTGACTGTATGTATCTGTCTTTAGTAAGTCGACATTCAAGTCTGCCATTAATATGCATTGTTTCCGTTCATTTGAGATTTTTCATAATAGGTCTGTGAACTGTTCATTAAAGCTATTAATGTTGGTATCAGGGGGGTCTATACAATGTGCCAATCACAATTTTTATATTGTCGACTTCTATCTCTATAAATAATGTTTCGCAAGGACACTCCTCAGAGTTCGTGCATAAGTCATCTCTTATTCTGAAGTTGAACCTGTCAGAAATATACATGCCTACTCTTCCACCTCTTTTTCCTATTCTTGTTTTTGACAAGATGGTATATCGTGTTATATTATAAATGTTAGTGTTTTTCATTGGCTTTAACCAATAAATATATGGAGTAACAACAAATATAAATACAACGACATAAACCCGTCTATAAAGTCTCACAAACGGTGTTAAACGCCGTCATTCGGAACGTTGACCATCATCGCCTCAGTCGTCAACTTGATCGTCGTATTACTAAATTACAACAAAATCACGAAAGAAACATTAATAAGTAAGTACCTACATTAAATTTATATTTTCATCTGATGCTTCGAAAAATAACAAAATGCGCAGACATACCGCTGATAGTCCATTCGTTTAACAACATCGTTCCACCCAGCTGAAAACAGCGTCGTTCAACCCGACAAATGAGCAATATTAAGTAATCGTATTCGGTCATAAACAAGGCGCGTATGTGGTTGCATGTATTAATATACGTGCATGAGATTACTTGTAACAATAATGAGGACATATATTATTCATTGTTAAACGAGGATTCGTGTATTTTCGGCAGATAGTTAAAATGCGTCGTAACCAATTTGATATCGTCAATAATTACACGTATTATTACATGTTGTTGGTGCGAATGTTATAGTAAGAATAAATATGAAGGTGAAGCATTCGTAACTCTTTTAAAATTATGGTTTACATGGAAGACACCATGTTCAATGTTGCCTTATCGAAAGTGAAGTTCTCTGTTTGAGCGCCAGCTTCTAAATATGGTGTTTTAACACAAAATATCGACATACGCTTATATATGTAATAACAATTTAGACGTACACATCATAATTAAATATAGGTGAAACTTGACCCTAGTTATATCTCGTTTTATCACGCCTGTGAAATCTTACACTTTACCTGAAAATAAGATAATGTTTCATAAACATACCTCCTTCTTTTTCCAAAGCAAAGTTGAAATTTATTATAGTCAGCGTTTAAAACATGACACACCACCATTATCTACCGTCTCTGTATTCTCTATATTGGGAGTGGTCGCTCGTACCCACACTAACCAAGACGCGAACATATTTTACATATTACTAAAAATAGATAAGGGAGCAAAAAATTTACAACTCGAAGCACGTCCTAAACATGAAATTCTACGGTCGCTAGCAACGTCACGGCTCGTCCGACCCGACGATCTTGGCATCATTTGAAAGGATGCACTTTCTTTTATTCTGTCGTCATCTAGATTTCCCGGTAACCGTTTATAGAACATATCTAAACGGACATTCAATCACGCCGTTTTCAGTGTACTGTACGGTTCCGAACGATGTTGGCGGCGGGTACTCAGTATACTAATCTTCTGATAGCGGCGTTGTTTTCATCATTTCCATAGGTTCAGACATGCGCACTTCACAATTTCTTGATTCCATGTTATACTGCGATACAGATGTGCTTTGATGGCAGCGAAACCGATATATTTTTTGTCGGCTTGACGTCACAATAAAGTACGCAAAACTACGGAGACTAATGCTGCGTTCGAATGGGCTCGTTTATGTCGTAAACACGACTTCGCGAACTGGAAAGTTCATGATCTCCTCGAGTTTACCACGTAGGGGTTACGAAGTCGTATTCACGGTATACACAAGGTTATTGGAACTTAGTATAAGGGTCAAAATTCGTTGCGTTGGTTGGTTGACAAACGTGATTGCGACGTCACGCCTATTTCGAATATTATGCCAGTTTAGCCGTCGTTTCAAAGTGGGTGGAGCTTATAGCCTGAAATCAGATAGTGGTGTCTCAATCAGTAGATTGGTGAACTGTGTCAACGAACCAACATCGTTCTCAGTGTATAGGATACTTGAAACGGCACGGTTTTTAAAATCCGTTATAGTTTATTTAGGAATGATTATCAGGAAACCAGTTACACGATTTAATAGCAGAAAGCGGTATTGGTATCGGACGAAAGGTAATGGTACTAACAATCGTTCAAAAAACGATTTGGACGTTCTTCGAGTTGTTACTTTTTCGTTCGCTTATTTATTTTTATTATTACGGCTAATTTTAATATGAAGTGCCTCAATAGTTTGCTTATATGCAGAATGTAGGCACACGGTCATAATCATCCACCAGTCCCTATTAGCACCACACGATTATTGAAGGGAAAACGCAACGTGAATGTGTGACCACATAACTGAGTCTTATACACCATGACATTTGATATCTCCATATTTGAAACCTGAAAATTACTCGTCTAAATCAACACGAACAGTTGTTGGAAACCTGTTTTACTTTACACCAACACACACTGTGCATCTGGCACCTAGACTAGTATACGCGGATACCAAATGGTATAGTTCAGTGGTTATGTAGATATCGATAGAAAATGTCTTGTTCGAACATAAAGAAATCAGTATAATAAAACAAAAACAGCATAGCCAAGGAACAGAATAGACTGTGTATGAGACGGTACGCACTTTCACATAACGTATTCTCTAATTATTGAGTTAATGGTAGCAATGTTAATACGATATGTTTAAACTTCAGTTGACATATATCTGTGAAGGGAAGCGACATGTATCTCTGAAGGGAAGCTCAAGAGTTTGGACACTCAACAAGTCAAAGGCTTCCTTGTCCAAAAGCAATCTGGAGCGTGTAGATTTGGATGGTAGTCTAGTTCAATCGTTTTGAATGAGCGCGAAGTTTAAATAGGTTAGTGTCACGATACAGAAAAAAAGTGTTTTTTCGCTCTGTCGTTTGGCTAATGCAAATGCGACTAGGAACATACAACTCTCTTGCTTTAACATTAGTTTTCATTAAACAATACACACACACACACACAAACACACACACATTTATATAGATGAAAAAAAAATATATATTTAAATATATATATACATATACCTGTATATATATATATGTGTGTGTGTGTGTGTGTGTGTGTGTGTGTGTGTGTGTGTGTGTGTGTGTGTGTGTGTGTGTGTGTGTGTATAAATCTTTAAATGACAACTAATGTTAATGGGACAGAGAAGCTGTGTGTTTCAAGTCGTCTTTGCACTGCCCAAACGACAGAGTGAAAGAAACATTTTTTTACATGTATCATGGCTCTAACCCATGTAAACTTTAAATAGCTATTCCAACGTCATGTTTTGTATCAGTGAGAACGGTTATACATTTCATATATTTGTATATATATATATATATATATATATATATATATATATATACACACACATATAGGGAGTATTCTTCGCGAAATGTCAGTAAATGCATAGCCGTTCTCACTGAGACAAAACATGACGTTGGGATAGCTATTTAAATCATGTGCCCTGACATTTGACACGACATCTGACACATTTGACACGATGGCAAACAATGAATACGAGTCCACACCTGATTGCTCTGACACTTCGACCTGGTCGTTTATTATTGCTTAGTTAATTAAAGTGACACCACCAAGAACGACGAAGTCGTCAATGACGGGGTAGCTGTAACAAAGATGACGTCGTAGTCATGAACCAAGACGGCTTGCCAAAAATAGGTATTAATCAGAGCGCACTGGATATCAGAGTGACTCAGTTTAGGGAACAGTCCGTAGGTCATGGTGACATGCCGACCTATCCTCGCGGAAAATAACACCGACCATTCTTTGTATTGCCTAGTCAAATCATTAATTTAGTCTAAACATTCGGAAAATCGGAATGGCTAATAATAGTGAACACACAAGCTTGCATGTACTCACGTGAACCCGCGCACTTGCACATGATCCTGTGCGGAACATGTGCACTTGTATGTACGTACGCGTGAATGCTAACCATGATGCATGCATGCGTGTGCGTCTGTCTGTGTGGGGGGATGTGCGTGTGTGCGTGCGTGTGGGTGTGTGTGTGCGTGTGTATATTTGTGCGTGGGATGCGTGCACGTGTTCGTGTGTGTACGAATGTCTTTGTCCGTGTGAGAGACCCCTTATCGATTTATATTTCATCTAATTTAATCTAATCTACCACCATTCAGAAGCAAACCAGACTATATCGCATTTATCTTAATTCGAAAATATCCGTTCGCTATGGGTTCTTGCCGTTTTTTCGTTTCGCACCGGACGTTAGACGAACGTAAATCGATTGTTCACAGCGTCGTTCATGTTTCCTCGATTGTTCCGAGACACGCAAACGGTCCGCCGTTTAGTTGGGGATGTTTCTGCATTCCAAAACACTGCTAAAATTGATGTCATAATAAAGGTCAGGTGCGAATACAACAGGCGTCTTCCAGAGAATGGCCAATTTTACCAGTGTACAGTAACGACATCTGGTGACTATTCGAAACTTGTGCAAGAGACAAAACTGTTACCAGATCTGTTGCCAAGGCATTTATATACACAATTTCCGGCTTTTCAAAAACGGATCTCTCCACAATCTGTGTTTGTGTTTCTACATGGAAGCTATTAATACTCATCCTCAGATGTAACCATTCTTCCAGGAATCACTTGTTCAAATAAGTATGTTATGCGTCCATCTGTGTAACCAGGTGAACAATATTCCCATATCTACCGTATTAGCTATGCCAAGTATTTCATGTACACAATGTGATATCAACCTATTAAATAGTTATAATAATAATAAGATAACTTCTATAGCGCCTAAATCCTTGGAAACAAAGCTCATAGTTAAATAGTTAGTGGTAAACAATCATATTAAACTGTTGTAAGTTAGACCAATAGAACATGCTTTTTAAAAAGATGGTGGCCTGAGCCAAACGTTGTCTTGGACAAACAAAAAGTCCAAGCAATGCCTCACCCTGATAATACCTAAGACATAGATATAATGTCGTAGAAATAGTTTATGGATGCTAAATATACAGTACTGTTTATTGTTGTTGATATTCGTTATTCGTAGGTTCAATGGTGCAATAGCATAATTAATACTAAGATATTATATAAATTGTACAAATGTTGACGGAGAAAGCGGTATGGAGTACCGAACATTGGTTTTTCTAATATCACCACTATCGTTTTCAGACGTTCCATCACAGAAGGCAATGGCGGTTCTTCTCCTGCTTACGACCGCAGCTGTCGTAATGTTGAATGTCCCGTCAATGGCAGGTAATGCAATAGTTGCTACGTTTAACATTGAACAGTTTTTCATTGGATAATTGATGTGTGACATGCTGGGTTGTTTGAGGAATACAAATTCCCAATTATTGTGATTATTTGATGGCAAATTAATCTTTATTAACAACAATATGTTGTATATGCTTTATTATTCATTGCTGTTATTATTCACAATCTACAATTCTACAATAATAGATATACCAACAGATCATCCAACGAAATGCATATAACGCCTTTAAGTGAGGCTTAATTGTACATAAGGCATAGTACACTTTGTTAATGTGCTATGTTCCCAAGTCGGCAATATCTTTAATTTGTGTTCACATCCACATTTTCTATCTCATTCCAGAAGCCAGTTACCCTTGCAAGTACGGAACACCGCAGATGAAAACAATTGGTGAACCAGTTTTCTGTGGTCGCGGTCCGACCAGGGAAACTGTAAAGCTGGATATGAATGCAAGATCGACCCAGCTGACCGCTACGCTATCTGTTGTCCTCTCGGTGAGTCGTTAATGACAACTCTCTAGTGCCGCAACACACACACTGATGTACAGACATTCGCTGTGGTACTGTGTGCTGTATCAATGCGTATCTACACCTGCAAGTATACTTTACAATTAATTTTCACCTTTTTGTATGTTTGTTGTAATATTTGTTCAAAAGAACATACCGATTGATATTGTTTTATTCAGAGAGCTATGCACAGTTAGTTGATGATGATGGTGTCCTACGGGCATCTACATCATGTGTTTTCATCTTAATGTGTTTCGTACAACGCTCGATTTTCTGTCGAAATTCATATAGCATATTATAGTATTCGATAATTACAAATGAGAATTATCACTCATCATTTAAAATATCTTTACATAAATCACACCCTTGCGTTGTGTCTATAATTGCACTGTTATCAGGCAACAACTTAAACTGGAATCCACCTACCTCTCCTCACACACACCCATTTCACAGCAATCATACCATCATATAAACTGATTACCTTACAGGGAAGCTAATCGCAACGGATACCGTGATTAGGAACGATGGATTTCTGTTTTAGCGCGGTGCCCTTTCGAACAAGTCTGGAACACGTGCGCGTGCACTGCCACGTGCAAAGAGCCCAACCCGATATGCATCCAGGTGTGAGTTGCCAGATGCGAGTGTCCGCACGACTATCCCATTCTCCGCAGAGGGAGATGCGTAAGACAGAAAGACTGTCCTCCGAGATACCCACTACTGCAAACAGCAGTTCCGTTCCCCTTACCTTGAGAAATTGCTCATGTTACGAACCCTTTCAGCTGTAACACGATATCGCTGTAACAACAGGGTAATGTTATAACACTTTGTGCTAGCACACGAAGGCTATAATGCGAACATTCTGTCCAGTGCGTACCTTCTGTCAAGATAACTGATTGCTATTTTCGCTATTGATATTACGATCATCGTTTGGAAAGGGAAACTTGTACGAACAAATACACAGTTGTTTATTTCAACATTTATTATTTAGCGTACACGTGGTTATTTATAGTAATTTTGTTTATGTTGTTGAAATTATATCACCATAGTCGAGCAGTCCGACAAGAACTATCATAATCACACTAACATACGCGTACACATGCACGAACACACAACCAAAACACATTCCGATCAGGACACACAAGCACACGCTCACGCAATCAGACTGGCAAGTAGGCAGGTAGACAGTGTGGCAGGCAGGCATGCATGCGTGTAATCGTACACGCGTACATTTAAAGAACGCCATTCACAGAGGCGCCATCTGATGAGTTGGTCACCAGTCAATAGTTTCGGGTAAGGAAACACCCTTCAGAAAAGCCATGCATAGCATATAGGTAAATTACTCTAAATATATATCTTAGTGTTTTCTGAAATACACTGCCAACTGGTACTTCACAGAAAAATGGTTCATGAAAACGACTGAACGTAGAAAGAGGCGAGAGGACCTTGGCGCCTCGGACTAACTACGTATCTGTTCCATTCATTCCCGTGTGAGAAAGAATACTTTCCGATATATAATATGCATTGTTCCTCCGGTAATGTTACTTCTCGTCCATCGCCGTAGACGAATGCTGTTGAGTCAACAGTGATGCAGTGGAGGGGACATGCGCAGTTCCAGTCATTAAAGTGTTTAGACACAGACTAATTTTATGATCAGGTAGGCAGGGCTATACGTACACAAACTAATTTTACAAACAGTTAGGCAGGGCCCTACGTATACGTACGTTCATCCAGATTATATTTTTTAGCGTTAAATTTAGACTGATGATGATTAGGACAGTCGCGAAATCGATTAATTGTAAATGTTGTCATACTGGTATCTTAACACATTGTAAACACGAAGCAAATAGGTGCAATGTGGAACAGCAATTACCTTTGTATTTATATAATACAATTCTAGAACATGCTCAAATCGTGGTCTTCATGCATTATTATGAATATTTGCGACGGGATGGGTGTAAAATTATTAGAATGTTGTTCATTTGAAAGAAGGATATATGTGGAAATAGTTATTAATGTTAGCCAACTAATGTGTTGTAAGTTGTATTCAGCACACATAATCTACATACTGCCAAAACACATATTTGGTGCTAAAATAATTGAGATTTGTTTAAAGTTAATTAAAAATATTTTAGCAAACAATAATAAATGTGTTGTTATATATAATATATATATAACATAATGCACACTGAATAAAATCTTGCAAGAATGATGATATATTCATTCACTCACTTACCCATTCGGCATGTTTACTGCTGAGCTCGAATTCACTTGGCTTTTGCTTACGTATTCCCATGCAGACATTCAGAAATGTACGCATGAATACTTAGCTATAATTAGATAAGTAAATATCACATGGTAATTGGGCTGCAGTTTGCTCAGTTCGTAAAGTGAAAGAGTTTCAGTAATGGTGCATAATGGTAATCCTATTTATTTAATAAAACATTTGAAAACATGAGTACAGTGTGTGTTAAACATACCCCAATTATATGACCTGATCATTGTGCACATGCATTATATTATAATTACCACAATTTAAATTATTTGAAAACAAAAGTATTGTATGCACTAAATATACATGAATTAATGTAGTGTATGTGGATTGCATACTTTGGTAGTGTATAAGTAACTATGCCTACAGTATATTTGTTTCATTACTAGCACCAAACCAACTATATAAAGGACTATACGCTTTTCAATTAATGTGCACATGGATTAAATAATTCTACTCTTATTTTCATAGGAATGTGCAAAATAAGACGACATAATTATATATATATATATATATATATAATAGTCTGCCGTCAAATCGAGGGAACCTGACCCGGTGATATGGCCTCAGCGTAAGCCTGAGCTCACGACAGATGATCGACAGACGCTTCGGGTGAATCTGCCACCGATCAGCGCAGTCACCACAGACGAACCGAGCCACACGTCGGCCGACGTAACCGTGAGTAACATTCGAGCTACGTCTACTCGTCAGCGCAGCCTTGCGATGGTTAACATAACACCTCTACCAGCTGGGGTAAGACCACATTAAGGATTCGTCCGCCATTACCCACCGAAAGAGTGCCCTTGAAAATGCCGCCATGTGTGAATTTTGTTCGAGCACTTTGGCATGGCACATGTCAGTCCAGTGAATACTAAATGTACTACTACATTAGATCTTTCACGAGGTAGCAATAAACATACGCTAGTCGCTCGCGTATTCGCACAGTGGCTATTTTGCAGAACGCACCAATATTTCAAAATCCGTCACCAGATTGGGGCGAAATTGAGGGGTGTCAGGTTTGGGTGGATTTGTCTGAAAACTGAGGTATGAGAATTTTACGAGTTTTCCATAGCACTTGTGTCAATGGAGGTTAAATATGCTGTGAAATTTTCAAGAAAATTGTTTGTCAAATTTAGCAGGAAATGAAGGAAACGTTATAATGGCCGCCTATGTAAAATTTAAATGTGGTCTTACCCCAGCTGTGAACGTTATCGGGAGCCGTGCGCCGGGTGTCGCGAAACAACCAAGTAAGACTATCGTTGATGATGACTTTATGCTGGTGTCTGGCAAGAAAAGGCGCAGTAACGGTTCGAAGGCGGTGATCGGCACGCGGAAATGCGGTAACCAGCTCAAAGTAAAGGATAGACGATTCCTGACAGCCTTTATCTCACGACTGGATCCTACGGTCACTGTCGATGACATGTCTTTGTATGTGAAGTCTGTGCATAAGCTCGAGGCCAAATGTGTGAAACTAAAAACTAAGCATGAGAGTTATGCTTCATTCAAGGTTGATGTTATATGCAATGACGCATCTAAGTTTTATGACCCGGACAACTGGCCATCTGGTGTATACTTAAGGAAATTCTTTAACACCAAGAACTAAGTTATGAAAAGTATCATCACATATTTTAATTGTAATGGATTTAAAGGTTTTATGCCGTTCTTAAATGATGTGTTAATGGAATGTGATATATTGTGCCTACAAGAGGTTATGCTCACTAAACAAGATTGCCATATACTAAACACCTGTCACGATGGTTATGTGGGTTATGGTGTTTCTCCTGTAGATGCATCTTGTGGTATTTTAACTGGTAGGCCGTATGGTGATGTAGGTTTTTTTATGGAAACATTCCCTTGATCAATACATCACCATTCTTAACCAATGCTACGATTGGCTATGTGGCATAAGAATTTGTTGGGGTAACAAGGAGTATTATCTACTAAACGTATATTTACCTTATGAATGCGAGGAAAACAGGGACAAGTTCAATGATTATATGTCCAAAATTGCTATATATGTTAATAATATTAATAGCTCGTGCATCACTATTGTTGGTGATTTTAACGCGGATATTTCCAAGAAATCAGTTTTTGGGAATATCTTACTTGATTTCTGCAAAGAATTTACTCTGGCTATATGTGATCAAGATACTCTCCCAATAGACACATATACATACGTTAGTTCTGCCTGGGGAACTACATCTTGGCTAGACCATATCATATGTACCGCTGATGAGAAGGATTGCCTATCTAACATGTCCATACTTTAGTGGCAATACTAATGAGATTAAGCAAGGCATACAGTGGGACAGATTAAACCCACAAGATAGTGACGCATATAGAGAATGCACGAATGTTGAATTGAGCAAACTGAATGTTCCACCGGGTGTTAGATGCAATGATCCCAATTGTCATAACTGTAATCATCATGATGATCTCGATGACTTTTACAATTCTATCGTGATTACATTGAAGAGGTGTGGTCACACACTCCGGTCAAATCGCAAAGGTGCTTATAAGAATAATGTTGTACCAGGTTGGAACGAGCGAGTGAAAGAGCTTCATTGTGCAGCCAGTGATGCTTACTGTATATGGAAAGAGACTGGTAAACCTAGACAAGGTGACATTTTTAATGTTATGAAATTATCCAGAATGAAATTCAAGCAAGCGATCAGAAAATGTAAAAGGGAGAAAGAAACTATCGTTGCTGATAACATTGCAGAACAGTTGTGTCAGAAAGACCACCGCAAATTCTGGAAAGAAATTAAGCACTGTACGAACAGTAAATTAAAACTTCCGACAAACATTGATAATATAAACGGTGACATAAACATCGGGTCAATGTGGAAGCATCATTATGAACATTTATTTAATGATGTGGAGGATAGTCGATGTGACAAAGTTTGTTATGATTGTTCCACTGGCAATAAGGGAATGACTGTTGGTGCAGTTGAACTGATGGATATTATTAATGGACTGTACAAAAATAAGTCACCAGGTCTGGACGGTATCAGTGCAGAACATATTAAGTTCGCTGATTATCAACTCGCTGTGCTTTTGTCTATCCTTGTGTCTTCGATTCTGGTGCATGGTTATTTACCAAAAGAAATTTCACAGTCTGTTATTGTACCAATTATTAAAGACAAGAATAGACGAGTAAACGACAAAGGGAATTATAGGCCAATATGTCTGTCGAACATATTTTCGAAGATAATAGACACTGTTCTTTTTAACAGAATGGAAATGTACTTGGAAACCACTCCTAATCAATTTGGCTTTAAGCCTAAACATGGAACGGAGTTATGCGTGTTTGCATTTAAGGAATTATTAAGGTTCTACACTGAACATGGTTCAGCTATGCACGTCGCGTTTTTAGATGCATCAAGGCGTTTGATCGTGTCAACCGATATAAACTTTTAACGAAACTAGAACAACGAAATGTACCGAACTATATCTTAATAGTACTCAGCAATTAATTCAATAATCAATGTGTATGCATACGATGGGGAAATACTTACTCGGACTTCTTCTCGGTAGGCAATGGTGTTAAGCAAGGTGGGAAGTTATCCCCTTTGCTTTTTAACATTTATATGGATCATCTGAGTATATAACTGCACAAAAAACAAACCGGTTGTAGTCTTGGTAACATGGTTGTTAATCACCTTATATATGCCGATGATCTACTTCTGTTTGCACCTTCTGCTAAAGGATTACAAACACTACTAGACATGTGTTACTCATATGGATGTGAGCATGACGTGCAATACAATGTGGGTAAATCCCTGGTCACGTACTTTGAATCTAGAAAGTCAAATCTGTCTAAAGAAATGACATTACGAGGAAAGAAGTTAAACTTTGCCACCTCTTGTAAATATCTTGGACATATCATTTCTAATAACTTGTCTGATGAGTCTGACATGCAAGCCAAAGTGAGACTTTTGTATGCCAAGAGTAATATGTTACGTCAAAAGTTCAACTTTTGTTCAACTGCTGTAAAAAATAAGCTATTTACAGCGTATTTTGGTAATATCTATATGTGTGCGTTATGGGTGAGCTTTAGAAAAGTTAATTTTCAGCAATTCGTTGTTGCATATAACAACTCTTTCAGGATATTGAACAATTTGCCCATGAGATGTAGCGCTAGCCACATGTTTGCTACAGCTAATGTCAGCTCGGGTAAATGTGTAATCAGAAAGGCTATTTTAGCTTAATGAATAGGATTGACATGTCTTTGAATCCCATTATTTATAGCATTAAAACTAGCGACGTATATTGTACTTCGAAACTGCGGCACCAGTAGGTCCGGTATTTATATAATTTTTTAACATCTTGTTCTTATCGATGTATTTTTATATTTATTTACATACTTTTATTGATGTATTTGTATATATGGACATGATGATTGTCTGAAATAAATACATTATTATTATTATTATATATATATATATATATATATATATATATAATTGTGTGGTGCACAATGCACATGCAACATTCATCAATGTATACACAGACATACCATAAGATTACTAATATAAAGCACATCACCGTCGCAACAAAAGGAGTTGCCGGATTACTTCATGACTTAAAAACAAACGAATCAACTGGACCGACCAGGTGCCAAACAGAATGCAGCGTGAAAATATAATAATATACATGTAAATGCTATTTTTCTGCTAATGTCTGAAAAATAAGACGGCAACAGAATGCTGGAATGTATTAAAGAGTGAAATTAAGTGCATAGTCGATAAATTTGTACCCTTCAAAAAACAAGGAAAACGGTCCAAAAAGAAACACTTATCGAAAGAAGCCATTAGAAAAATTAAGTATAAACAAATGATGTGGAAGTCATATAGATATACTGGAAATGATGAAGACTACAACAGTTATAAAGAAGCACTTAACCAAGCTACAGCTGAAATTAGAAATTCAAAGAGAAGCTATGAACAACAATTAGCTAGTAATATAAAACATGACAGCAAGAGTTTTTATGCGTATGTTCGAAGCAAACAGAAAGTTAAAGATAAAGTCGGTCCTCTAGAAGATAGTGCTGGAAATATAATATCAGAGGGATTCTTAATGGCAGAAGACCTGAATGAGTACTTTAGTTCAGTGTTTACCAGGGAAGATATTAGTTCACTGCCAGTACCAGAGGCTAAGTTCAAGGGGGCAGATTCAGACTATTTAGGACAATTAATTGTAACCCCGGAAATGGTATGTAAGAAAATAAGGGCTATGAAGGATAATAAATCACCTGGAGTGGATGGTATTCCACCCAAACTACTATTGGAAATTGTAGAACAAATTAGCATACCGCTTGCAACAGTTTTCAATTTGTCATTAGAAGAGGGAGTGGTTCCCTTTAGAATGGAAAGCCATTATGCACCGTTATTCAAAAAAGGTTCGAGAAACAAGTCAGAGAACTATAGACCAGTGAGTTTAACATCAGTGATTTGTAAATTGAGACTAATTAAAGATCACATGGTGGATTTTCTTGTTAAACAAAACTTGATAAACCCATCTCAACATGGTTTTAAAGCGAGGTCGTGCTTAACAAATATGTTTTTTTTTTGGAAGACATCACTAAGTGGGTAGATGAGGGATCACCAGTAGATATCGTCTACTTAGATTTCTCAAAAAGCTTTCGACAAAGTACCACATCAAAGATTACTGCTTAAACTAAAGGCCCATGGCATAGGAAATGGTATAATAAACTGGATAGAACAATGGCTGATTGACAGAAGACAACGTGTAGTAGTTGATGGGGAGGCTTCAAACTGAAATCGGTATTGAGTGGGGTACCACAGGGATCAGTATTAGGACCTACATTATTCTTAATATATATCAACGATTTGGATGATGAAATAAAAAGAAAGGTGTTGAAATTTGCGGATGATACAAAAGTGTTTAGAAGGATTAAAAGTGATGGAGATAGACAGCATTTACAAGATGATCTTGACAGGTTGATCAAATGGTCTGAAAAGTGGAAAATGCTGTTCAATTTTGGGAAATGTAAATGCCTCCACACAGGACATGGGAACGAAGAGGTAGAATATACAATGGGGGTTACTGTACTAAGTACTACTGTAAAAGAAAAGGACTTAGGTTAACCATTAGTGCTGATATGAAGGTTTCAGAGCAGTGCGGAATTGCAGCTTCAAAGGGAAATCAAATCCTTGGATTAATTAGGCGAAACATAACGTATAAGGGAAAAAGAGCTAATAATACCGCTGTACAAAACAATAGTTAGGCCTCATTTAGAATGTTGTATTCAAGCGTGGAGGCCATATCGCAGGAAGGACATAGATATGCTAGAAAGAGTGCAGAGGAGAGCAACTAAAATGATACCAAAACTGAGGGATCTTAGTTACGAAATACGCCTAAAAAAATGCGGTTTAACAACACTAGAGACCAGGAGATTGAGAGGAGATCAGATAGAAGTGTTTAAAATATTGAAGGGTTATGAAAATATTGATAGAAATATTTTTTTCTCAGTTAAGAAAGATAGAAGGACTAGAGGACATGAACTTACATTGGCAAAGGAGCAGAGTAGATTGGATATAAGAAAGTTTTCATTTTCACAAAGGACTGTAAATGAATGGAACAGATTACCTGCTGATTGTGTGGGTGCTAGTAGCGTGAATATGTTTAAAAATAAAATCGACACATACCTCAGACGGGCGGGATACACATAGATAAAAGGGTCGGACTCTCGATAAGCCAAAGGGCTTCCTTGTCCACCTGCCACCTAGAGTTAATTCTCTGGGTGGCAATCTTGTTAAATCTTGTTAAATCTATTTATCCTGAATTTGATGACACAATCGTTTTCATAGATGAGTTAGTATGAGGAATTTTTCTGTAGAGGATTACATGTACGCTTTTGGTGAGATTGGTGAAGCAATATTGTGTAACAATGACAGTGAATAATTGACCAGATAGCACTGGGTATACATTTGATTTTGTAATGAAATGTATAAGTTTTTTTTTATAAAAAAGGCGGAGGAGTCATTAGTAATCTTACATAATCCCATATATCTTACTTAATCTCAAAACCACACTGCCCACTTCACGCAGCTTAATCATTGACTAACTGGCACTGGTCGGATAATGAAACATATTGGTTGGATCAAAGACAGTGTTCACAATGATCATCAAAGGTAGTTCACTATTTGTAATTGTTGACAGCAGACCAGTGACAATGGTCACATGAATACGTCAAATAATATTCAGTATCCAAATAATATCCAAGTTAATTGTGGTTTGATCAAATAAATTAAAGTTCCTCTTCCAGAATTACACTTTTTAAAAATCATTAATTGAATGTCAATAAAACTAAATTCATTATATTTTATATGCCTCTAAAGGAAATTGAAATCCCCTTTTTGGAAATAAATTGGGAAACCATTGATTGTGTAAGTGCTTTTAATTTCTTAGGTATTACATTATATAATCATTTTAACTGGCAGAATCATACAAATATAATAGCTAAAATATAAATAAAATGATTCCAATTTTGAATAAACTGAAACACTGTTTACAACAAAACGTATTAGCTATAATGTACACATCCCCTATTCTTTCTAATATTAAATATGGTATTCTATTATGGGGTGACCATGTACATCGAGTTGTTAATTTACAAAAAAGTTATAAGAATAATTTATGTCAGTAAATACATGTATAATGAACACACAAACCCGGTTTTTTTTTAAGAAACTCAAATTCCTAACAGGATGATACTTATAAACTGCAGCAACTTCAATTTTATTTTAAATTAGTCAATGACGTTCTACTGGAATATTTATATCACATCCCTTACCTATTAATACACAATTTTGAAAGCCATCATTATGTAGGCATCAACACTGCACACGAGGAATAAATAACCTATTTATTCCCAGATGCAAATATGAATACATGCAAAAAATATATAGAAAAACACAACACAATAGAAACAGTTAACATTGATAACATTTACACACATAGTTTACTTGATTTTATTACTGATATTAAAAATTACTTAATTAGGAAGTATAAATCCCATTGCACTATCTATAATTGTCAAGGTTGTAACACTTGTAATTATGTATTCATTTTGTATTTTGTTAAGTATTTACTAACATTGAATTATATGATTGTTATTAATATTTATTATTATTATTATGTTATTAAAAGAGGGCTCCCATTTTAGCAAAATGTTATGGCTTAATGGGTGTCTCCTTGACATTCACATTGATATATATATTATTTCAATTCGTACATTTTACATGGCGTATGGTCAAAACAAATCTCTGCTTGTCATAACCCTACTGAGCACACGCTGCCGACTTCTGACTTCTGCTGTGTCTGGATATTTTCGTACGGCGTTCCTGGTGTCTCCTTTTCGTTTCATAACAGTCAAATATTATTCACTTTGTTCTTTGAACCAACTTTATTTCTTCAGAGAACCAATCCCTTGCACAGAGATGAGTTAAAACGCTGGATCAATTTTCTTAAGCATGGCTTAATTATCACCGCTAAGGATATAGAAGTACTAAAACGTCAGATTTAAAAAAAGGTGTAATTTAGTCTAAGATTCTAAATGCACGATGCACATAATTACAAAGGCTGTGCCTACATTACACCACTTACTCTGAAAACTTCGCTCCAGTTCACAATTCGTTATCAGACAATGTCCTTAATATTTAACAAATTTCTTAATTATTTCCACTTCGCAAATAGTGCCCAACAAAAAACAAACATAATATGCGCGCGTATATATATATATGTATATATTATTAAAAAAACACAATAAGAATTTGTTAAAAGTACGATATGCTTTAGACTCTCACTCACTCACTCACTCACTCACTCACTCACTCACTCACTCACTCACTCACTCACTCACTCACTCACTCACTCACTCACTCACTCACTCACTCACTCACTCACTCACTCACTCACTCACTCACTCACTCACTCACTCACTCACTCACTCACTCACTCACTCACTCACTCACTCACTCACTCACTCACTCACGCACGCACTCACTCACTCACTCACTCACTCACTCACTCACTCACTCATCCTCTCTCTCTCTATCTCTTTCTCTGTCTCACTCCATCCCTTCCTCTCTCTCTCTTCCCTTCCCACCATTTCCCCCTTCCCTCTCCGTTGGAACAGCCCCTGTTAAAGTTTGTTCATCGCAACATATACTTTCCATGTCTACATTTGAGACGCAATGTGCCTGTTAATAATGTACGTATGTTTCTGTTCCAAAGCCATTCCCTAAATACACACTTGAATGGTTCCGCACAAGATCCTGAACGATTCCCACCAACACCTCCACCCACGCACACACAAACGCTTGCACGCACGCACGTATACGATTTACGTAGGTTTAACAGTGCTTAACAAGATATAACAGCATTGACACCCAAATAATCCATTAAAGATGGTATGTGAAAAGTATGCCGATGGATCATTGAAAGTCCAACTTTTCGAACAATCAGCAGAAAATGTGTTCCATTAAGTTATAGTCCTCTGTAATAATGAGTGCTTTCTTATATCTAATATGCACTGTTCCTACACTGCCGTACACCGGTGCTGTTGAGTCAGCAGCGATGCACACACACACACACACACACACACACACACACACACACACACACACACACACACACACACACACACACACACACACACACACACACACACACACACACTCACACACGCACACACGCACGCACGCACGCACGCACACACGCACATACACACCCGCACATACAGTCAGATAGACAAACAAATAGACATATGTGCAGACATATAGACACATTACATACATACAAACAAGACACACTTCATGTATAATTCCTTGCTTCGCCATTAATTCAACTGGCGTAATTATAATAAGAAGGATTAAGTTAAAGATTACACAATTAAAAAGCATAATCACGAAAACTAATACTTCACTATTCCAACAAACAAAAGTAAATATACTATCTTGAAAATAAAATGAATTAGCCTTGTTACAGTACTGACCAACCAAACAATTAAGCGCTCGCTCATTCAACAGCTACCGTTAAGAATACTGATATACATAACGTGTTTGGTGTTGGGTTTAAATATATATTAACAACCACTAGTTAGCAAGTTACTCCATTGCTATACAAAATCAGCAACCGCCCATGGTGTCGCAACAATCAACTTTCATCAATCCGGTACACAATCTCCGACGTTATTGTTGGCGACTCTCTACAGGTCGCGCATTTATGGCAGAATCCTGAATGTTGAATGCCAATAACCGCAGCGATGCAGCCGCATGACAGATGTCCAACTCCAATAACATAGTTTGACTTTACAAATAAACAATTTGACTAAAGTTTGGTATGTATTACTATTCACTTTGAAAGAAACGTAATACGCTGTTTGAAAATATGGGGTACCATAATGCAGTATTCACCGGTAAACGCATGCATAGAGAACGAGTAAGGAGAGATTAAACATAACAAAATGGGTGATAGAATAAGAGGAACGGAACTAATACAGAAATACAAAGAGGCATTATAAAAATACTTTTTAGAATACAGGTGTGTATATTAGTTATGAACAGACAGTTCGCCAATTCGACACCACGTAGCCTAAATGCCACGACGTCATATTGTAAACACATCCGATGTTTTGACCGCCATAACATGTATGCTATTCAAAAGCCAAACAATGCGTGCGGAACGCTTAACAGCGGTTGCAGTATAACACCAAATGGGCGTTTAAAGTAGGTGGGACCCTTACTAATTCACCAACGAATCGTTTTATAACACGACAGGTCGTGGCTCGCTTCACATAGAAAAGGAGAATTGCTGTTAGGTGCTTTTTAAGAGTTCGCTATCTATTGATTGCCACCGTGGGGTACTTTGATATCACCAATTTAACGGTTCAGGTAACAGTTGTCGGCAAGCAGTTCACCATAACAACCACACATAAACATTTGACTTATAAGCCGCGTTCTGACTGTGGATAACATCGGATAGGTAGGTGCATGTTGGTCGTACAGATCAGATCAGATTATTGTTATCAGACCCTAAGTGCTATATATGAACCTATTCCAAAATCGCGAGTTTTTCCGTCGTTTTTTCACCTAACCTGCTACAATTTCATAGTTTTCAAACAGTTAGTTGCATTTGAGGCAGCGTATATGTAAGTGTTACTGAAATTGTCGATGGAAAATTGAACGTTCTGCCCAGGAATCATAAATACATTGTTTCACAATCTGCAACAGTTTGGCCAGTACACTTTCCTGCAGAATATTAATCCGGCGGTGATGCAACGGCAAAATGACACGTGTCATTTGTTTCACAGGTATTTAGAAGACGTTAATTTCACGAAGTAGCCATAAAGTTCGTAATGTCAATAACGATGGCGTCTCTACTTCTATCAACACTGGTGGCTATGCCAGGAAATATTGCTCCAGTTATCCTGAAGTATCCCGAATGGTGTCCGAAAGTGAATATGCGACCGAAGTGACCAATTCGGAGGGGGTTACAGTGTGCATATGTAAAGACCCTTGCCAGGTAAACAAATAAAGTAGAACATTAGACACAATTTTCACCGTTTCCTAAATATGCATACGGAATAACATAATAACGTATTTTAAATTACTAAGACACGCACTGTTCTACATCAATGTCGGCAACGCATAGTTTCTTTAAATAATGTTACCAATGTTGTTTAGCACCAAAATAAGCCATCGGTCATGATAGACTCACTCTGATCTATCGCTAGCCATTATGCAACATAACTTGGTAAATACAATGAAAGAGCTCTTGCCAAATTGGCTAGTAAAAGTGATTAGACTAAACAAGATATTCACTTAGCCAAATGGTTAAACGAAAACATAGATTGATCGCATATATGGTAATGTTTTAAGCGCTGCGAGCGGCACTGTGTGTGGCCCATTATTAAACAACTATGTTTATTATTACTGACATTACACGGTGTTCAGCATATCAGTCAACACCACAAGAATAGTTTATCTATGCAATTGTCCTTTCTATCTGGTAACTCAAAACCTTCATTCTCTTTTCCATATTATCTCTTTGCCAGCAAGGTAATGGTCGCCTGCTTCCTGACACTTTGTTCCTGAAAATATATATTTGTTCAATCAGACTATTTCGTTATCACATCGATCGTATGTGCATGCATTTCCTCTGAAATCAACATCACAGCTCCTGCTGAAATAATAGTTGTTGAACTTTTGGATGACGCCAATGTATTGTACAAACAACCTTGTTGACTGCCATCCAGTCGTTTACTTCTCGAGTTGTGAACCTGTTGTGGGATACTTTTCTCTTATTATCTTATAGGGCTATACTTGTCAGGCTGGTGAGGTATGTGAACCTCAAACTGTCTACTGCGTCAGGACGCCATGACCACCGCTGCCTAATGTGTCAGTAAGTGATATTTCGCTCGTCGCTCACAACAAATGTTGTCCGCTTGAAAGTTTTGCTGTAGTAACACTGTCGACCATGCCGGATATTACTTGATTCAATGGTGTTTTTATCTGGTCTGTCCCTATCAAGTTGCTAAACTACCTGACTATATATGTTTTGGATACAAACTTCCCTTTTATTCAAATTGCTGCAGCAAATGTCAAGCTTGCGTACCATCCGTCGTATTATCCCGTTGAATTTCTTGCCGTACGTGTACTAACAAGCGTCAAATACTAAAGTCAAAAATGTTTAAGCGAGAAATGTATACGGGGAAGATTGATCATGCAAATATCGTGCCGTCATAATTATATAATGCTGACATATAAACAGTGTTGCTAAGACAAAGCTTTACGGCAGTCACTTCCATCGCGATATCACCAACAAGCATGAGTTATTTGCATTTACCTCCATCAAGGTCTTCCGTAGAATAAACTAAGAACAAGTCTGCAGCAAAGTTGCAAACACATGCAGATATAGCAATAGGTAATTAAGTGCATTTGTACGTTGGCCTGCCACTTTCCTTCTTAACTCGGTTTAGCTAGTGCATATGTGAACAGTCACGATTTACAAACAAGACCATTTTAATTAGTAAAACCGTTTTAAGTTCTGTATGTATCAATGCAGCTGAAGAAGACCACAATTGAAGGTTTAAGTTTGTGCAGATATAGGTCTGAAAAACAACAGGTGTGAACAGCTGGGAAAGGAATACAAGCAATGTTCAACATAAGGCTTAAAATGTTGAGGGCCAACCGGGCCTGCAACATAAACATGTTGCGGCCAGACAATGGATTTGAGGCCTGATAATCCCAGCGATCACGCTGCTGATGCCGTCATCGTGTAAATATTCAAGATATATATATATATCTTGAATATTATATATATATATATATATATATATATATATAATCTTCCCATCGTAAAATGTGGTCGGCCCCTTTTTCCTGCGGTCATGCTGTCTCACGGCCTCAGTTCTTTGTTGGGAAGATCCGCATATTAATAAATATCCCTTACATATTTGGTTTCTTACTATCCTTTTTTTCTGATCTCAACTGCTCTTGTAGTTACCGCTCTGTCGACGCCACCATCCCCAAACCATATCGGTGGGTCGTCATTATACACAATCTTAAATAGATCTAATAAGTTCCATATTTATTACAATGGTATTTTAAGTGTATCATTAATCATGTGGAATTTATGCTGCACGTGAAATTGCTCTTAATAACCCCGACCGAATCAATGTTCGCAATTTGATTGTTTCACAAGCGAAACATTCAAATTGTACACGAAAATTTAAAAAGTAAATGCGAGGTAATAGCGAAGCCAGCGGGGACAACGACCTAACGACTCCCTGGATTTGTTCTTTGGTAGTGACACGTTGTCACAGTGAAGACCAGCAAAGACCAGCACGTGAAATCAAGCACGATGATACAAAGAACGGTCTACATTTATATTAGCAACAGACCAGATATATTCTTATAGCATTACAACTCCTGGCTCGATTTCGGATACCAGGACAGGCAATATCGCCTTTAATGACTTTCCCTTTAAACTCATTTGATATATTCCCGACTGTCATGGTTCGTCGGCCTTCCGCCGTCCATTCACACTCTTTTCTATATATTCCTCGTCGTACTCATATACCTACTAACGCACATCATTTCGCCAATGTACACTAATTCACCCTCATGCTTGGTCTTCTTCACCTCCAAGTTGATGACCAGCCCCTCTTTCTGGTGTCCAACCACACCATTACTGTCTTATCGAAACTAAGTTCTGGGTCATGCTTCTTGAACACCTCGTTCCTGTCTTGCATTTCTTATTATTCATGTTTATAATAATAATAATACTTCCGTTTCTTAATATAGCGCTTTTTAAGTAAGTAAATACCAACCAAAGCGCTTCACATATTAAAATAACGTGTTGACTAAATGCTAAAATATAATTTAATTAAATAAATAAGCTAAGATGTCCACACATGACGCAAGATCAGCAAATATATCAAAAAACCTCGCGCCCGCTGGATACAATGACCGAAGAGCGGGATAGGGGGAAATACGTTATGTAGAGGGTAAACGTTTTCTTCACGATTTAAATAAATCTACCATAGGCCTAGCAATACGGTTTCCTAAATTACTCTCATGTCTACAATGTGTATTATGCTTAATCACGAGCTGATATTACTTGCGTTTATTTTGGAGCGGCATGATTCTGCTCTCCATTCTGATCTCCCGAAATATATTGTAACTGCGTGTCACTCGCAGTGTAACGTGCTTTGAGAACCCCTAAGGACTGGATGCAGCAAGGAACTTAAGAACTTATGTTTACTTAATTATTGATATACTAGGTTTGCTTCCTTGTACACAAACCAAAACTTGCATTTGCAAGCATAGGCCACAGCAATTGGACGAGTGGGGAGAACTGGTGTTTTGTGGCCGAGGCCCGAACAGACAGGATTGTGCACCAGGCTATGAGTGTAAGATCGAACGGGCCGACCGATTCGCTGTCTGCTGCGCTGTCGGTGCGTTGTAATTAACCATGACTCCAGTGACGCAGCACATGCAGTAGTATGCCGACATTCACAGTGCGACTTGGTGCTCTATGACTGTGGTGTTTACATTCTGTATATATCGTGTGCCACTCGCAGTTATTCAAAGACGCTAACCGAATAACACTTATTATCATTTTTTATTGTTTTTTTAAGTTGGTAAAAAGGACTTGGCTATCACAAAGGTGTACATAATGGTTTAGCGCACATGGTACGCAATGCCCCTCCTCGTTTCTCACAATCACTGCCCCTACTTCAACATTTGCACTGGCTTCCGGTTGCGTATCGGATCAAACTCAAATTGGCCACTATTAATGCCGTGCCCTTTGTACTCAACAAACATCCTATTAGAATAGTCTCCTGCGTTATTCAGATATCCAGAGGAATGTTACATCATCTGTTTCACAGCAACATTGTGTTCCTAACACTAAGCTTAGTACTGACAAATGTGATTTCTCTGCAGCTGCAACCAAAACTTGGATGAACTCCCTATATGACGTTCATATCATCTGGAGTAATAACCGCCATATAACCGCCATTTGCAATAAACACTCTAGACTTATTTGTTTGACATAGCATTCCCTCCTTTTGGCGTTCCGTTGCTCTAATGGCGACTCTTGCGCGTCACTATTCACGATTTATGCTTACGATTCTTGTACGTTGCGCATCTGAGCTCCAATTTCTGAGGCTATAGGCGCTATATAAGTGTATTATTACAATTTCTATGACTACATAAATGTTGTCATAAGACGTTAGTCGTAGACTCACCGAAACGAGAATGTCGATCCAACAATATTACATATATTCTCTTAAGATACTCTTTATTGGTGACCATATAGCCGGTAATGTGAGAGTATGTAATATGACCTCGTTAATATTACTACTGACCCCAATAATTTTGAAACATCAATTACCATTTCGTAGGAACGTACGTATTAAATGCTGACTTATCCTGCTATGTGTATAGTCTCTCTATCTGGAAAACTCTGTAATCCGGATATACGCACTGGGAACGAAAATTTTCACATTAACGAGTTCTACTGCATGTAACATTTAATTTTCATATTTATAGAATTTGTAGTACAATTAGTTTAACTTACAACAAAGCGAACCACATTTGTGTGAAATAAGGTTTACACTGTATGCTTTATTCTCAGCGTCGCAGCAATGCTACGGAGGACATAAAAACCCCAACCCAATATGCATTGCGTTGTGTGTTGCCAGATGCTAGTGTCCAAGGGATCGTTCCATATTCCACAGAGGAATATATATAAGACTAGCAGATTGCCCTGCCAAATACCGTCAGTAATCCGCAGTTTCGCTTCGGTGCGAATTTACACATGGTTAAGCCGTAATACAATGCCATGTTGATGACAAAGTAAGAAGTTAGTAAGATCACGTGGTGCTAACTAGCAGCACTCACCTTAAGTTAAGACAATGATGTGCTGCCGGCTGTGGTCGATGAAAGCAGATCTTCCATCCTTTCAAGATAGACAGGTATCATTCACAATGTATCACATAATCTGCCAAATTAAATAATGTACATCATTTTGGAAATTTCTTTGAATAGTGTGTCAGTTATTTTATTATATTATTTATTACATTACAAACAAAGTAGAATACACACCACGTGATGCTACTTAAATTTCTTTAAAATCGGCTTACGAATTTAGGGGCAAAATTACTATTATAGACAGATTAAGTAGTTTAACACTTGTTTACCTTTATGACTTCACGTTAACGTAAATACATTTTACACTACCTATAGTTCTCTGTTTGGAAACATATTAATTACACAATCTTACTTGATTAGAAATTAGTAAAAAGGACACTTCGCAAATGAGTACTAATAACCGTTTGACTTATATTCATGACATTTGGCATATAATTACCCTAGAATAGCGGTTGCATGATAACCACAGAAAAGTAATACCGCACCATGAATTTCTTTGAATATAGCGGGGGAAGTGCATTTTGGAAAAAGTGTACCTTTTACATGAAAACGCCTTACACATAAGTCCACACACACACACACACACACACACACACACACACACACACACACACACACACACACACACACACACACACACACACACACACACACACACACACACACACACACACCACACACACACACACACACACACACACACACAGACACACACACACACACACACACACACACACACACACACACACACACACACACACACACACACACACACATGCACGCACGCACGCGCGCGCAGAGATAGAAACAAAAACAAAGCAGTGGCGTAATGACTACGCTACCGGACTCTCCATCGAGAAAACCAGGCTTTGAATCTAGTGCTGCCGTTTCGAACATTGGGCAAGTTTGTTTACTCTATATTACTCCAGTTCACTCAGCTGAATGAAAGAATGCCTCTGTATACACAGTGGTAGAAATTATAGGAGAGTAAGAGAAAGAGAAAGAGGAATAGGGAGAGGGAGAGAGGGAGAGGGAGAGGGAGAGGGAGAGGGAGAGGGAGAGGGAGAGGGAGAGGAACAGACAGGGGCAGGGGCAGGGGCAGGGGCAGGGGCAGGGGCAGGGGCAGGGGCAGGGGCAGGGGCAGGGGCATAGGCATAAGCATAGTGGGAGGGAGAGGAAGAGGAAGAGGAAAAGAGAGAGATATGGAGGGGAAGAGAGAGAGGGAGAGGAAGAGTGAAACGGAGAGGAATATGAAGAGGGAGAGGGTAACGGAGAGGAAGAGGAAGAGGGAGAGGGAGAGGGAGAGGAAGAAAGAGTGGAAGAGGGAGAGTGAGATGGAGAGGGAGAGGAAGAGGGAGAGGAGATAGAAAGGAAGAGGGAGAGGAAGAGGGAGACGAACAGGAAGAGGGAGAGGAAGAGTAAGAGGGAGGGGAAGTGGAAAAGGAGAGGGAGAGGATGAGGGAGAGGGAGAGGGAAAAGGAGAGGAAGAGGGGTATGGAGAGGGAGTGGGAGAGGCAGAGTCAGAGGGAGAGTGGGAGGGACAGGGAGAGGGAGAGGAAGAGAGACAGGGAGAATGGGGGAGAGGGAGAGGAAGAGGGAGAGAGAGAGGGAGGGGAAGAGAGAGAGAGAGATTAAGAGGAAGAGGGAGAGAGAGAGTAAGAGGAAGAGGAAGAGCGAGAGGGAGACGGAGACGGAGAGGGAGAGGGAGAGGAGAGGGGAGGGAGAGGGAGACGCAGAGGCAGAGGCAGAGGCAGAGGCAGAGGCAGAGGCAGAAGCAGAGGCAGAGGCAGCGGCAGAGGTAGAGGCGGAGGCGGAGGCGGAGGCGGAGGCGGTGGCGGAGGCAGAGGCAGAGGCGGAGGCGGAGGCAGAGGCAGAGGCAGAGGCAGAGGCAGAGGCTGAGGCTTAGGCAGAAGCAGAGGAAGAAGGAGAGTGAGATACGAAGAGGAAGAGGGACAGACAGAGGGAGAGCCTTCAGCCACATTTCCAGCGCAGTCGCTGTAAACACGGTTGTTTGGAACTCTCCACCTTACCGTTAACGAACGCCGCATTCGCAGGACAGAAATCGAATTAAATATCTGTATACTCAGGAAGTACGCATTCGACTCGATATGAAATTTGGGTAGATATGACGTAAGTTTTTACATATCTGCGTGTCAAGTTATTTAAAAGAATAATTTTATTGGAGTGGATATACATTATCTGGATAACTGAAACGTATCATTTACTGTAGCAGTTACATATAATTATTATCTAGCAAAGAGGTAGCTTCCCACGTTGGTATGGAAATAACCAGATATTACGCATGTTTATTTACATGTGCTTTTGTGTTGTGTTCTCCAAACTAGCTTATCATCATTACACAACATACATTCGTGACTAGACACGGACACAATATAGCGCTATAGCGTAAAGGCCCAGGATGACTAAACAATACAGTGAAAAAATCACCGGGTTCTCTCGTGTGAGAGCCCGGGTTCGAAACCTGTGCTGCCGTTTCGAACCCTGAGCAATCTCGTTCACTCTGCATTATCCAGTTCACTCAGGTGTATCAATGAGTATAGACCGTGTTGGATATTTTGAGAGAGGGAGAGGGGAGGGAGACGGAGAGGGGAGGGAGAGTGAGAGAGAGAGAGAGAGAGAGAGAGAGAGAGAGAGAGAGGGAGGGAGACAGAGAGGGGGGAGGGTACGGAGAGGGAGAGTTATAAGCGGGCGGAAACGGAGACGGAGACGGAGAGGGGGGGGGTAGAGGGAGGGAGATTGAGAAGGGGAGAGAGAGCTGCAGGAGAAAAACAATATCGAATAAAAACGCTCTCCCTATGATTTGCGGCACAGGGTCTTTCCTAGTTAAGCATTTTATTGACTTCTGCCTTCAGCATATATATACAGCTGTATATATATATCGTCAAGTTCCATTTATCATCACCAAACCATCTGAATAGACCCATTGGCGAGTGTCTCACTTACAAATATTGAAAGGAGATCATTCAACAAAGAGAATGTCGAGTAACAGAGCAGAGACATGCATCCCCACGCTCAGTCCATACAACCGTCAAAATTGATTGAGAACACTTTCTGACATACATCCTACAACGCTGAAGGTACCACAACCCAGCACGAATGGAACTACTCTGGGAAGGAGACCATTCGCCGTGCCACTGCGATGTCTCGAAGCTTCCAAAACAAGCGAGACAACTGGACGCAGAAACAACAATGCACGAACGGGTTTCGGACAGTAGGCCTAAGGACGAGGAAAATGGTTAAAATGTGAACGATATCTGACGTGAATACATTATAAATGCTCAGTGTCCGTGTTTGCACAATGTGTTTGCGAAATTTGTAATGATGGCTAAATAATCAAGTGGATGTGCAGGGGCCCCGTTTTGGACGGACCTTTTTAGCGAATCAAAATTCAGGAGGTATTCTGTAGATACAGTAATTTAAAAAGAAACACGGTAAAGTTTACCACAGACTAAGTCATATCAGTGAAGAAATCATAAAGACAAAGAAACATTTATTGCAATGAAAAATGTCAACTTAATGCCAAATCTCGCTTAAGGGGCCTATTTTTCACGTCGATATCCTATTATTTTATAAACGCGTAACATTAATGAGAACCGATTTTGGACTAAGCTGACATTGAAACAATTAAATTAGTAACATAAACAGGAATGTTGCAGTCGATATTTGGTGCACTCGATGATTGGCAGTCCAGATATGCATCGTCTCGCACGAAGGGGCCTAGGCCTGTCTTTCAAAGACTCCGTAATGAGACGCCACTGTGTGTCACTTCTACATACCCTGAGGACAGTCACTATTCTCACTGTGACAACAACGATTGGCTACCCTCAATTAGCGTAACCGATGAAATTGACTCTCATACTTTAGCTATCAAATAAGAGGAACGGTACGTACGAACGTGTTGAGAGACCAGAACTACAAATATAAACGAGCATGCATATTCGCAATGCGTCTGCCTGGATTTACCGGGGCAATGTATTTTTCCAACGGACTCTCCGCAACGTTAACTCATTTCGGGATTCTTATAATAGTAAGTTTATTGACTAAGCCAACCAAACACTATATTGATGCTATATAGTTGCCGTAACTGTAATAATATGGAAAGTGAGTGTTTGTCATCTTTATACTACGTTCAGTTTACAGTGAATTTTTTTATCATTTATATGTTAAAGATCGGGCCTGCTATCTTCTACGTAACGCCAACTATATAATATTCAGTTATGGTACTTTCACACAATCGTTATTAATGAGCAGATGAGTAGGCATTCATCTATTTGGATACTCTCCAAAAATGTTGGTATTACTTCAATTGTTCTAGGAAATAACACATATTAATAATAATATTACAGTATGATTTCCGTCATGTCCGTAAAGAAACAAAATAGTAGGTATCATTTATTCAGTATGGCCTAACATAGTATTGAACGTATAAAAGCAAGCGTTCTTAAGTTGCGTATGATAATTCGTGTGTTAATTAAATATAAAATAACGTTAATATAATCCTTTCATTATGTGCGGTTGGATTTATAAAAAAATAAAATAATTACAGGACGTGTAATATCAAGTGAAATTCATTAAGCATTTAACATTCTGGAAGGAAACAAATTAAATATCATACAACATTATATGTTCTCTCATTTACTACATAAACCTACACTGTACAAAGATAAACTAAAATATATATTCGGTTCAAGATGACTAATGGCTAACAGAGGTGATCCTCATAAACTGGGTCATACATAACTAAAGCTGCAACTAGATCTTTAAGTTTAAGTATTTTGGAGAGACGGAAAAATATATATGATCAAGGTAGTCAAGGTAACAGATAATTCGTATAGGTTTTTTTATGTAACACATATGAAGGTTGAAGTGACTGTTGAGACTGACCCTGTTGGACAAAAAAATCTACGTAATCGAAATGAAACGATTCATTCAGTTTCAGACCAGCTGGTCGTACATTGGTTGACGGAAAGTCAAATGGTACTCAAATCGTTGTTGTGGCATCTATTGTTCTCCTCTTGTTTCCTCTATGCCAGGGTTAGGCTGGCCTCGATACTGATCCTCGATTTATGTTTTCTTTTCTTTTTCTACCCCTCATAGTTGTACTGAGGTCTTCACCAACCGTCTCCACTGACCTCTATTTTTCACACCTATTCTCCACTAGTCTACCAATCCCTCCAAATATATCTTCACGTCATCTGTCATCTCTTAAGGCACGTCATGTAGTTGTCATTTAATTGAATCATAACTATATATATATGTATATATATATATATATATATATAATTAATTAATGTGGTTTGGAAATCTAACCGAATTTAACGTACTCCATCTAATATATAGATCAAACATAAAACTGTGCTTCATTTTTACCAACCTACAAACCACCCTCATTATTTACGGTGATCGTGAACTATCCGATTACGCTGAAGACGAATAGCGATTGCGTCAGTTCACAGGAGATCGAGGTAACTATGGCATTCGTTGCATAATTGCACCACTAGCTGCAGACACATACAAGCGTTTATAAAATATCTATCAGTTCCATTTTATACATAGGTATTATATGTAAAAATAATAATAATAATAATCAAACAGGATCTGAGATGCAGGCTATCCAGGATAATTTGTTTGGACGACGTGTGACGCCACCTGCAACAATGGTTATATCGAAATGTACGGATACTGCAATCTAATAGATATTGCATCCCGAAAGGCGTGTGTCCGCCTGAATACTCAACACCTTACTGGTCATTCTGGGATGACCACTGGCCATGCGATAGCTGTAGTATTTAAAAAAAAAAAAGATGTGTGAATAGTTTTATCTTAAAGAAGCTTGATTTTACCGCTACGACATGATAAATTCCTTTCGAGTAGGAGGTTAACTGCAAATGAAGCGAACGGGAGAAACGTTCTTGTGTGCCGTATCCACTGAACCATTGTTTCAGTTGTCTCGTTATTTTTGGAATGCTTTTTCTTGATTAATTTCAAATATGCCTAAAGGTTGTGTTGCAGCCATTTATTACAATACATCAAAAGAAAATGTTATTTTTTAAAATATTTCCAAAAGACAGCCTTTTACGCCGTATGTGGATGAAACGCACACGCGCCTGTTGGAATGGACCGGCGTTACCCGTTAAATAACCAGAGCTGTGTGCTGCGTTCATCTCACCGTTGATTGTTTTGACCAAACTTAAACTTTCCCTTGGTTGCAAAGTTCAGCATAGATATTGGCTGTAACATTCTTGACCTAGTTTAATACACTGTCTGGTGTGATGATCTAGTACTGACCACAGTAGCGATTTACACAGCGCATATAGTATTCTCTGTTTGGGGCAGTAGGTGTCCTTTCGAGATTTGTACTTCGTCGGTATACATTACTACTACTTGTCTCAAAACAACTTTTTTAACAGTTTAATTGCAGAAAATTGACAGAATATGTGTCAGACATTTACCACATCACATAAATATCTTACAGAAGAATTAGGTCAAGTTTCGCAAAAAACGATTGGACACACGATGTTTGGCACCACCACTATAAATAATAATTATGCGCGGCCTGCTTTTTTGCGAACTTTATTTAAACACAAAGAACTGTACATTGCCACGCATGGATTATATACCACTGCTAATAATATAGTATAGCTTATAGTTGGGATTATTATGATTCCGTAGTCTGGAGTCAATCATCTTCGACACTCAAACAGTCCTGCTTGGCCATGGCACGTTCGTCCAAAGAGGCGTCGTAAATACATCGGTCATCGGCATCCAGTCCCCGTGGGGCCGCTGGTCCTGTCCGGGGCGTTATTTTTCCGAAAAAGAAGAGATAATTTTAGTGTTGTGTGTTCATTGAATATTTAAGCCTACTAACTACTAGCGTTATTGAAACCCAGCAGACTGCATTCACCATCAAACACTGGATGACTACAGTAACTGGCCCATATCATAGCAATTTAAACAACAGTAATTAACTTCATTACATGTGTTTTACTGTATATTACTGGACACTTCTGTGTACAGCGAACATCTGCGCAGGGAGGTGAGTTCATCATGCAAGTCTGATAAGTTTGCAGATATGCTTTTGAGAATTACCAAGCTGCATAATTCGTACGCCACAATTTCCATATCAGTGGAGTCGATGGCTTTCTTGTTGAAATGGCATAACTGTTCATATGGAGCTGATCCTTGGTTGTTCGGAATTTTGACTTGATGCGAGCAAACGCTAAAACGACCTTTCTGTGTGATAGACCGTGGTTGGCAGACACATTAAGGCTTCCGTCACTCTCGAGTAGAACGACAGGTATTTCTAAAAGATATCTATTTTCAGCAACCCTGTGATGGCGGGGAGATGGACAACAACCTTAGAACAATTGTCGCCTGGCTGTTGTATATGGTGCAGTCGATGTCGGGGTAGCGTTCTCGAAACGCCAGATCTAAGGCGATCTTGATCAGAGCAGACTCGCCATGACCCACCATCGTTACGTCCTCAATGTCATACTTTCAGTCGACAGCAAAAACACTTGTTTGAGCCACTCCTGGTGGATCCGTGAAACATACTGCTCACGAGCCTGCTGAGCTTGAACGGTGTCAAGGTTTATCTTTAATCATCTTCTGGGAGTGCGCTCGAGCTGACGATCCTCCCTCTCCATCCACTCTGTATCACTCACGATAGTCTCATAGTATAGGTGACCCATCCGTACCAGTCATTACTGAGCTCATCCAGTCGCTGCGGAGAATTTTGGTCGTGTCACGTACGATCGCGAAAAGCAGCACTGGTGCTTGTGAAAAACGATGGGTAGGAGCGTGGGCGCAGTATAGGTCTTCCAGATTTCGATTCGAATGGAGTAGTAAACGTCAGGGTGATTGAGCACACTGGAGTGCAGTCTACCAGCGTCCCGCTCTCTTGCCCCGGTTTTCATATTGCTTGTAAAATAGGTTATCAGTTGTTTTCAAGTGTAACTGTCACAGCTTTCGAGTTGCACAGCAAATGAGTTTCCGACATAAGCTTCAGCGTGTTCGATATGAGTGGTGAGTGGATCGGGTATTGTGCTTCGATTTCTCCTTAACTGCGGGGTGCACCGGTTCATCGAAACACTCGTCTTTTGCCAAGTCTTGGATATCCTCGTTATTGCCGTTATTGGGCTAGCCATCGTCCGTTGATACTTCATTGTCTCCACCATCATGCCGTGCCCGTTCCAACTCCTGGCTCCACGAATTCCCTTCGTCGTTTTAAGGTACATAAGAGCTACTTTGCCAACCTCGTATATAATTATACTGTTCTTACTCACAGGCGGAATGACGTCCGCCGCAGTCCTCGCCAACAGGATACACACACGATAATGTCGAAATGAAAAAGTGGATTTTAACCCAGGATTTACATATTGGTGGGTTTCCAAACGGGTATCCACCCTGTTTATTGTAGACCATTACCATTGCTGCTTTTTGGGGGTGCGTCAGATTCGTGAGGATCGATGCTTCCAGACAGCACTCGGCTGTGTTTATTGATATAGCTAGTCTTGCTTAACCGACTCTCGCCTGGCTGCGTGACTTCGCCAGGAAGATAGTTTGGCTCAGAATTGCCTTTTGACTGCTCACTGCCAGTTAGCACGTCTATCCCCAGAATGTTTATATATTATGTATGTTTTCGATAGTGAAATGAAATTACGAAATAGTGCCCGAAATAGTATTATACAAAACAAAGGAATCTTAAACTAAATGGACGCAAACAATAGTTTCGAGAACTCCAAGGGATTCGAACAGAGGACGCAAAGAAATTATTTGCTCGTCGAGCTACCGACTTAGCCACCAAGACTAGCATGTTTTGGTTGTACTTTGGCGACTACATATATTAGTTACCAGTCCGACCGTTGCGCGCCACATCGATTGCACTTTGTTTAGTTACATTTGTCCTTGTTTAATTGGTATTTATGTCATGCTTATTCACACTCAGTCTTTTGTTACTGCTCGAGCATAAGCAAAGAACGTCAATACGGAATTGTTGACAGCCATGACAGCGAAAATGCAAGCGATTAAAAGGCATTAAAATACGAAAACAAGTTTAATGTTGGTTTATTTTTTGCGTGACATGTTTCAATATAAGTTTAATGTTGAATAGTTGTTACAGTAAAATAGTATCTGATAAAAGTGTATCTTTATTTAATTTGTTATTTCATAGTTAGCCTGAGAGCCAATCATCGTCTCTACCCAAATCTGGGGTAAAGCCCCATACCGGTAACATTGGCAGACCCTTAATATTCCAGGCGGTAGTGAGAGGCGAAAACGTGCTGCCGCCTCACGGCGCCTGGGTAATCGAGGCTATGATATAGCTCTCCTCGATAATTTTCCCACGCTGACGTCACAACATGGCACGACCGGTTCAGAAGAACCACGCGAAGTCGCTGCGTATCGTCACATATAGTCTCGACTATTACGAATGTGTGTGTGTAAAGTCGTGGATTATACTATTGTGAAAGTATCTTATTTGTCTAATAATTGCTTATTAAAAAACAAATAGGCAAATGTGTGGGTGCGTGGGTGCGTGGGTGCGTGGGTGCGTGGGTGCGTGGGTGCGTGGGTGCGTGGGTGCGTGGGTGCGTGTACACAGAAACTATACTGTAATATAATGACCATCTTAATTGATATCAGGCGGAACACAAATGCGATATTGTTTTATTTATCTGGTGTGTTGTCCTGTTGTTTTGTTGTGCTGTATTGTCTTACTGTATTGTTCTGCTGTTCTACAAATCAGTCGTGTGGTATCAGCCACTGTCCGTAGATCCCTTTCGTGATCATATTTACTTGGCGATTTATTTTCAGGCATTCCTTAATCCAATACGTCTATTATGCTACAAACCACATCCCTATGCTCACTCGTACCAATCTATTGATCTACAAAACGCTTACTAGGTACAATATTAACAAGATTCCCATTTTTAACATAACATACTAAATATCGTAATCTTGTTAATCTGGTATGTGACATGGTATACATTATAGTAGGAACTCGTGAGGTTTAGTTTAAGTAACATCCACGTACGCATCAAATATTAGTCACATCTAATATTATGTGTATTATAAAACAGAGTGTGTGATTATTGTGTTTATTTGCTTCTCTCTATGCCTAACGCATCTCCGTCAGTTTTGCATGAGGAGGCTGACATATTGTAAGCGTGCTAAAGGGCCTTTTGGATGATTCGTAGATTCAGACTTTTTTAATTTACCCGGTACCATTACGCATTACAATGTATCAACAATGTTGGAGCGACTTTAATCTTAATCTATCAGACTTGACTTTTAGAAGCAAGGCCAAATTCATCATGGTTGGGCCGAACGATTGTGGTATGGGCTCACATTTTTGGGAATGGTTTGGGCTGGATAAGTGTTTGAGATTTGGTGGAGAGTAAAATAACAGTGTAAAGAATTATGTCAACGATCATTTTTAACATTATGGTGGTAAGATTTCAATGTAAATGTTTGGAGCGTGAGTGTTTTTCCAATCCACTAACTAGAATTATTAGAGGGTGTCTTTTCACACAGCGGAACGCGTTGGTAACTGATCTAGTTAGATAGATTTAGTATTTGAAGAGTGGACCGGGTCTACGTGATTGCTTCTAAAATATTACTTACTCATTTCCTACTATGACCTATGTATCCACCTATGTACCCCTATCTGAAGAAGTTTTTTTATGTTGCTAAAGGTATTCATCACACTGAATGGCCATTTTTCAAATCGCGTTGCCGATGGAGTAGGCTCTACCCGCCTGAAGGAGATTCTAACACTAGTTGACATAGGAGGGGGACTCATGGCGTGTTGTTTGAGTTTAATGTAGCAAATTTATTGCCCACATACTCCAAGCGTCCTCGAGTCACGAAACAGCGTTTAAATATATATAAATAACTATTTCAACGCCACACCTACAGCAGGAACGGATCCCCATTGTGAACATGGACATTAACTTGACAGAAATTATGAAAGGCGTTGCCATCAATAATAACTCAAGTGCAATACAGGTGACAACAGGTCTAAACATAGTCTTGAATTTAGACGGTTTTTCAAACTGGATAATAGAGCAGAGCACACTATATACCACGGTGACCAGTTTTCTTGGTTGTTCCTTAGGTCACGGTGACCTACCATCGTGGGCAACTCCGACCATCCTTCAGGGGTCATTCATTGAGTCATCGATTAGTCACGGTCTACGGTAGGTTCCATCAATGGCAATGCCACTTTATAAACGCCGTCGTTCGTAACGTTGACCATCGTCGCCTCAGTCGTCAACGTGATCGCCGCATCACTGAATTACAACAACCAAGTTCACGAAAGAAACATTAATAAGTAAGTACCTACATTAATTTTATAGTTTCATATGATGCTTCGTAAAATAACAAAATGCGCAGACATACCGCTGATAGGCCATTCGTTTAACAACATCGTTCCACCCAGCTGAGAACAGCGTCGTTCAACCCGACAAATGAGCAATACTAAGTAATTGTATTCGGTCATAAACAGGGCGCGTATGTGGTTGCATGTATTAATATGCGTGCATGAGATTACTTGTAACAATAATGAGGACATATATTATTTATTATATATAATAAATTATAAAAAAAAAAAAAAAAATACTGGATAGTGGTCTGATATGTCATTATATAGAATTCCAGATATTATGGAATATTCATGAATGTTAGTTATAATATTGTCAATCAGTGTTGCTGTTTGTTGCGTGACTCTTGTTGGTTTACTAATTGTTGAGTAGAATGCACTAGCAAACATAATATGCACAAAGTCTGTTATTTGACTGTATGTATCTGTCTTTAGTAAGTCGACATTCAAGTCTGCCATTAATATGCATTGTTTCCGTTCATTTGAGATTTTTCATAATAGGTCTGTGAACTGTTCATTAAAGCTATTAATGTTGGTATCAGGGGGGGTCTATACAATGTGCCAATCACAATTTTTATATTGTCGACTTCTATCTCTATAAATAATGTTTCGCAAGGACACTCCTCAGAGTTCGTGCATAAGTCATATCTTATTCTGAAGTTGAACCTGTCAGAAATATACATGCCTACTCTTCCACCTCTTTTTCCTATTCTTGTTTTTGACAAGATGGTATATCCTGTTATATTATAAATGTTAGTGTTTTCCATTGGTTTTAACCAATAAATATATGGAGTAACAACAAATATAAATACAACGACATAAACCCGTGTATAAAGTCTCACAAACGGTGTTAAACGCCGTCGTTCGGAACGTTGACCATCATCGCCTCAGTCGTCAACGTGATCGTCGTATTACTAAATTACAACAAAATCACGAAAGAAACATTAATAAGTAAGTACCTACATTAAATTTATATTTTCATCTGATGCTTCGAAAAATAACAAAATGCGCAGACATACCGCTGATAGGCCATTCGTTTAACAACATCGTTCCACCCAGCTGAGAACAGCGTCGTTCAACCCGACAAATGAGCAATAGTTAAGTAATCGTATTCGGTGATAAACAGGGCGCGTATGTGGTTATATGTATTAATATGCGTGCATGAGATTACTTGTAACTATAATGAGGAAATATGTTTCTCATTCTTAAACATGGATTCGTGTATTTTCGGCAGATAGTTAAAATACGTCGTAACCAATTTATATCGTCAATAATTACACGTATTATTACATGCTGTTGGTGCGAATGTTATACTAGGAATAAACATGAAGGTGAAGCATTAGTAACTCTTTAAAAATGTATGGTTTACATGGTGGACATCATGTTCAATGCTGGCTTGTCGAAATTTAAGTTTTCTTTGTGCGCGCCAGCCTCTGAATATGGTGTTTTAACACATAACTTAAACATACGCTTATATATGAAATACAAATTTAGACGTACACATCATAATTAATTTAGGCAAAACTTGACCCTACTTATATCTCGTCTTACCACGCCTATGAAATCTTACACTTTACCTGAAAACAAGATAATTGTTGACAAATACACCTCCTTCTTTTCAAAAGAAAAGTTGAACTTTATTATAGTCAGCGTTTAAAGCATCACACACCACCATTGTCTATCGCCTCTGTATTCTCTATAATGGGAGAGGTCGCTCGGATCGACACTATCCAAGACGCCAACAACTATTACATATAACCAAACATAGATAAGGGAGCGAAAAATGAACAACTCGAAACACGTCGAAAACATGAAATTCTACGGTCGCTAGCAACGTCACCGCTCGTCCGACCCCGTCTTTTGGTATCATTTGAAAGGATGCACTTTCATTTATTCTATCGTCATCTAGATTTCCAATAACCGTTTACAGAACATAATATCTAAACGGACATGCAATCGTGGTGTTTTTAGTGTTTTGTACGGTTCCGAACGATGTTGGCGGCGGGTACTCGGTATCCTAATCTTCCGATTGCGGCGCTGTTGTCCTCATTTGCATAGATTCAGACATGCGCACTTCACAATTTCTTGATTCCAAGTTATACGGCGATACTGACGTGCTTTGATGGCGGCGAAATCGATATATTTCTGTAGGCTTGACGTCACAATAACGTACGCCAAACAACGGAGACTAATGCTGCGTTCCAATGGGCTCGTTTATGTCGTAAACACGACTTGGCGAACTGTAATGTTCACAATCTCCTCGAGTTTACCACTTATAAATTTATGCAACTAAATCACGTAGGGGTTACGAATTCGTATTCACGGTATACACGATTGGAACGCACTATAAGGGCCAACATTCGTTGTATCGGTTGGTTTGTTGACATATGTGATTGCGACGTTACACCTACTTTGAATATCATGCCAGTTTAGGCGTCGTTTAAAAGTGGGTGGAGCTTATAGCATGCAATCAGATAGTGGTGTCTCAATCAGTCGACGAACCAACATCGTCCTCGGTGTCTATGATACTTGAAACGGCACGGTTGTAGGTCCATTTATAGTTTTTTAGGAATGATTATCAGAAAACCAGTTATATGATTTAATAGCAGAAAGCGCTAGCTTTCAAACGATATCAATATTGTTGGGATCGGATTAAACGTAACGGTACTAGGAATCGTTCAAAAAAGTTTTGGACTTGCTTCGAGTTGTAACTTTTTCGCTAGCTTATTTATTTTTTATATTACGGCTAATTTTAATATGAAATCCCTCAATAGTTTGCTTATATGCAGAACGTAGGCACACGTTCATAGTCATCCACAAGCTCCTATTAGCACCAAATGATTATTCAAGGGAAAACTCAAAGTGAATGTGTAACGACATAACTGAGCCTTGTACACCATGAAATCCGTGGAGTCGCACGCCATATTTGAAACCTGAAAATCACACGTCTAAATCATCGGGAACAGTTGTGTTGCAAATGCGTTTTGCTTTACACCAACACACACTATACGTGAGGCAGGAAGACTAATATACGCGGATACCAAATGCTATATTTCAGTGGTTATGTAGATATCGATAGATTTTTTTTCTTCGAACATAAGGAAAGCAGAATAATCAGAAAAGAAAAAAAAACAGCATAGCCAGGGAACATAATAGACTGTGCATGAGACGGTATGCACTTTCACATAACATACTCTCTGATTATTGAGTTAATGGTAGCAATGTTAACATGATATGTTTAAACTACAATTGACATATAACTGTGAAGAGAAGCTATACAAAGATGGAAAAAATTTGGACACTCGACAAGCCAAAGGCTTCCTTGTGCTAATGCAATGTCTAGCTTGTAGATTTGGATGGTAGTGTAGTTAAATCGTTTTGAATGAGCGCGAAGTTTACTTGGGTTAGTGCCATGATACAGGTAAAAAGTTTTTATTTCGCTCTCTCGTTTGGCTAATGCAAATGCGACTAAGAACACACAACTCTCTCGCATTAACATTATTTGTAATTACAAAATATATACATACATACACACATATACACACACATTTATGTAGATGTATAAATATATGTATATATATATATACATGTATATATATATATGTGTGTGTGTGTGTGTGTGTGTGTGTGTGTGTGTGTGTGTGTGTGTGTGTGTGTGTGTGTGTGTGTGTGTGTGTGTGTGTGTGTGTGTGTAAATCGTTAAATGACAACTAATGTTAATGCGAGAGAGAAGTTGTATGTTCCAAGTCGTCTTTGAATTGCCCAAACGACAGAGTGAAAGAAAACCGTGTTTTTTACGTGTATCATGGCTCTAACCCTAGTAACGTTTAAATAGCTATTCCAGCACCATGTTTCATCTCAGTGAGAACAGCTATGCATTTCATATATATTAGTCACGACATTTAGCATAATTGACACGATCGCAGACAATACCGCGTCCACACCTGATTGCTCTGACACTTCACCCTGGTCGTTGATTATCGCTTAGTTAAAGTTACACTACCAAGCACGACGAAGTCGTCAATGACGGGGTAGCTACGTTGTCGTGAACCAAGATGGCTTGCTCAAAATAGATATTAATCAGATCGCACTGGATGTCAGAGTGACACGGCTTAGGGAACAGTCCGTAGGTCATGGCGACATGCCGACCTATCCTCGCGGAAAATAACACCGAGCATTCTTTGTATTGCCTAGTCAAGTCATTAATTGAGACTAAACATTCGGAAATTCGGAATGGCTAATAATGGTGTACACACAAGTTTGCATGTACTCAGGTAAACCCGCGCACGTGCACATGATCCTGTGCGGAACATGTACACTTGTATGTACGTACGCGTGAATGCTAGCCATGATGCATGCATGCGTGTGCGTCTGTCTGTGTGTGGGGGATGTGCGTATGTGCGTGCGTGTGTGTGTGTGTTTGTGCGTGGGGGTGCGTGCATGTGTGCGTGTGTGTACGAATGTATTTGTGCGTGTGAGAGACCCCTTATCGATTTATATTTCATCTAATTTACTCTACCACCATTCAGAAGCAAACCAGACTCTATCGCATTTATCTTAATTCGAAAATATCCGTTGGCTATGGGTTCTTGCCGGTTTTTCGTTTCGCAACGGATGTTACACGAACGTAAATCCATTGCTCATAGCGTCGTTCGTGTTTCCTTGATTGTTCCGGGACACGCAAACGGTGCGCCGTTTAGTTGGGGACGTTTCTGCAATCCAAAACACTGCTAAAATTGACGTCATAATAAAGGTCGGGTGCGAATACAACAGGCGTCTTCCAGAGAATGGCCAATTTTACCAGTGTACAGTAACGACATCGGGTGACTATTCGAAACTTGTGCAAGAGACAAAACTGTTACCAGATCTATTGCCAAAGCATTTATATTATATACAAGTTCCGGTTTTTCAAAAACGGATCTCTCCACAATCTGTGTTTGTGTTTCTGGATGGTTAAAATAAGTTTGTTATGCGTCCATCTGAGTAACCAGATGAACAATATTCCCATATCTGCCGTATTAGCTAAGCTAAATGTATTTCATGTACACAACATGATATCTGAATGTGCAACAACCTGCTAAATAGTTATAATAATAATAAAAAGATAACTTCTATTGCGCCAAAATCCTTGGAAACCAAGCTCATAGTTAAATAGTTAGTGGTAAACACATTGAATTGTTGTAAGTTACACTAATAAAATATGCTTTTTAAAAAGATGGTGGCCTGAGCTAAACGTTGTCTTGGACAAACAAAAAGTCCAAGCAATGCCTTACCCTGATAATACCTGAGCTATAGATATAATGTCGTAGAAATAGTTTATGGATGCTTAATGAACAGTACTGTTTATTGTTGTTGATTATCGTTATTCGTGGGTGCAATGGTGCAATAGCATAATTAATACTAAGATATTATATCAATTGTACAAGTGTTGATGGAGAAAGCGGCATGGAGTACCGGACATCGGTCTTTCTGATAACACCACTAAATGTCTTCGGGTATCGTTTTCAGACGTCCCGTCACATAAGACAATGGTGGTTCTTCTCCTGCTTACGACCGTAGCTGTCGTGATGTTGAGTATCCCGTCGTTGGCAGGTAATGCAATAATTGCTACGTTTCACATTGAACAGATTTTCATTGGATAATTGATATGTGTCTTACTGGGTTGTTTGAGGAATACAAATTCCCAATTATTTTGATTATTTGATGGCAAATTATGTTTTATTATTCATTGCTGCAGTAAATTCACAATCAACAGTTGTACAATAATAAATATACCAACAGATCATCCAACGAAAAACATATAACGCCTTTAAGTGAGGCTTGATTGTACGCTAGGCATAGTACAAAATGTTAATGTGCTATCGTCGCAAGTTGGCAGTATCTTTTAATTTGTGTTCACATCCACATTTTCTATCTCATTCCAGAAGCCAGTTACCTTTGCAAGTACGGAACACCGCAGATGAAAACAATTGGTGAACCAGTTTTATGTGGTCGCGGTCCGACCAGGGAAAACTGTAAATCTGGATATGAATGCAAGATCGACCCAGCCGACCGCTACGCTGTCTGTTGTCCTCTCGGTGAGTCGTTAATGACAACTCTCCAGTGCCGCAACACACACACTGATGTACAGACATTCGCTGTTGTAATGTGTGCTGAATCAATGCGTATCTACACAGTCTATCTATATTTTACAATTACAATTCATTTTCACCTTTTTGAATATTTATCGAAATATTTGTTCAAAAGAACATACGGATTGATAGTGTTTTATTCAGAGAGCTGTGCACAGTTAGTAGATGATGATGGTGTCGTATGGGCATCTACATCTTGTTTTTTAATCTCAATGTGTTTCGTACAATCCTCAATTTTCTGTCGAAATTCATATAGCATATATAGTACTCGATAATTACAAATGAGAATGATTACTTATCATTTAAATATCTTTACATAAATCACACCCTTACGTTGTGTCTATAAAAATAATAGTTTCGCTGTTATCAGTCAACAACTTAAATTAGAATCCACCTACTTCCCCCTACAGACGCATTTCACAGCAATCGTACCATCATATAAACTGATTCCCTTACAGCGAAGCTTACCGCAACGGATACCGTGATTTGGAATGATGTATTTATGTTATAGCGCGTTGCCCTTTCGGACAAGTCTGGAACACCTGCGGAAGCGCGTGCACTGCCACGTGCATAGACCCCAACCCGATATGCATCCAGGTGTGCGTTGCCAGATGCGAGTGTCCGCACGACTATCCCATTCTCCGCAGAGGGAGATGCATAAGACAGGAAGACTGTCCTCCGAAATACCCACCGCTGGAAACAGCAGTTCCGTTCCACTTACCTTGATAAATTGCTCATGTGACGAACCCGTTCAGCTGTAATTCGATATTGCTGTAACGACAGGGTAATGTTATATCAAATTGTGTTAAAATACGAATGCTACGATGCGAACATTCTGTCCAGTACATACCTTCTGTCAAGATAACTGATTGCTATTTTCGCTGTTGATATTACGGTCATCGTTTGGAAAGGGAAACTTGTATGAATAAATACACAGTTGTTTATTTCTACATTAATTATTTAGAGTACACGTGGTTATTTATAGTAATTTTGTTTATGTTGTTGAAATTATATCACCATAGTCGAGCAGTCCGACAAGAACTATCATAATCACACTAACATACGCGTACACATGCACGAACAAACAACCAAATGTTTATTTCTACATTTATTATTTAGAGTACACGTGGTTATTTATAGTAAGTATAGTTTGTTTGAGTTGTTTAAATTATAGCAGCATAGTCGAGCTGTCCGACAAGTACTTATATTATAATCACACCAACATACACATGCACTTGCATGAACACACAACCAAACCACATTCCGATCAGGACACGCATACACGCACGAACACACGCTCACGCAATCAGACAGGCAGGTAGGCAGGTAGGCAGGTAGGCAGGTAGGTTGGGTGGCAGGCCAATGTACATACACGCGTACATTTAAAGAAGGCCATTCACAGAGGCGCCATCTGATGAGTTTTTCGCCAGTCAATAGTTTCGTGTAAGAAAACCCTTCAGAAAAGCCATGCATAGCATGTAAGTAAATTACTCTAAATATATATCTTAGTGTTTTCTGAAATACACTGCCAACTGCTACTTCAAAGAAAAATGGTTCATGGAAACGACTGAACGTAGAAAGAGGCGAGAGAACCTCGGCGCCTCGGACTAACTATGTATCTGTTCCATTCATTCCCGTGTGAGAAAGAATATTTTCTGATATATAATATGCATTGTTCCTCCGGTAATGTTACTTCTCGCCCATCGCCGTCGACGAATGCTGTTGAGCCAACAGTGATGCAGTGGAGGGGACATGCGTAGTTCCAGTCATTAAGGTGTTTGATGACAGATCTTATTCACGGAGGAAGAAACATGTCATCACCATTGCTCAAACGAAACCTACACAGTTATCTACTACGATGGGTCTACGCCTAGACACACCGCGTGTGGGGGACGACGGACCACCTGAGTTGAATAGAAAGGACAACAGGGGGAGAAAGAGGAAAGGTTTATAGCGGACAAATAGTTGTCAGCGTCGTTTTATTACTGCCACACTTCGAGGGTGCGCGACAGAATTGTTTTTAAGTGTGTGTGAATGCGTTGTGTGTGTGTGTCTGTGTGCGTGTGTGCGCGCGTGTATGGCACAACCCATACATACTACATAGGCGTCCGACCGGGGAGATTGGGCTGAGGCTCACCAAAACCCTTTAACTGCACCGTCGATTCCGACGCCTATGCATATGATTACGAAATATATTTCAACATGTATTACGACAAGCTACGTCACGCCAAATACCACTAATTATTTAATAGCGGTTTTACACTAAACTACCACCATATGTGCAACACATTCTTGTCATAGCAAAGCCAATACGCTAAGCATGGGAATTTTTTTCGTCTGGTCCTATTTCCTGTTAGAAATACCTATGTTACGATTGGTCGCATAAGGGCCTTGTTTCAATAACTGATTGATGAAATATAGCTTACATCTAAGGATTGTTATTAGTGGGTTCTTTGCAGCAAATTACATTCAGATGGCAGAAGAGATCCGTTCGTTTTTTGCACATACTTTAAACATTCAGTAGATGTCGTTACCGTTCTGGCAAAATGTTCATCCTCCTGATGTCGCGGCGCCACTTACGCATAGACGCGCAAGACGGTTTCGCGTTGTATTCGCACCGGGCGCAAACTCGTGTGTGTTATGATATAGATTTGAACGGTTTACTGACGTTCAACGGAACACAACTTCTCGCTCACATTAACATTAATGTTAAATATAATATATATATATATATATATATATATACATACAGGGTTTATTGCGCGACGTCATAAAATGCATAGGGCCCTTCCTATAATTTATTATCGCTCACTTAAAGTGACACCACCACGCACGACGACGTCGTCAATAACGCGTTAAGTGTGACGACGATGACACCGTAATTCGGAAACAGTGCACATTCCATGTGACAGTGAGAGTGTTTTGAACCTTCTATAAGTCATAGTGACCTGCCATGTTAAACTCTCCTTCGCCGGTCATAGACAATAGTTGATGCTAAATATTCTGAAATTCGGAATTACGAAATAGTTATGTACATACAGGCAAATAAATGCAGGCACGCACGCACACCCTCGTAGAAGCGGAACGTGTGCACGTTTATATAAATATGTACGTTCGTATGTATGTATGTGTAGACGTACGCATGCACGCAAACCATGAGTGTGCGTGCGTGCGTGCGTGCGTGTGTGCTTGTGTATGTGCGTGTTTATGTGATTGTGTGTGTCGTGGGGTGGGTGACATGCATTTGTTTTTCTAGAGGCTTTGAATTTTGGGCGCCAAATTTTCAGTGATTAATTTACGACATTTCGAAAGAAAAGTTGACTCTGATGCATTATTTTTTCTCGAAATAATTATTACCCTTTGGATATGGGTTCTTACCAACATTAACTTTCTTACCGGCAGTTAGATGGACGTAAACTGATTGTTCATAACGTTAGTGACTAGTGTTTCTGCCATTTTTCCGACTTGTATAAATTGTCCAACGGTCAATTGTGTACATTTTTGCGGTCGGAAAGAATCGTTCAAATTCACGACATAACAAATAAAAACGTCCGGTACGAATTCAACTGGAAACCGTCTTCTGTGCCTGTTTGTATGTAACGCCTTCACGTGGAGAGGCTTTCTTGCCAATATTCGGTAACGACATCTACAGAATGTACGAAACAAGTGCAATATACAACACAGATATATTACCACATTATTCAA
>CM034538.1:35855689-35948189 GCA_020002185.1 Paraescarpia echinospica
GAAAAGAGAGGTGGTTTATGGGCGACTCTATTCTGGGAAAGACGGATAAGACAATAAGTGAAGGGGAGGACGTCGTTGTTTGTTCGCCAGGGGCTAGGATAGAACATGTGACTTAAAGGATAGAAAAGGTACTGGGGCATGGCAAGGGAGGGTCTATACTAGTATGGGGCCAACATATAGAAACTACAAGAGGATGGCGATAAACGCACTAGTTGAGCAGATGTGTAAAGATGAGGGGGTGGGATTCACAGATTTATGGGGATACTTTTTTGGGAGAGAAGATATGTACTTGAGAGATGGCCTCCATCTAAGTGGAAAGGGGGCAGCAGTTTTCACAGAGAACTTGCTGCAATATGTTGACAGTGGGACAGGCTGCATCTATTTAAACTAGATTCATAGGGGGGATTCACAGAGAAGCCTGAAACTGGAGGTATAGATAAAAACAGCAGAAATAAAGCAGCAAAGAACATCCTGAAAAAACTATTCTGAATCAGGATATAAATGCGTTTGTTTAAATGCAATGAGCATAGTAAACAAAATAAGAGAACTAAACATTATGGTAGAAGATATTGACCCTCACATAATAGGTATAACCGAATCATGAGCCACCACTGATATATCAGATGCCGAATTGGGACAAACAGGCTATGTAATGTTCGGGAAAGATAGAATAGGAAGAAAGGGAGGTGGAGTTATTTTATATGTTAAACAATCTATCCAGGCTCATGAAATAAAATTAGAAAGAGAAGCAGATTACGAAAAAGCTGTTTGGTCTAACATAGTTACAGGAAACTCAACGTTAACGGTGGAGTTAGTTTATTCAAACATAAGTGTAGAAGACAACGAAAAAGTATAAAACGCTATAAGGGAAGTTAGCAAACGGGACTCTATTATTGTGGGAGATTTTAACCCTGGTCATATACAATGGAAATCTGTACAGAATACGGGGAGTGAGGACCACAGGTTTTTAGTTTTAGTACAAGACAGTTTCCTTTCTCAACTTGTGTTAGAGCCAACCAGGGGTGAGAATGTGCAAGACATAGTTTTGTCCTCACAGAATGAATTAGTTGACAATATCAAATTATGTGAGCCACTTGGAAGTAATGATCACAACCAGATACATTTTACCATCAAAGTAAAACCAGAAAGAAATAATAAAAAGCAGTTCAGGAGACATTTTCACAAAGGAAGATATAAGGTAATGAGGAAATATTTAGCACAATATAGACTGGAACAACACAGTGAAGATTCAGTCAGCAACAGAATGCTGGAATATCTTAAAGAATGAAATAGGGTGCATCGTCGATAAATTTGTCCCCTTAAAAAACAAGGGAAACGGTGCAAAAAGAAATACTTATCGAAAGAAGTCATTAGAAAAATTAAGTACAAACACACGATGTGAAAGTCATATAGACGTACTGGAAATAACGAAGACTACAACATTTACAAAGAAGCACTAAACCAAGCTACAACTGAAATTAGAAATTAGAAGAGACCAACAAAAAGCTTTTAATATAAAAAAAAGGCAGCAGTTTTTATGCATATGTTCGGAGCAAACAGAAAGTTCAAATCAAGGTCGGTCCTCTAGAAGATAGTGCTGGAAGAAAGACTAATTAAAGTTCACATGGTGGGTTTTCTTCGTAAACATAACTTGTTAAACCCATCTCAACATGGGTTTCTAAAAGCGAGGTCATGCTTAACAAATATGTTATGTTTTTTGGAAGATATCACTAACTGGATAGACGAGGGATCACCAGTAGATATAATCTACTTAGATTTTCAGAAAGCTTTCGACAAAGTGCCGCGTCAGAGATTACTGCTTAAACTAAAGGCCCGTGGCATAGGAAATGGATTAATTAACTGGATAGAAAAATGGCTAATTGACAGAAGACAACGGGTAGTAGTTGATGGGGAGGCTTCAAACTGGAAATCAGTTTTGAGTGGGGTACCACAGGGATCAGTACTGGGACCTATATTATTCTTAATATATATCAACGATTTGGACGACGATATAACAAGCAAGGTGTTGACATTTGCGGATGATACAAAATTGTTTAGAAGGACTAAACGTGATGAAAATAGACAGCATTTACAAGATGATCTTGACAGATTGATAAAATGGTCAGAAAAATGGCAACCGTTGTTAATTTTTGGGAAATGTAAATGCCTCCACACAGGACATGGGAACGAAGATGTACACTATACAATCGGAGGTTCTGTACTAAGTACTACTGTAAAAGAAATGGACTTAGGGTTAACCATTAGTTCTGATATGAAGGTTTCAGACTAGTGCGGTATTGCCGCTTCAAAGGGAAATAAAATCCTTGGATTAATTAGGCGAAACATAACGTACAAGGAAAAAGAGCTAATACTACTGCTGTACAAAACAATAGCTAGGCCTGATTTAGAATATTGTATTCAATCATGGAGGCCATATCGCAGGAAGGACATAGATATGCTAGAAAGAGTACAGACAAGAGCAACTAAAATGACACCTGAGGGATCATAGTTACGAAATACGCCTAAACCTGTGGTTTAACAACACTAAAGACCAGGAGATTGAGAGGAGATCAGATAGAAGTGTTTAAAATATTGAATGGTTATGAACATATTTATAGAACTATTTTTTTCTCAAATAAGAAAGATAGAAAGACCAGAGGACATGACGTTACATTAGTAAACGAGCAGTGTAGATTATATATAAGAAAGTTCTCATTCTCACAAAGAACTGTAAATGATTGCAACAGATTATCTCCTGATTGTGTTGGCGCTAGTAGCGTGAATATGTTTAAAAATAAAATCGACACATACCTTAAAAGGGCGGGATACACGTAGATAAAAAGTATTGGACTCTCGATAAACCAAAATACTTCCTTGTCCACCTGCCATGTAGAATACATTTTCTGGATGGCAATCTTGTTCAATCTTGTTAAAACCTTTGTATTATGCTTGTCATAACGTGTGTTCATAAGACCATAATGATTAACAAATGTGTTACTCGTAGACCCACTTGTATCTACAATTTGTTTATAATCACCATCGTCATCATCATCATCTTTTTGTTGTCGTAGTGCCCCGTGGTTGGGTAAGGGCCTCAGCAATTTGGTTTTACGTAAGCTTAATTGTTTTTGTACAACGCTCGATTTTATTTCTGAACTCACATAGCATAATGCATGTATGCCCTGCCGATATTAAATAATTACAAATGATGACGTCATTCCGACGCGAACCACATAATCATGAATACCGAGATTTGGAATGATGTATTTCTGTTTAAGCGCGTTGCCCTTTCGGACAAGACAAGAACACCTGCGGGAGTGCGTGCACACCCACATGCAGCAACCCAAAGCCGAAGTGCATCCAGTTGTGCGTTGCCAGATGCCAATGTCAGCATGATTATCCCATCCTGCACAAAGGGAAATGCATGCGACAGGCAGACTGTCCTCACACATACTCATGGTCGCAAACTCTAGTTCGAGTGGACATTAAGTCCAAATATGATAGACATCCTGACAAGCGGGGAAAAGGCAATATATATGACAGAGTGTTATACTAGGACCGTACAGCACTTTCAAAAGGGGGGCTAGCCAATTGTAAAAGTCAGGTGAAGGTCATATATTAGTGAATTTGTTATAATTCCATATCTACCAATCTCGACAATTAAAATATTATTTTTTACTGTTTTGAAAGGCTACATTTTAAAACCCGCTCAGTTCTATTGCATAATTTATTAATTTGCAAAAATCCTAAATGGCCAACAGATGAGCAGGAACAAATATACTGTTGTATTATAATAATTATTATCAGTGGAATTATCACAGAGGGCCAAAGCACCACATGCTATTTTACAACACTCCTTTCTGTTGGATGATTTTTGCTGATTTGTTTAATTCCAAAATGGCTGTCTCTGGCTCAAACGAATGGCATTTGTTGGTATATTAGCACATGACTTACAATCAAAAGGTAACTCAGATTTAAGTGTTATGCTTGTATATCTTGAGTTTGCTTATCAATTTCCGGACATTGCAGCTTTGATAGATTGTCTATAGACAGCTCTTTTGTTTGCTAGTCTCCCCACTGGCCAGACGTCTGCTCCCATATATTCCTCTATGTCCTTCTCCCATTGTCTCCTAGGTTTTCCTCTGCTTCTGCTGCCTTCCACTATTCCTTCCATTATTAGGCTCTCTAAAGATTGATGCCGTTTCACATGGCCGAAATAACATGGTTTCTGTTTCTTTACAAAGTTCAATAAAGTCCCGGGTATAACACCAAGCTTATCTGCGATGGATTTGTTAGTTCTATGTTCAGTCCACAAAACTTGTAATATCTTTCGATAACACTTGTATTCAAATGGAGTTGTACATTTAACAATGCTCTTATTAAGAGTCCAGGTAACGCATCCATACGTAGCAGTTAGAAATATGTATATACAAATGAAAATAAGCATACATTGAATGCACACACATATGCTCGATAATATTATCAATATATATATATATATGTATGTATATATTATAAAAAAAAAACACAATACGAATTTGTTACAAGTACGGTATGCTTTAGACTCTCACTCACTTACTGACTGACTCACTCACTGACTCACTCACTCACTCAGTTACTCACTGACTCATCCTCTCTATCTCTTTCTCTGTCTCACTCCTTCTCTCCCCCCCCCTCTCTCTCTCTCTCTCTCTCTCTGCCTTTCCCTACATCCCTCCCTTCACTCTCCGTGGGAACAGCCCCTGCTAAAGCTTGATCATCGCAACATATACTTTCCATGTCTACTAAACTTACATTTGAGACGCAATGTGCCTGGTAATAATGTACTATGTTTCTGTACCAAAGCCATACCCTAAATACACACTTGAATAGTTTCGCACAAGATCCTGAACGATTCCCACCAACATCTCCACGCACGCACAAACGCTGGCACGCACGCACGCACGTATACGATTTAAGTAGATTTAACAGTGCTTAACAAGATATAACAGTATTGACACCCAAATAATTCACTCAAGATGGTAAGTGAAAAGTATGCCGTTGGTTCATTGAAAGTCCAACTTTTCAAACAATCAGCAGATAATGTGTTCCATTAAGTTGTAGTCCTCTGTAATAATGAGTGCTTTCTGATATCTAGTATGCACTGTTCCTTCACTGATGGTACTTCCTGTCCATCGCCGTACACCGGTGTGGTTGAGTCAGCAGCGATGCAGTGAAGAGGATATGTACTGCTCACGTCACTAGGGTTTATTAAATATATTATTAACTGAAGCAACATTCCATCATCCGTGTTGCTCCAAGGAACTTACGCAATGTGGTTGGGTAGGCCTACGATGGGTAGACACAGGCCTGAGCACACAGCATGTGGGGAGAACAAACCACCAAATAGACAGGAACGACGGGGAGAAAGAGGAGACGTGTAAATCAATAATAAGAAAAAAACACGGCACACACACACACACACACACCCGCACACACAGTCAGACAGACATACAAACAAACATACACATCGATCTCAGCTGGTGCACAAACACACTGTGGATTACAAAAAGGCACACCAACGCCTGTTCTTCCTGAGGCAGCTCAGGAGATTCGGCATTGCTCAGGAGAATACGATACGATTCTACTGCGCAATCATTGAAAGTATCCTCACTTTCTCGATTGTAGTGTGGTTTGGCCGCGCCAGTCAGCATCTAGAATCATTGGGCGCGAGTTGTCATCCATTGAATCTATTTACCATGCTCGCTGTGCGCGAAAATCCAAGAGCATTGTCCGGGATACCCACCCAGCCAACCATCTCTTTGAACTTCTTCCCTCTGGCAAGCGCTATAGAAGTATTAAGACAAGGACCACTAGATTTATAAATAGTTTTTATCCGCAGGCTGTGAGTCACTTGAACCGCGAGATGCCATGATACTGTTTTCAGTCGGTTTAGATTATATGTCGCCATGCCATTTTTTAGTTATTTATTTATTTTATTATTTTATTATTTATTAACTTGACTACTTGTATGTACACACTTACAACTGTCAGCTTAATTTGTATATCGTCAGCTAATTTATTTATACATTTATTTATTATTTATTTAACTACATGTATACTTTTAGGTAACGTTCAAACGGTATTAATATTATGTTATCAAGTTCACTTTATGTCAATAGATGATGTACGACTGTCTTAAAATATATTGGCAGTTGGCCTTGGTTTAAATTTATGTTAGTTTTAGCACAGTTTCATAATGTTTCTTATTGTATATTTTGCGTGTGCATGATGGGGGGCAGGGGAGACAAGCGTGCATGTATGTTGACGTCACAACGCCAAGAATTCCTCGTACATTTGAAATGCTACTTGGTAACAAACCGTCTGAATCTGAACACTTCATGTATAATTCCTTGCTTCGCCAATAATTCAACTGGCGTAAGCTAACCGTACATTGTATAATTTAAAGTTTTGTTTCTACGTGATATAACAAGTCACCAACGGAGCAATAAATCATTAGTTTTGGTTGGCGCCATCAGATGTGTTGTGTCAGGTAAGAGAGACTTGCATATCAAATACAAATAAGTAAATAGCTATGAGAAGTTGTCATTGTGCTTTCTGGAAGAAATCGTCACTTATAAGATAAAGGATAAAGGATTCTTCCCTACAAAGATACCTCAGGACAAAGTGTAAGGGGTAATTAACAGTGGTACAACTGATCATGTCAACAAATAGGTTATCACCTACTAAATAAAGTGAATAAAGATGAAGTGGTAATTTATAAATTGTGATGGAAAATTACAAATGATTAGCTAACCATTTCAACAGATTAAGTGATGGTCTGATAAAATAAGGAGTAATCACAACACATATATATATATATATATATATATATATATAAAAGGAGTCGCATTCAAATACGTATTTAGAGGGAAATAAAAACAATAAGCGATAACCACGCTGACTTGGAATTAAGCAGTAACCTCACCAAACAAAGAAACGAATGAACGCGAAGAATGGCGTCTGTACATGGGCGCCTCGGTGGAGATGAATTTAAAACATTCCAACCTTTCGGTTTTTTAACATTAATATAAATAATATTATTCTAAGATATACCATTGCTAGTCGTGATGGATTTATTGTCAGGTAATATTACGGCTTTTCCACCATTTATGTTATTTCCTCATGAAGCGTAACTTGAGATTTACTGCTCAGGGTCTTCCAATATTTTATTGACTTTTGATTGGATGATTTCAGCGACATTTCTACCGCACCCGCCGTGTGCACTGCTATTTAGAACGACCAATCTACATACCGTGGGATGATTAGCGATAACGTGACATCCGGTCTCGTATCCTAGCCACGGCCCTTGGCTGGCTATACATAACAACAGCAAGAATGGGCGTCAACGTTTATTGTAATCCAATTTTTCAGCTGCACATCTTTGGCCGATCACCTGAAGAACGTACTATTACAGTCAGGCTTGAGAGGTTGCATTATCCATCAAAATGCGGCTGAATTGTTTGAGTCCCATGATAGACAATGCATAACATTCTGTTGTGCATAGCTAAGATGGCGGAACACCTTGTCGACAGGACACTAAATAAGGGCAATGACGTACGATTAATGCTCCCAGTAACCAAGACCGCGATCGTCGTGACAGCCGTCGTGACAGCCGTCGTGACAGCCGTCGTTTTCCAGTATAATTGTTCGTATACATATTAAAAATAAAATGGAATAACTTGCATGATTATTTTCACGCACACAAACATATCGTGTGATTTAGAGCCCTCTTTTTGTTGTTTGTGATCTGTAATGGAAGCTATAACTAGTATCGAGGCTATCGTGATATGTGGCGCACGGCACTGTCTATATGCACAGCCGCGGTGTCGTGCTATTCTTTTGTGCATACGAAATACTTTCTTTTTGAAATGGTGGTAAATTAATCAACACAATTAATTGTTTGCTTTAATAAATAAAAATATAGTAGGCCTACTTATTCTGATTGCCTTCTTATGTAAAAATGTTATGTTTATTTATCCTTTATTTGATGGATAACTATTTGCACACATTAGGGCACAACACATTATGTGATAAAATTGGCTTTAATTTATATATATATATATGTATATATATATATATATACATATATATATATATAACTCTTACAACGGGTGCCATTGGTTCACATACAAATGAATTACAATATGTAGTGACCAGTTTCCTCTAGGTAAATTCCTAAATATGTTATTGAAGTAACTTGAATAATACTAATTACATTTATTTTAATTACGTCATGATCATCGTCTTATTTTCAGGAGTAAATATAATAAATTTGTTTTATTTATGTTAAGTGATATTTTGTTACAATGAATCCATGCTGATATCATATTATTTTCTGAATTTACTTCTTCAATAAGCCTAGTAAACATTTGTGTGTAAGTAAAACCTATTTGTGCCATCTGTAAATAACATATTTATTGTTATAACAATGTTGTTTTAATATAACATGAACAGAACTGGACCTAGCATAGATCCTTGTGGAACAACACATGTGGCTGTCATTACTTCCGAATCTGATTGGTTATACAAAATAAACTGTTTTCTACTTAATTTCGAAACTACTGTAGACGTACACCTCTTAGTCAATAACAACTGAGTTTATTATGTACAATATCATGTTCTGTGGTGTACAATTTAACAAATCCAATCCACAAGTCATCTAGGCTAAACAACCAGCCAACCAACCGATATTTGGTATTATTAGCAACACATTCAACTGACTGGATTGAACTGTTTTCAGTCATTGCCAATATATTAATATACCATACATCGAAAACTTCATAAAAGAAACATTTAAGCACATTCATAGCCAAACTTGCTGGCTACTAACAAACTAACCTTTATGCACACTCAACGTATCATTTTCTTACCTCAAAAACCAACTATACCAAACAACACTTATGAAATATGCATTCTCTCTGTGCGTTGGCTGAATTCATAAATGTAACCCACCATTCCAAAATTAGACACTTCTTACTGATGGTCATTACGAGTTATGAGCCGTCACTGTCACAATTTGTTATTGAGTATCCATCATGAATAGACAAATCTGTCATGCGTTAGTTGTGATGTGAAAATTGTAAAAATGTTACCAGCATATGTTTCGTACTGAATTTTGTGACAACTGTCAATTTTGTTATTGCTGACAATGCTCTAAACTATGGCCAACAGTGTGAAACCACAAAGTGAAAAATCACAGCCAACAGAATTAAAACCACAGTCAAGAAAGTAAAAACCATAGCCAGCTGAGAGAAAACTTTGAAACTGTTTTTCTTGAAACCATACTTTTGCATTTTTTACATTAAAGTAGCTATATCTCTGGAAGTAATGAGACTATAGTTATTACTGACTTATGAATTTCTCGAGAAGCGTCTCATTTTGGCATGATGGTCACAAATGTTGTGCATTAAACTTTCAACACTGTTTCTCAAAACATGAATTCTTTCACTAATCAATTCAGCAATGAATTACTTTGCCAACAATTTATTTACTAAGTTTCCATTAGTAACTTGCATAGATCTCTGAGGAACACTATCCTCCTGTTAGTAATTTTTAGGCCAGTTTGCACACATTACACAGTCTTAGTTCGCTGTACAGTATAACCACCTTAAGAGAAAAGTTGCTTGATGATAAATGATAACAAATTAAGACAGTGACAGGGTGCCAATTTGCAGGGTTAACTACAGTGTGAGGTTCTACTATACTCTCTTAGTACAGTTCTACTGTACTCTCTTAGGACAGTTCTACTGTATTCTTTTAGTACAGTGTGTGCAGTAGAACTGTACTGGTTTTGTTACCAGTTCAGCACACTGCAAGTGCCACCATGAAAAACAATTTTCGCACTCCACCCAGTCTGTGTAGTCTCTATTGGGCTGGCAGGTGGGGTTGCAGCAAGAATCACTGCTGCCCTCTTCCACCAGTTGGGCGGTCACGAACTCTCGGTAGTGAGAAGCCTGGGCTTGACCCATCAGGCCAACTGTCATTCAAATGTGGCACACAGTGTGTATGTTATGTTGCAATGATACACTGGAAGTACAAATGTGCTGCTACAATAACTAACACATGGGCACAACAAAATTCACACATGAATGCAAGTAGTTGGACAAAAGTCCCTCCGGGCAAATGCTACCCTGGGGAAAAAAAACCTTTCTACCCTATTTCTGCCATGGGCACGGCAGAAATACATTTCTGCTCGACAGAAAACTAACCCTGCAATTTAGTTATATGATTTTGAAACTTAGATTTATTTACTTAAATTCCGGAACAGCTCTTGACATATACACTTTACATTAACACTTGTAGACATTTCCTATCTTATCTAAGTTTTGGTGGATTGAAAATAATTTTATAATCTAAGTCAATGGATATGTATACACTGTAAATTCATTTTTAGGGAAAGTGCCCTTGCAGGACCTTGCCCAATGCCTTTATTTTTAAATTTTGCCCAGCATAAGTTTATTAAAATACCCTAAAAATAAGCCATTATTTTAATATAAGGGATTTGACTCATTATGTTGTCATTTCCAGGGCAAATATTTATTAATGTAATCTATTATAATGCATCATTTCCACAGCGCCAGAAATAATTAGTCAAAGTCAATTAATTAAATGTTGAAAATAATAACTGTTTGGTGAGCATTTCCAATTCAACATCAATATAATTAAAAGAGGAGATGCAATGTTTCGGTCAATAAGCCCATGCCAGGGGTAATTTTGCACAAAGGGCAATACCAGTTGGGATCGAACCAACAACTAAAACCAAAACATTAGCATCTACTATCAACTACAAACAAATTTTTTTTTTATAAAGTTAATCAGTTACTCCAAAGGCAAGCTGATTCTCTTTGAAAGACTTTATGGTAACCTCTCTCTTGGCCTAGGCATTGCCCGGTGTGGTCAAACAGCATTAGTGACTGATGTCAGAAATAATGTGGAAAGAGTTCTGAGCACTAATTACCTAACAGACAGTGAAATATAAGTTAGTAAAATCAAAACATTCTGAGTGAGAGAAATGTCATGTGAAATAGTAACTAAATCCTTACAAAAATCACTTTACCAATACGATAATAGCGTTTTATATCCATACCTGCAGACAAAATTTAAATGTTTGATAGTAAAGATTTAATAAATTTTAGTTAACTGAATGAAAGAAATATGAGCGTGCAAAGAAATTGCGTCGACTTGGACTTAGAGAAGTAGACTTATGCAAATTATTTTATACCATCTGAGATACAAAGACAGCCAGGGTTGAGGAAAGAGTTGACTTGAATTAAAATTGACTTAACCGAGTTTGAGTTATGTGGAATGCACTGTACTTCCTTTCTTTATTAAAAAATCATCAGCACATTTATTTTTCATAATTACAAAACACAATTCTCAACAAACGAGTTATTTTATTTTGCAGATGCAGCATGTGTCCAGAAAGTGACGATCAAACAATGTGTCTTTGTGCAGTCCGTTTTTGTTGCATTGGAGGAGTCGGTTGTTTTTCTTGTTCAGACATCGTACAACAGTGTTTCAACTTCATGTACTGAACATCCTCTAAAACGTAGAACATGATTAAGTATAATAAACAAACAAAACATAAAATAATACATTCCATACATAATATATGCCACCTTGATCATATCTCCAGGCACTATACAAACCGTTAGAAGGGCACAAAGAACCAGTAGACAGTAGAGTGGTGGTTACTAATTATGCCATAAATCAATACTTTTGTAGTAGAATAGACAATTTAGGTTTACTGCTAAATCGGGTCTAACAATTGTTATTATTTAATTATCAAAAAGGGTAAACCGTCATTTGGGATATAGTTTGCCAGTTTCTTGATGCCCTAACGTTGTTCTGTTCAAATTAAACATAACATTGAAAATTATATAGGAAAAAACAGTTAACAATTTCAGACATTAGGTCATTGAGTAAATTAATCGAAGCTAAGCTTCATAATATATTGTTGTTATCAACCTTACTTTAAATTAGACCCACGTATATGGTTACTGTGGGATATTCCTCTGTACAGAGGTCTCCACACAAATGTGAAAAAGATAATATATGAGCATTAAATGACCTTGTACAGAGGTCACCACGCTATTGTGAAGAATAAGAAGTAACAAACAATTGTTTCATAACAATGAACAAAGCATACCTTTTTCGGGAAAAAAATACATTTCATAGAGTTTGCAGCAAAGGAGTTGGCCTGGACTTCTGAGTCAATGTTTCGTCGACTAAGTGTACCGCATTTTTGTCAGCTCAAAAGGAGATAAAACAAATCAAATAATTTAATAAAACATTTACTAATACAGTGTCTGATCTTGTATAACAACCATGTGACACGCACTTACACAGCAGATAGTATGCACGATTTTGGGCAGTAGGCGTCTCTTGGGAGACTTTCTGTTTTGGTCTATTTAATGACTCTAAGTAGGCCTACTTCACTCAAAACAACTTTTCTAAGAGTTTGTTTGCACGACGTTCAAAGAATTTGAGAATAGAGAGCTGAATATAGATATCTTGTGAAAGTATGTTCTGGTTTTGTTGACACGATAAAATCACTAGGCAGTACGAATTTTATTCTCACCAGCATAATCATACGCGGAGCAGCTGTGCGAATAGCGTCGTTTTACCCACCGTCTATTTCGTATTTATTGACCGCTTTGTGTATCGCATTCCTGATGCGTTTGTCCGCTCCTGCCAGTCCTGCTCCGAGTCCTGGTCGATGTGTGCCATGCACCAAATAATGCTTCAAGCATGTCATATACATCACGTATTTGTTGTCTCTGTCCTCCATACTCACCATGCCTCCTTAAAAACACGCAGAACTAAATAAATCGACGTACAACTGCTAATTCACATAAACTATACGACCGCGGATACTTCTGGCACGGCTGTGAAAAACGTGACGTCACATCTCATCAAAGTGCCTACTGCGCATGCGCGCGCATGCGCAGTATGCGTTTCGAGGAATCCTGGCACGGCTGAATCGGGGCCCGGGATACCGGGCTTGTGCATGACAACAGAGTAACATTAAACAGTCGCACGCTGCACTGGATACTGTACGCCCCCGCCGTGTGTAGGCAAAGAACGCGCAGCGAATAATTATTTTTAATATGCTACTCCACTCGGTACCCCCTTAGCCCCCCGGTGTATCCGTGTTATAAATATGTTCATGCAGCCTTTTCTCAGTTTGTATTGTATTAACACCAATTATTGGGTAGGTTGGTAATGGGCAATTCAATTTATTATTTCACATGGATTGCCACTGTACAACTAAACTATATACAATACTCGCCACATCTTGTACACAGCCAGGTACATACATATTACTGATTGATGTACCACACATGTTATGTACTACAATTTAGTGTGCATATATAGTAATAATAATTAATCAGTTTAGCTATTTATTGACCGAAAAACCCTTGATTGCTGTTATATCTAATTACAGCATATCGACTGGCATATTTTCACATTATATAAAACACAATGGAAAAAGATACCCGATGTGCAGACTGCACACCTTCTATAGTACTAGCTAGAGTAATAACAGTTTGATACATACAAAAGTTGGGGTAAGAACCCGCCTTACAACATTTATTTAACATCTGTATCTAGTCATCTTTCATTTTATATGCTAATGTGGAAGCATATAACAGACGATACATATACAACAGATGCAACGGGTGGGAGGGTGGAAATCAAAATTGTTGAGTCAAAATGAACCGTTCAGAATGGCAAGCGAATCGAAGGGAACGAGAACCCGAGTTTAGGCTCATACTGCAAACAATTGTCCCCCGCGCCCGCTGCTGGCCAATAGGATGCCGCGTAGCTGACAGCGGACTGAATTGAAGTTTCGGGCCAGCTTATTAAGCGCTGGGGCGATTCAAAGGGGTGTGCCGAATAGGAGGGGGGGACAGGTTGTTTTACCACCTAGCTTATTCGATAGGTGCTCGCTCTGTTGTTACACACAAAATATTTTCATCCTGAAGGTAAACAATTCCTTACGTGTGCTATTCTACTCAATACCCTTCTAGCCCCCGGTGTGTATGTGTTATAAATATGTCCATGCACCCCTTTCTCTGTCTGTATTGAATTTGCCCCAATTATTGGGTAGGTTGGTAATGGGCAATCCAAATTATTAACACAGGGATTGCCACTATTCACATACAATATATACAACATCAGTCCCATCTTGTGCACAGACAGGTGCATACAGATTACTGACTGAAGTACGTTATTGTTTATTTTACTATGAACACTGGAGTGACACGACTGCTTGCTGTGTTTAGTCATATAATAAAAAATAAAAGTCAGCTGAATAAAAACCGGGGAGAAGCGGCAATAATAGACTGCACGAACACGATGAACGAGTAAGACCAGAATTTACGATATGACGTGAGGTGTGGCTTCCGTTGTGTTGCCACCGTTAAATAATAATATTGCAGACGGATGATCAGTAGTAGCGACTTTTGTTTTTCTACATAATCTTGGCCACACTATTCGAAACCGGACACCACACGTAGTGGTAACTGAAATGAAGTTGCCTTTTCCCCCATATAACAGGGCACACATCGAATCAAATATTAATATATTATACTCATGTAATATGCACTCGACGCGGACAGGAGGTATGGTAGATATGATGTCAGGTTTTTTTCTCAATCTTTTTGTCGTTATTTGAAAGATAATATTACTGATGTGAATTTATGTTGTCTGGATAACTAAACATATTATTTATTATAGCAGTAATGTGGAGATCTAACAAAGATGTGGCTTTCTACATTGGCATACAAATGCCTAACCCACACTAGGTTGGGGTTTGTTCAACGATGCCTTGATTACAGGGAAAGTGTAACTGCACCCATCGTTCAACACTTCCTGTTTGGATTGAGTTAGAAGGTTATTATACAATTAAAATGCATAATCGTGAAAACAAATACTTCACTATTCCAAGAAAGAAAAGTATAAATTTTGAAATTACAATTAATTAGTCTTGTTACAGTACTGACCAACCAAGCAATTAAGCACTCGCTCATTCAATAGGTACCGTTAAGAATACTGATATACATAACGGGTTTGGCGTTGGGTTTAAATATATATTAACAACCACTAGCAAGCAAGTTACACCACTGTTATGCAAAATCAACAACCGTCTATGGTGTCGCAACAACCATCTTTCATCAACCCGGTACACAATCTCCGACGTTGTTATTGGCGACTCTCTACAGATAGCGTATTTATGGCTGAACCCTAAATGTTGAATGCCAATAACCGCAGCGATGCAACCGCTTGACAGATGTCCAACACGAATAACATATTTGACTTTACAAATAAACCATAATGACTAAAGTTTGGTATGTATTAGTGTTCACTCTGATAGAAACATAATATGCTTTTTGAGAATATGGGGCACCATAATGCGGTGTACACCGGGAAACGCCCGCATAGAGGACGAGTAAGGGGAGATAAAATAGAACTAGCGGATGATAGAATAAGAGGAAATTCTACAGACAGACAGCGAGGCATTATAAGAAACATACTGTTTTTAGAATGCAGGTGTGCGTATCAGTTATGAACAGAGAGTTCGCCACGTCGACGCTACGCAGGCTAACTGCCACGACGTCATATTGTAAAAACATCCGCCATAACATGTATGCTATTCAAAAGCCAAACTACGCGTGTGAAACGATTAACAGCGGTTGCAGTATAACACCAAATGGGCGTTTAAAGTAGGTGGGACTCTAACCAATTCACCAACGAATCGTTTTACAACACGACAGCTCGAGGCTCGCTTCACATAGCACAGGAGCTCAGCTGTAAGGTGCTTTCTAAGAGTTGGCTATCTATTGACTGCCACATCGATGTACTTTGAAATCACCACTTTGATGGTCCAGGCAACAATCGTCGGCAAGAAGTTCACCATCACACCCACACATAAACATTCGACGTATAAGCCGCGTTCTGGCTGTGTCTTGAGAAGTGAGAAACATTTTGAGAACCCATCGGGTAGGTAGGTGCATGTGTATATCAATTCGTCGTACTGATGTCGTTGCTCCAGTTTTCCCAAAGTGTCCCGAATGGTGTCCGAGAGGAGAATATGCGACCGAAGTGACCAACTCGGAGGGGGCTACAGTGTGCATATGTAAAGACCCGTGCCAGGTAAACAAATAAAATAGAACATTCGACACAAGTTTCACCGTTTTCTAAATATGCATGCGAACAACATAATAACATATATTACATTACTTAGACACACACTGTTCTACTTCGGCAACGAATAATTTCTTGAAATAATGTTTTCAATATTGTTTAGCACAAAAATAAGCCATCTGTCATGATAGACTCACTCCGATCTATCACTAGCCATTTTGCAACATAACTTGGTAAATACAATGAAAGAGCTCCTGCCAAATTGGGTAGTAAAAGTTATTAGACTAAGCAAGATATTCACTTAGCCAAATGGTTAGCGAAAACGTAGATCGCATATGTGGTAATGTTTTAAGCGCTGCGAGCGGCATTGTGTGTGGCCCAGTAAAACATAACTATGTTTATTATTACTGACATTACACGGTGATAAGCATATCAGTCAACACCACACGAATCATTTGTCGATGCAATTGTCCTTTCTACCTGGTATCTCAAAACCTTCATTCTGTTTTCCATATTATGTCTTTGCCAGCTAGGTAATGGCTGCCTGCTTCCTGACAGTTGTTCCTGAAAATATAAATCCGTCCAGTCAGACTATTTGTCACACAGAGTATCACGTCGTTCGCATCTGCATGCATTTCCGCTTAAATCAACGTCACAGCTCCTGCTGAAATACTATTTGCAGAACTTTTGGATGACGCCAGTGTATTGTACAAATAACGTTGTTGACGGCCACACAGTCGTTTACTTCTCGAGTTGTGTACCTGTTGTGAGACACTTTTCACTTATTATCTTACAGGGCTATACTTGTCCGGCTGGTGAGGAATGTGAACCTCAAACTGTCTACTGCGTCAGGGCGCCATGTCCACAGTTGCCTAAATGTGTCAGTAAGTGATATTTCGCTCGTTCCTCACAAAATGGTGTCCGCTTGAAGGTTTTGCTATAGTAATAGTGTCGGCCATGCCTATTACTTGATTCAATGGTGTTTGTATCTGGTCTGTCCCTATCAAGTTGCTAAGCTACCTGACTATATATGTTTTGGATACAAACTTCCGTTTTAGTCAAATTGCTGCAGCAAATGTCAAGCTTGCGTACCATCCGTCGTATTACCTCGTTGAATTTCTTGCCGTACGTGTATTAACAAGCGTCAAATGCTAAGGGCAAAGTTGTTAAAGCGACAACTGTACGCGGGAAAGATTGATCACGCAAATATCGTGCCGTGATAATGATATGATGTTGACATATAAACAGTGTTGCTAACACAAAGCTTTACGGTGGCCGTGATTTCCATCGCAATATCACCAACAAACGAGAGTTATTTACATTTAACTCCATCAAGGTCTTCCATTGAATAAACTAAGAAAAAGTCTGCAGCAAAGTTGCAAACTTATGCAGAGACAACAATAGGTAATTAAGTGCATGCGCACGTAGGCCTACCATGCTCCATCTTAATACAGGTTAGCTAGAGCATGCGTGAACAGTCACAATTTACAAACAAGACCGTTTTAACTAGTTAAAATGGCTTAGCAAAACCGTTTAAAATTCCGTATGTATATGAACATGAACGCAGCTGTAGAAGAGCACAGTTTAAAGGTTGTGCAGACATAGGTCTGACAAAAGAACAAGTGTGAACAGCTGGGAAAGGAATACAATCAGTGTTCGACATAAGGCTTAAATGTTGAGGGCCAAACTGGCCTGTAACCTAAACTGTTGCGGGCCCGACAGTGAATTTGAAGGCCTAATAACCTCAACGATTAAACAAATTACATATATACATCATCATCAACATCATCATCATTGTGCAGCCGTAGTGTCCAATGGTTGGGCAAAGGCCTCAGCATATCATTTCCTCAACCAGATGGTGCCCTTCCATTACTCGTCTAGTTCGTCTCTCCACCGTCTCGGCGGTCCTCCTAGATCGTTTCCCTTCGTAAGGTATCCATGTTGTGATATATGCGATGTCCATCGGTTATCTCGTAGTCTGCTGATGTGCCCTGCGTAGGTCCACTTCTGCCTTCTGATTTGTTCTATCACATTTATGACCTTTGTTTTTTCTTATCCAGATGTTTTTTTCTCTCTCCTGATATGTGATGTTTGGCATACTTCTTTCCATCTTTGTTTGTGCGGCTACTAGTTTGTTCTTTGCCTGGATTGTGAGTGCCCATGTTTCCGTGCTGTATGTCATCACTGGAAGTAGGCATCAGTTGTAGACTTGTCTCTTCAAGCAGGTTCCAAAGCTATCCTTGAAGATGTCGCGGTGTTTGTCGAATGCTGTCCAGCCGGCAGTGATTTTTGTTTGAGTCTCCTTGTCTTTGGTTTTGTCATTGATACTGTATCGCTGTTCCGGGGCAGGTATAGCTTTCAACGTTCTGTATCTGATTGGTGTTGATATATATTGGTACGTCATTTTCTAGCATCACTTTTATCTTCAAATGTTCATCTTCAGACATTGTTTGTTACTTTCATCAGCTAGCTTCTTCAGCATGTTTTGTAGTTCGTGCGGTGTAGTAGCGCATGTGAGTTTGTCGTCGGCGAAGCGAAGATGACTGAGATATTCTCCATCTATCCTCAAGCATCTGGTTTCCTAGGTCAGCGTTCGGAATATGCCTTTGAGTGTTGTCGTAAACAGCTTGAGCGATAAGATGTCACCCTATCGTTGTCCTCTCTCTTGATGTTCATCTTGTTGCTCTTTTTGTGTAGGTGGATTGTCACCGAGCTGTTGGTGTAGATATTTTTCAGGAGTTCGATGTGCACGCCTTCTATCCCCTATTCTTGAAGGGAGGTCAGTATTGCTTGAGTTTGCACCGAAGCGAAAGCCTTCTCGTAGTCAAGGAACGCGATGCAGGGCAGGATATTATATTCTCGGCACTTCTCTTTCAGTTGGCTTACGACGTGTATGTAGTCTGCCGTTGAGTACCTCTTAATCCTGCTTGCTTTCATGGTTGGTTTTCGTCCAGTGTCTTCTCTTGCCTATTCGTTAGTATATTTTTGAGTAATTTGTAGATGTTTGATAACATACATATCGGTCTGTAGTTCTTTAAGTCTTTCTTATTTCCCTTCTTAGAGATTACCACCATCTTTGCGTTCTTCCAAGCGGTGGGTATTCCTCTTTCTGATAAACATTTAGTATACAGCTTAGCCAGTGTCTTCGATATGATATCGTCTCCTGCTTTTAATGTTTCAATGTTTACATGGTCGTTGCCTGATGTCTTCCCATTCTTCATATCTCGTAGCGCTGCTTCCACCTCCCATGGTGTTATATCTCGTACCTCTTTCGGGTCGGTTTGAATTATGGTATTATGTTCACTATCGTATACTCAGTGTAGAATTTCTGTATTCGTTCCGTGATAATATATTGGTCTTGTATTTCTCTATCCTGCTTGTCTAGAAGTGTAATCTAGTGTCTGTGTTCCTCTGGCTTTCTTCAGGCTCTTTGATGCCATATTCGTTTCTCGTATGATCTCTTGTTTGTATTTCCTGATGTCCTCCTTCGCTTTCTGTTTGATTGTATTGCACATTTCTGCGTACTCTATTTGTTTTTACCGTCGCCGTTAGCCACCATTCCTCGTCATTTCTTCATCCGTGCTCATGTCGGATATATCCAACTACACCATTGCTGTCTTATCGAAACTACGTTCTGGACATGCTTCTAGAACACCTCGTTCCTTTCTTGCATTTCTCGTTATTCATGTTTGTTTTCCATGCTTAATCACAAGCTGTTATTGCCTGCGTTTGCTTCACACTTTTTATTTTGGAGCGGCATGATTCGGCTATAAGGTATAAGGAAAAAGAGCTAATAATACCACTTTACAAAACAATATTTAGGCCTCATTTAGAATATTGTATACAAGCGTGGAGGCCATATCGCAGGAAGGACATAGATATGCTAGAAAGAGTACACAGGAGAGTAACTAAAATGATACCTAAACTGAGGGATCTTAATTACGAAATACGCCTAAAAATGTGGTTTAACAACACTAGAGACCAGGAGATTCAGAGGAGTTCAGATAGAAGTGTTTAAAATATTGAATGGTTATGAAAATATTGATATAAATATTTTTTTCTCAGTTAAGAAAGATAGAAAGACTAGAGGACATGAAGTTACATTAGTAAAGGAGCAGTGTAGATTAGATATAAGAAAGTTCTCATTCTCACAAAGGACTGTAAATGAATGGAACAGATTGTCTCCTGATTGTGTTGGTGCTAGTAGCGTGAATATGTTTAAAAATAAAAATGACACATACCTTAAAAGGGCGGGATACACGTAGATAAAAATTATTGGACTCTCGATAAGCCGAAAGGCTTCCTTGTCCACCTGCCATCTAGAGTTAATTTTCTGGATGGCAATCTTGTTAAATCTTGTTAAACTCATTTGATATATTCCCGCCTGTCCTGGTTCGTCTGCCTTCCGACATGCATCCACACTCTCTTGTATATATTCCTCGTCGTACTCATATACCTACTAACGCACATCATTGATAACTATTTCGCCAATGTACATTAAGTCACCCTCTCGCTCGGTCTTCTGCACCTCCAAGTTGATGACCAGCCACGTTTTCTGGTGTCCAACTACATCATTGCTGTCTTATGTAGTTCAGGGACATGCTTCTAGAACACCTCGTTCCTTTCTTGCATTTCTCGTTATTCATGTTTGTTCTCCACAAATAAGGCAAAATCGGGATATATATCCAAAAACCTCGCGGGCTTACCGGGCCTGTTGCAGTTGCGCGCCCGACAGGCTCGGGGCCCGCGGGCCCGTAGTTAAGTGGATACAATGACATAATAATAATAATAATAATAACACAAGTTTATTAGCAACTCATCTGAGTTGGATTCACAGTATACAATAAAATACAACTATACATTGGAACGTCATATATAATATTAATACACCGAAATGTCGTACAGTATAACAACCATCCTTTTGCCCTTCATTCGTCATTGGCAGTTGAGTAATCCCCATGGTATAAAGGAGTTACGGTATCTGTTTGTTCGGGTTATTGGCAAAGGGTACACATTACTCTGTCTGATGTCATATTTGGTATGCCTTTTGTCAGGCAGCAGATAGTTTAATCTGTGTGTACTAACTTTAATCTTATTGAAATATTTTTGGCAAAGGCAGTCCCGTCTTGCTTTCAATGTCTCCAATTTAACATACATAAGTACCTCAGCGTAACTTATTGCAGGAAAAATACACTTTAATGCTCTTTTTTGTATCATTTCAATACTGTCAGATAAATATTGTGGCAAGTTAGTGTGCCATACAGGGCATTCATATTCTACAACAGGTCTCACAACACTGACATATATAGTGACCAGATCTTTCTGGGTAATTCCTACTCGGTTTAACTGATACAACATGTACAATCGTTTCCCGGCCTTTTTCACAATATTTTCGACATGCTTATTCCATGTCAGATCCTGTGAAATTGTAACACCTAGAAGTTTGGCATGGTCTACTTGATCTAAATCTTTTCCATCGATCGTTATATTCGGGGTAGCGTTTGGAAAATTGCGGTCTTGTGCAAAACAGATGATCATCTCTTTTGATTTTCCTGAATTAATTTTCATATCATTCTGTGACATGAGAGCGGGATAGGGGAAATAAGATATCTAGAGGGTAAACGTTTTCTTGATGATTGAAATAAATCTACCATAGCCCTCGCAATAGGATTTCCTAAATTACTATATCATGTCTACAATGTTTACTATGCTTAATCACAAGCTGTTACTGCCTGCGTTTGCTTCACACTTTTTATTTTGGAGCGGCATGATTCGGCTGTCCATTCTGATCTCCCGAAAGATATTGTAACTGCGTGTCACTCGTAGTGTAACGTGCTTTTAGCAGCCCTAAGGACTGGATACAGCGTGATATAAGAACGTCTTTTTACTTAAATGTTGACATACTAGGTTTGCTTCCCTCTACAGAAACCCAAACTTACATTTGCAAGCATGGACCACCGCAATTGGACCAATGGGGAGAACAGGTGTTCTGTGGCCGAGGCCTGAACAGACAGGATTGTGCACCTGGCTATGAGTGCAAGATCGATTCAGCCGACCGATTCGCTGTCTGCTGCCCTGTCGGTGAGTTGTAATTAACCATGACTCCATTGACGCAGTACATGCTGTAGCATGCCGACATTCAAAATGCGACTTGGTGCTTCATGACTGTGGTGTTTACATTGTGTATATATCGTGTGCCACTCGCAGTTATTCAAAGACGCTAAACGAATACCACTTATTCTCCTGTATTTATTGCTTTGGTTTTTGGTTGTTAAAAAGACTTGGCTCAACGCAAAGGTGTACATAACTGTTTAGCGCGCATGGTGCGCATTGCCGCTCCTCGTTTTTCACAATCACTGCCCCTTCTTCAACATTTGCACTAGCTTCCGGTGGCGCATCGAATCAAACTCAAATTAGCCACTATTACTGCCGTGCCATTCGTACTCAACAAACATCCTATTATAATAGTCTCCTGCGTTAATAAGATATCCCGAGGAATGTCGCATCATTTGTTTCACAGCAACCTTTTGTTCCTAAGGCTAAGCTCCGTACTGACAAATGTGATTTCTCTGTAGCTGCAACCAAAACTTGGATGAACTCCCTATATGACGTTCGTATCATCTGAAACAAAAGCCACCAATTGCAATAAACACTCTAGATTTATTAACTTTACATCGCATTCTCTCCTTTCGGCGATCAGTTGCTCTAGTGGCGACTCTTGCGCGTCACTGTTTATTATTTATGCTTACGATTATTGTACGTTGCGCCTTTGAGCTCCAATTCCTGAGGCTATATGCGCTATACAAGTGTATTATTATCATTTCTATGACTACATACATGTTGCCATAAGGCGTTAGTCGTAAACTCACCGAAACGAGGGTATCGTACCAACAACATTTTATATATTCTCTTAACATACTCTTCTTTGGTGACCGTATCTGGTAATGTGAGAGTATGTAATAGGACCTCGTTAGTACTACTACATACCCCAATAAATTTGAAACATCAATTATCATTTCGCAGGAACGTACTTATCAAATGCTGACTTAACCTGCCATGTGTGTAGTTCCTCTATCAGGAAAACTATGTAATCCGGATATATACACTGGGAACCAAAATGTTCACATTAACGAATTCTAATGCCTGTAACATTTAATTTTCATATTCATAGAATTTGTAGTACACTTAGTTTAACTTACAACAAAGCGAACCACATTTGTGGCATAAGGTTTACACTGTATCTTTTATTCTCAGCGTCGCAGCAATGCTTTGGAGGACAAGTGTGGAAGGACTGCGCTAGTGCCTGCCCGCGTACGTGCAAAAACCCCAACCCGGTATGCATTGCGTTATGTGTTGCCAGATGCGAGTGTCCAACGGATCGTCCCATATTCCACAGAGGGATATGTAAAAGACTGGCAGATTGCCCTGACAAATACCATAAGTAATCCGCAGTATAGCATCGGTGCGAATTTACACTTTGTTAAGCCGTAATACAATGCCATGTTGACGACAAAGTAAGAAGTTAGTAAGATCACGTGGTGCTAATTAGTAGCAATCAACTTGAGTTAATACAACGATGTGATACCGGCCGTGGTCGATGAAAGCATATCTTCCATACTTTCAAGATAGACATGTATCAATCACAATGTATCGCATAATCTGCAAAAATAAAATAATGTTCATCATTTTGGAAATTTGTTTGAATAGTGTGTCAATTATTTTATTATATTATTTATTACATTACAAAAACACTAGAACACACAACACGTGATGCTACTTAATTTTTGTTTAAAATCGGCGACAATCTTTAGGTGCGAAATTATAAGCAGGTTAATTTGTTTAACACTTGTTTACCATTATGACTTCACGTTAACGTAAATACATGTTTAGCTACCTATAGTTCTCTGTTTGGAAACATAGTAATTATACAATCGTTCTTGATTAGAAACGACTAAAAAGGACATTTCACAAATGAGTATTAATATACGTTTGACTTATATTCATGATATTTGGCATATAATTACCCTAGAATAGCGGTTGCATAATAACCACACAAAGGTAGTATTGTACCATGAATTTTTTTGAATATACAGGTGGAAGTGCATTTTGGAAAAAGTGTACCTTTGATATAAAAACTCCTTGCACATATGTCCACACACATACACACGCACACGCACACACACACAAACACACACATTTCTCTCTCTCACACACACACGCACACACACCCGCAGGCACGCACGCACGCAGGCACGCACGCAGAGATAGACACAAAGACAAACACGCAGTGGCGCAGTGGCGACGGTACGGGAATCTCGATCGAGAAAACCAGGCTGTGAATCTCGGGCTGCCATTTCGAACATTTGGCAAGTTTGTTCACCCTACATTACTGCAGTTCACTTAGCTCTATGAACGCGTGCCTCTGTATACACAGTGATGGATGGGAGGGAGAGGGAGAGTGAGAGGGAGAGGGAGAGGGAGAGGGAGAGGGAGAGAGAGAGGGAGAGGGAGAGGGAGAGGGAGAGGGAGAGGGAGAGTGAGGGGACGATAGAGAGGAAGAGGAAGAGGGAGAGAGAGAGAGGGAGAGGCAGAAATAGAGGAACAGGGGAAGGGAAAGGAAGAGGAAGAGGGAGAGGAAGAGAGACGAAGAGGGAGAGGAAGAGGAAGAGGGAGATGTATAGGAAGAAAGAGAGGGGAGAGAGAGAGACAAAGGGAGAAAAAGAGGGAAACGGAGAGGAAGAGTGAGAGGAAGAGGGAGAGTGAGAGGGAAAAGGAGTGGTTGAAGGAGAAGGAGAGGTGGAGGAAGAGGGAGAGGGAAAGGAAAAAGGAGAGGAAGAGGGAGAGGAAGATGAAAAAGAAGAGGAAGTGGGAGAGGGAGGGAAAGATGGAGAGGGAGAAGGAGAGGAATAGGGGGAGGAAGAGGGAGAGGAAGAAGGAGAGGGAGAGGAAGAGGGAGAAGAAGAGTGAGAGGAAAAGGGAGAGGGAGAGGAAGAGGGAGAGTGAGAGGCAGAGGGAGGTTGAGAGGGAAAAGGAGATGAAGAGGGAGAGGGAGAGGAAGATGGAGAGGAAGAGGAAGAGGGAAAGGAAGAGGGAGAGCGAGAGCGAGAGGGAGAGGAAGAGGGCGATGGGGATGGCGATGGCGTGGGCGAGGGCGAGGGAGAGGGAGAAGAAGAAGAAGAAGATGGAGAGGGAGTGGAATAAGGAGAGGGAGATGGAGAGGAAGACGGGTACGAAGAGAAGAGGGAGAGGGAGGAGGAGAGGTAGGGAAGAGGAAGAGGGAGGGAATAATAAGGAGAGAGGAAAAGGGAGAGGAAGCAGGAGATAAAGAGGGAGAGGTAGAGTGAGAGGAGGCAGAAGGAGAGTGAGAGGGAAAAGGAAAGGTAGAAGAAGAGGGAGGGGGAGAGGAAGAGGGAGAGGAAGAGGAAGACGGAGAGGTAGAGAGAGGAAAACGGAGAGGGAGAGAGACGAAGAGGGAGAGGAAGAGGGAGAGGTAGAGGGAGAGGTAGAGGGAGGGAAAAGAGTGGAGAGGGAGAGACAGAGGGAGAGAATGAGGGAGAGGGAGTGGGAGAGGCAGAGGCAGAGGCGGAGGCGGATGCGGAGGCGGAGGCGGAGGCGGAGGCGGAGGCAGAGGCAGAGGGGAGATGAATAGGAATAGGGAGAGGGAGAGGGAGAGGAAGAGGGACAGGGAGAGGAAGAGGAAGAGGCACATACTGAAGCAGAAGCAGAGGAAGAGGGAGAGTGAGAGACGAAGAGGAAGAGGGAGAGCCAGAAAGGGCATTTCCATCGCAGTCGCTGTAAATACGGTCGTTTGGAACTCTCCCCCTTAACGATAACGAACGCCGCGTTCGCAGGAGACAAATCGAATTAAATATTTGTATACTCATGAAGTACGCACTCAACTCGATATGAAATTTGTGTAGATTTGACGTAAGTTTTTACATATCTGTGTGTCGAGTTATTTAAAAGAATAAGTTTACTGGCGTGGATTTATTTTATCTGGATAAATGAAACGTATCATTTATCGTAGCAGTTCAATATAATTATTATCTAGCGAAGAGGTAGCTTCCCACGTTGGTATGACATACTCCAAACACAATAAGCTTGGAAATGTTCAACAATACGTTGAATACAGGGGATATTTGAATTTAATCTGTTGTACAATAAGTCCTATTTGAATAGGGTTACACGATTACCGTAAAAATAGCAAGGGTATTCATGACAACTGGTACAAAAAAGAAAAATAACCGTAATATTAAAATAATTGTTTTAGTAGGGAACAAGTGTCCGACAAAACACGTTAGAGCTTATTTATTCAACGGCTACCGTTAAAAACTAAATGACCTTTTTCATTCCCAATCTGAATTAAATATACTCTACAAATAGTGTATTGATATTCAAATAATTGTAACCCTCTTCAGTCACCTTATTCAGGGCCCATTTTGGTTGCGCTTTATTACTTTACATTTTCTGCACAGTTTCTTGACATACCTAGCTTTCGATGGTGACGTCACCACATGGAGCTTCGCTAGGACAGCTAAGCCTATCTTGCGACAATAACGTGCTGCTGGCCGTGGTCGATGACACAGATCTTCCATCATTTCAAAGTAGACAACTATCGATCGCAACGTAACGTATTGCCTGCAAAAATAAAATAATGTTCATCATTTGGAAACGTGTCTAAATAAAATATTACATCCTAATTAATACATTAATAAAGATATTACGCATATTTATTTACATGTGCTTCTGTGTTGTGTTCTTCACACCAGCTTATCATCATTATGCAACATACTTGCATGACTAGACACGGAAACAATATGTAGCGCTGTCGCCTAAAATATATATCAATAGTCCCATGATGATTCAACAATACAGTGAAAAAATTCACCGGACTCTCATACGAGAGAACCTGGGTTCGAATCCTGTGCTGCCGTTTTGAACCTTGAGCAAGGTCGTTCACTCTGAATTTTCCAGTTCACTCAGGTGTTTCAATGAGTATATAGACAGTGTTGGATATTTTGAGAAAGCGGGAGGACGAGGGGACGGAGAGGGGAAGGATAGGGAGAGAGAGAGGGGGAGGGGTAGGGAGGCAGAAAGGAGGAGACAGAGAGGGGGTGGGAGACAGGGAGGGGCAGGGAGACGGAGAGGGATACGGAGACGGAGAGGGGGAGGTAGAGGGAGACAGAGACGGGGAGACAGGGGGGTAGGGAGAGGGAGATAGAGAGGGAGACGGAGACGGAGAGGGAGTGGGAAGGGAGAGAGAGAGAGAGAGAGGGGGGGAGAGGAAGAGGGATACGGAGAAGGGGAGAGAGAGAGCTAATAATACCAGGAGTAAAACAATATCGAATAGAAAAGTATCCCTATGATTTGCGGCACAGGGTATTTCCTAGTTAAGCATTTGATTGACTTCTGCCTTCAGCAACATTTCCATCGCAGTCGCCATATCGCACGGTCGTTTGGAAAGGTGACCATCTCCACCTTACCCAACACCGCGATCGTCGGGCCGGTCACCGCCTGCAAACCAATGACATGCCATTCTTCAACGACCGTAATCCAACAGCGTGTTGGGTTTTTCAGAACGACAAATGAGGAACAGTCGCACACGATATGGAAACTCTTTATCCCTACGGGGTATGGGCAATGAGCGAGCTGGTGAATACTTATTTATTTACTACAAACATAATAACGCAAATAAAAGCTTGTTGGATTTGGTGATAACAAAGATTACAAACATCAGTTGAATAATAAACCGGGCGACACGGTGAAATTTAGACTACGTGAATACAGTGGTTGAGTAAGCCCAGAACGTGATGTTCAGGGTGAGGTTGGTGCTTCCGTTAAATTACATAACTACTTATAATCGAACTTGCGTATGTATGTGGGTAGGGCAAGGGTAGGGCAACGTTTTCCTCTTAAACAGCTAGAACATCGAACGCCAAACGTTCAGGGGTTAATATATGACCGCTAGAATAGGACGTAAGACCTATATGGTTTCAACATACTCAGGAACACGTGCGCGCGGCAAACATTTCGAGAAAACGGCGCCAGCGTCATAGATTTGGCAATATAGCATAGACGCAGACATAATTGACATATCATTCACGTGACCTTTTGCCTACCAAAACCTCCGTCAAACCATCAAAAAATGGATGCCGAACACGTGGTGCGTTCATGCCTGATATTTTGTTTTAAATTCCGGCCCAGAAGTATTTCTTTATGACAAACACCATCAGGGAAAGTGTTTAGGGTGACAACTGTATACGGTTATGTTTGATCTATGATATGACATGCTGCAGTAGCAATATAATTCACATATTTGCCGTTAGCAACAATGTTGGCAAAGGCAAAGCTTGACGGAGGTCACGCTCAAACTTCTAATTGTGAAGTATGCAAACCGCGACATACTGAATACATCAATAATGCTTAAGTCTACCCTCATGCCAATAGCATAGCAATGGTAATATTATTTGACAATTCTACACTATCACGACTATGACTTACCGATGCACGTGAATGTCACATTATCTCCCACTTTCGATATTTTTTTACAAAAATTAGTGTCTGCGAACGCGTTGTGGTGATTATGTGACGATGCTGTGTGTTTTCATACATTTGGTAAATATTACTTTCACGACTGTCTTCTATCAAGGCATCCCATCAGGTGACGAACAATTTGGTAGTAATAATATGGTAACTTATATTGCGCCTAAATCGTCGGAAATCAAGTACGTTGAGTAGTTGTGACTGAAGTGAAGTCGTTTGTTTTTTCCACATAATCGGATATTTGAAGCAGGAAAAAATTCGAATAAAATTGTTGGTACCCTTAAAGTAAGCACTCTCACTGGGTATGGCAGTTTTTATAGTTTCGTCTGTGAAGTTATTTGAAAGCATAACTAGATTGACGTGATTCTGTATTATCTGGATAACTGAATCATATAATGTGTCGTAGCAGTAATGTATGATATTTGACGAAGAGGTAGCTTTCCACCTTGACAAACACTTGCAAACTCCGAACACTTACTAGGCTTGGATATTTTCAACAATACCTTGATAGTTGGTTGTCGTCTATCGGAGAATAATTTATATTTGGATAGGATTAAAATAACAAGCCTATTCATAAACACTGACACATCAGTAACTCAACAAACATAAGACAAAGAACAGTGCTATATCGATAGAATATTTTTTGTAGTAGGCAAATAGTGACCGGCAAGACCCTAAATGTTGAAGGTCAATAACTGCTGCGAAGTAGCCGATTGATCGCGTCCGGGTAATGTTTTTTCAACAACCGCAAGTTTATGTGAACTACTGATTAAATTGGTTTAGTCAGTACGATGTCCAACTTGAATAATACAGTTTGACTTAACGAATAACCGACTTGACTAAGTTAAGTTTATACCAGGTATCGCGTGTATGCGATATTCACATGATAATGAGGGATGAAACTCTTCGACGATGTAATCATAGCGCATTTTCAGCGACATGTCCGACAACATAGCCGTGGTGAACTATTGTGTTTATCGACTCCTATCTTGTCAATTGTTAAAACGTATATCGACACACACACACGTCATTATTGCATCATCATCACCACCGTCCTGTGTTTTTTTCTTTTTAAGTAAGGCACTGGTGAAAATAAACGAAGTATATTGTATACTTCAATCGCTGCAAAAACCGTGTCATAAAATAAATAAACAGAGAGTGTAGCATACTGTCTATCAGTGACTGTGTATCATGTGAAGTCGATTTGTATATAGTTGTTAAGGTTTACAAGATTTTATAATAGTGACACTTACTCTTGGGTGTCTCATAACAAGAATATATGTGATATCATTCACAGGGATACTTTCTCTTGGGTGTCTGAATAAAATTTGTGTATCATATGGAATCAATTTGTATATAGTTAGGGTTTACAAGATTTTATAAGATTGACACTTTCTCTTGGGTGTCTGAATAAAAAAATTCACAAACGCACATATGGTGTCGACTTTGTTAGTGCTTAATTAAGGTAATACAAGAACGTGCATGCCAACATTACATGCAAACATTACATACCACTCTTAAGTCAAAATTCACTTAGGTATATTGAACGCCATCCACATTGATACGTTCACAGAAGAATTGTTGTCACTGAAACGGGGAAAAGGGAGGTGTATCTTGATGACTATGAAAACTAAAAACAAACACACTCAACCATAGTATCAACACGATTTTATTTGTCGTTTCATATATTTCTGATAAATAATGGACATAATATTCCCGACAGGATGTGTGATGCACACTGTTCCTGTAGACTCCAAATCGGTAATACTAATATAATACCCAACGTGTGATTTGCAAAGGTGTCGCCGAATGAGCTGCGCGCCGTGATGATGCGGGTCGTCTACGATTCCAATGACGAACGCTGTCGAATGGACTCCTGGTTTCCTTTGGCATGTCGTCGTCCACTGACGCTGTCTGCATGTAAAGCCAACGATCCGAGTTCCCAACTAAATCAAATGGCGTGTTGACATCCTTGAGACCACGAGCGAACATTTCCCATCCCACCGGTTCAAACGACTTCCGCTTTCTCAACACGTCATTGACGAGGTCCACGATGTTACTTCCGGGTACCACCTTGTTTCTGTACATCATCTCGCCGCGATCGTTCCAACTTACGGCACCTTTCATTTTATCGAGTAGTCTTCGTGCTTTCTGCTTCATAGTTTTTGGAACGCTGTCGATGATTTCGTTTTCGATGCTCTCCTTTTCGACAACTTCATTTTCGTTAGCATGTTGTACTTTGTTTTCCCCTTCCCTGGGAATTTTTTCGATGACCACACGCACGTATTCTTGCCTACATTTGTCGGAAAGATCGTTGTACCTTTTCAATACCTGGTTATACAGCACAACCTTTTCCCTCTCTTGTACATCGCTTCGTTCCAATATGTCTTGCATTTCGTTGTCGAGTCGTCGCAGAACACTCCCTATAGGGTTAGTAGTCGAAGGATGTTGCAGTTGAATGTTATTCAAAATACGGGGATCGACCAGGGCCATCTTCTTTGTATACTCCATGGTCACCTGAGATGGAGACGGGAATGTCGAGCTTGTTGATGGAACCGTAGGCACATATGTCGTAGTAGGCGCCGGGACAAGTGAATTAAACAACGTAGTGCCTGTCGACGTAGTGTTTGTCGATGACCTACAGCGACTGTGGGCAATGTGCCTTTTCCAGTTGTTCCGTCGTGTGAAATGTCTCTTGCAATCTGGGCACCGGAAAGGTGCCAAGGAGGGTGACGGTGTGTGCTTGTTGGCAGCCAGTAGAACAGTCGATAAGCTCATGATGTACGTGTTTATTGTTCAAATGCAAACAACGAAATTAACCGCGAGTTGAATTGTACGCACTAAAACAAGAACTCGTGCTCCCTTTTTACCTGTCTATTTGGTCCATTGCTCCCTTTTTACGTGTCTATTTGCTTCATTTTTACGTGTCTATTTGCTCCATTGCTCCCTTTTTACGTGTCTATTTGCTCCCTTTTTACGTGTCTATTCGCACCATTACTCCCCTTTTTACGTGTCTATTTGCTCCCTTTTTATGTGTCTATTTGCTCCATTGCTCCCTTTTTACGTGTCTATTTGCTACATTTTTACGTGTCTATTTGCTCCATTGCTCCCTTTTTACGTGTCTATTTGCTCCCTTTTTACGTGTCTATTTGCTCCCTTTTTAACTGTCTATTTGCTCCATTGCTCCCTTTTTAACTGTCAATTTGCTCCATTGCTCCCTTTTTACCTGTCTATTTGCTCCATTGCTCCCTTTTTACCTGTCTATTTGCTCCCTTTTTACCTGTCTATTTGCTCCATTGCTCCCTTTTTAACTGTCTATTTTCTCCATTGCTCCCTTTTTACCTGTCTATTTGCTCTCTTTTGTAAGTTTAAACGTGTGTTGGTACGTTTGATTGGACGTTTGTCAGTGAAAGTTTACACTCGTCTGTAGTATCATGTGATGTCTCATCTGTAGTCTCGTGTAATATCTCGTCTATAGTCTCGTCTCTTGTCTCGTCCGTAGTATCATGTGATGTCTCATCCGTAGTCTCATGCGATATCTCGTCCGTTGTGGCAGTGACCCGTCTATTCCGAGTTTCTTTTCCCATAAAGAGGTCGACTTTGCCTGTTTGTGTAAGGCTATTAGTGAGGTTCCCAACGTATGCATTGCATTACACTATGAAAAAGACACAATATGAGGTTTGCACAGTTTATTCGTGAACAACACAAACGTATTTACATGTCACGCTCCATAACTACAAGAACTAGAGACTAAACATTGATACATAATCTTGCAAAGTTTAATCGTGTACAAGACAAAAGAAAGTTATTTACAGATCACCCTCCATTACAGCCAGAACAATTTGCTTTAATTTGTTTCGCCAGTCCTCTGAAAACGGTTCTTGCAACCAACTCCCGATAGTACACAAGTGATCGGACGTCAGGTCGGATAACTTCAAACCTGCATCTAACAAAACACTCAACCAGTCTTTCATCACTGCAGTTGAATTAATAGCCTCCACAGCCTCGTCAAAGTGCATATAAATTAGAATGTCATCGGGTAACATACAATCGTGATGAAATTGACTAGGATCGTCTATCTCGCAAGCGAGACACTGTCGTCTCGAGTGTTCAACGACGGCACAAGCTATGTGACGTGCAATCGTCTTCTTCATTTCGATCGCAGGAAACTCAAGCGTAAAATTCGGACCGATGGCGACAGGAGCGGCAGTTGTAACATTGGTTGCGTGAGTAGAAATTGTGATAGCGTCAGGAGCGGAAGTTGTCACATCGGCCGTGTCGGCGGAAGTTGTCACATCGGCAGGAATGGCAGCAGAGAGAGGCTGAAACAGGGGAGGAGACCTCTGATCTTGATAACGGCGTCGGCGCTTACCGTTGCTTCTAGAGCCGAGATGTCCACGACGTCTGGTTCCGATGGCCCGGCAGGGCGGTTGATCACCGGCATGATGGGTCGGCTCGTCGGCTCATCCTCGTCGCTCGAGTCTGCCGCACTGCGAGGTCGGCAGTAGGGTGTCTTCAACATGATGATGTTAGCCGTGCTGTCGTCGTGATACGAATGACGGTCCGATTGGCAAAACACCGCGCTTATATAGTTAGTGAATGTGCCGAAAGGTCACATGGGCGTGCCGAAAGATCATCGACTGCAGAATAGAAAATTCAAAAGCACGGACCTCAGAGTAGAAAGTACAAAAGCGCGGACTGCAGAGTAGTTATTTAGTTTACCGCTTATCTAACAGGGGTGCTTTCAGTTGATGATGATGTATCCACCAGGAGTACGCACTTGACAAAAAACAAGAGACACGAACTTAAGCAGTATCGATATTTGGTTCACTAATATCCGTCAGGGATGATGTTTGTAATTCATGATCTATCCGTCAGGGGGGCTCCATTCCTCTTCCTCCAATCCGAATCCAGCCGTCACAGGTAGACCACCACTATATACAAGTTCATACCATTGCATCCGAGTAATCAACTGTGGTAAGAGCAAATGTCCTATGTAAAACTGTAGCATTGCTTAAAAACTATAGCACTGATGAATGTTAAATTATTGCGAGACCTTGATTTTGTTTATAAAGATGTCTCAAAGAATGTTACATGTTCAGGAATCACTTCACGTCTACCATTAATAACATACATAGGTACGCAATATGCAAGTAATAAGAGACATTGATAGGGAAACATTTACAAAAAGGGTGATGGGAAGGTCGTAGATCTGTATGGTAACCAGAAATTGACAAACACCTACTTGTTAATACAGGAAGAAGTCGACGTATGCAAGTAATAAGAGACATTGATAGGCAAAAATTTACAAACAGGGTGAGGGGAAGGTCGTATATATGAATGGTAACCAGAAATGACATAATTTGACTTATTTTATTAGTTCTCTCTATCTATTCGTCAGGTTTGGACCTACGTTAAAGTTGTAAATGTATAGGCTAGGAGAGGCCTACACCTAAACAAATGGTCGACAACCTATGATACATAAAAAAGACACCATTGCGCATGCGCAATGGCCTATTTAACGACGTCACTGACCTATTTAATGACGTCTTTGACCTATTTTTATAGTAAAAAGAGAAAAAAGAATCAAGAGACACGAACTTAAGCAGTATCGATATTTGGTTCACTGAAATCCGCTAGGGGGAGTTATTTGTACTTCTCTTTCAGTTCGTAAATTGGAGCGCCAATTTTCAAAAATAAGACGCACCAAATTAGGCAATCCGCTAGGGGCGCAACTTGAACTATTTAAGTTCCGAAAAAAATCCGCAAGGGGCGCAATTTGAACTATTTTAGTTTCCAAAAAATCCGTTAGGGGGCGCTGTTTTTGTTCACAAACTATACGATAAGGGCGCCACTTGGCCGACATCCGGGTACTTGACCTTTGACCTTGACCCACATCCGGTACTGATATTGACCTTGACATATATGTTTGATATTTGACCTTGACCTACATCCGGGTATTTGACCTTGACCTTTGACCTTGACCGACTTGTGGAATTCCACCGACGGAAAAACGGAAAGCATCCATCGTAAACCACCGCTATTACTACTTCCATCCTTGGACATTTCCCTAGCCTAATTCCTTAGACTACGAGAAAATAACACGCTAAACGAACACACATGATTTTGACCTGGAAACTTTATGACAAAAGGCTGGTGATGAATACCCAATTCGATCTACGGTAGCTCTGTTTCCTCATCTCAGTTTATTGCTTTGGAGAACTGGCATTTCTCTATGGTCAACATTGAAACCAAGTCACAAATATATGGATTTTACTAATGACCTGCAATGTGCTCTTGCTGTGCCAAAGCCTCGCATCTCAAAGCTTATCAGAAGATGTAGCATCAAGCATACATACATATTTTCATTTGTAATGTTTTGGTTGTCGTCCGTTTGATCTTACTTTAAAGGTTGGGGAGCCATTGTATGACTAATGTTATATTTTACTAATAAATTATAAAAAATTATCAGTTATGCGACTAAATGATCTGACAAAAACTTTTTGTGGAGTATCGTATTTTAAAATGGAAGGGTAATTACTGTTTTGTTGGCTTGCTCAAGGGGTAACAGTACCAGACAGGTTAAATACAGCTGATCTAGTGGCACGCAAATAGTTTACAGACGGTTAATAAACATTTGTTTTATACAGTTATTGATAATAACGGTTACTGTTCCGTTGTGTGTAATTGCATTAAAATAAAATAATACTAAAATATTCAAATGATACATATAAAAGTACAAATAGTAGAACTGTTAAAGGGGAATGAAATGCAGCTGTTTCATGCTACATATTGAAATATATACTATATAAGTATACATTAATGGTAACAGAAACGTACTCATTTATAAGACAAACTGAAAAAACGATTTTGTTCGATGCCTAAATCGGGGCACTGCGTACCGCCATCTTTGTTCCAAACGAGTGGTTTGATTTACTCCTATCTAATCCATGTTAAATTTCGTGGTTTTTTGGTTTACTTCAATAGTAGACATTTATGTGCGAAAACAAAGATATGGTGCCCTATTATACACGATAGGTGTTCTATAGGTCAACAAATAATTTGTATACGCGTTCGAAATAAAAAGGTGAAATTAAATGGCAACGATTTATAACCAATGAAAACGTTATTAACGTCCCACTTCCCGAACGAAGATTTTAGTGCCAGAAGGGGGCGGTACTTTCAAAGCAAAGGTCAGAATATTAAATGCGCGCGCATACCGGGACTATTTTATTTTGTTGTTGACAAAGACGTCGAAGGATTTTGGTAGAGACGAGTTATTAAAAATGATTTTTAAAACTTCCGTATCACTTTGGGAGAAAATCGATACGACAGATGAAGACTCTAGTTCGACTTGTGACTCGGAAATTACGGTTGGTACGGTTGACACACACAAAGACAAAGTCAAAGGGCCTGTGCCATACGGGTGATACGGGTTTCACCCAGTGTGCGATCCACGGTCCGATAATGTCCGGGTCAGGTTCAGTTGTGGGAGTTGGACAGTGACAGTTGGACTATCGACGACGAAGACGTTACGCGACTTAATAATGTCGCATGGTGTTTGTGTGGACACAGCGTCCCAATGTCGACGCACATCGAGTCGCTGTGCTGTAGGGAGTTAGCTGCCGTACAGCACCGTATGACAGACCTTGCAGATGCCTGCATTACCGACTATGAGTATGAGTGACGACTTCGAAACGGTTTGTACCAACAGGGCGGTGTTGGAACTTGGAAGTCGGTCTGTTGTCATTGTATGATTTGCGTGCAGACTCGTTGATTCGACCAATAGCTAGTAGGTTCAACAGGTATCGAATAATTATTCTAGCAATAACTGTTTCAAACTTAAATAGAACAATTGTACTTGTTCTAGTGCTGGTTCGATACCAGAATTCTTCGATATCGATCGATACCCGAATTTTGTTCGATACTCGATACTTACGTTGTAAGTCTAATTCATATACAGTATAGATCCCAATAGAAACACACTATCCATCTAGACTAATGGCATAGAAGCACACACTGTTTTTCATTAGGGAAACATGTATAAAAGTAGATTTTTCATTAATTAATGCATGCTAGACATAACTGATGGCAATACTGTTGCTAGCGCCACCTTGCAAGCTGTTTGATATGTCATTCATACTGTGCGTGTGTGCCTTTAGCTGCAACATGTTGCATTCTTATCATGTGTCAATGTTGCATCAGTCAGTTTGGTAGATGTGCACTGCTGTGTGTTTGAAAAAGTGTTGCCTGGTACCACTTTTGAGAAACAAATAGTCGTGCACCAAAGTCTTAGCACACGCTCTGAGCGTCTATTGGGAACTATAGTAGTCTATACGGTACACCTATTCAATTTTCAACTTAACCATTGGTACATACTAATTGATATAGTTATGCAAACAATGATTAATATACAATTTTCATTTTATTTCAATAACCAAATAACAGTTGTAAATTGTAATTGTTTAATTCTAATTTATTAATGTTGTAAAAGTAATTGTAATGTAACATTAAAACAATACAGTATTACAGACAATACTCAATAGCAATAGAATACCTAGTAATAGTAAATAAATAAAACTGGTAGTCACATCGCGTACGTCACTTCTTGACGCTGTCGCCGTGGCCCGCAGTAGACTCTGCAACCGATGGCGATTCACTTCGACTGTAACTACTACTAAATGTCCATTGCTTGGTTTCTGACGAAAATGTTGATGGAACACGTCGTTCTCGTTGACGTTGTTACTGTTACCACGACTTCCTTAAATCATCATGTTTTGGTAGTCTCTTGGATGATAGACAGTGACATGTTTCGTCAAATTCGATGTATTTCCCCCACTAGTTTGGGGGAGCGTTTCTGGCATAGTAGACACTCTACAGTGTTTCCGTATTTGTTAAACAAAAACTGCCAAACTGGCGATGTGCGTTTTGACATTTTGTCGTTCATCTTGGTTGAGCGAGTGCGGCAAACGGTGGCGCCATCAAACAGCAAAACATAGCGCCACCAAACGGAACCTGGGTAAACGAATCTAGTGTGTCGCGCCTGAATAATTATTTATATTATTATATTAAACTACATTCATGAATACTAATGCGTGCAAAAAACACTCTATAAAATTACTGGAATGTTGTGTGTTTTTGATACGCTGTAGAGTGGGCAAGGTAAAGTGGTGAAGCAAACGGTAGTGCCACCCAACGTCGTAACGAGGCTTGAATAATCGAGGCTAAGCTGAGATCGTACTAAAATCATTATTTATATACATACTTTTTTGGAAACTGACTCCACAATAAAGCTTTATAAAACCACTGAGATGTTACATTTTATTATGTTTTTTTGAAAAAGAACCACGCCTAAGCGGCCTAATACATACAACATAGTCAACCCTGTCAAGTTAGGAAGCGATGCCCGCAGCGGAGTAGCCGTACTTTCCGTACATCCGGCCGTAACTTCGTCTTCCAAAACGATGTTACGTCTTCGCATCGACGTCGAATGGACTCGATATCGAAGTATAGGTATCGACAAAGTATCGAAGGTATCGAAATATCGAAGGTATCGAACTGTGGCCGTTCGATACCAAAATATCGAAGTATCGCGATACCACGAAGTATCGGTATCGAACTTTCACAAGTATCGCGATACTTCGATATATCGAATATCGAACCAGCACTAACTTGTTCCCACCTCAACTGTTCAAGTTCATTCTATCTTCGTAAAATACTATGTCTATGATTTTCTTCAAACTATTTAGTAGTACTAGTTTCAAAATCTATCAAGTGCCTCCAAATGGATTAATTTATATTTATGGCACTATATAAGTGTTCTTTTTATTATTAAGTACTTTTTGAGATGTTGTTTTGTGATATTGTCAAATGTAATACTGACAATGAAGTATGAATATAAAAAAAAAAACGTATAGCTGAATCCTTTGCTGCTTCATTAGTTTTTAGCACACAGTGTGATGTTTGAGAAATGGTGGTCTGTTGGAAAAAAAACTCACTATAAGTAACATGTTTGGACTTAGTTAAACTATTCCAGTAAATTACATATACCCAAAGTTCCCTACATTGAATAGTGTCTAATAAATCACATTGCATACCACAAGTAGGATACAAGCTTTCAAGTGGATGTTCCTTACTTTAGGAGGTCCTATACAGTAGTGAGAATCCACTTTGCCTAAAACGTTTCTCTATTTCTGCCAGTGATGTTCAAACAATGTTATTTAAGCATAGAAATCCATTGTCATTTGAAATTGGATGTCGTATCAATTTGGTGGCACTAAACCGAATTAATACGGATACAACTAGTTTTCCTTAAAGCGGGTTCTTTGCTTTGCCACAACCTCCTCTTTTGCTGGTTTTTCGATGCCTGCATGCTCTGCTAGAGTTACCTCCTTACTCGGTGTCGCAACTTCACAGCTTTGGGCCACTCGTGCATCTAGCTGCAATGCCCTCTAGAATTTCTCCTCGGAAGCTGTAGTCCTTTGACGCCATCACTTTCTTCACTACATACTCAGCAGACTTTGAATACTGCAGCTGATACCGTAGCTTGTTGTCTGCTGTTTTCACCATTTCCCGCTGATTGAACAAATGATAAATATAAAATCAGTATAATAATAGACATATCTGACGAATAGCTGGCTACAGCTGTAACATGCACACAGTAAACCAAAAAGCTTGCCTGTATGCTCTCTCTCTCTTGAAATCAAACGGCTAATGTCATTTTTTAATCGGTTCCTAATTCTGCCATCATTTTCAATTTCAACTTCCAAATTCACAATACATTAAAATATTTATTATTGAATCATATATATATAAATATAATTTATAGATAATGATGTTTATATTTATTATATTATATATGCATAAGTTTATATTTCAATAAGCAATTCCAAAGCATACCATTCCAATTCGATGTATATAACAAATAAACAATTCAAGTAACAGTAAACAGATGTCCTCAATTATAATTATTTATCTGTTGTTTGCATGTATACTCTTGTGCTGTGAGCTTGTATTTTTGAAACTGTATTCCTAACATTGTTTTGCTGTTGAGTACAGGCAGGGATTTTCAGCCATTTCAGTTTATTTCTTAATGCACTGCTAAATTTCTAAAGTGTGCAGCTTTGTCAAGCAACTGATACATTATTTTGTAACGTTGGGTGCATACTTGAGGAAGAGGGCGTGCAAGCTCTCCAGTTCACCAGTATTAACGCACTTCGTAACGCTCTCTATATCATACAGTAGGCGGTAGTCCAGTATAGCCTTCTTGACAGTGAAGGCTTGTGTACCTTCAATGAGCCATGGTGTTGTTTTTACTGCTTGTTGTGTATACGTTGCATGACTGCACTACCGGTACAACTCTGCACCCGCTGTCCATGAATGGGAATTCCTGATGTGATGGAGGAGCGAGATCCACATCTCCTTCATCAAGCGGGTATCACCATCACAAGCTGATGCGCAATACCACAGGTCGTTGGCAATTACGCCTATCGAAGGGACAACTTCAACTTTCGTGGCAGACAACAACCTTTATTTCTTGGTAGTCCTCTAACAAAGTCTTTCTAATGCTGGGATGTCTGTCAGTGGCAAGTGTGGTAATCTTCACCCCATGGTCAGTCAGGTTGTCTAAGCAGCGTTTCAAGCCCTCCACTTCCATCCAGTAACTGTTCTTGACCTCTGTGACCCGAAAAGTTTCTTGAGCAATGATGAGATGGCTATCAGTGTCCATGATGAAGTAAATGCCAAATGTAGAGTTGTGTCCTGGATTGTCATATCTTGCATCGCCTGATGCGACCACGCTTTGTCTGACCAGAGCTGACACGATGGCCTCTAAATGGCATGTCCACATGTTTTCTATCTCTGGCAGTATGTATGCCCGCTGTATGTTGTAGCACTGGCGGGGTGACAAGGCGCATAGGTTCATTAGGTTGACCAAATTGTACACAGTGAATGAATGTCCAGTCAGGAAGAGGACGCTTGGTGTCAACAAGTTACTCTCATAAATGTTACCAATCTTGGGTTGCAACATGAACGAGTGGCCATCAACACATTCTGTGGTCACAACCACTGCAAATCCAGTCACTGTGATGCTAGGTTAAGTGGTTTATTGCAGTTTAGTGTTTTAGCAGGTGCAGAAAATAAAAATTATGTTTTTCTCACAAATGGCAAACTTTCTCTCTTTCCCATTAGTGTAAGAACCGCTTGAGTCATCATTAGTGATATCGCTGTCACCTGCTAGAACATATTCTGCATCACTCGTTTCAATGTTTCTCTTCTCACTGTTGTAGACAGAATCGTCTGAAGATGGCGATAGTGAGACTGGGATATCCGAAGGGTCGTCTACAGTGACATAACTGCCATGGTCAGGGTCAGTCGGAGAAAGCGTGCTGGACTGCGATGGCAACTTTGCATACCCATGGTCATGATGAATGTTCAATGGAAAACACGCATCGACAAAGTGTCGCACTGGCGACACGACCACCGGCTTCCTTTATGTTTTGACACTACAAGTCGATGGCGTGGCTTTCGCTGGATCCTTCGAAGATTGTGCTCGGTATTAGGCCCTATGGTTGTTTGGATACTTCCGTCATATACTATGAACAAAATCAGACAATCTTGCAAATATTCATAACAATTTGAGCACAAGTGCGATTTACAAGTGACTTTTTCAACGTTTTCTTTTTAGTGGATATATGTGTGTTATATTTAATTTTCATGATTAAAATGCATGTGCATTCAAATGTGTTTAACATTTGGACTTTGTAAATACAAAATATATATTTATTAATCTTTGTGGCTTTTTCCTGTGACGTTATTTCCTTTTTTCTTTGTTAGGCTTACATTCAAAAGTCAATAAATTAAATACAATGTCCTTGTTATTAAAAGCATACATTGGTGTTTGCATTCATGCAATCTATATCAGACAAAACTTGGTATGATAGCATGCTTGCTACACTGTCGCCTCAAAGCTGGAGCATCAATTCGGGGTCCATTGTTACAAGCCAATATTTGAGACACAAATTAGTATTAGGCCTACATGGTGATTAACTTTACTTGACTGATGTGAACCTACTTATTATGCCAATAACTAATTATATCAGATATGACTATAGTGTTTTGTTATATGCTATTGACTGTAAACACATATTTTTAAGGATTTAAATACTTGTAATGTCACTTATTTAATAATTCCAATGGCAATGCCTACAATACATGATTGACAGGGCTTGTGACTAATGTTGACTAATATATGACGACATTATTTCGCAAAACGTTATACTGGCTACGGCAGGTGACATTTATTTTTGTAATTATTTTGAAGGTTATTTTCCCCTTATTTCCCCACCAGCAACTAAGTCGATAACATAGACTCGTATATGTAGACGTTGCGGTATTCCGACGTAGCAACACGCCGGCACAAATTGCTGTAAACTAAATCGGCGGATTACAAGCACTCATTATTCCCAATTATATCATAGTATTCAATTTCAATTTCGCATACGTCATATTTGTATATATGCAGACTTTGAAATAGAACTGTGGGACTATATAGTAGTCGTAATGATACCTAACGGAACTCGTGAGTGCCGATTCACCTTGGCAACAACAAGCTGGTTTCGGCTTGTCATTTCCTATGCGCTGCTTCACCCTCCAAATAAGGCAATGATGTCGAGCTTCCAGTTCGATTTCGCTTAATTTTACTTCATCGGTGCATAGTTATATGGAAACAAATCTACTGGAGATGGACCTGTGGCTTTAACCAAGAATTATGTTTTGACGTTCAATGTCTTTTTATGCTCGTCACTTTCGTATTTAGGCTTGCAATCGGCGTTCGAAAGGGACTACCGCAGACTTTTGCCAATCTTGCCGCTGGGGAACACGTCAAATTAATTATCTATAACTTGTTTTTTTTCTGTTGGAACCCTTCTGTAAAAGTATTTGAAAAGTTGCTTACTAACATTTATAATATATCCAGTAGCCACGCAGTGCAATACATTGTTCTGTTTTTATGTGTTTGTATGCGTTTCGTCGGTTTTTCTGAGAGCTATGCTGCGTCGCCTATCGAATTGCTGTATACAGCTTTGGGAGACATCTCGCCAATCAAACCGGATGTACATCCACACGCTCCTGGAGCATGATGGCGGCGCCCTGTGCCGATAGTAGCTACGTTTGAAAAATTATTTAAATTATACCGTGGCGCTGTACTTGTCAAATCATGGTGACTTGTATTGTAAATGGTATGTTCTTATGTTTGGGCTGTGGTTGTTCAATCATTTCATTCCCCCTTTAATACGGCAAGGAGTACAGTATATTGTTCCTTTTAATACCACCAGCAAATGGATTTTGTTTTCAGAGATACCTTCACAGAAGACAATGGGTGTTCTACTTCTGCTTACGACCTTAGCTGTTAAAATGTTGACTATCCCGGCTTTGGCAGGTAACGCAATAGTTTCTAAGTTTTATGTTTAACAAATTTTCATTGGATATTTGATATGTGGCTAGCTGGTATGTTCGAATAATACAATGTACAAAATATCTTGATTATTTGATCACAAAATTAATGTTTTTAAGATCATTGTACTTATTGTTTTACTATAGTTAAACTCTGCAGTATAATTAATGTAATAATTGTATAAATAAGAGAGAACATCGTTGATATGTTACTGAAATACAAACTAATGCATTAATCATATATTCGTGTTTGGTCACTCGTTGGCCTAAACAGGCAATCCCCCTATTTACACATCCACATTTTCTTTCTCATTCTAGAAGCACGTTACCCTTGCGTATATGGAACCCGGCAAATGAACAAAAATTATCTGACCGTTTTCTGCGGACGACGTCGGAACCGGGATTCCTGTGTAGCTGGATACGAATGTAAGACCGATCCATCCGGCCGCTTAGGCATCTGCTGTCCTGTCGGTGAGTCGTTGTTAACTATATCTCTCCAGTTCCGCAACAGGCTCAGTGATGTGCAGTATTTCATTGTACTACTCAGCTACATGACTGCATACCGATAGGCGGTATGCAGTCTCACATATTGAGTACCAGTTGTGCTTAAAGGTAGTTAAAATATTTTAGAACACTTTAGTCTAGTGGGTGATAATAGGGTAAGTTAGCCTACGATAAGATTTTAAACAAGATTTAACAAACCTCATTATGTGGTAGAATATGTAGGTGATAACGTAGCAAACATAAAACTACTTACATAAGATATTATCTGTGTAAGCCAGTACCTGCTAGACATTTTGATTAGGTAGCTTTGTTGTTAAAATTAAGCGTTTGCGATAACCGGACGAACTAAGTTTATGTAGCTAGTGTCCCACGTATTCGCTAGGGCGCGGTATAACCTAAATAAGGAAGGCAGACTAGCGTAAAGTAATTGATTGTATTTAAATTAGGTCACTACCGGTAACGTTAGCATTGATAAATAGCCAGCCGTGACTATAACCAAAAACGGTAAACGAAATAAACAAGGCAATCTTACTTAAAGTGTAACATTTGTGCACAGTAAACAGTGTTCTTAAAGACTACACTGACAGTGAATAGTGTAAACACAGTTGACTACACTAGTTTAAATAGCTAATTACATTATTATTATTAAATAACTTCTGATATGGCGCCTTGCAAGCGGAACTGCCATAGTTGGGTGGATTTTGCTCTATCCGGCTGTGGGAAGTCATGGGCGGAGACCATGGAAGAGGGATTCACCTTTCAGTGCGTGGGGTGTTGGAAGGTAGAATGTCTGGAGAAGGAGGTAACTAGGTTGGTAGATATTGTGATGGGGATGGAGATGAGAATCAGCAAGGAGACAGATGGAATGGAGAGAGACGACAGGGAGAGATTTTGGAATACTTTGAGACTGAAGGAGCAGAGTAGTGGCAAGAAAACCGAGGAAAGGAGACTGGTGATCGGAGGGGAAGAAATTGGAGGATCTACGGCAGGAAATGTGACAAGCGTGACGGTGACAGGGGAGAAAGTGACCGTAAAGAAAGAGGTAGGAGGGACAAAGAGACGGGAGAGGAGAGATGGAAATGCAAAGGGAGGAAAGATGACGGGGAAAAAGGAAGTGAGAGTAAATGTGACAGAAAAGAAGTTGGGAGGGACGATGACAGGAGGAAAGGTGACAAGAGAAACAGCGTCAGGAAAGAATGGAACGGACGAGATTGTGATAGGAGAGCCAAGACAGGGGAACAAGACTACAACCAGACAGATGCAAACCTGAGAAGGAGCTACTCTGAGGCAGTGATTGAGGGGGCATTGAGAAAAGAGAGGTGGTTTATGGGCGACTCTATTCTGAGAAAGACGGAAAAGACAATAAGTCAAGGGGAGGACGTCGTTGTTTGTTTGCCAGGGGCTAGGATAGAACATGTGACTGAAAGGATAGAAAAGGTACTGGGGCATGGTAAGGGAGGGTCTATACTAGTATGGGGTCAACATATAGAAACTACAAGAGGATGGCGATAAAAGCACTAGTTGAGCAGATGTGTAAAGATGAGGGGGTGGTATTCACAGATTTATGGGAATACTTTGTTGGGAGAGAAGATATGTACTTGAGAGATGGCCTCCATCTAAGTGGAAAGGGGACAGCAGTTTTCACAGAGAACTTGCTGCAATATGTTGACAGTGGGACAGGCTGCATCTATTTAAACTAGATTCGCAGGGGGATTCACAGAGAAGCCTGAACCTGGAGGTACAGATAAAAACTGCAGAAATAAATAAGCAAAGAACAGCATGGAAAACTGTTCTGAATCAGGATATAAATGCGTTTGTTTAAATGCAAGGAGCATAGTAAACAAAATAAGAGAACTAAACATTATGGTAGATATTAACCCGCACATAATAGGTATAACCGAATCATGAGCCACCACTGATACCAAATTGGGACTAAGAGGCTATGTAATGTTCGGGAAAGATAGAATAGGAAGAAGGGGAGGTGGAGTTATTTTATATGTTAAAGAATCTATCCAGGCTTATGAAATAAAATTAGATAGAGAAGCAGATTACGAAAAAGCTGTTTGGTTTAACATAGTTACAGGAAACTCAACGTTAACGGTGGGGTTAGTTTATTCAAACATAAGTGTAGAAGAGAATGAAAAAGTACAAAACGCTTTAAGGGAAGTTAGCAAACGGGACTGTATTATTATGGGAGATTTTAACCCTGGTCATATACAATGGAAATCTGTACAAAGTACGGGGAGTGAGGACCACAGGTTTTTAGTTTTAGTACAAGACAGTTTTCTTTCTCAACTTGTGTTAGAGCCAACCAGGGGTGAGAATGTGTTAGACATAGTTTTGTCCTCACAGAATGAATTAGTTGACAATATCAAATTATGTGAGCCACTGGGAAGTAGTGATCACAACCAGATACATTTTACCACCAAAATAAAACCAGAAAAAAATAATAAAAAGCAGTTCAGGAGACATTTTCACAAAGGAAGATATCAGGTAATGAGGAAATATTTAGCAAAGATAGACTGGAACAACTCAGTGAAGAATCAGTCAGCAACAGAATGCTGGAATATCTTAAAGAATGAAATAGGGTACATCGTCCATAAATGTGCCCCCTTAAAAAACAAGGGAAACGGTCCAGAAAGAAATACTTATCGAAAGAAGTCATTAGAAAAATTAAGTACAAACACACGATGTGAAAGTCATATAGACGTACTGGAAATAACGAAGACTACAACATTTATAAAGAAGCACTAAACCAAGCTACAACTGAAATTAGAAGAGACGTTACGAACAAAAAGCTTTTAATATAAAACAAGACAGCAGTTTTTATGCATATGTTCGGAGGAAATAGAAAGTTCAAATTAAGGTCGGTCCTCTAGAAGATAGTGCTGGAAATATAACATCAGAGGGATTCTTAATGGCAGAAAACCTGAATGAGTATTTTAGTTCAGTGTTTACCAGGGAAGATACTAGTTCACTGCCAGTACCAGAGGCTAAGTTCAAGGGGGCAGAATCAGATTATTTAGGACTGTTAATTGTAACCCCGGAAATGGTAGCTAAAACAAATAGGGCTATGAAGGACACTAAATCACCTGGAGTGGATGGGATTCCGCCCAAACTGCTATTGGATATTATAGAACTAATAAACATACCACTTGCAACAGTTTTCAACTTGTCATTAGAAGAGGGAGTGCTTCCTTTAGAATGGAAAGAAGCATTATTTAAGAAAGGTTCCCGAAACAAGTCAGAAAACGACAGACCAGTGAGTTTAAAGTCAGTGTTTTGCAAATTATTAGAAAGATTAATTAAAGTTCACGTGGTGAATTTTCTCGTTAAACATAACTTGTTAAACCCATCTCAACATGGGTTTCTAAAAGCGAGGTCATGCTTAACAAATATGTTATGTTTTTTGGAAGATATCACTAAGTGGATAGACGAGGGATCACCAGTAGATATAATCTACTTAGATTTTCAGAAAGCTTTCGACAAAGTGCCGCATCAAAGATTACTGCTTAAACTAATGGCCCGTGGCATAGGAAATGAATTAATTAACTGGATAGAAACATGGCTAATTGACAGAAGACATCGGGTAGTAGTTGATGGGGAGGCTTCAAACTGGAAATCAGTTTTGAGTGGGGTACCACAGGGATCAGTACTGGGACCTATATTATTCTTAATATATATCAACGATTTGGACGACGATATAACAAGCAAGGTGTTGACATTTGCGGATGATACAAAATTATTTAGAAGGACTAAACGTGATGAAAATAGACAGCATTTACAAGATGATCTTGACAGATTGATAAAATGGTCAGAAAAATGGCAACCGTTGTTAAATTTTGGGAAATGTAAATGCCTCCACACAGGACATGGGAACGAAGATGTACAATATACAATCGGAGGTTCTGTACTAAGTACTAGTGTAAAAGAAATGGACTTAGGGTTAACCATTAGTGCTGATATGAAGGTTTCAGACTAGTGCGGTATTGCCGCTTCAAAGGGAATAAAATCCTTGGATTAATTAGGCGAAACATAACGTACAAGGAAAATGAGCTAATACTACCGCTGTACAAAACAATAGTTAGGCCTCATTTAGAATATTGTATTGAAGCATGGAGGCCATATCGCAGGAATGACATAGATATGCTAGAAAGAGTACAGAGGAGAGCAACTAAAATCACACCTGAGGGATCATAGTTACGAAATACGCCTAAACATGTAGTTTAACAACACTAAAGACCAGAAGTTTGAGAGGAGATCAGATAGAAGTGTTTAAAATATTGAATGGTTATGAAAATAGTTATATAACTATTTTTTCTCAAATAAGAAAGATAGAAGGACCAGAGGACATGACGTTACATTAGTAAAGGAGCAGTGTAGATTTTATATAAGAAAGTTCTCATTCTCACAAAGAACTGTAAATGATTGGAACAGATTGTCTCCTGATTGTGTTGGTGCTAGTAGCGTGAATATGTTTAAAAATAAAATCGACACATACCTTAAAAGGGTGGGATACACGTAGATAAAAAGTATTGGACTCTCGATAAACCAAAAGACTTCCTTGTCCACCTGCCATCTAGAATACATTTTCTGGATGGCAATCTTGTTCAATCTTGTTAAAACCTTTGTATGATGCTTGTCATAACGTGTGTTCATAAGACCATGATGGTTAACAAATGAATGTGTTACTCGTAGACCCACATGTATCTACAATTTGTTTATAATCACCATCGTCATCATCTTTTTGTAGCCGTAGTGTCCCGTGGTTGGGTAAGGGCCTTAACAATTTGGTTTTACGTAAGCTTAATTGTTTTCGTACAACGCTCGATTTTATTTCTGAACTCACATAGCATAATGCATGTATGCCCTACTGATATTCAATAATTACAAGTGATGACATCATTCCGCCACGAACCCCGTGATCATGAGTACCGAGATTTGGAATGATGTATTTCTGTTTAAGCGCGTTGCCCTTTCGGACAAGTCAAGAACACCTGCGGGAATGCGTGCACACCCACATGCAGCAACCCAAAGCCGAAATGCATCCAGTTGTGCGTTGCCAGATGTCAATGTCAGCATGATTATCCCATCCTGCACAAAGGGAAATGCATACGACAGGCAGACTGTCCTCACACAAAATTATGGTCGCAAACTCTTGTTTGAGTGGACATTAAGTCCAAATATGATAGACATCCTGACAAGCGGGGAAAAGGCAATATATATGACAGAGTGTTATACTAGGACCGTACAACACTTTCAAGAGGGGGGCTACCCAATTGTAAAAGTCAGGTGAAGGTCATAATATTAGTAAAGTTGTTATAATTCCATATCTACCAATCTCGACAATTAAAATATTATTTTTGAATGTTTTGAAATGCTACATTTTAAAAACCGCTCCGTTCCATTGCATAATTTACTAATTTGCAAAAATCCAAAATGGCCAACAGATGAGCAGGTAAAATATACTGTTGTATTATAATAATTATTATCAGTGCAATTTTCACAAAGGGCCAAAGCACCGCATGCTGTTTTATAACACTCCTTTCTGTTGGTTGATTTTTGCTGATTTGTTTAATTCCAAAATGGCTGTCTCTGGCTCAAACAAATGGCATTCGTCGGTATATTACCACATGACTTACAATTAAAAGATAACCCAGATTCAAGCTTATCTGCGATGGATTTGTTAGTTCTATGTTCAGTCCACAAACCTCGTAATATCTTTCTCGATAACACTTATTAAGAGCCCAGGTAACGCATCCATACGTAGCAGTTGAAGATATGTATATAAAAATGAAAATAAACACATTGAATAAACACACGTATGCTCGATAATATTAACAATATATATATATATATGTATATATTATAAAAACAACACAATACGAATTTGTTACAAGATATGCTTTAGACTCTCACTCATTTACTGATTCACTCACTCACTCACTCACTTACTCACTCACTCACTCATCCTCTCTATCTCATCCATCCCTCCCTCTCTCTCTCTGCCTTTCCCTCCATCCCTCCCTTCACTCTCCGTGGGAACAGCCCCTACTAAAGTTTGTTCATCGCAACATATACTTTCCATGTCTGCTAAACTTACATTTGAGACGCAATGTGCCTGGTAATAATGTACTATGTTTCTGTACCAAAGCCATACCCTAAAGGCTAAATACACACTTGAATAGTTCCGCACAAGATTCTGAACGATTCCCACCAACACCTCCACGCACGCATAAACTCTGGCACGCACGCACGTATACGATGTAAGTAGATTTAATGGTGCTTAACAAGATATAACAGCATTAACACCCACATAATCCACTCAAGATGGTAAGTGAAAAGTATGCCGTTGGTTAATTGATAGTCCAACTTTTCGAACAATCGGCAGATAATGTGTTCCATTAAGTTATAGTCCTCTGTTGGTCGCTAGGTGGCGTAAGGTATCTGTATCTGTATTTTGACTGGCAAAATGTCCTATGGACACATCACGCCAGTACCAAGGTGGTACTTGTTTATTTTGTCACTGCGTGATTCAAAATCATTTTTGCAATCTAACGTTTAATTTTGTCTGTGACACTAGTGTAGAATTAGTGTCAACGTATTGCACTGTTTGCTTAAACAAACATTTTATAAATTGTCACCACCAACGCTGTTAAATCTTGTACTTAAATTATCTGGGCGATAATACAGGTCGATTTGATTTTCGCGCTGGCAGGCTACGTACACAACATACTAAGACGGGCAGTCCCCTTATAAATAATGCACTAACATGTCTTTTCAACAAGACGTTCTTTTATACCCATAATCGCCCTGGGGGTGAAGACCTCTGAGTTTTCTTTGCACGGGCACTAAACGTCTTGTTACTTTGCACAGGCCTGCTGAGCGCGAACAATCATACGACCTGTAATATTACGATTGATTATCGCCAACCCACTCTTTAATAACCTAGAAATTTACAATATTTTTTGTACAATTATACAGTTTTATAAAAAAAAAATTCAATTATTTTTATGAGACATCATTTTATTCTTCACCATTTTGAGGAAAGTACACTGTCACCAAGTAAATGTCACCAGTATTTTTATTGCGTGTTTTTTTTTAATTCTGTTCTGCTTCGAGAGGTCACGATTTTACGCTGTGCAAGCTACTTAGTCCCCAACGGTCGGCTGTAATTTGAACAGTTTCTCAGTACATGAGAGCACACAATTCCTTGTCACATCTTCACAGTTTGCCATGTCTTAATCTTTGCTTTAATAGAAAGTTACTGCCAATCCCCCGCTCTAAGCCAACGTTTAAATTGGCAATTATTTTATTACAGGAGATGTAAGTCTTAATCCTGGACCTGCTATCAGGCGCAATATTCGAGTAGCCACCACTAACGTTCGATCTATTCGAGACAAACAGCTTCGCTTACCGATTTATTAACTTCCAAGACAATAGACATCCTTGCAGTCACTGAGACCTGGCTCAGACCACATGACACAGCTGCATGCATTGCTGACATTTCTCCTTCCAGTTTCACCTTCCATCATCGCCCACGTTCAGTTGGGCGAGGTGGTGGTGTTGGATTTCTCGTCTCAAAACAGTTCAAAGTTAATTTGCATACACACCCTGATTACTCCAGCTTTGAGGCCATCTGTGCCGAAATTTCCGATTCATCTTTCTCTGCTTATTTTGTGTGCATTTATCGCCCTCCAGGACACCCTGCCCATTTCTTTGAAGAATTCCAGGATCTACTTGAAAATCTGGCAACTATTTATTCAGAATTTTATATACGCGGTGATTTTAATCTTCATCTAGACACACCTTCATCAACAACAAGTACATTTAATGACATTCTAGCATCCCCTGACATGAAACAACACGTTACCTTCTCAACACACATACATGGCCACTGGCTCGATCTCTTAATCACCCGTTCAGATTGTAACAATATTCAGACACCTACTGCTTCAGATGGTTTATCAGACCAACACACTGTCATTGCTGATCTCAAAGTTCCTAGAATTCCCGTAGAGTCCAAACACAATGTGTTTTACCGACCGATCCATAAGATTGACATTGCTGCATTACATCCTTAAATCCGACCTCATCAGTAACCCCAAAGAACATTTGTCAGATCTGTGTCGACAGTACTGTCAAGTACTCAACGATTTATTTAATAAACATGCACCCCTGAGATCTAAATCTGTGTCCCAAAAGCCACATGCTCCATGGATGACTCCTGAAATTCTACAATCTAAAAAGCGCCGGCGCTATCTTGAACGTGTATGGCGCAAATCACGCTCGCCTTTGGACAGATCACGATATTCTAAACAGTGTCACTACTGCAACAGACAAATGGCCAAAGCTAAATCAAATTATTACACAAACATGGTTTCGAGTAACTCTGATAACCCACGTCAGCTATGGAACTGCAAAAATCATATTTTACACAGACGGCCGCCTCCATCTCTACCTAGACATGTGTCAGTCAAATCTCTGTGTGACTCGTTTTCTAGTCATTTCAAAGATAAAATAAGTCTTATACGTTCTGCTTTTCCATGTCACACTTTAAGTACTGTAAATGTGGACTCCCCACAAGTAAATTCTCCACTTGTATTGTTTGAGCCAGCCACAGTTGATGAAGTGAGGAAAATAATAATGTCCCGATCCATTACCAACCATACTACTAAAAGCATGTCTTGACTCTTTACTTGGTACAATAACAAATATCATAAATTTATCACTCAGTTCGGGTAAATTCCCAGATGATTTTAAACACGCACATGCAAATCCTGTTCTCAAGAAGACTTCTCTGCCAAAAGATGATTTCAAAAATTACAGGCCAATTTCTAATCTTAGCTTTATTTCTAAGATACTTGAGAAAGTCGTAGCACGCCGTCTAAGGTATCATATCAGCTCAACTTGTTTATCCAGTGTGCTCCAATCAGCATACAAACAATTTCATTCTACAGAGACTGCATTGATAAAAGCAAAGTAACTGCACTTACCTTGCTTGATCTGTCTGCCGCCTTTGATATCATTGATCACAACACTCTTGTCAAACGTTTATCAATGTGGTATGGCATATTTGGCACAGCTCTGACCTGGTTTTCTTCATATCTAATCAATAAACATCAATGTGTAAAGATAGATAATTACTTTTCAACCTCACTCCCCACTTCATGTGGCATTCCCCAGAGGGTTCCGTTCTTGGGCCTTTGCTTTTCACTCTACACTACGCCACTCAGCTCTGTAATCCAAAGTCAACTTGGATCATCACCTTTATGCAGATGGCACACATATCTACATTTCCTTGGCCACGCCCGATACAAGTCACTCCCTAAACCGACTCAACGATTTTCTCCAAGATGTTTTCTCATGGATGACCAATAGCAAATTAAAGTTAAATGCAGACAAAACTGAATTCTTCATCATTGGTACTCCAATGCAGCGAGGTAAACTTAATGACTTTTTTCAACATGCATCCTGAGTCAAAATATCACACCAGCAGCATCAGTACGGAGTCTAGGAGTGAACTTTGATTGCGACTTCAATTTCAGACAACACATATCCCAAACGTGCCGTTGCTTTTTTTATCATATCCGTGATCTTCGCCGCATTCGCCGACATATGTCGCTTTCTGTCGCTAAGACTATCGCAACAGCTCTTGTTAGCAGCAGATTAGATTAGTGCAATTCCCTCCTTCATAATATTGCTATCAAGGATATTGCAAAACTGCAACGTGTCCAAAATTGTTTAGCAAGGGTAGTCACACAATCTCCTCGATTCTCCCGCTCAGTTCCACTTCTAAAATCACTGCATTGGCTCCCCGTGCGATATCGCATTATGTTTAAGATCTGCATAATCACCTACCAAGCCCTTTCATCCGAACAACCTAGTTATTTACACTGAATGCTCACACCAGCTAGACAAGCCAGACAACTCCGGTCGTCTAGTTCGAAGTTGCTATATGTTCCTAGAGTTAAGACAAAGACTGGAACTCGAGCTTTTTCAGTTGCCACGCCAACTATATGGAATTCGCTTCCCGTTAATGTTAAATCAGCAGAAAATATTTTTACATTTCGTCGTCAACCTAAAAACCTATCTTTTCAATATCGCCTATCTTCCCTAGCTTCCTAGCACATCCATCCATTTGTTGACGACTTTCGCCTATCACACGAGTACGAGAATGCTTAATCCTTTGGTTTTGGTGCGTCACTGAGCTCGGATTGTCTGAGGATATTTATTATTATTAATAATAATGAGTGCTTTCTGATATCTAATATGCACTGTTCCTTCACTGATGGTACTTCATGTCCATCGCCGTACACCGGGGTGGTGTTGAGTCAGCAGCGATGCAGTGAAGATGATATGTACTGCTCACGTCATTAGGGTTTATTAAATATATTATTAACTGAAGCAACTTGCCGTCATCCTTGTTGCTCCAAGGAACTTACACAATGGGGTTGGGTAGGCCTACGGTGGGTGGGCACAGGAATGAACACACAGCATGTGGGGAGAATGAACCACCTGAATCTAATAGACAGGACACACGGGGAGAAAGAGGAGACGTGTATATCAATAAGCAGAATAACACACACACAGTCAGACAGACAAACAAACATATACATACATATAGACACATTATATACAAACACACAAGACACACTTCATGTATAATTCCTTGCTTCGCCAGTAATTCAACTAGCGAAAGGTAACCGTACGTTGTGTAATTTAAAGTTATGTTTCTACGTGATATAACTAGTCACACACGGAGCAATAAATCATTAATTTTAATTGGCGCCATCTGATGTATTGTGTCAGGCAGAGAGAGAGGCCCTTCATAAAAGACTTGCATATCAAATACAAATAAGTAAATAACTATGAAGTTGTCACTGTGCTTTCTGAAAGAAATCGCCACTCATAAGATAAAGGAGTCTTCCCAAGAAAGAGACCTTAGGACAAAGTGTAAGGGTAATTAACAGTAGAAATTTATCAAATGTGATGGAAAATTACATATGATTAGTTAACCATTTCAACAGATTAAGTGATGGTCTTATAAAATAAGGAGTAACCACAACACATGTATATATATAAGGAGTCGCATTCAAATACGTATTTAGAGGGAAATAAAAACAATAAGCGATAACCAAGCTGACATGGAATTAAGCAGTAACCTCACCAAACAAAGACTCGAATGAACGCGAAGAGTGGCGTCTGGACATGGGCGTCTCGGTGGAGATGAATTTAAAACATTCCAACCTTTCGTTTTTTTATCATTATAGAAATAATATTATTCTAAAATATACCTTTGCTGGTCGTGGTGGATTTATTGTCCTGTAATATTACGGCGTTTCCACCATCTATGTTTCCTCATGAAACGTAAATTGAGATTTGCTGCTCAGGATCTTTCCAAGTTAAACATTTTATTGACTTGATTGGATGATTTCAGCGACATTTCTACCGCACCCGCCGTGTGCACTGTTATTTAGAATGACGAATCTACATACCATGGGATAATTAGCGATAACGTGACATCCGGACTCGTATCCTAGCCACGGCCCTTGGCTGGCTATACACAACAACTGCAAGAACGCGCGTCAGCGTTTATTGCAATCAAACTTTTTAGCTGCACATCTTTGGCCGATCACCTGAAGAACGTGTATATTACAGTCAGGCTTGAGAGGTGGCATTATCCATAAAAATGCCGCTGAACGTCCCATGATAGACAATGCATAACATTCTGTTGTGTATAGCTAAGATGGCGGAACACCTTGTCGACAGGACATTAAGTAAGGGCAATGACATACGATTAATGCTCCCTGTAACCAAGACCGCGATTGTCGTGACAGCCACCGGTAGCAAACACTTGACAGGCCATTCTTCAACGACCATTCTGAGACCGGGCTTGTTCTGCATGACAAAAGAGTAGCATTAAACAGTCGCACGCTGCACCGGATACTATACGTCCCCGCCGTGTGAGGCAAAGAGCGCGCAGCGAATAATTATTTTTAATGTGCTATTCCACTCAGTACCCCCTACCCCCCCGGTGTATCTGTGTTATGAATATGTTCATGCAGCCCCTTCTCATATATACAATACTCGCCACACCTTGTGCACAGCCAGGTACATACAGATTACTGATTGTTATGTTATGTACTACAATTTAGTGTGCTTAAATAATAATTCATCAGTTTAGCTAGTTATTGACCGAAAAACCCTTGATTGCTGTTGTATCTAATTACAGCATATCGACTGGCATAGGTTCACACTATATAAAACACAAGGGAAAAAGATACCCGGTGTGCAGACTGCACACCTTCTATAGAGCTAGCCACAGTAATTACAGTTTGAGATACAAACGTTGGGGTAAGAACCCGCCTTACAACATTTATTTAACATATGTATTTAGTCATCTTACATTTTATATGCTAATGTGGAAGCATATAACAGACAATACATATGCAACAGATACAACGGGTGGAAGGGTGGAAATCAAAATTGTTGAGTAAAAATGAACCGTTCAGAATGGCAAGGCGAATCGAAGGGAACGAGAACCCGAGTTTAGATGCCGCGTAGCTGACAGCGGACTGAATTGAAGAAGTTTCGGGCCAGCTTATTAAGCGCTGAGGCGATTCAAAGGGGTGTGCCGAATAGGAAGGGGAACAGGTTGTTTTTCCACCTAGCTTATCCGATAGGTGCTCGCTCTTTTGTTACACACAACATATTTTCATCCTGAAGGTAAAAAATCCGTTACGTGTGCTATTCTACTCAATACCCCTCTAGCCCCCGGTGTGTATGTGTTATGAATATGTCCATGCAGCACTTTCTCTGTCTGTATTTAATTTACCCCAATTATTTGGTAGGTTGGTAATGGGCAATCCAAATTATTAACACAGGGATTGCCACTATTCACATATAATATATACAATATTAGCCCCATCTTGTGCACAGACAGTTTACTAACTGAAGTACGTCATTATTTATTTTACTATGAAAAATGGAGTGTCACGACTGCTTACTGTGTTTAGTCATATAATAAAAAATTAATCGTCAGCTGAATAAAAACCGGGGCGAAGCGGCAATAATAGACTGCACGAACACGATGAACGAGTAAGACCAGAATTTACGATATAGCGTGAGGTGTGGCTTCCGTTGTGTTGCCACCGTTAAATTATAATATTGCAAACGGGTGTTCAGTAGTAGTGACTTTTGTTTTTCTACATAATCTTGGCCACACTACTCGAAACCTAACACAAGCCGTAGTAGTAACTGAAATGAAGTTGCCTTTTCCCCCATATAACAGGGCACACATTGAATCAAATATTATACTCATGAAATATGCACTCGACGCGGACAGGAGGTATGGTAGATATGATGTAAGTTTTTTTTTCAATCTTTTTGTCTCGTTATTTGAAACATAATATTACTGACGTGAATTTATGTTATCTGGATAACTAAACATATTATTTATTATAGCAGTAATGTGGTGATCTAACAAAGATGTGGCTTTCTACACTGGCATACAAATGCCTAACACACACTAGGTTGGGGTTTGTTCAACGATGCCTTGATTACAGGGAAAGTGTAACTGCACCCATCGTTCAGCACTTCCTGTTTGGATTGAGTTAGAAGGTTATTATACAATTAAAATGCATGAAAACAAATACTTCACTATTCCAACAAACAAAAGTATATATTCTGTTTTGAAATTACAATTAATTAGTCTTGTTACAGTACTGACCAACCAAACAATTAAGCACTCGCTCATTCAATACCTACCGTTAAGAATACTGATATACATAACGGGTTTGGCGTTGGGTTTAAATATATATTAACAACCACTAGCTAGCAAGTTACACCATTGTTATGCAAAATCAATAACCGTCTATGGTGTCGCAACAACTATCTTTCATCACCCCGGTACACAATCTCCGACGTTGTTATTGGCGACTCTCTACAGACAGCGTATTTATGGCTGAACCCTAAATGTTCAATGCCAATAACCCCAGCGATGCAGCCGCTTGGCAGATATCCAACATACTGTTTTTAGAATGCAGGTGTGCGTATCAGTTATGAACAGAGAGTTCGCCACGTCGACGCTACGCAGACTAACTGCCACGACGTCATATTGTAAAAACATCCGCCATAACATGTGTGCTATTCAAAAGCCAAACTACGCGTGTGAAACGATTAACAACGGTTGCAGTATAACACCAAATGGGCGTTTAAAGGAGGTGGGACTCTAACCAATTCACCAACGAATCGTTTTACAACACGACAGCTCGAGGCTCGCTTCACATAGCACAGGAGCACAGCTGTCAGGTGCTTTCTAAGAGTTGGCTATCTATTGACTGCCACATCGATGTACTTTGAAATCACCACTTTGAAGGTCCAGGCAACAATCATCGGCACGAAGTTCACCATCACACCCACACATAAACATTCGACATATAAGCCGCGTTCTGGCTGTATCTTGAGAAGTGAGACACATTTTGAGAAACCATCGGGTAGGTAGGTGCATGTTGATCGTACAGGTCTTGTAAATGAACATATTTTAAAATCGTGAGTTTTTCGTCGTTTGTTCCCCTAACCGGCTACAATTTCTTACTTTTCAAGTAGTCATTTGCATTTCAGGCAGCGCATATGTAAGTGTTACTGAAATTTTAGATGGAAAATTGAACGTTGTGCTTAGGAATCATAAATACATTGTTTCACAATCTGCAACAATTTGGCCAGTACATTTTCGTGCGGAATATTAATCCGTAGGTGATGCAATCGCGAAATGATACACGTGTCATTTGTTTCACAGGCATTTAGAAGACGTTTGTTTCACGAAGTAGCCATGAAGTTCCTAATGTCAATAACGATGGCGTCTCTACTTCTATCGCCACTGGTGGCTATGTCAGGTAATATTCTACTGTACCTACATGCTACGCCATGCGTTTGAGTGTGTGTGTGTGTGCGTGTGTGCGTGTTTTCGTGTGTGCGTGCATTTGTGTGTGTGTGTGTGTGTGTGTGTGTGTGTGTGTGTGTGTGTGTGTGTGTGTGTGTGTGTGTGTGTGTGTGTGTGTGTGTGTGTGTGTGTGTATGTGTTTGTTGCATGCGTGGGGTGCGTGTGAATTGTTTAGTGTGAGTGTGTTTGTTTGTAAGTGTGCGTACGTATGCGTGTACGTGTGCGGGTTCGTGTGCATGTATTTTGTGTGAGTGTACATGTGTGTGTATGTGTGAGCTCGCGTGAGTGCGTGTGTATTTGCATGCATGGGTGTCTGTTTGTGCACGCGTGTGTATGTGTGTACATAAATTCGTCGTACTGTTGTTGTTGCTCCAGTTTTCCCGAAGTGTCCCGAATGGTGTCTGAAAAGAGAATATGCGACCGAAGTGACCAATTCGGAGGGGGCTACAGTGTGCCAGGTAAACAAATAAAATAGAACATTCGACACAAGTTTCACCGTTCCCTAAATATGCATGCGAACAACGTAATAACATATATTACATTACTTAGACACACACTGTTTTACTTCGGCAACGAATAATTTCTTGACATAATGTTTTCAATATTGTTTAGCACTAAAATAAGCCATCCGTCATGATAGACTCACTCTAATCTATCACTAGCCATTTTGCGACATAACTTGGTAAATACAATGAAAGAGCTCTTGCCAAATTGGGTAGTAAAAGTTATTAGACTAAGCAAGATGTTCATTTAGCCAAATGGTTAGCGAAAACGTAGATCGCATATGTGGTAATGTTTTAAGCGCTGCGACCGGCATTGTGTGTGGCCCAGTAAAACATAATTATGTTTATTATTACTGACATTACACGGTGACAAGCATATCAGTCAACACCACACGAATAATTTGTCGATGCAATTGTCCTTTCTACCTGGTATCTCAAAACCTTCACTCTGTTTTCCATCTTATGTCTTTGCCAGCTAGGTAATGGCTGCCCGCTTCCTGACAGTTGTTCCTGAAAATATAAATCCGTCCAATCAGACTATTTGTCACACAACGTATCGCGTCGCTCGCATCTGCATGCATTTCCGCTTAAATCAACGTCACAGCTCCTGCTGAAATAATAGTTGCAGAACTTTTGGATGACGCCAATATATTGTACAAATAGCGTTGTTGACTGCCACACAGTCGTTTATTTCTCGAATTGTGTACCTGTTGTGAGACACTTTTCACTTATTATTGTACAGGGCTATACTTGTCCGGCTGGTGAGGAATGTGAACCTCAAACTATCTACTGCGTCAGTGCGCCATGTCCACGGATGCCTAAGTGTGTCAGTAAGTGATATTTCGCTCGTTCCTCACAAAATGGTGTCCGCTTGAAGGTTTTGCTACAGTAATAGTGTCGGCCATGCATATTACTTGATTCAATGGTTTTGTATCTGGTCTGTCCCTATCAAGTTGCTAAACTACCTGACTATATATGTTTTGAATATAAACTTCCGTTTTAGTCAAATTGCTATAGCAAATGTCAAGCTTGCTTACCATCCGTCGTATTACCTCGTTGAATTTCTTGCCGTACGTGTATTAACAAGCGTCAAATGCTAAGGGCAGAGTTGTTAAAGCGACAACTGTATGCGGGAAAGATTGATCACGCAAATATCGTGCCGCCATAATTATATAATGTTGACATATAAACAGTGTTGCTAAGACAAAGCTTTACGGTGGCCGTGAATTCCATTGCAATATCACCAACAAACGAGAGTTATTTACATTTAACTCCATCAAGGTCTTCCATGGAATAAACTAAGAAAAAGTCTGCTGCAAAGTTGCAAACATATGCAGAGACAACAATAGGTAATTATGTGCATGCGCAACTAGGCCTACCACGCTCCATCTTAATACAGGTTAGCTAGAGCATGCGTGAACAGTCACAATTTACAAACAAGACCGTTTTAACTAGTTAAAATGGCTTAGCAAACCGTTTAAAATTCCGTATATATGAACATGAACGCAGCTGTAGAAGACCACAATTTAAGGGTTGTGCAGACATAGGTCTGACAAAATAACAGGTGTGAACAGCTGGGAAAGGAGTACAACCAGTGTTCGACATAAGGCTTAAATGTTGAGGGCCAAACTGTTGCGCGCCCGACAATGGATTTGAAGGCCTAATAACCTCAGCGATTAAACAAATTACATATATACATCATCATCAACATCATCATCATTGTGCAGCCGTTGTGTCCAATGGTTGGGCAAAGGCCTCAGCATATAATTTCCTCAACCAGATGGTGCCCTTCCATTACTCGTCTAGTTCGTCTCTCCGCCGTCTCGGCTGTCCTCCTAGATAGTTTCCCTTCGTAAGGTATCCATGTTGTGATATATGCAATGTCCATCGGTTATGTCGTAGTCTGCTGATGTGCCCTGCCCAGGTCCACTTCTGGCTTCTGATTTGTTCTATCATATCTATGACCTTTGTTTTTTCTTACCCATATGTTTTTTTCTCTCTCCTGATATGTGATGTTTGGCATACGTCTTTCCATCTTTGTTTGTGCGGCCGCTAGTTTGTGTGTGTGTGTGTGTGAGTGTTTGTTTGTGTGCGTATGTGTGTGTGTGTGTGTGTGTGTGTGTGTGTGTGCGTGCATATGTGAGTGTTTGTTTGTTTGTTTGTGTGTGTGTGTGTGTGTGTGTGTGTGTGTGTGTGTGTGTGTGTGTGTGTGTGTGTGTGTGTGTGTGTGTGTGTGTGTGTGTGTGTGTGTGTGTGTGTGTATGTGTTTGTTGCATGCGTGGGGTGCGTGTGAATTGTTTAGTGTGAGTGTGTTTGTTTGTAAGTGTGCGTACGTATGCGTGTACGTGTGCGGGTTCGTGTGCATGTATTTTTTGTGAGTGTACATGTGTGTGTGTATGTGTGAGCTCGCGTGAGTGCGTGTGTATTTGCATGCATGGGTGTCTGTTTGTGCACGCGTGTGTATGTGTGTACATAAATTCGTCGTACTGTTGTTGTTGCTCCAGTTTTCCCGAAGTGTCCCGAATGGTGTCCGAAAAGAGAATATGCGACCGAAGTGACCAATTCGGAGGGGGCTACAGTGTGCCAGGTAAACAAATAAAATAGAACATTCGACACAAGTTTCACCGTTCCCTAAATATGCATGCGAACAACATAATAACATATATTACATTACTTAGACACACACTGTTTTACTTCGGCAACGAATAATTTCTTGACATAATGTTTTCAATATTGTTTAGCACTAAAATAAGCCATCCGTCATGATAGACTCACTCTAATCTATCACTAGCCATTTTGCGACATAACTTGGTAAATACAATGAAAGAGCTCTTGCCAAATTGGGTAGTAAAAGTTATTAGACTAAGCAAGATGTTCATTTAGCCAAATGGTTAGCGAAAACGTAGATCGCATATGTGGTAATGTTTTAAGCGCTGCGACCGGCATTGTGTGTGGCCCAGTAAAACATAATTATGTTTATTATTACTGACATTACACGGTGACAAGCATATCAGTCAACACCACACGAATAATTTGTCGATGCAATTGTCCTTTCTACCTGGTATCTCAAAACTTTCACTTTGTTTTCCATCTTATGTCTTTGCCAGCTAGGTAATGGCTGCCTGCTTCCTGACAGTTGTTCCTGAAAATATAAATCCGTCCAATCAGACTATTTGTCACACAATGTATCACGTCGCTCGTATCTGCATGCATTTCCGCTTAAATCAACGTCACAGCTCCTGCTGAAATAATAGTTGCAGAACTTTTGGATGACGGCAATATATTGTACAAATAGCGTTGTTGACTGCCACACAGTCGTTTATTTCTCGAATTGTGTACCTGTTGTGAGACACTTTTCACTTATTATTGTACAGGGCTATACTTGTCCGGCTGGTGAGGAATGTGAACCTCAAACTATCTACTGCGTCAGAGCGCCATGTCCACGGATGCCTAAGTGTGTCAGTAAGTGATATTTCGCTCGTTCCTCACAAAATGGTGTCCGCTTGAAGGTTTTGCTACAGTAATAGTGTCGGCCATGCATATTACTTGATTCAATGGTTTTGTATCTGGTCTGTCCCTATCAAGTTGCTAAACTATCTGACTATATATGTTTTGGATATAAACTTCCGTTTTAGTCAAATTGCTATAGCAAATGTCAAGCTTGCTTACCATCCGTCGTATTACCTCGTTGAATTTCTTGCCGTACGTGTATTAACAAGCGTCAAATGCTAAGGGCAGAGTTGTTAAAGCGACAACTGTATGCGGGAAAGATTGATCACGCAAATATCGTGCCGCCATAATTATATAATGTTGACATATAAACAGTGTTGCTAAGACAAAGCTTTACGGTGGCCGTGAATTCCATTGCAATATCACCAACAAACGAGAGTTATTTACATTTAACTCCATCAAGGTCTTCCATGGAATAAACTAAGAAAAAGTCTGCTGCAAAGTTGCAAACATATGCAGAGACAACAATAGGTAATTATGTGCATGCGCAAGTAGGCCTACCACGCTCCATCTTAATACAGGTTAGCTAGAGCATGCGTGAACAGTCACAATTTACAAACAAGACCGTTTTAACTAGTTAAAATGGCTTAGCAAACCGTTTAAAATTCCGTATATATGAACATGAACGCAGCTGTAGAAGACCACAATTTAAGGGTTGTGCAGACATAGGTCTGACAAAATAACAGGTGTGAACAGCTGGGAAAGGAGTACAACCAGTGTTCGACATAAGGCTTAAATGTTGAGGGCCAAACTGTTGCGGGCCCGACAATGGATTTGAAGGCCTAATAACCTCAGCGATTAAACAAATTACATATATACATCATCATCAACATCATCATCATTGTGCAGCCGTTGTGTCCAATGGTTGGGCAAAGGCCTCAGCATATAATTTCCTCAACCAGATGGTGCCCTTCCATTACTCGTCTAGTTCGTCTCTCCGCCGTCTCGGCTGTCCTCCTAGATCGTTTCCCTTCGTAAGGTATCCATGTTGTGATATATGCAATGTCCATCGGTTATGTCGTAGTCTGCTGATGTGCCCTGCCCAGGTCCACTTCTGCCTTCTGATTTGTTCTATCATATCTATGACCTTTGTTTTTTCTTACCCATATGTTTTTTTCTCTCTCCTGATATGTGATGTTTGGCATACGTCTTTCCATCTTTGTTTGTGCGGCCGCTAGTTTGTTCTTTGCCTGGATTGTGAGTGCCCATGTTTCCGTGCTGTATGTCATCACTGGAAGTAGGCATAAGTTGTAGACATGTCTCTTCAAGCAGGTTCCAAAGTTATCCATGAAAATGTCGCGGTGTTTGTCGAATGTTGTCCATCCCGCAGTGATTTTATTTTGAGTCTCCTTGTCTTTGGTTTTGTCATTGATACTGTATCGCTGTCTCGGGAAGATATAGCTTTCAACGTTCTTTATCTGATTGGTGTTGATATATATTGGTACGTCATTTTCTAACATCACTTTTATCTTCAAATGTTCATCTTCAGACATTGTTTGTTACTTTCATCAGCTAGCTTCTTCAGCATGTTTTGTAGTTCGTGCGGTGTAGTAGCGCATGTGAGTCGGCGAACCGAAGATGACTGAGATATTCTCCATCTATCCTCAAGCATCTGGTTTCCTAGGTCAGCGTTCGGAATATGCCTTTGAGTGTTGTCGTAAGCGATAAGATGTCACCCTATCGTTCTCCTCTCTTGATGTTCATCTTGTTGCTCTTTTCGTGTAGGTGGACTGTCACCGAGCTGTTGATGTATATATTTTTCAGGAGTTCGATGAGCACGTCTTCTATCCCTTATTCTTGAAGGGAGGTCAGTATTGCTTGAGTTTGCACCGAATCGAAAGCCTTCTCGTAGTCAAGGAACGCGATGCAGGGCGGGATATTAGATTCTCGGCACTTCTCTTTCAGTTGGCTTATGACGTGTATGTGGTCTGCCGTTGAGTACCTGCCTCTTAATCCTGCTTGCTCTCGTGGTTAGTTTTCGTCGAGCGCCTTCTCTAGCCTATTCGTTAGTATCTTTGCGAGTATTTTGTAGATGTTTGATAACGGACATATCAGTCTATAGTTCTTTAAGTCTTTCTTATTCTCCTTCTTGAAGATTATCACTATCTTTGCGTTCTTCCATGTGGAGGTATTCGTCTTTCTCATAAGCATTTAGTATACAGCTTAGCCAGTGTCTTTGATATGGTTTTTTATCCTGCTTTTAATGTTCCAATGTTTACATGGTGGTTGCCTGATGTCTTCCCATTCTTCATATCTCGTAGCGCTGCTTCTACCTCCCATGGTGTTATAACTCGCACCTCTCTCGGGTCGGTTTGAATTATGGTAATATGTTCACTATCGTATACTCGGTGTAGAATTTCTGTATTCGTTCCGTGATAATATATTGGTCTTGTATTTCTCTATCTTGTTTGTCTGTAACCTAGTGTCTGTGTTCCTCTGGCTTTCTTCAGGCTCTTTGATGCCATAATCGTTTCTCGCGTGATCTCTTGTTTGTATTTCCTGATGTCCTCCTTCGCTTTCTTTTTGATGGTATTGCACATTTCTGCGTACTCTATTTGTTTTTACCGTCGCCGTTAACCACCATTCCTCGTCGTTTCTTCTTCCGTGCTCATGTCGGATATATATATATATATGTACATATATACATATATAATCTTTCCATCTTAAAATGTTGTCGGCCCCTATTTGTTACGGTCACGGTGTATCGCGGCGTCAATTCTTTTGTCTCGATCCGCGTTTTAATATATATCCCTTACATACCTGGCTTCTTATTATTATTCTTTCTGATCTCAACTGCTCTTGCAGTTGTCGCTCTGTCTATGCTACCATCCCCAACCCATATAGGTGGGTCGTCGTTATACACAATCTTAAATAGATCCAGTAAGTTCTCCATTTATTACAATAGTATTCTTAACTCTATAATTAATCATGTGGAATTTATACTGCATGTGAAATTGTTCTTAATAACCGAATCAATGTTCGCAATGAGATTGTTTCACAAACGAAACATTCAAATTGTATACGAAAATTTAAATAGTAAATGCGAGATTATAGCGCAGCCAGCGGGGATAACGACCTAACGACAAGTCCCTGGATGTGTTCTTTGGTATCGACTGGTTCCCACAGTGAATACCAGCGAAGACCTGCTCGTGGGACCAAACACAATGATACAACGGACGGTCGTACTTTATATTAGCAATAGACCAGAGACATTCTAATAGCTCCTGGCTCGAGATAATGATTTCGGGTAACAGGACAGGCAAGATCGCTTTTAAAAACTTTCCCTTTAAACTCATTTGATATATTCCCGTCTGTCCTGGTTCGTCTGCCTTCCGACATGCATCCACACTCTCTTGTATATATTCCTCGTCGTACTCATATACCTACTAACGCACATCATTGATAACCATTTCGCCAATGTACATTAAGTCACCCTCATGCTCGGTCTTCTTCACCTCCAAGTTGATGACCAGCCACGTTTTCTGGTGTCCAACTACACCATTGCTGTCTTATGTAGTTCAGGGACATGCTTCTAGAACACCTCGTTCCTTTCTTGCATTTATTGTTATTCATGTTTGTTCTCCACTAATAAGGCAACTTCGGGAGTTATATTAAAAAACCTCGCGGGCTAACCGGGCCTGTTGCAGTTGCGCGCCCGACAGGCTCGGGGCCCGCGGGCCCGTAGTTATGTGGATACAATGACATGAGAGCGGGATAGGGGAAAATAAGATATCTAGAGTGTAAACGTTTTCTTTATGATTGAAATAAATCTACCATAGCCCTCGCAATACGATTTCATAACTTACCATATCATGTCTACAATGTTTACTATGCTTAATCACAAGCTGTTATTGCCTACGTTTGCTTCACACTTTTTATTTTGGAGCGGCATGATTCGGCTGTCCATTCTGATCTCCCGAAAGATATTGTAACTGCGTGTCACTCGTAGTGGAACGTGCTTCGAGCAGTCCTAAGGACTGGAAGCAGCGTGATGTAAGAACTTGTTTTTACTTAAATGTTGACATACTAGGTTTGCTTTCCTCTACAGAAACCCAAACTTACATTTGCAAGCATGGACCACCGCAATTGGACCAGTGGGGAGAACAGGTGTTCTGTGGCCGAGGCTTGAACAGACAGGATTGTGCACCTGGCTATGAGTGCAAGATCGATTCTGCTGACCGATTCGCTGTCTGCTGCCCTGTCGGTGAGTTGTAATTAACCATGACTCCATTGACGCGACTTGGTGCTTTATGACTGTGGTGTTTACATTGTGTATATATCGTGTGCCACTCGCAGTTATTCAAAGACGCTAAACGAATACCCCTTATTCTCCTTTATTTATTGCTTTGGTTTTTGGTTGGTAAAAAAACTTGGCTCAACGCAAAGGTGTACATAACTGTTTAGCGCTCATGGTACGCATTGCCGCTCCTCGTTTCTCACAATCACTGCCCCTACTTCAACATTTGCACTGGCTTCCGGTGGCGCATCGAATCAAACTCAAATTAGCCACTATTAATGCCCTGTCATTCGTTCTCAACAAACATCCTATTAGAATAGTCTCCTGCGTTATTCAGAAATCCCGAGGAATGTCGCATCATTTGTTTCACAGCAACCTTTTGTTCCTAAGGCTAAGCTTAGTACTGACAAATGTGAGTTCTCTGTAGCTGCAACAAAACTTGGATGAACTAACTACATGACGTTCGTATCATCTGAAACAATAGCCACCAATTGCGATAAACACTCTAGATTTATTAGCTTTACATCGCATTCTCTCCTTTTGGCGATCAGTTGCTCTAGTGGAGACTCTTGCGCGTCACTGTTTATGATTTATGCTTACGATTCTTGTACGTTGCGCCTCTGAGCTCCAATTCCTGAGGCTATAGGCGCTATACAAGTGTATTATTATAATGTCTATGACTACATAGATGTTGTCATAAGGCGTTAGTCGTAGACTCACCGAAACGAGGGTGTCGTACCAACAGCATTTTATATATTCTCTTAACATACTCTTCTTTGGTGACCATATCTGGTAATGTGAGAGTATGTAATAGGACCTCGTTAATATTACTACATACACCAATACATTTGAAACATCAACTATCATTTCGCAGGAACGTACGTATCAAATGCTGACTTAACCTGCCATGTGTATAGTTCCTCTATCAGGAAAACTCTGTAATCCGGATATATACAATGGGAACCAAAATGTTCACATTAACGAATTCTACTGCATGTAACATTTAATTTTCATATTCGTAGAATTTTTAGTACACTTAGTTTAACTTACAACAAAGCGAACCACATTTGTGACATAAGGTTTACACTGTATCTTTTATTCTCAGCGTCGCAGCAATGCTTTGGAGGACAAGTGTGGAAGGACTGCGCTAGTGCCTGCCCGCGTACGTGCAAAACCCCCAACCCGATATGCATTGCGTTATGTGTTGCCAGATGCGCGTGTCCAACGGATCGTCCCATATTCCACAGAGGGATATGTAAAAGACTGGCAGATTGCCCTGCCAAATACCATCAGTAATCCGCAGTTTAGCATCGGTGTATCGCACAATCTGCAAAAATAAAATAATGTTCATCATTTTAGAATTTTTTTTGAATAGTGTCTCAATTATTTTATGATATTATTTATTACATTACAAAAACACTAGAACACACAGCACGTGATGCTACTTAAATTTTGTTTAAAATCGTCGCCAGTCTTTAGGTGCCGAATTATCAGCAGGATAATTAGTTTAACACTTATTTACCATTATGACTTCACGTTAACATAAATACAAGTTTAGCTACCTATAGTTCTCTGTTTGGAAACATATTAATTATACAATCGTACTTGATTAGAAACGACTAAAAAGGACACTTCACAAATGAGTATTAATATACGTTTGACTTATATTCATTACATTTGGCATATAATTACCCTAGAATAGCGGTTGCATAATAACCACACAAAGGTAGTATTGTACCATGAATTTCTTTGAATATTGAGGGGAAGTGCATTTTGGAAAAAGTGTACCTTTTATATAAAAACTCCTTGCACATATGTCCACACACATACACACACACACACACACACACGCACACACACACACACACACACACACACACACACACACACACACACACACACACACACACACACACACACACACACACACACACACACACACACAAAACACACATTTCTCTCTCACACACACACGCACACACACCCACAGGCACGCACGCACGCAGGCACGCACGCAGAGATAGACACAAAGACAAACACGCAGTGGCGCAGTGACGACGGCACGGGAATCTCCATCGAGAAAACCAGGCTTTGAATCTCGGGCTGCCATTTCGAACATTAGGCAAGTTTGTTCACCCTACATTACTGCAGTTCACTCAGCTCTATGAACGCGTGCCTCTGTATACACAGTGATGGATATTTTTTGAGAGCAAGATGAAGAGGCAGAGGGAGAGTGGGAGGGAGAGGGAGAGGAAGAGGGAGAGAGAGAGAGTGAGGGGACGATAGAGGGGAAGAGGAAGAGGGAGAGAGAGAGAGGGAGAGACAAAAATAGAGGAAGAGGGGAAGGGAAAAGAAGAGGGAGAGGAAGAGAGACGAAGAGGGAGAGGAAGAGGTACAGGGAGACAGAGAGGGGAGAGGGAGAGACAGAGGGAGAAAAAGAGGGAGGGGGAGAGGCAGATGGAGAGGGAGTGGGAGAAGAAGAGAGGAGGGGAGAGTGAGAGGCAGAGGGAGAGTGAAAGAGAAACGGAGAGGAAGAGGGAGAGTGAGAGGGAAACGGAGAGTAAGAGGGAGAGGGAGAGGTGGAGGAAGAGGGAGAGGGAAAGGAAAAAGGAGAGGAAGATGAAAAAGAAGAGGAAGTGGGTGAGGGAGGGAAAGATGGAGAGGGAGAAGGAGAGGAATAGGGGGAGGAAGAGGGAGAGGGAGAGGAAGAGGGAGAAGAAAAGTGAGAGGAAAAGGGAGAGGAAGAGGGAGAGAAAGAGGGAGAGTGAGAGGCAGAAGGAGATTGAGAGGGAAAAGGAGATGAAGAGGGAGAGGGAGAGGAAGAGGGAGAGGGAGAAGGACATGGCGAGGGAGAGGAAGATGGAGAGGGAATGGAATAATGAGAGGGAGAGGAAGACGGGTAGGAAGAGGAGAGGAAGAGGGAGAAGGAGAGGGAGGGGAGAGGAAGAGGGAGGGGAGAACAAGAGAGAGAGGAAAAGAGAGAGGGAGAGGAAGCGGGAGAGAAAGAGGGAGAGGTAGAGTGAGAGGAGGCAGAGGGAGAGTGACAGGGAAAAGGAAAGGTAGAGGGAGAGCGAGCGGAAGAGGGAGAGGAAGAGGAAGACGGACAGGGAGAGAGACAGAGGGAGAGGGAGTGGGAGAGGGAGAGGGAGAGCAGAGGCAGGGGCAGAGGCAGAGGCAGAGGCAGAGGCAGAGGCAGAGGCAGAGGCAGAGGCAGAGGCAGAGGCAGAGGCAGAGGCAGAGGCAGAGGCAGAGGCAGAGGCAGAGGCAGAGGCAGAGGCAGAGGCAGAGGCAGAGGCAGAAGCAGAGGCAGAGGCAGAGGCAGAGGCAGAGGCAGAGGCAGAGGCAGAGGCAGAGGCAGAGGCAGAGGCAGAGGCAGAGGCAGAGGCAGAGGGGAGATGAATAGGAATAGGGAGAGGGAGAGGGAGAGGGAGAGGAAGAGGCACATACTGAGGCAGAAGCAGAGGAAGAGGGAGAGTGAGAGTAAGAGACGAAGAGGAAGAGGGAGAGCCAGAAAGGGCATTTCCGTCGCAGTCGCTGTAAATACGGTCGTTTGGAACTCTCCCCTTAACGATAACGAACGCCGCGTTCGCAGGAGACAAATCGAACTAAATATTTGTATACTCATGAAGTACGCACTCAACTCGATATGAAATGTTGGTAGATATGACGTAAGTTTTTACATATCTGTGTGTCGAGTTATTAAAAAGAATAAGTTTACTGGCGTGGATTTATATTATCTGGATAAATGAAACGTATCATTTATCGTAGCAGTTCAATATAATTATTATCTAGCGAAGAGGTAGCTTCCCACGTTGGTATGATATACTCCAAACACAATAAGCTTGGACATGTTCAACAATACGTTGATTACAGGGGATATTTGAATTTAATCTGTCGTACAATAAGTCCTATTTGAATATTGTTACACGATTACCGTAAAAATAGCAAGGGTATTCATAACAACTGGTACAAAAAAGAAAAATAACAGTAATATTAAAATAATTGTTCTATTAGGGAAAAAGTGTCCGACAAAACACGTTAGAGCTTATTTATTCAACGGCTACCGTTAAAAACTAAATGACCCTTTTTATTCCCAATCTGAATTAAATATACTCTACAAATAGTGTATTGATATTCAAATAATTGTAACCCCCTTCCGTCACCTTATTCAAGGCCCATTTTGGTTGCGCACTTTTACTTTACATTTTCTGCACAGTTTGTTGACATACCTAGCTTTCGATGGTGACGTCACCACATGGAGCTTCGCTAGGACCGCTAAGCCTATCTTGCGACAATAACGTGCTGCTGGCCGTGGTCGATTACACAGATCTTCCATCATTTCAAAGTAGACACCTATCGATCGCAACGTAACGCATTGCCTGCAAAAATAAAATAATGTTCATCATTTGAAAACGTGTTTAAATAAAATATTACATCCTAATTAATACATTAGTAAAGATATTACGCATATTTATTTACATGTGCTTCTGTGTTGTGTTCTTCACACCAGCTTATCATCATTATACAACATACATTCATGACCAGACACGGAAACAATATTTAGCGCTGTCGCCTAAAACGTACATCAATAGTCCCAGGATGATTCAACAATACAGTGAAAAAAATCACCGTACTCTCATACGAGAGAACCCGGGTTCGAATCCTGTGCTGCCATTTTGAACCTTGAGCAAGGTCGTTCACTCTGCATTTTCCAGTTCACTCAGGTGTTTCAATGAGTATAGACAGTGTTGGATATTTTGAGAAAGCCAGAGGGCGAGGGGACGGAGAGGGGAGGGATAGGAAGACAGAGAGGGGGAGGGGGAGGGGGAGGGGTAGGGAGGCAGAAAGGGTGGAGACAGAGAAGTGGTGGGAGACAGGGAGGGGCAGGTAGACGGAGAGGGACACGGAGACGGAGAGGGGGAGGTAGAGGGAGACAGAGACGGAGAGAGAGGGGGTAGGGAGAGGGAGATAGAGAGGGAGACGGAGAGGGAGTGGGGAGGGAGAGAGAGGGGGAGAGGAAGAGGGAGACGGAGACGGAGAAGGGGAGAGAGAGAGAGAGCTAATAATACCAGGAGAGAAAAACAATATCGAATAAAAAAGTCTCCCTATGATTTGCGGCACAGGGTCTTTCCTAGTTAAGCATTTGATTGACTTCTGCCTTCAGCAACATTTCCATCGCAGTCGCCATATCGCACGGTCGTTTGGAAAGGTGACCATCTCCACCTTGCCCAACATCGCGATCGTCGTGCCGGTCACCGCCTGCAAACCAATGACATGCCATTCTTCAACGACCGTAATCTAACAGCGTGCTGGGTTTTTCAGAACGACAAATGAGGAACAGTCGCACACGATATGGAAACTCTTTATCCCTACGGGGTAAGGGCAATGAGCGAGCTGGTGAATACTTATTTATTTACTACAAACACAATAACGCAAATAAAAGCTTGTTGGATTTGGTGATAACATAAAGATTACAAACATTAGCTGAATAATAAACCGGGCGACGCGGTGAAATTTTGACTACGTGAATACAGAGGTCGAGTAAGCCCAGAACGCGATGTTCAGGGTGAGGTTGGTGCTTCCGTTAAATTACGTAACTACTTGTAATCGAACTTGCGTATGTATGTGGGTAGGGCAACGTTTTCCTCTTAAACAGCTTGAACATCGAACGCCAAACGTTCAGGGATTAATCTATGACCGCTAGAATAGGACGTAAGACCTATATGGTTTTAACATACTCCACACACACACACACACACACACACACACACACACACACACACACACACACACACACACACACACACACACACACACACACACACACACACACACACACACACACATTCTCTCCCATTTTCGATATTTTTAAACAAAAATTAGTCTCTGCGAACGCGTTGTGGTGATTATGTGACGACGCTGTGTGTTTTCATACATTTGGTAAATATTACTTTCACAACTGTCTTCTAATAAGGCATCCCGTCAGGTGACGGACAATTTGGTAGTAATAATATGGTAGCTTATATTGCGCCTAAATCCTCGGAAATCAAGTACGTTGAGTAGTTGTGACTGAAGTGAAGTCGTTTTTTTTCCCACATAATCAGATATTTGAAGCAGAATAAAATTGTTGGTACCCATAAAGTAAGCACTCTCACTGGGTATGGCAGTTTTTATAGTTTCGTCTGTGAAGTTATTTGAAAGCATAACTAGATTGACGTGATTCTGTATTATCTGGATAAGTGAATCATATAATGTGTCGTAGCAGTAATGTATGATATTTGACGAAGAGGTAGCTTTCCACCTTGACATGCAAACTCCGAACACTTACTAGGCTTGGATATTTTCAACAATACCTTGATAGTTGGTTGACATCTATCGGAGAATAATTTATATTTGGATAGGATTAAAATAACAAGCATTTTCATAAACACTGACACATCAGTAACTCAACAAACATAAGACAAAGAACAGTGCTATATCGATAGAATATTTTTGGTAGTAGGCAAATAGTGACCGGCAAGACCCTAAATGTTGAAGGTCAATAACTGCTGCGAAGTAGCCGCTTGATCGCGTCCGGGTAATGTTTTTTCGACAATCGCAAGTTTATGTGAACTACTGATTAAATTGTTTTAGTCAGTACGATGTCCAACTTGAATAATACAGATTGGCTGAACAAATAACCGACTTGACTGAGTTAAGTTTATACCAGGTATCGCGTGTATGCGATATTCACATGATAATGAGAGATGGAACTCTTCGACGATGTAATCATAGCGCATTATCAGCGACATGTCCGACAGTATCTCAAACAATTGAAACAGCAACAGTCAACATTAGGTCACTTACAACTGTTCACAATAAGGCTACAATCATGACGATTTAGCACCGAGTATGGTCCTGTTTTGTTGTTGTAAATAAAATGACTTGACTAAGAGAGGACACGTTTTTTTTAATAAAGGTGTACATATTTATAAACAACCAGTTCGTATCCATTTATAATACGTACCACAACTCTATATTTTAAACACGTCCGATGTTTTGAAGCGCCAAAGCGTATGTGGATATTGCGTGTGCTAGTCAAAAGCCATCCGTTTGGTGCGTGTGAAACGCTTAACATCGGTTGAAATGAAATGCCAAATTGAGTTTATGGTAGGTAGGACAAATTCATCGACGAATCGTTTCACAACACGACATTTTGTGGCGTAATCGACATGGAAAAAAGTGCACATCGGTTAGGTTTTTGTGTGTGTGCGTGTAAGTGTGCCTCTGTCTTTCTGCCTGTTATGTGCGTATGTGAGTGCGCGCGGTGCGTGCCGGCGTCCCTGCGAGTGTGTATGCGTTTGTGTGTGTGTACGCGCGCGAATACGTCTGTATAATATATTTTAATCATTCGTCGTCTTCTGGTGTTCGTGCGCCAGTTTTACGGAAGCGTAACAAATGTGCCCGAATGCAGAATATGGCACCGTGTACACCACTTCGGAGGGTAGTAGTGTGCTTGTGTAGAGTTAAATAAATAAAGTAACACTTTGTTCACAATACTGCCAGGGCTTACTAACTAAGCCGGCGCAACAATACCATATCACCGATTACATTGTTAAAACATTTACGTTTTTAATCACAGTAAGAAACATAATTTCTTGAAATAATATGAATATTAATCATTCAATATGAAAGCAAGAGTTACAGGACGAAGCAATCACATATATGTCTTCGACTGGGCCATTTCCCAAACGCCCCAGATATACATACCAACGCGATACCTCCTTGTTTTGAAAAAAATTGATTAAACTATATATTTGAGGGAGATTCAAACAATTTCTTTGTAACGTACCCAATACGTTGTACTACGCAATCTTCATCAGCAGGGGTAGGCGGGACACAACCGCATTGCTAACGGAAACAAAACAAGCAGTACAAAGATACTGTGCGATGCAATTGCACAATATTCAGTATACGATCTTTTGCCATTCGTGGTTATTGCGAGGTGCGATCCAAAAGTTCCCAGACTGTACCAATAACAAATCCTCGTGCGATTCAGCCTGAATGTCCGCAATGTCGTCAAATCGTCACTTCTTCAGCCGGATCTTCATCTTGGGGAACAGGAAGAAGTCACATGGGGCTAGATTGCGGGAGTAGGGAGGGGGGACCACTGCCAAAACAGACTGGTATGGGCCGGCGCGTTGTCGTGTTGCAGCAGCCAGTACTGTGCGCGCCACTTTTGCAATATCCTTGATAGCAATATTACGAAGGAGGGAATTGCAATAATATAATCTGCTGCTAACAAGAGCTGTTGCGATAGTCTTAGTGACAGAAAGCGACATATGTCGGCGAATGCGGCGAAGATCACGGATATGATAAGAACAGCAACGGCACGTTTGGGATTGTCTGAAATTGAAGTCGCAATCAAAGGTCACTCCTAGATTCCGTACTGATGCTGTTGGTGTAATATTTTGACTCAGGATGCATGTTGGAAAAAAGTCATGAAGTTTACCTCGCTGCATTGGAGTACCAATGATGAGGAATTCAGTTTTGTCTGCATTTAACTTTAATTTGCTATCGGTCATCCATGAGAAAACATCTAGGAGAAAATCGTTGAGTCGGTTTAGGGAGTGACTTGTATCGGGCGTGGCCAAGGAAATGTAGATATGTGTGCCTTCTGCATATAGGTGATGATCCAAGTTATGACTTTGGATTACAGAGCTGATTGGCGTAGTGTAGAGAGTGAAAAGCAAAGGCCCAAGAACGGAACCCTGGGGAATGCCACATGAAGTGGGGAGTGAGGTTGAAAAGTAATTATCTATCTTTATACATTGATGTTTATTGGTTATATATGAAGAAAACCAGGTCAGAGCTGTGCCAGATATGCCATACCACATTGATAAACGTTTGACAAGAGTGTTGTGATCAATGCTATCAAAGGCGGCAGACAGATCAAGCTAGGTAAGTGCAGTTACTTTGCTTTTATCAATGCAGTCTTTGTAGAATGAAATTGTTTGTATGCTGATTGGAGCACACTGGATAAACAAGTTGAGCTGATATGACACCTTAGACGGCTTGCTACGACTTTCTCAAGTATCTTAGAAATAAAGCTAAGATTAGAAATTGGCCTACAATTTTTGAAATCATCTTTTGGCAGAGAAGTCTTCTTGAGAACAAGATTTACATGTGCGTTTTTAAAATCATCTGGGAATTTACCCGAACTCAGTGATAAATTTATGATATTCGTTATTGTGCCAAGTAAAGAGTCAAGACATGCTTTTAGTAGTATGGTTGGTAATGGATCGAGACCGCATGACTTATTTGGGGAGGACATTATTATTTTCCTCACTTCATCAACTGTGGCTGGCTCAAACAATACAAATGGAGAATTTACTTGTGGGGAGTCCACATTTACAGTACTTAAAGTGTGACATGGAAAAGCAGAACGTATAAGACTTATTTTATCTTTGAAATGACTAGAAAACGAGTCACACAGAGATTTGACTGACACATGTCTAGGTAGAGATGGAAGCGGCCGTCTGTGTAAAATATGATTTATGCACTTCCATAGCTGACGTGGGTTATCAGAGTTACTCGAGACCATGTTTGTGTAATAATTTGATTTAGCTTTGCCCATTTGTCTGTTGCAGTAGTGACACTGTTTAGAATATTGTGATCTGTCCAAAGGCGAGCGTGATTTGCCCCATACACAATTTAGTTGTCTGTTTGACAATATTAATATTACTAAGCATGATAATAGTGGTATATAAAGTTAAATTACTGTCACAGTACTAGACATACGTGCTCAAAAATTATATGGTTACCGACCACTGCCGATAGTGGAAACCAGTGGCCGAGTGGTAAAACACCTGTCGAGGGGATTGGACTCGAATCTAACTATCGGCCACCGTTTGAAAAAACTTGGGAAATTTCGTTCTCTTGGAAAATACACTAGGCCATTGGTCCCTTCTAACTCTTGTCTGCCAGAGGACGTGAAAGATCCCATGCATGGGGTAATTTAGCTAATAAATCCATCCTGTAGTGGACTCACAACCTGTTGGGTCTGTAGATAGATGAGGATGATATCATGAGATAAAACAACAGTGCAACATTGTAATAGGACTTTTGCTGAATAATTTTCCAGATCCAGAATATCAGTATTTGTCAAAATGCTCCATCGCTGATGTCCAAAAGCAAGATATGTCCATTGTGACAACAATGATACCAATATAAGTGGTATAGTGTTTGTGTGTATGCATTCTGAGTTATTGAATACTATGATAACATATAAACACAATGTATATTGCAGTAGAGAACTCATAATCAGTTTATTTGATCAATGAATATTGTAATTGTGTAAGGTTTCAGGGCAAAGCGCAATATAACAACACTCAATTATACGTTTTATCCTCATAGTGTAAATGTCATGTTAAAATTTACATGATATTGGAATATCTGAATAATACAAAATCATAATGAGCGATATCTAACCCAAACTGTTTTTTTTTTACATTAGAACCTATATTGGATAACCACCTGCTTTCCTCTTGAAATTGATTATATTTTCAATGTTTATTGACCTATCATGGGCGACCACCAGTCTTGAGAGACCACTTTTGCTAGGCTGAAATGGCGGTCACTCAAGAAAGGTTCTACTGTACATTTCAATTCTGCAATTTCGCCTAGGCAAATATGTCACCCGAGACGCATGACGTTTATTGCATTTTATCCGTAAACCCTTCCATATATATATATGTATATATATACTATTGTTATGTACTGGTAATAATGCATGGGTGTATAAATACAGTGTGGTACGCCACATTCAACGTAATGAAAGAAAGCATTCAGCCATGCCAATTATGTTCAATCAGACAACAGTTTCCAATCTAAATTCTAGAAATGTTGAGTAACAACCCATCATCACTATCAACTGTTCACCCCTACCCTCTTGACACTATCAAGCCAAGTGATTTTGGTTTTCTCTTTCTACCACACATGTTTTCCTTGCTCTCTTTGTCAATATCAAATGGAGTACCATGGTGTACTTGTATCAAAATACCATGATACCATGTTGTACCTGTTTCAAAATCCCGTGGGAGTATACCAGCAGATATGGGTCAAATACATTGATATATTTTTAAATACAAAGGGTTTGGAATACAATAAAATGAAAATGTATATATTTAAATACAAACATGTATTTCATATACTTTTTTGATTTTTTTACCAAAACGCCAATAGCAAAAATAATAGATAGATAGATAGATAGATTTATTTCAGATCAATTATGTACATAATAATACAGTTTATACATTATTATAAGTGTATATGATGATTGATCTATATTTTGTTGCATTGTTTTAAAGCCTTGGTATGAATGACTTTTTAAATTTTTCAAGTACAATTTTTGGAAGAAAGTTTTCTTGGATTAGTTTTGGAATCTCATGTCTGATGCAAAGGCGGCAATACTTTGAATTTGTATGTTTTACTTGAATATCATAATTATTGTTGTTTAGAAGGTTGTTTTTCATGTTATTAAAACGTTGAGGTGCCCATCTGGTCCTTCTTAATCTTATTATTGTATTTTCCTGTGTTTGAAACATGTTTTGGAAGTATCCTGTGAGGCTTCCGTTTTCATACTTAAAAAAAGTTTGAGACATGATAGTTTATAGATGTCCTCTACTTTTAGTAATTCAAGATTCTTAAACAGAGGTGCAGTATGGGAATTATATTTACTGTTTGATACTGCTCTGACAGCCTTTTTTGCAACTTATTTATTCGTGGTCCTACATTAAGACCCCATGCTGTTATTCCGTAATTTAGGTGTGATAAAAATAGTGAATTGTAGATTATTTTCAAGATGTACACTGGAACATAATGTCTTAATCTAGATATAATTCCACATATCCTTGGCAATTTATTGGCTATGTAATTGAGATGAGAAGACCATGTTAGATTCGATTCTATGAGAATACCAAGAAATTTAAAGTGTGTTACATGTTCAATTGGAATACTGTTTACCTCAATATTAGGAATTTCGCTATTTTTTTTATTTTCATTGCTTACTATGAAAAATCATCATCTTCGTTTTGCATACATTGAGTGAGAGCTTGTTTACTGCTAGCCAGTCCGTTATCTTGGTTAATTCCGAATTTATTTGATTAGATGTTGAGTTATTTGTATGGTTATTTGTGAAGTTACCCAACGTGCTGAGCAAGGTGGTGTCATCAGCATACATGATGGGTGTACATTTCGTATTAGCCATTGCTAAATCATTTATATATATTAAGAACAATAGAGGTCCAAATATTATTGTTTCTGCAGATGATTGAACGTTGTTAACTTCAACATATCGCTGAATCTAATTCTACATTTGTTATGCCGTAATGCTTTAGCTTGCTGATGAGAATTGCATGGTCAATAGTGTCAAAGGCCTTTGACAAATCTAGGAATATTGATATAGGTAGTTCTTTTTCATCAAGATCTAAATATATTCGATCTACAATTTCAGTTAATGTTAATTCAGTAGAATAACCTTATCTGAATCCGTACTGATTTACACATAAGAGGTTATTTATAGTGAAATATTTAAATAGTTGTGCATGAACTGCTTTTTCAAACACTTTAGATACAGAAGGTAATAGTGATATAGGTATGTAGTTATTCATATCGTGTTCATCATTTTTCTTGAAAATAGCAACAATCTTCGCCATTTTCAATTTATTAGAAATCTTCCTGTTGTCAGTGACTTATTAATTATGCAAGTAATTGGCTTGGCTAAGGCATTGACTGAAGCTTTTAATAACATTTGAGAAATGCTGTCATATTCAGAGCTTTTCTTATGTTTTAGTTTATTTATAATTGTTTTCGTTTGTTCTTCGTCAATTGGTGTAAATGTGAAAACTGTCTCTACTTTCTTCTTGTCTATATAAGTTTTTAAGTTAGGTTTTCCTTCAGTATCGATTTTATTAGCAAGATTTGGACCAACGTTTAGAAAAAAGGTGTTGAATTGATTTTCAACTTTGTTTTTGTCTGTTATCTTGATTCCGTTTTTATTAAGGTGAGTTGGTAATTTTTTTTTGGATTCTGGATTTATTCATTACATCAGCAATAGTTTCCCATGTTTTTTTAATGTTTTTTTTATGTTTATTAAATTCTAACTTGTAATAATCTGCTTTGGCATCTCTTTTCAGCTTTCTGACTTGTTTAACCTTGGTTTTAAGTTCCGCATATTTTGAGGCATATGCCATTGTGCCAGGTTCTGTCATGTGGACTGTTCTGTAGAGTTTGTCCCTTTGTTTAATTTCTGAGAGGATATTGCAATTCATCCATTTGGATTTTTGGTGTTTGTATTTATTGAATTTAAGATACTTTAATGGAAAGTGCCTACAGATGAGAGCGACTAAAATGATACAAAAACTGAGGGATCTTAGTTATGAAAAACGCCTAAAAGAATGTGGTTTAACAACACTAGTGACCAGGAGATTGAGGGGAGATCAGATAGAAGTGTTTAAAATATTGAATGGTTATGAAAATATTGATAGAAATATGTTTTTTTTCAGTTTAGAAAGATAGAAAGACTAGAGGACCTGAAGTTACATTAGTAAAGGAGCAGTGTAGATTAGACGTAAGAAAGTTCTCATTTTCACAAAGGACTGTGAATGAATGGAACAGATTATCTCCTGATTGTGTGGGTGCTAGTAATGTGAATATGTTTAAAAATAAAATCGACACATACCTCAGAAAGGCTGGATATATGTAGATAAAAGGGTTGGACTCTCGATAAGCCAAAGGGCTTCCTTGTCCACCTGCCATCTAGTGTTAATTCTCTGGATGGCAATCTTGTTAAATCTTGTTAAATCTATTTATTATTTCATCAAGTTTTATAGTGAATTGTTGATCATAGGTTATCGCTGGGTCTGCTGTTACATTATGATCAAAAATGTCACATTATGATCAAAAATGTGGGTCCATTCTATGTTTTCAAGTTCTTCAAGAAAACCCCGCATTTCGTTTCCTATAAATGATCTTGTGTTAATGGTTTTTATTTTATTAAAAGTTTTTATTAACTTTTAAATTTAGAGCAGCAAATATGGCCTTGTGATCAGAGATTTGTATAGCTAGTATACCACTCTGTGAGATTGTGAGTGGGTTTGGAGATTTACAATACATATAGTGTTGCGTTTCTTTTTGATATTCTGGTTGGTAAGGTTGTGATAGGTAGCAGATCTAATTCTGCCAATGAATCATAAAATTTCCTGAAATGTATTAGTGGAGTTTAACTTTAGTAATTCGATATTAAAGTCTCCTGTTAGTACGATGTGTTTAGAGGAATTACACAAGTTTCGGATTATGGGGGTGAAATCTTGCAGAAATGAATCTATTGAGGCATGATTATTGTTATCTTTTGGAGGTCTATATATGTTACATATTGTAATGTCTTTACCCGAATCGTCAATAATGTTTAGAAACAATCCTTCCCAGGTGGAGTAGATATTATGCGATTTATAATTGACTACAGAAATATTGTTTGATATGTATGTTACCAGCCCTCCTTTTCTTGAACAATTCTTAGTGTATGATTGGGTTATCATGGTATAATTGTTTAATTTAAGATGCTCAGTGTCTGTGTGCTGCCCTATTCTTGCCTCTTGTATGCATATGGCATTTGTAAATACACCTGAATCAGCCAGCATGTTAACTAAGATATTTAACTCATCAAATTTGGAGTTTAAAGAGTCTACGTTTAGACTTAGCACTGTTAATTGATTTTTGTTTTTAGCCAGGAACCCCTTCAAGTCTTCAACGTTGTAATATCGAGTATGTGCTCGAACTGAGCTTTCACTGCAGTCCAAGTTTATAATTTTTGTGAAGTCATTTTCATTAATGCCACCTTTGAATCTTAGAAATTCTTCAGTGTCAGTCGACATCATTTCGATATGATTAGATCATGCGTTATCAATTGATGAATATATACTACACTACTGTATGTTACATGTGATATGACCATATCTGGAGATGATAGCAGTGGCAATACGCTATTTATGAAATTTAATGCCACATTAATATACTCATCACCGAATGCTGGAACATAGCATATCTTATATTGAGATATGTTGTTTATCAACATAATTTGACGATGCTATGTACAACAATGACACGAGATGTCGCTTACTGACTGGCAATATTTTGTATTTGTACCAAAGTGTACCCGTATGGAAATGTCATATTGTACCTGTATGAAAATACCATGTTGTACCTGTTTCAAAATACCATGGTAGTTTACCTGAGTACAGTGTATATCAAGTCACTGGCATTGGAACAGGAGAGGGGGCGTTTCAAAAAACCCACCTTGAGGTTCTCCAGACATCTCGATCTGCATCCCCTTGAGGCTCGCTAACAAACCATCTTAAGGCACTCTGAACAACTAAATTTGTACCAACATTGCACTCACGTTCCCCAATATTGAGAGCTAATTCTATCTCCAGCCCCCATACACCACAAAATGCACACCCCTTCCTAAATGTTGGGGAGCTAAGCTCCTAGTCCGCAAATATTGGGAGCTAAGCCCCCCGCAGGTTCCAATGCCTACGTAAGTTAAACAAGCATTACCATGTTTAATTTGTTTCCTACACGGATGATGTATATTTTGATATAATTTCAAAATGATAATTAGCCTGAGTGTTTACTGTAGCAGTAATATATTTAATGTATCCAACAATATTTTTCTTGCTATCCCTGTTGTGAATGTCATTGTGACAGGTAGTCAGTGCTATTTCAGATAATGGCTCATTAATGTACACGAGTATTTAAGGATTGATTTGGTGACATTTTGTATGCTCAATAGTCAATTTATCATATACTTAATTGTTCATATTGTATTATACTGTATGCATAAAGATTTGATAATTGATTGGTGTCATTATTAGCGTTACTTGCATTTATGTACGTGTATGCTCAATAGACCTTATTTTACATTTGTTTTATTTGGTCATTCAATCTGCTTGGATATTACTGTAATAATACATGAAGATTAACGAGCACCTCTGTTAATGAGTTATGTCATACAGAATATTTTCTACAGGATATATTCTGTAGGACATATCCTACAGAAAAAAAACCGGTGGAAAATACTATAAGATACTTCCTATAGAATATTCTATAGGATATTTTCTATAGAAAACTCTGCGCTACAGAAAAAAATTTGCCAAGGAACGAGAGTGTTGGGATTACAGTAATCCTATAACGTGGATCTGATATTAGTGTTGTGCCACGAACATCAATGGTTGATGAATAATGGTGAAAGACTAATCATATCTGCAAAGACTAAGTTGGAGAAGAAATTGCAAGTGAGTGTGTCTTCCAGGTTGTACCTGAAGCAGAAGGGGGTATTATTGATGGACGTCCCATCCTGTGGATCATACATGGCCGCGGTCACCATGCCACCAGACGACACAGACTCAATCCTCGGACTCTGTTTCCACCCCAAAGAGCTGTATTGTGTGTCACTGAAGACACAGTTCATTTGATAGAATTAATGTGTTAGTCGCTAGTTGAAAATGAACAAACTGAAATTTCTCGGCGGGCCGAGACGGTGCATGTCATGTGATGAAGGTGTCCATACCAGCGGAGACGGCGTTGACGTAGGAGGGATGATGCAGTGGGTTGGCCGGTTCTGTCACGTATAGAGTAGTTGGTGATGTACTGTTGCCAATGGATACGTAATAGACGACGCTGGTAGCGCAAATCGAACACGTCGAGGCGATGACGATCTTCGAGAGTTGTTGCCCAGGATTCAGCACCATACAGAAGAACGGAAATAATCAGTGCACGGTACATATTTATCTTGGTCTTGGTGCTAATGCGTCGTTTACGGAAAAGAGGGTTCGATAGGCGGCACATGGCACCGGCGGCTTTAGAGATGCGGAATGTAATGTCTGTGGATGATGATTAAAACTGGAACAAGCAGCATCAAAATAATGTGTAATGACACCGATGTGACAACGCAGAAGTCGGTCTTACCAGCATATTTGCATTGGAGAGCACCAATCCAGGACGGGCAATAATAAACAATGCAACGACAATTAAGACATTGCGCATGCTACATATTTCATTGCCGTCGGAAGTTCGTGAGTAGGTCTGTTAAAAAATTGATTAAAGCAAAGTAACATCAACACCAGAACTAAAGATTCTTCAACCGACAACACAGGTATTTGAAGAAAATGTTTGCCGGATCCACAACCAGCAACCCTTGATTCCTCACCTCCACAACTGGATGCCACGAAGTATGGATGGACACGTGATGACGTAATCAATAACACCAGTCACATTGCTCTATTTAGTGTCACTCTCACCCTTCTTGAATTAATTCCATACTCATTTATTAGACAAATCCTGTAATTTTGCACTGTGTCGCTGATCTGCAGCACGATTCTCGTGTACACTATTGTGTGCCTAAGGATGTGAGACTAACTGTCAAAGTGCCAGAATAGTTTCGAAGATATTAACAAAACGTAGATTTTTCTCAATGGCTGCTGCTTATTTGCATATTATATGGAAATTGGTATACAGAAGTATTATCTGAGTGTCCTCGTCGATATTGTTTAGTCCAAAACAAAGGTAGAGACACGTCTGGTGTTGTGTTATCTAGCATATTCACTGTTATATTTGCTAAATTAAATATTATGCAAATGACGGCTAATTTGCATATTGTGTAAAGACACTTCATGTATTGTGCTGTTGTCAATAGTTACTGAGATATTGAGGAAAATATAATATTGGATAATGGCGAAACTAATTTGCATATTTTGACAAATGTTCAAGGATGCCAAGGTTGCATCACTCGGATTCCTTATGAGGATACATAAAAGCTATAGAAATACATGGTGGGTTTTTCGACATGCGAATGCAGTCACCATACAAACCTTCAGTTACATCCCATTGAGACTCCTATAAAACGTCAAACCAACTGCACCCCCTTTGAGACATCCAATTGCACCCTCTTGATTCCTCGAGTGTAACAATTTTCTTTCGAGCGTAACTATGATGATTACCATCATCAGTCGGCCGGGGCCAGATCATAGATGAGCCGTTTCTATAAGGGTTGATCGTATATCAGGGATGGAAGGTCTGTCTCTTCAATATCAAGGGTTTCGCAGCTGAGCTTGATGTTTGATTTGTGGGTGTGCACAGGATGAATATTGCCAGTGGTTCTTCGGGATTTTACGATATCAATATGCAGCTTTGTGGACGCCTCCTGCAAATATTGTTTGCGAGTTTGTCTACGTGGCCATATAATTCTACATTTGTAAGCCTATTGCTCCAGTGGACATTCAAGCACTTCCTGGTGCTTATCTGTCAGTGAACATATACCTCGTTTAAAAAAGGACAATAAATTATTCACAGTAAATTAGGTTTCGCCAAACCAGAATGTCATCATTGTTATGACAACTCTCAAAGCATTACAGCTTATTAACGTGAACAAAGCTACAGGGCCTGATGGCATTCTGGCTTGGATGTTAAGAAACCAAGCAGATGTCTTCGCTTCTACATTAACTGCTGTTTTTATTAAATCACTGAGGGAAGGAGTACTTCCTATGGAATGGAAAATGGCAACCGTAATACCGTTTCAAAACATAAATCAACCTATGTCGATAGAAAAGGACATTAGACCAATATCACTAATTTCAATAGCTGCTGAAGGGCTTGAGTCAATCGTAGTGAAATGGGTGGATGAAACAAAATGAAGATCAAATATTTTCTAGGCAAGTTGGTGGAATTGTTGGAACATCTACAACAAACGTTCTCGTCGAAATGTTACACATGTGGTATGAGGCAACTGATAACCTGGATTCATATGTTCGAGTTGTAATGGACAAGATGGTAATTTTTGAAATACCATGCCAACAATAAAGATCAATGGAATGGATGTAGGTCGAGTAGTCCATGCCAAACTTCTACATATTACACTTTCACATAATCTTACCTGGAAAAAGATGTGGAAAATATTGTGAAAAAGGCTGTGAAACGATTATACATGTTGTATCGATTGAAATGAGCTGGAATTAGCCAGAATGACCTGGTGACACAATATGTCAGCATTGTGAGACTGGCATTTGAATATGCATGCCCAGTGTGGCATATTAATATATATAAATACTGAAATGACAAGAGCACAAACTTGCATTTTCCCTGGTACAAGTTATGCTGAAATACATAGTTATGTTGGGCTGCAGACTTTGAAAGAAAGACGAGACTGTCTGTGTGAAAAATATTTCAACAAGATGAAAATTAGCATATACAAATTAATTCATCTGCTACCTGAAAAAAACCCCACCAATTATGATATAAGAGGGCGTAATTTATACCCATTACCAAGAACTCAGTCGAACATATATCGTAACTCTTTAATCTTATGGGGGTTATACAACCGGCAATAAACAAAAAATGGCAAAAAAAGAACAAATTAATAATGTGTAACGTTTCACTATATTAATTGTATTCGTTTATCGACTGTGTAATGTGAATCCAACTCAGCCGAGTTACTAATAAAACATGTTCTATCTTATCTAATAATTTCTCCCGCCTAGTTTGTCTAATTCTTTTGTGATGGTCCAGGTATCTGCACAACAATATTCTGTCAACGGTGGAACGTGAAGATTTACAAATTAAGGGTTCTTCTTATGTTTCCCTTCCATGTATGGTCTAGCTTGTTACATGTTTGCCAGGCTAAAGCAATGCTCTGGTGAACTTCTTCGCATGTATTGCGTATCCAGGAACTTAGATACCGGAAGTCGTCTACAACTAGCCGTCTTCTTTACGTTGCATTCCAATTTTAGGTTGATGGTGATTATGTTGGTTTTATTCACATTCATAGCCAGTCCAACAGGCCCTGTGTTATTTTCGACATATTCTGTGATTTCGTCCTTTGGAAACCGCCCACTTTTCCGTTCTCTTATTGCAAAACCAGGACGAGATTCTTTCGTTGATTGTACCTCCCTCCCTCTCTCCTCCCTCTCACCCCGTCTCTCTTTCTATGGTTTGTTCAGTGTTTGCTGTTTAAGATGCTAGGCCAAGCAGATTCTCAAAGAGGTTTTTCCATTACTGTTTCTTTCTTCCGAAGATTTCCCATCTAATACACACTTAAGTGCTAACTTCCTGCAGGTTACATGATTTATAACTTTCCATGCTAGTCGAGAGTCACCGTGACTATGGGCGAGTTCAGATTCACTGATGAGTGTAGAGTAGTATTTTTCTTCTGCTAGCTTGTATGCAAAAGTAAGAGTTTCCTTTGACTTTGGTATGTTCTTGTCAATTTCCTTTTTTGGGGGAAACAAATACTTATAAGGATGTTACATAGGTGCAAGTGGCTACTGTTTTTATCACTAATCAACTCATAAGATGCTGAGATAAAATAATTCGACCGTCTGACGGGGCTAGCCTATCTTCCCAGTTCACAAAGACTGTGATAGTCGAATAAGCGACAGGCCCTAAAACATGCCACCGGTAGTAGTAACCCGCGCGGTAAATACAATTGCCCTGATTGGAAAATACAAATGATGACGCACGTATACGGGTTCAAAACGCAATGCAATTTTTCGGAATTACGGCGGACAATTGATTGGTTCTGTTTTGTGTGACGGCAAATTGCAGAGGATAGTCTAGAGTGGCACAAAAAACCCACTGGGGGCCGAACCAAATGGTGTAGAAAATTATTCGCTACCGCGCCGCCTTAACTTAAGCTTATCCGCTTTTTCGGTTCGAATGGTGACATCAGAAGACTGGGGTATAGGATGCTGTTGAATTTGTTTTGTCTCTGCTCCGCCGTAAATTCTGTCAATGGGGGCATATTGTAAAAAGGTCTGGGGATATAGTCACGGGGTCCATTCAAAAAGGTTTGAGGCAGGCAATTTTCACAAGATCTAGTGGGGCACGTGCCCACAGGCCCCTCTAAACACGACTATGCCTCGGATAATTCCCGTTGATGTCTACTGTATTACTGGCATGTAGGAGAGGGTCTTTCATTGTTCTTGTGCATAGTAAGCAGATCGCCTCCAGGCAGTGTGTGGCGCCATTTAGCGAATGGTTTCGAAATACCTCCCGGCACCTTCATGTAAATAAATTAAAGGACTATAAAACAATTTTAATTGTTTGGTCAACTGAAAGACGCTACATCACAACAACTAATTTATTAATACCTACACTGTTTTGGTTGATTAAATGGGAAAGTCGGATACCAAAAATTGCTTTACAATAGAGTTGCTGATAATAGACATGGCAACAACAGAGAATCGGATTGTAAGCTTCGTCGGAAATATAGATAACCCCAAAGAACTAGGGACTCATTATTAAGATACCAAAGAACAAAGAGAAAGTTGAAATGGAATTATTCTAACACATGTCACCAGTAAAGTGTTCGGACGAGTAATAATATACAGTATAATGTATGGAGGTAAATTAATAAATTCAGTGTAAAAAACCCGTCTGCAGAAGAGGCACATATGAAAAGATATAATTCTTCAAATAAAAAAAAAACAGGTAATGGTATGGCATACAACGTTATATAAATTATAACTTTCTTAGACTTTGCAAAATATTTGACTCCGTGACTCAAGGGAGATTTTAGAAAATAATAGAGAGCTTAGTAGTTGCACATGGACATCAGAATTATACAGATGTTATGCGAGGACAGTGCATACACAGTGTTAGTTGATGATGAACAATCTGAGTGCTTCAAGGTAAACACTGGAGTTACATAAGGACATGTACTATCCGCAGTTATTTGTTAGACTGAGTTGACAGGATGATTAGGAAAACTACCAAAGGAAACAACGCAAGGGAGAAAGACCGAGATTCATACCTACACACTTATGAGTCGTATTGTTGCTGAGTTGTAGTAGCACATATATTAGTAAAGAACGTATTCATTTTATAGTAAGTAGATGCGGTACCTTATGCCAACAGCTTTCAAACCTCGCCAAGAAGGAAAAAGACTATTCATGATAACCGCTGTGCAACAGCACAATAAATAAGTATGTGTCACTACATATCCTTCTTTTAAATAAAACACAATTGTGTAACTTATGCTCTGTTAGTATTATGTAAATGCCTGATTGAACACACATTTGCGGAATAGCTACTATTAATGTATGTATACAGCCATGTATATATATACATATATATATATATATATATATATATGAGTGCGAAGAAGGATATGCTAAAAGAGCGCGAATGCACGAGTGGGAAGGGCAGGCGGTTTCAAGACATATGGGAATGTATTGAATAGGATTAAAGAAATGTCTTAAAAAGCGATCGTGTCTGTCATGTTACCTGGAACCAATTTCTCGAGTCAGGTTGTGTAATGACATCAGACCGCTTTATTACCTGTACAAATGTATGGACGTTGGCCTAGTCAAATGTATGTTGTCCCCTCTGTTTGTCTTGACTGTTCTTGATTATGGGAACCAGGCAATACCAAAGAACAATTCCCGGGACTTTTGTTTCGGTCAGTAACTCCGTTATTGCCTAGTATTTGCTATTGAAATGCTTCATATACACAGTGAACTTTTCGTTCGTGAAACAATCGAGTAGCGATGTTTTACTCCACAACCTAGATCACGCTGTTTCTTCAGACATTCACAAGACCACTGACACTTGATAGAACAATATCTACAATTGCTGGGCTCTTGTAATTTCCAAGATGTGTTCCCGACATCTGTAGCAGCCATGTCTTTTCCTTGTTTTGTAGGTGTGTTGTTTGGTCACAAACTGTAATTTCCTGGTACCACGGATTTAATCCATTTGTCTCTTAGTACCTTCGTAAGCTCGGACTAGATTTAGAGCCAGATCATGTGTTAATGCTCTATCCTTCGCCATCAATGTCCGGCGTATATCATCACAGTGTGCGTTCCGTCTATCAGTGTGTCAGTGAGTTGTTCAGCTTTATTTGAACACTCGCAATCACTGTTGATGATAAGTGCATGAATCATGAATGCATATACAGTTTAGTTTGGTTATTGTTTCAACGCTCTGAGATAGAAACGTGAATCACGGAAACTCGATTTAGGCTTGGCGTAGTTTTAAGACCCTTTCCATGTGGAACTAATAGCTTCTTATTGTCCACTGTGAGTATCCAACCGTCGCACATGTCTCCCATTTTCTCCGACCCATAACATGAAGTGTTGCACCTTTATTGCCTTATCGTTATCAACAAGTGACTATAGTATATTGTCATACCTTCTCTTGAACGTCCTTAATGTGTATGGCAGATCATCAGAATTCCAGTCTACTGAATATACACTCTTTAATTCAATCATCCTTACCAGTAGTACCGTGGATGTATCACGAAAATGACGTTACTACTACTCTCTGTGTGACGAAACTGCATTATTGCACACTGTCTCGTAATGGTCGATTTTTCAGTTTGTATATCATGTTAAAACGTTAATAACATTGTCAGTTACTCATGTGCGTGGTTTTGAACATTCCTGACACCGTCCATATCGTATAGTTGATGACTTGTGAATACAAATAGGGCCTACATTAAATGACGTGTTTAATAGAGAGTAGACGATATGCTGAGTGCAACATTGTCAACAGTGAATCAGACTATTCATGTCATCTTTGTCCGCTGTGTGGCAGCACAATAATTAAGTATGTATTACGATAAAAACCAAGTTTCTTGAGAAATAATTATGTACAATAAGAAAGCTAGTGTATTGAGGATAAACAGCGAATGCAACAATATAATACAGATCGATGATCGACAACTGAATAAAGTAGACACGTATATGGGTGCGAATGTATGCAGGCAATGAAGAAACGGAGACACTGCGCGGCAGACTTGTGCGGCATAAGACCTAAAAAGGATAAGTGAAGTAAGGTGACGCTATCCTGGTTGATTAAATTTAATATAACAATGACCTGCTAAGTTTTGATATTTAAAAAAAACACGATTTATGGTTGCCTTAGAATACGGTAGATTTTTTCTATTTTTTCGAACATCGAACAATTTCACGTAATTTGAGCATTTCTTCTGATGTGAAAACTTCAAATATCTGCAAATATCCAATAAAAATCGTTGTATGTTCATTCGCGTAAATGTGTGCAGTTAAAGGACGAGGGATAATACACTACAAGTGGACCTGATTCTATCCAAACTATTAAGGGATACATGACAACAAGTGTATAGAAGTTGTCTACCTCGATATTCTGATGTGTTATAAGAGGTTCAGCAAAGGATATGATCACCAAAATAGAAACAATTATTTATTGAAGACTTGTAGGTAGGCATTTTCTATAGGTTCCCTTTCAAATATTATGTAAAGGTTGATGGACGGACATACGCGTGCTTGTCTCTGGTCAAGTGTGCTTATATGTAATGTATTGTGAATGGTAGTGATGGTATTTCTAAAACACCTTTGCGCAGCGATTCAATTCTTGTTTTATTGATAACGCAAAACAAACTAGATATCAGCATCCGTTCAAATAATGTCGCATATTACATTATGTATTATTTATCCGTTTTATTTAACTTATTTTAGCACTATGACTGTACGTGTTTAGTTGTTCTAATCTTTGCACTTGGCAAACAGATACGCCAGCCACATTCGTTATCACTGCAGCTTAAGAACGATTAAGCGCCCTATTTTGCATACATTGATATTATTACAATAACGAACATAAGTAAAGTATGCTCAGCACCCATAACGAACACACAAAAGGAAGCATTCAGCGATCTCATTAATTATGTATCAATTTATTCGAACCGCTTTCCCCTCAGTCTAGATATTAGACACATCAACGTATTTATGAGAAGACAATCGAATATTGCCCAATGCCTATATCGATGCAGATTAAACTGCCGCAGGGGCCAGGTTTGAGCCGACCAACGAACAGCATCTCCGTCGATTTGCCACATTAATATTGCGTGCGTCTCTGCTGATGGAACGTTTCGAAGCCGTCGTCGCAGGCAGGGAAACGAACTCTGATTGGTTCTGCGGACGGTGACTTGCAGTGGCACATAAGGTCGTCTCCCTGATCTCTGCTGACTTTCCCAACAAACAACGTGCAACCCCATTGGCGATACACCATCCCATGTTGTTGGTATTGTTGGTTTTATCGAACGACCAGCCCCACTTTGCAGTGAACAAGTTTCCTTTTACAATTATGTCGTCGTAGCAAAGCATGTCGTCCCTGTGGTCTCCGTTGAAGTCGCCCACATACAGTTTGCCCCCCCCCCCCAGTTATAGCACCATTTCATATACTTGTACCATTTGAGAGAATTGCTGAATTTGCCATCGGCTGTCGCATACAAGATCCACTTCCGACCCATCGCACCATCGTGTCAGACTTACAGTCCCCGTTGAAGTCGCCGATGAAGAGTTTGCATTTCTTGTACTTGCATAAACGCATGCCCTGTTGCCATCCTGTGCCACTAAATTGTCTGTGCTTGTCAGCGTACGCAATAAACACGTTTCCTTTTCTTATCGTGACATAAACAATCATCTCTAGAATCAATGAAGTCTCCAATACACAGAGAAGCTTCAGCGTGGTTGTACCACGACATGTTTTAGCTCCAGCCAACACCGGAGTAGCCAATGTGGGCTCCATAGTAGATCCATTTCTTTCCAT
>CM034538.1:35953189-35982808 GCA_020002185.1 Paraescarpia echinospica
GTCACACAACTAATCCCTTTTCCAACAACAGCTGTCAGTCGGTGTCTGTGTCTTGCATAGATCAGAGGTTGTCTTTTCTGTTATTTCAAAAACTGTTCTGTAACTTTTTCTCAAATGTTGCATAGACGTCTCTCAGGTTAGTGTCGCTGTACGAAAGAAATTTGTGTTTGATTGAATCATTCTAAGGGCACATCAGGGCCTCCCCAAAAGCTAAATGTTCACATTTTGTCTGTTTCTGCCTGGACTAGGTTGGGAGAGTGCCAATTGATTGTGTGTTACACACACTCCACACCCCACTGTGGAGCTAAGATTCTCTGCTTGCTATTGTTTGATGAAAACTGTGATTAATCTGTAATTGGTCACTTGCATAGGCTTGTGTCAACAAACAGCAGACCCCTGTTGATCTGGACAGTTGCATGTAGGTTTTAAGCTGTCTCAAACAATGGGCTGTAACTAATGTGTAATGGGTATCTGCACTGGTAGAACCGGAGGAACTTTAAAACAGCAGTAGACATAATTATCAATGCAATATAAAGATATGACCTAGGATTAAAATAAAATATAAATGTATAAAGTAAAATAACACAGATATACTCGAAAAGGTTAATGCATAATTAGCCAAAATTGATAAGGAATGTTATTCATATGTTTTACTATACATGTTGCAGCTATTCCGTCACTCCAGTTATAACAGCATTACGTCGTTATTACTGTTTAACTGTCATTACTACTGTTTTTAATTCAAAACGCATGCCATGCGTAGGTACCTTTTTAACAAATGAAGTTTAATCATAGTTCATCTCTTTCTTCTTCCCATTCTGGGGAAGGGTGGTAGGAACAAGATGAGAACAGATAATGTGTGTGCATTTTCTTAAACAATGTTTTATTGTGCAACATGCGAGATTGCAGCTCACCAACTCTCCTGCGAGGTTTCTACAACCACTGGAAATCGGCCAATATGTTCTAATAACACATTAACTAATATATACAATATTCACGAAATGGTCTACTCGAATACTTTATTTCCAGGCGTATCTTCACTGGCATGCATAGTCTAGAGAGCTACTAAACATATCAACACTTTACTTCCATCGTAACTCTTAATGATATGTAACTAAGATTCACCAAAAAACATTTAATTAATAATTACAATCTCACAATATAGTTCAAAGGACTTCAGGGCCTCTTGGTCACCTGAGATCACGTTGCTCACCGCGATGTAACTCAGTCGCCGCCAACTTCTGGCACAGGGTCAAAGTTGATCGGTCAGCTGAGGTCAGGTTGCTCACCGCGGGTCGCATTTGATGTACTGCGCTTGCGCAATACGCAAACAAGAACCGGATTTTAATCTTAAACCGGAACCTCCTCACAGACCGGTACACCGTCTTGCGTACTTAGGCCTATTTGTCTACCGTTGCTGCCCTTTCTTCCCGTCGCTCGACACACTCTTTCTGTCACCACCCCCGATGTAATACGATCCCGCTACTATCCTCGCTCGCCTGTACTGCGTTCGAGCGACAGGTAAGCTGCTTGGCATGGGTTGACCGTGAACCGCCCTCGCTTGACTGGCTATGTTCAGGCGTGCCCTCAACACACTGTCGTACGTCCCGTGTGGCACAACACAGTTTCTTGATCTTCGGGCCGTGTCACGGTTGTGCCACGTTACACTGATTTGCCGGACGCTCACTGCTCAACGCCAGGTTTGTATCTGTTAACAGTGTGAATTACATTCGGGCCTGATCACTATGAGCCAGGATACACTGATCAGTCGGCTTCTCACTGCTCGTGCCAGTTGTGTACCTGTTAACAGTGTGAATTACATTCGGCCATGGCCACTCATGTGCCAGGTTACACTTACCAGTTGGCGTCTCACTGCTCGTGCCAGTTGTGTAACTGTTAACAGTGTGAATTACATTCGGCCATGGCCACTCATGTGCCAGGTTAGACTTACCAGTTGGCGTCTCACTGCTCGTGCCAGTTGTGTACCTGTTAACAGTGTGAATTACATTCGGCCATGGCCACTCATGTGCCAGGTTACACTTATCAGTCGGCTTCTCACTGCTCGTGCCAGGTTTGTACCTGTTAACAGTGTGGATTACATTCGGCCCTGGCCACTCATGTGCCAGGTTACACTTATCAGTCGGCTTCTCACTGTTCATGCCAGGTATGTATTTGTTAACAGTGTGTATTACATTTGGCCCTGGCCATTCGTGTGCCAGGTTACACTTATCACTCGGCTTCTCACTGCAAGTTCCAGGTTTGTACCTGTTAACAGTGTGAATTACATTCGGCTTTGGCAATTCTTGTGCCAGGTTACATTTATCTCTCGGCTTCTCACTGCAAGTCCCAGGTTTGTACCTGTTAACAGTGTGAATTACATTCGGCTTTGGCAATTCTTGTGCCAGGTTACACTTATCTCTCGGCTTCTCACTGCAAGTCCCAGGTTTGTACCTGTTAACAGTGTGAATTACATTCGGCTTTGGCCATTCTTGTGCCAGGTTACACTTATCACTCGGCTTCTCACTGCTAGTCCCAGGTTTGTACCTGTTAACAGTGTGATTTACTTTCGGCTTTGGCCATTCTTGTGCCAGGTTACACTTATCACTCGGCTTCTCACTGCTAGTGCCAAGTTACCAGTGCGAATTACATTCGACTTCGGTTATTTATCTGCCAGGTTGACTCATATTAGTCGGCTTATTATTGCTTAACCTTATTATATGTTTCAGCCTGTTTATCCGTGAGAATCTGGCCGGTTCTTCTGCTGCCAGGTTACAGTTGTCTGCTCTTTACCATTTGCCTTGGTGACTCATGTTGCCAGGTTTACACTGCTATTTGTTGGATCCTCACTGCCCGGTTACTGTATAATCGACAGCCCAATTGGTGGCCACATATCTCCCCAATTACGCCGCAATATTCATGCTGGCAAATACGTTAATTTGTCCCATCTACTGCTGGATGATGGGTCAGCCGACCAGCAGCAGATTGGGCCGTATGGTTGGTCCTTTCGAGCACCCGCCGGTTTTAAATTTTCATGCTTGACCACTTGGTCTTGTCGCAAAAACATAACTCTGGAAAGTTCAAACTGATACATGACTTATCTTTTCCTCACGGTTACTCTGTTCTGTCAATTTCTATACTTCCAAGGAATTCACCACCGTACTGTACGAAACTTTAAATTCAGCGGTGCCATGCAATGGAATTTACAAGAATTTTGTGGGATAGTTGGTGTGACCCATTTACTGGACGACTATATTTTCATTGGCCCAGCGTGTAACTAAATCTGCATGGATTCACTTTTGTCCTTGGAACTTTATCACAGCACGTGGGACTCCCTTTAAACAAGGACAAACGTTGTCTGCCATCTACATGTCAATCGTGTATGGCATCGCAGTTGATACTGATAAGATGGAACTTCGGTTGTTTGATGACAATATTGCGAAAGCTATGTCATTATTCGATTCAATGGTTAAGAGACGCAAAGTTATTGGATTGCGTCTTTGTTTACCTGTTAGTCACGTGTCGATAATTTCGTTACTTCATACACGTTCACCATGTGCTATCATATATCTGCTATCACTCCCGTCTGCTGAGGGCTATGGTATTACAGTCACGGTTGATAATATTATTTTCGCCAGGTACAGGTACAACGATATGGTAGCTTAACCATAGCTGCGTGTTGCAGATATATTTCGTTCAGGTGCAGCATGTTCGTCGCTTCATATTGGCCTTGGGTGGGGTGGTCCGGCTACCTAGTAGCAGTGCCTTTTGCGGTTAACACCCCTCACCTTTGATGTTTGTTTGAATGTTATGTTTATTTATGCATTGTAATATGTTAATAGCTCGACAGAAGACATACACACAAACATCTGCAAACAGACAGAAGTGCGTTTATGTTTTTACTAGGTGATAATTTAATGTCAGTACTCCATGCACGGCTGGCAGCAAAACTATGAGACAACCCTTTAACGGTCCGATACCACACGATCACGTGAGAGTACCGTCTCATCGCCATTCTCAAACGAAGCAGATGTGCATTTCTTCGTAACCCACCTCCTCCTCTCCACCACGCCATCTGTTGAGATCCCCAGATGTACATGGAGATTTCCTTTATTTTCGAGGCGATGCTATGTGTAATCTATATCATATGTTATTATTGTTCTTAGTTAGTTCATAGTCAGGTAAAGATGACTAGTTGTTAACAATTGTTGGACTCTACTGAACTATCACCAATAAGGTCTCAACATGTTAAGAGGTGGGCGGTTAACGACGGTATTTATTTAGAGGTATATATGAATGTTCAGTGGCGTACGCAGGGTTTTTAGTGCGGGTATTTTGTATAATTATAAGTAAGTTTTGTGTGGCGGTTCGCCCCTGCCTTCTGTGTGAGGTACTACTAGTTGGTGGTTTTGTTACATAACACCTTTACTAATTATGTGTTGTTACCAATTGTTTATATTATGGTTTGTTTACCAATGTTGGGGTGATCAGCCTACTTCCTTTCTTCCTTTATGTATTACGCCTTGCTGGGGGGATCGAGTACCCCAGCCTTTCTCCTTGTACATGTATGGGCGGTTAATACCCCTCACCATTGATGTTTGTTTTAATGTCGTGTTTATTTATGCATTGTATTGTTTGTCGAGTCTTGAAAAATAATCGGATCTTTGCGTCAATACAATTGCATTGATGTAATGTATGCCATGACATTTGAGCACAGGTAATAAATATTGCCCATTTACAACTCGCACACTGTTTCTGTTATTGTATACATCAGACTAGCTGCGGCCATTATGACTGTACCTGCAGTATACTAATTAATTATAGTAATAGGCCGACAGAAGACATAAATATTATCTATTCGAGGACACACACACATGGTTACACACAGCACGATCTAAACCATGCGATCGAGGACTTACAACCGAGGACACACATGTTATCTAAGTCTCTAACCGAGGACGTCTCCACATTATTTTTTTTACTGCGGAAGTTCATTTTGTCATTCAAGGGATAGTGCACGGACGACTTAGGACGCAAAACAGCTACCCTTAAGTACAGACAAAAATAATCTTTGATGAGATAAAAAAGTAGAATAAATTCGGAAATAATGAAGATATCACAAGTGGCGCAGGACTTACCTTTCAACTGTCGATTAGCGGCTTAGTTAGTTTCCTCCTACTACACAACTCTGCATAATTGACGTTATAATGTTGAGAATAATATTTTTATTTGTAATTTGTTCTTCCCAAACTATAGATTGGGTATTAATCAATAAAATTGTATTGAACTTTCTTCTGTCATCCCCCGAATCCTCGGTAACAATGATATAACAATTCTTGTACAACCATCTTCACTATACACTGTATTACACAACTGGCAGAAAAACATTAAATATTAAATGCATTACAATGTTTTTCTTTTACTTTTTAGATTTACTTTTGAAAAAAATACATATCTTAGGCAACAGATACTTATATAACTTCCAATAGTTTGATTATTTTGACAATGTGTTCTGCGAACTATAAGGAGAAGAATAAGCAAAATATAACACTCAAAACGATATTTCGCTAGCATAATTAGTTCCAGAGAGGCTCGCCATACCCATGAATAAAAGTATGTAATTGCTATAAAAGTTAACGTTTATGTAAAGTAGATATTAAAAACTATCAGAATACATTAGAAACACATACTGATTGTCATTCCCATTAAAACGACATCTACGTATACGTAGTCATGCATAGTATTGAAAATATCAACGAAAGCAACAAGCAGATTATATTTATGCAAACTAGATCATATGTCAATTTAAATTGAAGTGGTGTTCATATAACCGAACAATTATGTGGAATGCCGAAGATACGACGAATGCAAATGGCGTCACGGTGCTAGTACTGTATGAGAGATCTGCTATTTGTAGTGACCATTTCGTTGTTTTGCCGTGCTACACAACTGCACAATTGACGCAGACGCAGTTGGGATTCCACTGGTACAGAGACGTTGTGTATGCATGGTGCAATGTGCTGATACTGAACCATTTAAGGTGAATTAACTTATTTATCGTCCACTTGTGCATCATTCGGAACTACCTGTAGACTCGCCGGCAATACCGGCGTTGTGTATGCCCAGTAGTCCGTGACCCACTCCGGGTACGTTGTGACATCACATGCGAACAGGCTTTTAGGCCACAGCAAGTGGTACGACGACCATCACAACTGTTCGCGAGTAAACGGACCACCTCGGCGACCACTGCGATCAGCTGTTCATTGTTGTGCTTCATCGACGACCACTGCTGACTGTTCCTCGTTGTCTAACATCATCGAATCACTGCCCTTCTCGACAATGCCAACGAAGGGGAAAACACGAGCCTCATCCAGCACAGACCAACATGATGACATGGCGGAATTGAAACAAGCAATATCGTTCATAAGTGATAAACTGGATGAACTGTTGCCCATACGACAAGAGATAACATCGTTACTGAAAGCGTTAAAAAAAACTAGAAAGTGAAAATGCAGAAAAGGACAAACAAATTAAAGAGTTAGAGTCACGCCTAAACGATATGGATCAATATTCCAGACTAGAAAATATCGTCATCTCCGGTCTGGAAACAAAGCAACCATCCTACAGTTCGGCAGCAACTCCGCCAGGCGAAAAACGACGAGACGATGACGGCGAGCAAGACAGTCTGGAAGACAGCATGATCCAGTTCTTCGCCAACAAACTGCAACTGACCATCGAGAAATCAGACATCTCAGCATGCCATACGTTGCGCAAACGATCTATCACAAATGGAAATCAACGAAACCAACGAAATGTCAAGCCAGACATCATTGTGAGATTTGTGAATCAAAAAACAAAAACACTGGTGCTGCGCATTGCCTACAAACTCAGAAAAAGCAATGTGTACATCAACGAACATTTGACAAAGAAAAACAACAGCATCGCCTGGGAAGCCAGGAAGTTGAAGAAAAACCTCAAGATCGCCTCAACGTGGGTTAGGAATGGAAAAGTATTCATAAGAACACTGGAGTCACCTGAGGTGGCCAAGACATATGTGTTGCATGACGAAACTGACTGCGCTCGGCTTGTCGAGTCCTCGTCGACGTGATTGAAGGTTGATGGCTGTCATTTGTTTTCCTTATCACAATATAAGTGACGAAGAATTTAGATATATTACAAGCGAAAGTGACATAAATGAATACTTTTTTAACATTTATAATAAAACTTCCAAGTTTGATTTTAAAGGTTATGAATACACCGACTATTTACATCATAATTATGGCGACTATATCGATCCAGATAATAACTTGTACAACGGCTTAATAGTAGACTGTTCGTATTATACAGAAGCTAAATTTGAACATAAAACAAAACACAGCAATGATTTATCAATAATACACTTTAACGCAAGAAGCTTAAATGCAAACTTTCAGAATATCAAAGATTTGTTATATACATTGCATGACCCCTTTGATGTAGTTGTTATAAGTGAATCGTGGAGTCACGAAGGGAATGAAAACAGTTTTATTTTACAAGGGTTTGAATCCGTACAAGTCAGTCGCAAAAATAAAAAAGGAGGTGGTGTAGTAATTTACGTTAGAAAATGCATTGACTTTAAGGAAATCAGTTGTATGTCATTGGCAGTAGACAACATCATGGAATGTGTCACAGTAGAATTACAACTAAATAGTAGGAAGAATATTATCATAGGATGTATATACAGAACTCCTGGATCAAATGTGGACACATTTAATGAAACTTTACAGCATATGTTTGAGAAGACAAGAAACACCAATAAGACTATGTACTGGTGTGGTGATTATAATCTTGATCTTTTAAAACATGATACTCACTACGGAACTAAACAGTTTCTAGACGTCATGTACAGTTACGGATTATACCGATTACAAAGCCAAGTAGAATCTCTGAATTCAGCGCCACTTTGATTGATAATATTTTCACTAACGAATTGACAAAGGAGGTTTGCAGTGGGTTATTAATTACAGATGTTAGTGACCATTTACCTGTTTTCGCATTGAATAGAAGTAACATTGATAGACCTAAAGGACAAAGTTTTAAATATGTCATGTGTAGAAACGAGCATTGTATACAGTCATTTAGCACGGCATTGGCCAACTGTAATTGGGATTTGATTATGCAACCGGAGGATATTAACACGGCATATAGTGAATTTGTTAAAAATGTCTCCGATCTATACAATACCCATTGTCCGTTAAGAAAGGTGTATAATAAGATTCACAACTCATATAAGCCATGGTTTACAAAAGGATTAGCAAATGCATGTAAAAAGAAAAACAATCTCTACAAAAAATATCTTGCAAGTAAATCAAAAAGCACAGAAAAAAGATACAAAATATATAAAAATAAGCTAATTAATATTCTAAGACAAGCCGAAAAAGATCACTATTCTAAATTATTGCAAAAAATCAACATGATATTAAAGGAACTTGGAAAGTATTAAATTCAATAATCAAAAAGGGAAACACCTATAAATCTATTCCAGATTCATTTGTCGGTGACAATAAAATCCTTACTGATAAATCAGAAATAGCTAATGGCTTTAACGATTTCTTCGTAAATGTTGGACCACGGCTTGCCAAAAAAATCAAAACACCATTATATGCAACCAGTAATTACGAGGAAGTACAAATCAGAACGAAAGCCTCTATGTTTCTCCGTACTACGGATGAACAAGAAGTACTAAGTGTTGTTAACAATTTTAAAGGGAAATACTCCAATGATTATGATAATATAGACATGTATATCATAAAAAGGTTATTTCTCATATTGTAAAACCATTAACTCAGATCTGTAATAGATCTTTTAAATCCGGCATATTTCCGGATAAAATGAAAATGGCAAAAATCATTCTATTATTCAAAACTGGAGATAAAAAGGAGTTTTCCAACTATAGGCCTGTGTCATTATTACCTCAGTTCTCCAAAATTCTAGAAAAACTATGACCTCAGGTTAGATAATTTTATAGAACTTAATGATATACTGAATGAAAGTCAATATGGTTTTCGAAAAAACAGATCAACCTCCATGGCGTTATTGGAGTTAACTGAGGAAATAACAAATGCAATTGATAAGAATAAATCTTCAGTAGGCGTGTTTATCGACTTGAAAAAAGCTTTCGACACTGTAAACCACAATCTGCTGTTAAAAAAAATTGAATTGTGTGGTATACGTGGGGTTGTAAATAATTGGTTGAGCAGTTACCTTGAAAAGAGGAAACAATTTGTATGTATTGATAATGTAAAATCTAATGTTTTAAACATATTATGTGAAGTACCGCAAGGATCAATACTTGGTCCAAAATTATTTTTGATTTATATCAATGACTTATGCAAAGTTTCTGATATATTAAAATTCATTTTATTTGCAGATGACACCAACATATTCTATTGTGCTGATGATCCAAATATGCTTAGCGCAGTAGTCAACCGGGAGTTGGTGAAATTACAATATTGGTTCGAATTAAACAAACTATCCCTTAATGTCGATAAAACCAGTTTCATGATATTTGGAAAAAAGAGAAATGCTCCAGGCGTCAATATAACCATAAATCATAAAAACATAGAAAGAGTGTACCAAACAAAATTCCTGGGTGTAATAATTGATGAGAAGCTATCCTGGAAAACACAGATTCAATTGGTTAAATCTAAACTAGCAAAAATAACATCAATAATTTACAAAGCACGAAGCTTATTAAATGTCAAGTCATTATCCTTGTTATACTTTTCACTTTTTATACCGTATATTGACTACTGCTCTGAGATTTGGGGCAACACGTATCGTTCCAACTTATGGCCGATATTTATTTTGCAAAAAAGAGTGATTCGTATTATATATGGAGCAAAAGCTCAAGATCACACAAACAACTTGTTTGTCGATCTTAAAGTTATGAAGTGTTTTGATTATATTGAGTATAAAACGGCTATCACAATGTACGAGGTGAAATATCATTTACTTCCGAAAAACATTCTAAGCTGTTTTCACTCAAATAACGAATGTTGGTATGTAACAAGACAGAGAGGTGTATTTAAACAATTGTACGTTCGTACAACCCTGAAGGCTATGTGTGTGTCTAATATTGGAGTCAAACAGTGGAATAGTTTACCTGAAGATTTAAGAAAGTGTCAGCATATTTGTATGTTTAAAAAAAGGTACAAATCATTCATAATTGACAGATATACAGCACTATTGTAATCGTGGTACTATGTAGAGAAATGAAGACCTATAAGAATGTCAAAAACCAAAATTTAATATAAACTTATTATGTTGTAGGCACCGTGTACACTAAGTTTTGATTGGTAAATCTTTACTCTATAAAAAACATATTGTATTTACATCGCAAGCAACTAAAATGGTTGGGGGTGAACCACTGATAAGTATTGTACTTCTGTTCACCCCCTTTCCACATTCAACATTGTATTTGTTTACTTGTGACGTGTAATGTTAAATGTTGGAAATAAATGAATTACTTACTTACTTACTTACTTTAATTTCAGCGCATACCTTCGTACGGTCACCGTATGTTTTTTAAATGCAGCATCGTACCCCTCTGATTCAGATGAACATCATCTTGTGTGATTGTATATGTTTATGTATGTTTTTTAAAAACAAAAAACAAAAAACAAAATATGTATTCATCTATGTTTTTTAACAGGACAGATGAGGATAAACCCCGGTTACTATACTCAGACTTGTTCAATTGGTCATTGTTTAATGTTCAGTGGCATGGGAATGTAACGGCTGAATGCATCCCTGTTCCATGACTGCCGTCTCCGTTGAAGACCGATAGTTGTTATTTGGATGTACCATTAATCATACGTTTTTCTTATTTAGGTTTTATTTACAAAAAATGTTTTGCAGAAAAGACCATCTACCCGAAAGGACTAAACTGATTTTATTAGATGTCTGGGTTTAGGGTTCACATTCGCCACCTATACTCCGTTGCCAGTGCATTAGGGTCTTCGTTCATGTTCCAAATCCTTAACAGAGGATAATTGAGCCCAGTACACCCATTTTCCTAAACTACTACTACTACTACCACTACCACTGGGGTAGGGGCAGAGGCAGAGGCGGAGGCGGAGGCGGAGGCGGAGGCGGAGGCGGAGGCGGAGGCGGAGGCGGAGGCGGAGGCGGAGGCGGAGGCGGAGGCGGAGGCGGAGGCGGAGGCGGAGGCGGAGGCGGAGGCAGCAGTAACAACAACCACGACCATGACGACCCGGCATTCAATATGTTGGTATCGTGGCATATATATATATATATATATGAGTAATTAATCTTGCGATAGGAACGAACTAGTAAGGAGCGACATTAGCCACCAGTGCTGCTATTACTCGCGTAGTCACGCAAGCAATCGGTAGATGTCGCTCGTTTTCGCCGCGTTTCTGGACAAGGTAGACGACATATAATTATTGCCGAAAAAATGTACAGCTTTCATTTCTCCATTGCGAAAACGGAACATGTTCCGTGATACTTTGTCGGTTATAGATACATATTACCAGAAATACCGAGCTTTCGTAGACGCTAGGTTCGTGCCAATCGCCCGTGTTAAATGACAGCACTAATTTTTTGGTCGCAACACGTAACCAACTAAAGCATCGCCTGCGATCGGTACACGCGTAAAAAATACATTTAAGTCATATATTCATCGCAGGCGCTTACAATAACTTGTTATCAGAATTCACTACTACATCAGCCATGAGTAATATTATCCTTACTGCTGCTTTGAGATATTGGAATTAGTGGAATATGTTATGCTTGTGGCATTTTGATTGTTTTCTTTAATCCAAAATGAATTAGTTGATAATATTTCACAGCCATATACTATCCATATTTTTTTCCTAAATATCTAGTGAAAATAGCAGATCAAGCTATATAGTAACACCAATCTAGATAATTCCTTTTCTTAATTTATGAATATTTGTTTAGTTATGTGCTTTGAAGAGGACACTTTTTTAAAGTGGACAAAAAACGAATATATATTATGAACATCAATGTAATTTGAATATTGAATATATTTCTACAAATTTTGCTGTTATTAATATTCTTCATTTATAATTTCAATAATTAAACACACAATTAAAACTACTTATATATTTAAAATGAATTTCCATGATTTTACAAAAAGTGATGCTGTATAGTAGTCATTGTGTAGAGCAAATTTAAGCTCCAATGTTGTAACATAAGTGAGAGGAGAAATATTTAGTAACTCAGTCTATGAAGCACCCGAACATTTAAAGGAACGTCGTATATCTGTTACCCACGATTAGTTATAGGTTAATAGTCATTATAATATATACTTATTAGCAAGACCTGTCATTTTGTGTGTGTAAGGACCGTAGGAACCAAACACATCTACGATAGGGACGTCTGGCTCTGCAAGACCTGTCATGTCGTGTGTGTAAAGATCGTAGGAACCAAACACATCTACGATAGGGACGTCTGGCTCTGCAAGACCTGTCATGTAGTGTGTGTAAAAACTGTAGGTACCAAACACATCAACGGCAGGGACGTCTGGCTCTGCAATAAACGATAATGAGAGGCAACAGCCAGTATTATTATATTATATTTATTTGACTGTTGCCAGATATTTCGAATATTTTGTGGGGTGAAATACAAGTTGCATACAGTGTTTCGGGCTATTAAACCGTCAACGTATTTAGTCTAGTATAACAACAGCAAGTAAATGCATAAACGTCGGAACGAGTTGCATATCGGTGTCTGAGCCAGAACTTCAGCACCTGCTGCTGTCGGGTATTACTTTCGAAGCGTGGATATATTTTAAAATTCACAAAATACTGGAGTGGGTGCTTAACCATCCACTCGAAATATTGGTGGGTTTAGCTCCATAACCCCTTCAGACTCCTATGGAATGTAGGAATGAGTAACATATATCGTACATTTACCTATAATTTCCACCTACCTTCCAGACCACCATGAAACCAATTTTTTTTTAGTTCCAATTGCCTTGAAACGTCATGTGTTGGTGCTACATTGTGCAGGCAACTAGTGTGCATGTCGGCAACTGACCGTTATATGCCAGCATTTCATATAGGCGTTTGAAAAGCCTGGTTACTGAAGTTATCTAATCTATTACTACTATTTGGGGTAACACTACCAACATAGGACTAATCTTTCAAGCATACGATATTTAAAAAAATGTCTTCGATTACGATTATATTGTCACATTTTATGCCGAAGATGCCGAAGATACCAACGGATCGAATGCTGGGCAGACAGATGACCGGTCAGCTCTAGCATTCCACATACATTACCTACTTCTGAATATATATAAGTTTACGTAAATGCTGTAATTGTGAGATCACATAAAACAATTCCCTTGATTTATCAGACAAATACTGGTTTTGTGTCATTTGTATCACGTGTACAGTTTCTAAAATAAATTGTCCTACACCTTAAAGGGTCTCTCATTTTATTTCAAGAATATAATGTGTCTGAAGTTGTCTAATTGGTTACTACTATTTAGAGCCTACACTACCAACATAGGACTAATAATTCAAGCAGGTTAACCAAACCATTTCTCCGATTTAAACTATATTTTCATGGTATATATGCCACAGATACCAGCAGATTGAATGCCGGGTCGGCAAATGACCTGTCTGCGGCAGCATGTCATATATAGGCTTTTGAACGTGCCATTCCCTAGCTATCCGAGCTGCCACTTACATTGCAAACATAGGACTAATCATTCAAGTATAGGGTGTTAACAAAAAAATTCTCCGATTTTAATGATATTTTTACAGTATATGCTGAAGATACCTATGGATCAGATATGGGGTCGGCAAGTTACCGGTCTGCGAATACATTTCATATATAGGCTTTTGAACGTGCTGTTTCCTTATGATATTCGACCTTTGGCTACCATTTTACATTGCAAACATAGGCAAATCATTCACGCATAGGGTGTTAACCAAAATAATTATCCGATTTTGATGATTTTTTCACAGTATATGCAGAAGATACCCGCATATCAGAGGTGTGGTCAGCAAATGTGGTGGGGTGCTTTCCTCGCGTGCCATGCGCGTTTGTTTTGGGCGCGTAATGCAAATTAATATTGCCGCCGCGCGCGGGAACGGTGCAGCGGTGACGCATGCGTAATTGGTTTGTCTCGGTATTTCTGGTAATAGAACTAAAGGATCGCGCGGTAAACCACATAAATGGCAATTTCACTCAATCATTCCTCGGTCGGAGTCATTGTCACTTGCCTCCTAACACGTTGTATACCTCCTGGCAACGGAGGCAGTGGTAGTTTTCCAGCTGGTTTGCCGCCCGTCCCGGATGCGCGGTCTTTCTTTAATGGGGAGAAGATCGTTCGTGACAGGCGTGTGGACTGAGTTGCAGTTGTGCATATTTTACCGGCATACTCGAAATTTAATTGCACATACCATAGTTATTGAGACTATTTTAAAAGAAGTCTGCTACCTTATTTTATATAATGACCCTATCTAATAATATGTTTTATTTAAAAATACAGTTAATTTACCGCCTCCGTCAAACAACATTGTTGCAAGAAGGTGTGAAGTGAAGTTAATTTTTTTAGATAATCATACATACATAATAAAAGACACAGTTTGTACATATCTTGCAGTTTGGATGATCCAGGGAGGTCTGCACTAAGACCTGAGAGATCGCTATCGTACATACCTCCCTATGTCTCTATGTTAACAACATTAGAGACCAGGAGATTGAGAGGAGATCACATAGAAGTGTTTAAAATATTGAATGGTTATGAAAATATTGATAGAAACATTTTTTTCTCAGTTAAGAAAAATAGAAGGACCAGAGGACATGAAGCTACATTAGTAAAGGAGCAGTGTAGATTAGATATAAGAAAGTTCTCATTCTCACAAAGGACTGTAAATGAATGGAACAGATTATCTCCTGATTGTGTTGGTGCTAGTAGCGTGAATATGTTTAAAAATAAAATCGACACACACCTTAAAAAGGCGGGATACATGTAGATAAAAAGTATTGGACTCTCGATAAGCCAAAAGGCTTCCTTGTCCAACTGCCATCCAGAGTAATTTTCTGGATGGCAATCTTGTTAAATCTTGTTAAATCTTGTATACATAGTGCTTGTGGTCTAGTAGTAGTAGTAGTCATAGTTAATGCTACCTGTAGTAGTCATAGTTAATGCTACCATTTACAAACAACACATATAACAGTGCACATCTAACAGTGCTAATAGATCTAACAAAACTAATACTACATAATAGTGTCAACAATGTAAATGCCTTATTTTAATTTTCTAACATGTGTATGAGTGTGATTAGAATGTAAATCAAATTATCATTGGTATGATGCAATAATTACACAGATGTAGATAAAATATAGAAAAATCCTAAATAACAGTAAAGTACAATTAAAATTTGGACACGAAAATTAATAATTTCTATGCTTCAGCTGGTATATTCTGTTTGCAGATGTAGCAGTTATTGGAGTAACATTCCGTGTCATATTTACTTATGATATATGTTTTGCAATAACTTTTGCGATGAGTGGAATCGACGAAACTTGCCCACCACACTCCATGTCATTATCTCCCTGCGAACTACTATGGAACAAGTTCATTGAGAAAGTTTGTAGTTGAGAATGTTCGGTGACTGATTTCTCGCCATACTGAGAAGTTGGAGTGGAACAAAAATCTTTTGAATGTTTGACTGACGTAGGTTACGATTAACGTGTCGAAACGTGGCATGCTTCGCATCTTTCTCACGCGTTCGTGCATGCATTCATGTTTACTCATAGAAGACGTGTAAGTGCGGTTGATTGCAATGTTTTAACCTGCCAGTAAGTGAGGTTTTGATACACCACTGCCACGCCATTTACCCATATGGATTACCGCTACAAATTAAACACGAAATGACTTCATTCGTAGGACCGACAGTGTTTACTACGAGTTGTGTCTTTATCTGGTTGTGCAATGTATATGTATATTGGTCAACAACGTGTTGCGTTGTTACACGGCTGCTTCCCTTTGGCTATAAACAATGTACACTTCCCCCGTGTCCAGCAGCACTGGTTTACGACACAGGTGAAAAAGTACCGAGGGGTGTGTGCTTGTATTCTATTCGCTACTTTCACACTGCCCAACACTCAACAGCCCATCTGGTTGTAACGGTCTACGTTCAAACAAGAAAGAATACGAGCTGGTCGTGTGCCTGCCAGGCGTAGACTATTATGCATAATAAAAACGGCGCTATTGCTTTCTGTTATCGCGTGGAAAATTCCGCCATCGTAATCAGCCACGCTAGGGCAGCAAATGAGTCGCTCTCGTTTGAATTGTTCAAGATGAGAATCATCCAGTCTTCCGGATGTGGGCGGGAGGCAAAGTCATGTGACCCGATTTCATATTTCCCAAAGCTTTCCATGAATACAAATCATCCCATATTATATACAATGCATTGCCATGAAATAATTCACATAATTATTGTATTGTCTTCCTTAATTGCTGCCTATTAAAGTTTGTATGTTGGTTATTACTTAAAGAAACTTTTTAATAGTGAGAAAAAATACGTTTCAAATTAGTTGGTGTCAGTCTCGTGTTTTTTGCGCAAGATTCTCCCGCGCATAAATAACAACACGGTTAATGCGCTTTTGGTTTTCCGCTGTCACAGGACTACGTGTTGGCGGGAAACGGAGATTCAGAACCATAAAAAAGTAAATATGAACTGTCGCATGCATGTCAGACTTCCGTTTCACTGTGGCTGGCGGAGGTATATTTATTTGCATATTCAAAATTGACTGCACTTAAACTATGAGGTAGTTTCTCTACAGACGAATAAAAAACGCATAAAACATGTGAACGTAATTACTATTATAAAACAATTAAAAGCAATAGCACTTTTGTTTATTCCACGCAGTGACCCTTTAGTAGATTTACAACTGCAATTCCCGTATTTCCTGGCTCTTCCGACAACGATAAGAGAACCGTAGTTATTTCAAGACGAATTGATTGCTCTTATCATTTGTGGCAGTGCGAAAAATTGATACACCAGAAGATGCATTGGAGGGTGATTCGAGGGGGGTCCACAAAGGTCACAGCGACAAAGGGCATGAGTCGCAGTTCGAGGTCAATAGTTCGTGGGCTTCGTCAAATTGACGGATCATTCTTTTGAGAATGCTTCCTAATTTCGAAATCATGAATATTCCATGACTCACAAGGCCAGCACAGCGCGCATGCGCGACGCCGTCACATGACTACCTGACCGCGCATATAAAATCCCTGGAAATCCAACCAGCGTTATCAGCTTTCGCACCGATTTGTTAACATCCAACTTTTTATCTGTCGTCGAGAGAAGTTCGAAGTTGAAGTCATGTCTGATGAACAAAAAATCAAGGAGGCCTTCGACGCCTATGACGCCGACAAGAGCGGAAAGACCAGCTGCTCACAGCTCGCCAAGATCCTGAAGCAGCTCGGCTACGCAGACAAGTCGGACGTAGTCGCTGCGGTGAGTGAGCTAGTTCTCATAGGTAACGGGGCACCCAGGCCCGCCTCGTGTCTTCACGGTTCGGGGAGTCCAGGCATAAGCAGTTTTCTTGAGTTAAACGGGAGTGTCTGTCATGTTCTTACTAACTGAACGGCCGATTAATTAAGTTTGTAGTAATGTAATTTGACTGTCCACGTTGGAGCAGTACCTAAACTAAAGACGATTATGCTAACCGATGTGTTAATTGTTTTATCACGTCACAGCCATCTGAATTTCGTAATGCCTAACGGTATCGAACAGAATATAGCGACAACATAAAAAAGGGCGAGGTGTTGCAATGCTTCGATACACGTGTACGCCGACCCAGCGTCGTTGTGTACAGTAGTCCGTGACCGTCATTCACAACTGTGCCGCTTGAGGTGCTGCGCGTACGGGTGGGCGGGAATTTGATTTGTGGACAGAAACCGTAAGACATGAGAACGCGCTCATGATAATAGGCGTGCTTGAGGCATATTGACTTTCATTACTCGTGAAACAATGGTTCGTTAAAACACGACTTTCCCGGATGCCTTGAAATGCACAGATTTATAACATAGCCTATGATGCTAAATTATAATATAGCTATTAACACGTTAACACGGGCAACGAGGTTTCTAAATTATTAAGTCAACCAAGCACTAACATAACATGTGGGCTATATGCAGCGTTAACACTTCACTAAAAGGCTCACAAAACGCGACTGACCGTAGATATTACATGTACAACCTCATGTGCCAGAATGGTGTCGTTAATTATGAATATTGGCCTGGGCTTGGTTATCTTCCAAGCGAAGTGTCTGCTGCCTGCGTTAGGCGTTTTATTTCTTTACGACGTCAGTAGCCACGTGAAGCATGACGATGCAGCACTAAACTATGTTGGTAAAAAACAATATTTTAAACTGATCGATTGTCAAAGCAACCTATATCCGTTTTTTGTCAGCGATGCTTCGCCAAATACGGTTCGTTGGCGGGCGGCGGCAAGGTGGCGGTCTCGCACCGCATAGTCGCCGCTCGGGAAATAATGACTGTTACCGCTGGGAATTTTTCACTCGTGCACAGCGATTCATGAAAGTAAATAGCCATACATTATTATAATAAATAAATTAAACAGATGTCTGCATAGATGTTTCATAATTGCTTCTCGTGACTGAAACTTTGAACACTGTTCACTTTTGGTGTTATAGTTATTTATCAAAAGGCAGTAGGTTAGACTGTACAACTTTTACCTCCAATTTTTAACATCAGTAGTCGCCAATACGTCTTTGTAATTTCATATTATTTAGGCGAATACTTAACATTAAGCAGTAGGTGAAATTGGCAAAAGTAAAAAGGTAACTAGCCGAGTTAAAAAGTTCACCGGATGCTTGTATTAATGTGTCTTTGCCTTGTCGCCGCCGTTAAAACCCCATTAAACGGCATCTCCGCCAAACATATTGGGTATATTTCGAACTTGCCCATTTGAGTAACTGATGTTGCCATTAGCGGGACTTCGTTTTGTCGCGCGTAAGCACGGCTTGTTTGAACGACGGATGATCGTCGGAAATCCGAATTGCAGATTTGATCTCCAATCTACCATACAACCAATGCACGTGTCAGTTGGTGCTACACCGTAAGTTAAGATGTGGCGACTGCGCTCAAACTAACTTATGATATTCCACCTCCAGTTGACTCGAAAAAAACCATTTCATTTCACATAAACGAAACATTAATAGAAGTTATGACGAAACGCTTAACAGAGGCTGCTAGGCGTGTGTACTCGCAAATACCAAAGTGTATATTCTATTATGTGAGTCGAGTGTACATAAGGATCTAATTTGTTTGGCCTAGTGTTTATCGCCCGTTGATTTATAACAGTTTAAGTACATAGTGCGCGTTATTTGTGCAGGCTATCGTCAAGGAAGTCGACCGCAACATGGATGGACAGATCAGCTTCGATGAATTCAAGGCTGCGCTTGCAAAGAAACCGAAATAGACGGTGTACAGTCACGTAACAAAAAACTATAGGTGAGCAACGCTCTTTCATTCGCGTTTAATGTTCTCTCACCTCGCCAAAGGTTTCACCGGGTGTGTATGAGTACGAGTGGCGATAATAAGAAGAGAACATGGTACATTATACGGTGTCGTCCATTATTGGTGGTCACTCTGCGTGTCCGATTGCAAAGATGCACATTTGTGTTCTGATTTCTCTTATGTTCTTTGTTATTTTTGTTGAAGTACTTTATGTACTCCTGACTTTGCTCTGCGATGACGTAACGTGTTCTCATTGGCTCCCTGTTTTTGCAGTGTCAGCGTCGTACGGGCCGTTAACGAGACGAGAGACAACGAGACATCCTGTCACTTCCACCACGACAGACGGCATGCGAGATTCGACGACGCGACACAAACAACAGCATTGTAGCTGACGGAGCTTTCGATCACCAACAAACGCCAGTGACGCAACCGAACATTCGATCCATCTGTTGTTCGTAGAACATCGGCCTAAGCGGACACGAAATGTCGCTAGCTGGACCAAGATAATTATAATGTATTGAACCACTTGCTTAAAGGTGCTTGTTATAATAGTCTGACGCAGTGTCGTCGCATAAATGCAAACATATCCTAGATTGAGGCGATCTCGATTACTTATTGGCGACCTGTGGCGCCACCTAGTGGTGATCATTAAACGTCACTATGTGTAACTGTATTATATATTTTACTATGAAATCGTTTTTTTTTCATGCCAGTAATCACTGCTGATGGATAAAATCGCCCATTTTGAAACAGCATATTTAATTATCGTTTGTATCCAATTAAATATTGAAACAACTACAGTACATCCATTCTGAAACATGTTAAGTGCCACTTCACCAGTCACTTGTACAGATTTAATCACTCCAATAAAATGCAGTGAAGAATGTAATTGATCGTGTTTGTACATTACTCAATTTATTGCAACTTTAGCAAAGGAACAATATGATTGCTTATTTAAGCTGAAGTGGACACCCTTCTAATTACCATGCATTTACCGAACGCAAGATTATTACAAGGACTGAGAGTACAATTTTAATTGACGGACATAATACTCCTTTATTAGCATCCATTAATATATTACTAATTAGAAATAGTGCGATTATCATAGTAATTAAATTAAAGTTCCCGAAGGTCAACGTCATCGCTCACTCGCACTGCTAGGCTCGATCATTAGATTAACATTTAATATATTAACGTAAAACGTAGTCTAATAATGTACACACCCTGTACTGTAAGTAATGAGTGCCCATCCCGATTCTTTACTTAGCTATCTTGTCCGGAGGTTTAGTACGAAGGTATCACTTCACAATATATCCGAAGATTCATTCCCCATCATTCGGGTCTCCGGTGAGATTATGCCCATCCAAAGCAAGTACAACATAGTCGAGGTAGAGTAGGCCCCCTACTTGCAATGCGTCTAGCTCCCACCCCGTGTTTGCTGAAGCGGATCGTTCAAAAGACGCTACACAAAGTTATTTAACGCCAGCAGCGACACGCACTGCGTTCAGTCTCAATATCCACCGGCAGAATTAAACGATGCATGCATTGTTCCAGCCCTGTCTACAGCCAGATCCTCTCACCTCTACTCCATGAAGTAGACTATAGCCAGACATATGTGAAGTTACTAATTAGCTATAAAAAGGTTGTCGGCATACAGTGTCCCCGGTGAGATCGAGTCAGGGTTATTGCAACCGGACATCAAGGATGCGGCGTTTACAAAGGTGACGGGCGCTATTGCTATGGCAGGTAGTGATTCAATTAGACCCACAAATGGAAGTGTTCAGTGGCATATTTGGGGGAGGGGGTGGACCTGAACTCCTCGTTGGCTTGATTGTTTCAATTTTTCGTATCTATACTAGTTGCGCCATTAGACGACACCATAACAAACTAGTGGAGTGACTAGGCTTGCCTCCCTATCACTGAATCGTTCTGTAGTTCTGAACTTAGCCACAAGGCATAAAATGGCGCCATATATATATATATTTTTATGCCTTGTGGCTAAGTTCAGAACTACAGAACGATTCAGTGATAGGGATATATATATATATATATATATATATATAATATTATGCAGTATTTATAGAATTAGATCATGCTAATCATATTACTGTTAACGTATAGTTAATTCGGTAATACAATCGAACAGACTGTCGTTCAGTGGCGTCTAAGATCGCTTAAGTATTACAACAAGACATTGTATTCTTACTTAACTTATACGTGGATAGAGAAGTGTGGGGCAAAACGCCCCCCACGGCCAAGTGCACCCGCTCTATCTGTGCATATTCCACTTTATTGGAACCATTTAAGGTTTGATTAAGTAAATTATCCTTTTAAATTAAATTATCCAACACATCGGCGTTGTTATAGGATGGCACAATGGTGACAAGTGTGCGCTGAGCAGGGCTGGAATGGTTGTGACCCCACGTGACCGTCGTCTGCACAAGGTCACATGTTCTTGCAATGGACCCACCCGGATACCCATGATGCAAAATGGTGCCAAACCAAAAACGTGTCAAATCTTAAAAGAAAGAAAGAGCACGCCAGCTGGCGTAAGTTACAACAATGAAAAGAGTGTTGTAACCCGTGTGATTATAAATTAAACATGTTTAACCGGTCCGGTAGCATAGATGCTTTAACTAAACGAAACTGTGAAATAATTATTTAAACTCTAATTAGCGTGTAAATTGAAACAATTAGGCGAAATCGTGTTTGCTTCAAAAGGGGTGCGCGTTACCCCGCACAACTCAATGACCACCACCGGTGTCTAAACACGATAACTCATGATTATAAATAGCGCGGTTTCAGCCTCACGACAACGGCGCTTTTGAAGCATTGGCGGCGCATCAACCGTCACGAACGGGGCGGCATCATGGAAAGTTACCGTACACAACACACCTTGGCGCCACCAGATGGCGGAAAGGAAACACCTGCCTGACGCTACGACAGCTTCAGCGAATAAAATACGTTGCGAGATCGCAGAAACATTGTGTACGGTAGACGCGCCCCGTATTGGCGGGACGGCGAACGATAATAATTGTCTCAACCATCTTACTTAAATTTTTTTGACATGAACTTCTCTCCAAGGGCCAATAAAATACTGTAATTGTCATATTCTTCGTTTTGTTGTTGTTGTTGTTGTTTTTGTTTTTGTTGTTCTTGTACTTCATGTTCTTCGTGTTCTTCTTACTCTCTGTGTTCTTTTCTTCTTCTTCTTCTTCGTGACTTGTTTCTTCTTCTTGTTCATCTGTTTCTCCTTCTTTCATCTTCTTCTTTTTACAACGGCGAATACACGTAAACACACAACACAGTTTCAAAGAAAGCACCACCACCAGACTGCACGTGGAGGACCAGCCCGTGATGGAGGAAAGGATTGCTTCAACAAACACACTATTTGCGGAAAGTACCGTCATGCCATAAATAGGTTTTTTTTTGCTTTTTCTCTGCGCCATTCTCGGTAAGGCGCTGCTCCTAGACATCCACGAATAACCACAAGTATCTTGTGCCAGGCGGAATAGCAAAGCGATCCAAAGACTACTGTTCCCGATGGCAGTCAATGCACGCGAGACACTCTTTATAAAAACGACACGCATGCAGTTATTTATGCGCGAACACCGACTGACACGCTAACCACCCTATCTATGGACCTGTTTCCACAAATACACCTCGTGCACACAAGAAAAAGTGCTATTTATGTCATACGTTTGGTAAACGCGATGTTGCAATCCGAATAGTGACACAATAGGCGCGGCGTGTTATTCGAAACGACAATGACGTAATTCACGTAAATTATTAAGCCTTTCTATAGGCGATGTGTGCATAGAAAGAACACGCATAGGCCTACTTGTACAGGGTGGTTCAACACTTGAACGAATGCCTTTATTTCAAAAACGTCAACAATGCATAATGGCCGGCAAAAGTGCCGACTGCCAAAGAACACCTTCTTTGCATTGATACACTCGGTTCTACCTTGTTTCTTATCTTTTCTATAAAGCCGCGATCAACTAGCCATGTCGCGTGCGTGTTGGCAATTAGGTTATCTTGAAAGAAACAAGATCTGCGCAGATACAAGAGACATGGGACGACGGACAAACAACTTCGGAAAAAGTAAGAAGGACGGATAATATGAGTCAATATGTGCCCGCTCCTGGGGATAGGTCGGACTGCGGTTGGGCCTCACTCCTGGGGATAGGTCGGACTGCGGTTGGTCCTCACTCCTGGGGAAAGGTCGGACTGCGGTTGGGCCTCACTCCTGGGGATAGGTCGGACTGCGGTTGGTCCTCACTCCTGGGGATAGGTCGGACTGCGGTTGGTCCTCACTCCTGGGGATAGGTCGGACTGCGGTTGGTCCTCACTCCTGGGGAAAGGTCGGACTGCGGTTGGTCCTCACTCCTGGGGATAGGTCGGACTGCGGAAGAAACGACGACCAATGTGACACTTGCATTCACGCAGGCCAATAGCCATCGACGTAAAGGTGACTTTGTTTTAATAAAAGACATCAGCCAGCAAGACAATGAGGTGTACATAAAATAATGTCCGTATATAGACAGTGAAACCTCAATATTAAGGTCACCCTCGGGACTGGGCAACAGTGACCCAATAGCGAGGTGACCGTATTAGCGGGACTAATTTCCTATACTTTATTTTTATGGAAATAATTTGGGACTGTCCCAGGGTGACCTTAATTGCGAAGTGGCTGTATTACCAAGGTGACCGTACCTGTGTCTAGACAGATCGCTCGTGTACATGCACGCACGACTTAACGACACATTTTACGCGACATGGGGTCGCCCCACCAGTCGGGGCACTCTTTGCTCGAGTAGGCCGACCACCATCATCTTCTAGACATGGATTTTCATTCGATCGAACTATCTATATCTGTGAGACAACCTCGTAGCCTTTTCCGTGACACTGAATGTAAACAATTGTTTCTCAAGCACAATTATTTCATAATGTTGGTCAAATGGATATGTTGTTGTCGACCTTGGACAACTCGATTACCCATCATAACACGGACCTTGCCCGGACCGCCAACTGCCCAATGGTTGGGCTTGCATCACACAAAACTCGACGAAAGTGGTTCAGCTCAAAACCTAACATATTCCATCATGCAAATCAGTTCTTAGATTTCAGTTTGATTATTGTGTTGGAGGTGGCGGTCTCGTTTTGCGATTTGTGGCAAATCTTGTTTAACTCGAAGTGCAATCCACAATTTAGTAGAGGCGCCATGCGCAAGAGGTCTCAGGCAAGAGTTTTGTTGTGAAACGGGACACTAGACACACCTTGCAGCGGGATACTGGGCGGTCGACACTCTAGCTTACAAATGCACCTTTTGATCCGCTAATCCAGGCTTATCTGTTGAGATTCATGCCAGTACGATGCTAAACTGTACACACTGACGGTTCCAACGGTCAAGCGAAAAATGACGACTCATTGTATAGAAATGAAATTCCAGGCATAAACGGAGATTAATAAGGGCCATAAGTTTGGAGTACGTTCATTTGCCCAATGGTCATTGCCCAGCTTCTAGGTGTGAAAATGATAATTTGCCAGGTTGTAAAAACTAGAAATAAATTAATTGAAAGTTGCAAGTTATCTATTGTTTATTCCAACTTAAATATATAAAACAAACGAACATGTATGATATCACACTTAAGAATTTTTTTTTTTTCAGGTTTGCAATAGGCCCTATATTTCCTTTATATATATTTGTGTATATTATATATACAAAGACACACAGTTGCTTTACACTTTTGATTGCCAATGCCAGTTATGGAGTGCTACTTCATGTACAATTAGTATATGTTGTGGCGTCACAATATTTGCGTATCACTTATTAGCTATCAAAGCTACCTTATAAGTGTACAAAGTATCTATGTGATGCACTGTTGGAATTCACAGTCTGAAAAATAAACAGGGTTCTTACTCCATGACGGAACACCTGATTTCTACCGCACGGTTCTGAAAGAACAAACCGTGACGACGCGCTTAGCGGTGACAGCTACATATCCGTACGCACGTGGTTCTGCCCCCAGTAAATTTGGATGTGGTTTTTTTTGCGAACCTGAATGGAGTGCAAATCGACGTTTTCTGAGAGCCTCAATGTGTGTTTTGGTGAGCATCAAGGGAGCGAAATTGGGGGTTCCTAGTGAGCTTCCAAACTTTTGAAAGCTGCCGTGAACAATTTTTAACGGTACTTCCTCCCCACGTCTTCCGATGTCATGATCCGACAGCGCAATCGAACTGAAGCTCCAGTTCTCAGCACCCAAATATTAATTTCGTTCCCGCGCCAGAGATCATGCTTACCGCACACAGAAGTTATGCTGATACAAGTGACTATAGATATTATAGTTTATGCTTTTTTTACCAGGCGTGTCAACATAAATGCGAATCTACGTAGGTCCCATAATAAATGAATTTATTTCAACAGTAACAACATATTTACATCACTTATACAGTGCATATATAAATGAATACAAACTGTTGAAAAAAAGTAAAAAGAAGTGCAATACTTATAACGTTTACCCTTTTAATAGCTTTTTAACATCATAATATATTTAGAACGAGAGTGCAAGAACAAACATTCAAAGTGCAACAACACAATTTTCATGCATAATCATATTAGGTTGGAAAAAAAACTAAACTACCGGAACATTTCTTGAACAACACTAAGCAATGTGTTTGTATTCAGCTGAACGGTAATTAAATTTAACAAGATTTAACAAGATTGCCACCCAGAGAATTAACTCTAGGTGGCAGGTGGACAAGGAAGCCCTTTGGCTTATCGAGAGTCCGACCCTTTTATTTATGTGTATCCCGCCCGTCTGAGGTATGTGTCGATTTTATTTTTAAACATATTAACGCTACTAGCACCCATACAATCAGCAGATAATCTGCTCCATTCATTTACAGTCCTTTGTGAAAATGAAAACTTTCTTATATCTAATCACTCAGCTCCTTTGCTAATGTAACTTCATGTCCTCTAGTCCTTCTATCTTTCTTAACTGAAAAAAATTCTATCAATATTTTCATAACCATTCAATATTTTAAACACTTCTATCCGATCTCCTCTTAATCTCCTGGTCTCTAGTGTTATTAAACCGCATTTTTAGGCGTATTTCGTAATTAAGATCCCTCAGTTTTGGTATCATTTTAGTTGCTCTCCTCTGCACTCTTTCTAGCATATCTATGTCCTTCCTGCGATATGGCCTCCAGTCTTGAATACAATATTCTAAATGAGGCCTAACTATTGTTTTGTACAGCGGTATTATTAGCTCTTTTTCCTTATACGTTATGTTTCGCCTAATTAATCCAAGGATTTGATTTCCCTTTGAAGCTGCAATTCCGCACTGCTCTGAAACCTTCATATCAGCACTAATGGTTAACCCTAAGTCCTTTTCTTTTTCAGTAGTACTTAGTACAGTACCCCCCATTGTATATTCTACCTCTTCGTTCCCATGTCCTGTGTGGAGGCATTTACATTTCCCAAAATTGAACAGCATTTGCCACTTTTCAGACCATTTGATCAACCTGTCAAGATCATCTTGTAAATGCTGTCTACCTCCATCACTTTTAATCCTTCTAAACACTTTTGTATCATCCGCAAATTTCAACACCTTGCTTGTTATTTCATCATCCAAATCGTTGATATATATTAAGAATAATATAGGTCCTAATACTGATCCCTGTGGTACCACACTCAATACCGATTTCCAGTTTGAAGCCTCCCCATCAACTACTACACGTTGTCTTCTGTCAATCAGCCATTGTTCTATCCAGTTTATTATACCATTTCCTATGCTATGGGCCTTTAGTTTCAGCAATAATCTTTGATGTGGTACTTTGTCGAAAGCATTTTGAAAATCTAAGTAGACGATATCTACCGGTGATCCCTCATCTACCCACTTAGTGATGTCTTCCAAAAAACATAACATATTTGTTATGCATGACCTCGCTTTAAAAAACCATGTTGAGATGTGTTTATCAAGTTTTGTTTAACAAGAAAATCCACCATGTGATCTTTAATTAGTCTTTCTAATAATTTGCAAATCACTGATGTTAAACTGACTGGTCTATAGTTCTCTGACTTGTTTCTCAAACCTTTTTTAAATAATGGTATAACGTTTGCCTCTTTCCATTCTAAAGGAACCACTCCCTCTTCTAATGAAAAATTTAAAACTGTTGCAAGCGGTACGCTAATTTGTTCTACAATTTCCAATAGTAGTCTGGGCGGAATCCCATCCACTCCAGGTGATTTATTATCCTTCATAGCCCTTATTTTCTTAGCTACCATTTCTGGGGTTACAATTAATTGTCCTAAATAGTCTGAATCTGCCCCCTTGAACTTAGCCTCTGGAACTGGCAGTGAACTAATATCTTATCTGGTAAACACTGAACTAAAGTACTCATTCAGGTCTTCTGCCATTAAGAATCCCTCCGATATTATATTTCCAGCACTATCTTCTTGAGGACCGACCTTATCTTGAACTTTCTGTTTGCTTCGAACATACGCATAAAAACTCTTGCTGTCATGTTTTATATTACTAGCTAATTGTTGTTCATAGCTTCTCTTTGAATTTCTAATTTCAGCTGTAGCTTGGTTAAGTGCTTTTTTACAACTGTTGTAGTCTTCATCATTTCCAGTACGTATATATGACTTCCACATCATTTGTTTATACTTAATTTTTCTAATGGCTTCTTTCGATAAGTGTTTCTTTTTGGACCGTTTCCCTTGTTTTTGAAGGGTACAAATTTATCGACTATGCACTTAATTTCACTCTTTAATATATTCCAGCATTCTGTTGCTGTCTTATTTTTCGGTGTGTTATTCCAGTCTATCTTTGCTAAATATTTCCTCATGTCCTTATACCTTCCTTCTGGTTGGTTCTAGCACATGTTGAGAAAGGAAAGTATCTTGAACTAAAACTAAAAACTTGTGGTCCTCACTCCCCATACTCTGAAGAGATTTCCATTGTATATGCCCGTGGTTAAAATCCCCCATAATAATACAGTCCCGTTTGCTTACTTCCCTTATAGCGTTTTGTATTTTTTCATTCTTTTCTATGCTTATGTTTGGACTTCGATAAACTAACCCAACTGTTAACGTTGAGTTTCCTGTAACTATGTTACACCAAACAACTTCTTCGCAATCTGCTTCTCTTTCTAATTTTATTTCATAAGCCTGAATAGATTCTTTAATATATAAAATAACTCCACCTCCCTTTCTTCCTATTCTATCTTTTCTAAACATTACATATCCTGTCAGTCGCAATTCAGCATCTGATATATCGGTGGTGGTCCAGGATTCGGTTATACCTATTATATGAGGGTCAATATCTTCTACCATAATGTTTAGTTCATTTCTTTGTCTTGTTGATGTTACGTAATCGACAAGAATGAATTACGACTCTAACACATAGCTATTAAATATGTTATCTGTGTACTGCTTTTTGAACTGGTGAACATTTCTACAGCTAATCAATGAACTGTCCAAGGAATTCCAAAGTTTTACTCCTTTAACAGAAATACACTTACACTTCAGACTGGTTCGTGCATAGTTTTGTATAAACTTACATTGATGTCTGGTTGAATAAACTGATTCATATATTCTGAACAACTGTTGCACATTCATTGGTAACAAATAATGAAATGCCTTAAACATTATTACAGCAGTTTTTAATTTGACTAAATCTGGTACTTTAAGAATATGCAGATTGTAAATTAGTATATTTGTATGATCAAGTCTTTTGGCTCCATAGAGTAATCTTATAACCATTTTCTGTAATAAAACTAAACACTGAACATTTCTAGCATATGTGTTACCCCAAACTTCTGCACAATACATAATATAAGGCATGACAAGATAATAGTACAACATATGCATAGCACGCTTATTAATCAAGAAACTGGCTCTGTACATAATAGCACAACTCTTTGACTGTTTAGATCTTATTGAAAAAAAAATTATTTTTCCAGTTTAACTTGTCGTCAATCATTACACCTAACATATTGTGGCATTTACTCTATTGATTATTTCTTTATTTATTTTTCTAGAAATATCAGCTGTCAACTTGCAGTTTCCAAAAATCGTG
>CM034538.1:35983808-36011308 GCA_020002185.1 Paraescarpia echinospica
TATAGTTCAAAGGACTTCAGGGCCTCTTGGTCACCTGAGATCACGTTGCTCACCGCGATGTAACTCAGTCGCCGCCAACTTCTGGCACAGGGTCAAAGTTGATCGGTCAGCTGAGGTCAGGTTGCTCACCGCGGGTCGCATTTGATGTACTGCGCTTGCGCAATACGCAAACAAGAACCGGATTTTAATCTTAAACCGGAACCTCCTCACAGACCGGTACACCGTCTTGCGTACTTAGGCCTATTTGTCTACCGTTGCTGCCCTTTCTTCCCGTCGCTCGACACACTCTTTCTGTCACCACCCCCGATGTAATACGATCCCGCTACTATCCTCGCTCGCCTGTACTGCGTTCGAGCGACAGGTAAGCTGCTTGGCATGGGTTGACCGTGAACCGCCCTCGCTTGACTGGCTATGTTCAGGCGTGCCCTCAACACACTGTCGTACGTCCCGTGTGGCACAACACAGTTTCTTGATCTTCGGGCCGTGTCACGGTTGTGCCACGTTACACTGATTTGCCGGACGCTCACTGCTCAACGCCAGGTTTGTATCTGTTAACAGTGTGAATTACATTCGGGCCTGATCACTATGAGCCAGGATACACTGATCAGTCGGCTTCTCACTGCTCGTGCCAGTTGTGTACCTGTTAACAGTGTGAATTACATTCGGCCATGGCCACTCATGTGCCAGGTTACACTTACCAGTTGGCGTCTCACTGCTCGTGCCAGTTGTGTAACTGTTAACAGTGTGAATTACATTCGGCCATGGCCACTCATGTGCCAGGTTAGACTTACCAGTTGGCGTCTCACTGCTCGTGCCAGTTGTGTACCTGTTAACAGTGTGAATTACATTCGGCCATGGCCACTCATGTGCCAGGTTACACTTATCAGTCGGCTTCTCACTGCTCGTGCCAGGTTTGTACCTGTTAACAGTGTGGATTACATTCGGCCCTGGCCACTCATGTGCCAGGTTACACTTATCAGTCGGCTTCTCACTGTTCATGCCAGGTATGTATTTGTTAACAGTGTGTATTACATTTGGCCCTGGCCATTCGTGTGCCAGGTTACACTTATCACTCGGCTTCTCACTGCAAGTTCCAGGTTTGTACCTGTTAACAGTGTGAATTACATTCGGCTTTGGCAATTCTTGTGCCAGGTTACATTTATCTCTCGGCTTCTCACTGCAAGTCCCAGGTTTGTACCTGTTAACAGTGTGAATTACATTCGGCTTTGGCAATTCTTGTGCCAGGTTACACTTATCTCTCGGCTTCTCACTGCAAGTCCCAGGTTTGTACCTGTTAACAGTGTGAATTACATTCGGCTTTGGCCATTCTTGTGCCAGGTTACACTTATCACTCGGCTTCTCACTGCTAGTCCCAGGTTTGTACCTGTTAACAGTGTGATTTACTTTCGGCTTTGGCCATTCTTGTGCCAGGTTACACTTATCACTCGGCTTCTCACTGCTAGTGCCAAGTTACCAGTGCGAATTACATTCGACTTCGGTTATTTATCTGCCAGGTTGACTCATATTAGTCGGCTTATTATTGCTTAACCTTATTATATGTTTCAGCCTGTTTATCCGTGAGAATCTGGCCGGTTCTTCTGCTGCCAGGTTACAGTTGTCTGCTCTTTACCATTTGCCTTGGTGACTCATGTTGCCAGGTTTACACTGCTATTTGTTGGATCCTCACTGCCCGGTTACTGTATAATCGACAGCCCAATTGGTGGCCACATATCTCCCCAATTACGCCGCAATATTCATGCTGGCAAATACGTTAATTTGTCCCATCTACTGCTGGATGATGGGTCAGCCGACCAGCAGCAGATTGGGCCGTATGGTTGGTCCTTTCGAGCACCCGCCGGTTTTAAATTTTCATGCTTGACCACTTGGTCTTGTCGCAAAAACATAACTCTGGAAAGTTCAAACTGATACATGACTTATCTTTTCCTCACGGTTACTCTGTTCTGTCAATTTCTATACTTCCAAGGAATTCACCACCGTACTGTACGAAACTTTAAATTCAGCGGTGCCATGCAATGGAATTTACAAGAATTTTGTGGGATAGTTGGTGTGACCCATTTACTGGACGACTATATTTTCATTGGCCCAGCGTGTAACTAAATCTGCATGGATTCACTTTTGTCCTTGGAACTTTATCACAGCACGTGGGACTCCCTTTAAACAAGGACAAACGTTGTCTGCCATCTACATGTCAATCGTGTATGGCATCGCAGTTGATACTGATAAGATGGAACTTCGGTTGTTTGATGACAATATTGCGAAAGCTATGTCATTATTCGATTCAATGGTTAAGAGACGCAAAGTTATTGGATTGCGTCTTTGTTTACCTGTTAGTCACGTGTCGATAATTTCGTTACTTCATACACGTTCACCATGTGCTATCATATATCTGCTATCACTCCCGTCTGCTGAGGGCTATGGTATTACAGTCACGGTTGATAATATTATTTTCGCCAGGTACAGGTACAACGATATGGTAGCTTAACCATAGCTGCGTGTTGCAGATATATTTCGTTCAGGTGCAGCATGTTCGTCGCTTCATATTGGCCTTGGGTGGGGTGGTCCGGCTACCTAGTAGCAGTGCCTTTTGCGGTTAACACCCCTCACCTTTGATGTTTGTTTGAATGTTATGTTTATTTATGCATTGTAATATGTTAATAGCTCGACAGAAGACATACACACAAACATCTGCAAACAGACAGAAGTGCGTTTATGTTTTTACTAGGTGATAATTTAATGTCAGTACTCCATGCACGGCTGGCAGCAAAACTATGAGACAACCCTTTAACGGTCCGATACCACACGATCACGTGAGAGTACCGTCTCATCGCCATTCTCAAACGAAGCAGATGTGCATTTCTTCGTAACCCACCTCCTCCTCTCCACCACGCCATCTGTTGAGATCCCCAGATGTACATGGAGATTTCCTTTATTTTCGAGGCGATGCTATGTGTAATCTATATCATATGTTATTATTGTTCTTAGTTAGTTCATAGTCAGGTAAAGATGACTAGTTGTTAACAATTGTTGGACTCTACTGAACTATCACCAATAAGGTCTCAACATGTTAAGAGGTGGGCGGTTAACGACGGTATTTATTTAGAGGTATATATGAATGTTCAGTGGCGTACGCAGGGTTTTTAGTGCGGGTATTTTGTATAATTATAAGTAAGTTTTGTGTGGCGGTTCGCCCCTGCCTTCTGTGTGAGGTACTACTAGTTGGTGGTTTTGTTACATAACACCTTTACTAATTATGTGTTGTTACCAATTGTTTATATTATGGTTTGTTTACCAATGTTGGGGTGATCAGCCTACTTCCTTTCTTCCTTTATGTATTACGCCTTGCTGGGGGGATCGAGTACCCCAGCCTTTCTCCTTGTACATGTATGGGCGGTTAATACCCCTCACCATTGATGTTTGTTTTAATGTCGTGTTTATTTATGCATTGTATTGTTTGTCGAGTCTTGAAAAATAATCGGATCTTTGCGTCAATACAATTGCATTGATGTAATGTATGCCATGACATTTGAGCACAGGTAATAAATATTGCCCATTTACAACTCGCACACTGTTTCTGTTATTGTATACATCAGACTAGCTGCGGCCATTATGACTGTACCTGCAGTATACTAATTAATTATAGTAATAGGCCGACAGAAGACATAAATATTATCTATTCGAGGACACACACACATGGTTACACACAGCACGATCTAAACCATGCGATCGAGGACTTACAACCGAGGACACACATGTTATCTAAGTCTCTAACCGAGGACGTCTCCACATTATTTTTTTTACTGCGGAAGTTCATTTTGTCATTCAAGGGATAGTGCACGGACGACTTAGGACGCAAAACAGCTACCCTTAAGTACAGACAAAAATAATCTTTGATGAGATAAAAAAGTAGAATAAATTCGGAAATAATGAAGATATCACAAGTGGCGCAGGACTTACCTTTCAACTGTCGATTAGCGGCTTAGTTAGTTTCCTCCTACTACACAACTCTGCATAATTGACGTTATAATGTTGAGAATAATATTTTTATTTGTAATTTGTTCTTCCCAAACTATAGATTGGGTATTAATCAATAAAATTGTATTGAACTTTCTTCTGTCATCCCCCGAATCCTCGGTAACAATGATATAACAATTCTTGTACAACCATCTTCACTATACACTGTATTACACAACTGGCAGAAAAACATTAAATATTAAATGCATTACAATGTTTTTCTTTTACTTTTTAGATTTACTTTTGAAAAAAATACATATCTTAGGCAACAGATACTTATATAACTTCCAATAGTTTGATTATTTTGACAATGTGTTCTGCGAACTATAAGGAGAAGAATAAGCAAAATATAACACTCAAAACGATATTTCGCTAGCATAATTAGTTCCAGAGAGGCTCGCTATACCCATGAATAAAAGTATGTAATTGCTATAAAAGTTAACGTTTATGTAAAGTAGATATTAAAAACTATCAGAATACATTAGAAACACATACTGATTGTCATTCCCATTAAAACGACATCTACGTATACGTAGTCATGCATAGTATTGAAAATATCAACGAAAGCAACAAGCAGATTATATTTATGCAAACTAGATCATATGTCAATTTAAATTGAAGTGGTGTTCATATAACCGAACAATTATGTGGAATGCCGAAGATACGACGAATGCAAATGGCGTCACGGTGCTAGTACTGTATGAGAGATCTGCTATTTGTAGTGACCATTTCGTTGTGACAGTTTGTTTTTTGCCGTGCTACACAACTGCACAATTGACGCAGACGCAGTTGGGATTCCACTGGTACAGAGACGTTGTGTATGCATGGTGCAATGTGCTGATACTGAACCATTTAAGGTGAATTAACTTATTTATCGTCCACTTGTGCATCATTCGGAACTACCTGTAGACTCGCCGGCAATACCGGCGTTGTGTATGCCCAGTAGTCCATCACATGCGAACAGACTTTTAGGCCACAGCGAGTGGTACGACGACCATCACAACTGTTCGCGAGTAAACGGACCACCTCGGCGACCACTGCGGTCAGCTGTTCAGTGTTGTGCTTCATCGACGTCCATTGCTGACTGTTCCTCATTGTCTAACATCATCGAATCACTGCCCTTCTCGACAATGCCAACGAAGGGGAAAACACGAGCCTCATCCAGCACAGACCAACATGATGACATGGCGGAATTGAAACAAGCAATATCGTTCATAAGTGATAAACTGGATGAACTGTTGCCCATACGACAAGAGATAACATCGTTACTGAAAGCGTTAAAAAAACAAGAAAGTGAAAATGCAGAAAAGGACAAACAAATTAAAGAGTTAGAGTCACGCCTAAACGATATGGATCAATATTCCAGACTAGAAAATATCGTAATCTCCGGTCTGGAAACAAAGCAACCATCCTACAGTTCGGCAGCAACTCCAACAGGCGAAAAACGACGAGACGATGACGGCGAGCAAGACAGTCTGGAAGACAGCATGATCCAGTTCTTCGCCAACAAACTGCAACTGACCATCGAGAAATAAGACATCTCAGCATGCCATACGTTGCGCAAACGATCTATCACAAATGGAAATCAACGAAACCAACGAAATGTCAAGCCAGACATCATTGTGAGATTTGTGAATCGAAAAACAAAAACACTGGTGCTGCGCAATGCCTACAAACTCAGAAAAAGCAATGTGTACATCAACGAACATTTGACAAAGAAAAACAACAGCATCGCCTGGGAAGCCAGGAAGTTGAAGAAAAACCTCAAGATCGCCTCAACGTGGGTGAGGAATGGAAAATTATTCATAAGAACACTGGGTCACCTGAGGTGGCCAAGACATATGTGTTGCATGACGAAACTGACTGCGCTCGGCTTGTCGAGTCCTCGTCGACGTGATTGAAGGTTGATGGCTGTCATTTGTTTTCCTTATCACAATATAAGTGATGAAGAATTTAGATATATTACAAGCGAAAGTGACATAAATGAATCATTTTTTAACATTTATGATAAAACTTCCAAGTTTGATTTTAAAGGTTATGAATACACCGACTATTTACATCATAATTATGGCGACTATTTCGATCCAGATAATAACTTGTACAACGGCTTAATAGTAGACTCTTCGTATTATACAGAAGCTAAATTTGAACATAAAACAAAACACAGCAATGATTTATCAATAATACACTTTAACGCAAGAAGCTTAAATGCAAACTTTCAGAATATCAAAGATGTTTTATATACATTGCATGACCCCTTTGATGTAGTTGTTATAAGTGAATCGTGGAGTCACGAAGGGAATGAAAACAGTTTTATTTTACAAGGGTTAGAATCCGTACAGGTCAGTCGCAAAAATAAAAAAGGAGGTGGTGTAGTAATTTACGTTAGAAAATGCATTGACTTTAAGGAAATCAGTTGTATGTCATTGGCAGTAAACAACATCATGGAATGTGTCACAGTAGAATTACAACTAAATAGTAGGAAGAATATTATCATAGGATGTATATACAGAACTCCTGGATCAAATGTGGACACATTTAATGAAACTTTACAGCATATGTTTGAGAAGACAAGAAACACCAATAAGACTATGTACTGGTGTGGTGATTATAATCTTGATCTTTTAAAACATGATACTCACTACGGAACTAAACAGTTTCTAGACGTCATGTACAGTTACGGATTATACCCATTGATTACAAAGCCAAGTAGAATCTCTGAATTCAGCGCCACTTTGATTGATAATATTTTCACTAACGAATTGACAAAGGAGGTTTGCAGTGGGTTATTAATTACAGATGTTAGTGACCATTTACCTATTTTCGCATTGAGTAGAAGTAACATTGATAGACCTAAAGGACAAAGTTTTAAATATGTCAGGTGTAGAAACGAGCATTGTATACAGTCATTTAGCACGGCATTGGCCAACTGTAATTGGGACTTGATTATGCAACCGGAGGATATTAACACGGCATATAGTGAATTTGTTAAAATGTTCTCCGATCTATACAATACCCATTGTCCGTTAAGAAAGGTGTATAATAAGATTCACAACTCATATAAGCTATGGTTTACAAAAGGATTAGCAAATGCATGTAAAAAGAAAAACAATCTCTACAAAAAATATATTGTAAGTAAATCAAAAAGCACAGAAAAAAGATACAAAATATATAAAAATAAGCTAATTAATATTCTAAGACAAGCCGAAAAAGATCATTATTCTAAATTATTGCAAAAAAATCAACATGATATTAAAGGAACTTGGAAAGTATTAAATTCAATAATCAAAAAGGGAAACACCTATAAATATATTTTAGATTCATTTGTCGGTGACAATAAAATCCTTACTGGTAAATCAGAAATAGCTAATGGCTTTAACGATTTCTTCGTAAATGTTGGACCACGGCTTGCCAAGAAAATCCAAACACCATTATATGCAACCAGTAATTACGTGGAAGTACAAATTAGAACGAAAGCCTCTATGTTTCTCCGTGCTACAGATGAACAAGAAGTACTAAGTGTTGTTAACAATTTTAAAGGGAAATACTCCAATGATTATGATAATATAGACATGTATATCATAAAAAGGTTATTTCTCATATTGTAAAACCATTAACTCAGATCTGTAATAGATCTTTTAAATCCGGCATATTTCCGGATAAAATGAAAATGGCAAAAGTCATTCCATTATTCAAAACTGGAGATAAAAAGGAGTTTTCTAACTATAGGCCTGTGTCATTAATACCTCAGTTCTCAAAAATTCTAGAAAAACTCTTTGACCTCAGGTTAGATAATTTTATAGAACTTAATGATATACTGAATGAAAGTCAATATGGTTTTCGAAAAAACAGATCAACCTCCATGGCGTTATTGGAGTTAACTGAGGAAATAGCAAATGCAATTGATAAGAATAAATCGTCAGTAGGCGTGTTTATCGACTTGAAAAAAGCTTTCGACACTGTAAACCACAATCTGCTGTTTAAAAAAATAGAATTGTGTGGTATACGTGGGGTTGTAAATAATTGGTTGAGCAGTTACCTTGAAAAGAGGAAACAATTTGTATGTATTGATAATGTAAAATCTAATGTTTTAAACATATTATGTGGAATACCGCAAGGATCAATACTTGGTCCAAAATTATTTTTGATTTATATCAATGACTTATGCAAAGTTTCTGATATATTAAAATTCATTTTATTTGCAGATGACACCAACATATTATATTGTGCTGATGATCCAAATATGCTTAGCGCAGTAGTCAACCGGGAGTTGGTGAAATTACAATATTGGTTCGAATTAAACAAACTATCCCTTAATGTCGATAAAACCAGTTTCATGATATTTGGAAAAAAGAGAAATGCTCCAGGCATCAATATAACCATAAATCATAAAAACATAAAAAGAGTGTACCAAACAAAATTCCTGGGTGTAATAATTGATGAGAAGCTATCCTGGAAAACACAGATTCAATTGGTTAAATCTAAACTAGCAAAAATAACATCAATAATTTACAAAGCACGAAGCTTATTAAATGTCAAGTCATTATCCTTGTTATACTTTTCACTTTTTATACCGTATATTGACTACTGCTCTGAGATTTGGGGCAACACGTATCGTTTCAACTTATGGCCGATATTTATTTTGCAAAAAAGAGTGATTCGTATTATATATGGAGCAAAAGCTCAAGATCACACAAACAACTTGTTTGTCGATCTTAAAGTTATGAAGTTTTTTGATTATATTGAGTATAAAACGGCTACCACAATGTACAAGGTGAAATATCATTTACTTCCGAAAAACATTCTAAGCTGTTTTCACTCGAATAACGAATGTTGGTATGTAACAAGACAAAGAGGTGTATTTAAACAATTGTACGTTCGTACAACCCTGAAGGCTATGTGTGTGTCTAATATTATTGGAGTCAAACAGTTGAATAGTTTACCTGAAGATTTAAGAAAGTGTCAGCATATTTGTATGTTTAAAAAAAAGTACAAATCATTCATAATTGACAGATATACAGCACTATTGTAATCGTGGTACTATGTGGAGAAATGAAGACCTATAAGAATGTCAACAACCAAAATTTAATACAAACTTATTATGTTGTAGGCACCGTGTACACTAATTTTTGATTAGTAAATCTTTACTCTATAAAAACATATTGTATTTACATCACAAGCACCTAAAATGGTTGGGGGTGAACCACTGATAAGTATTGTACTTCTGTTCACCCCCTTTCCACATTCAACATTGTATTTGTTTAATTGTGACGTGTAATGTTAAATGTTGGAAATAAATGAATTACTTACTTACTTACTTACTACAGAAGCTGGATTAATTGGATGTTGTGTTTTGCGTACTTAACACACATTAAGAGAATAGACACGAAATGTTTAAGCAAGTACTGTTGTAATTGTTCCAGTATAAACGAGGCAAAAACAGTTGAACAAATCTTTCAGAGTTTATTAAGGCAGAATTTCCAGAAACGTTCTAACCAATTGGAGGTGTTTACTACGTACATGCTATATTGCTTTGTTTACTCATAAGATGAACAATAATGTCTGGGGCGCTTTATAAACTATATATTATGAGCTGTGGATTGAATCGCAATGAAATATGATAATAATTACGATTGACGCTTAGCACATTTCTTGGCCACGGAACACCCAGAGTGACGCTCGCTTGCCATGACGTCACTGGGCGTACGCTTGAAATGCACCTTTGTTAAACTTGAATCTATCGCAGTTGAGCGAATGCGTAAGTTGGCGTATCAACTGTCAGACGACGCTTGTCTAAAAGAGTTTGGACTGAATATGTAAACATTCACAAAGACGTCGCGGCAGACACAATGGCGTGCAAATTTATATGACTCAAGAATCGCCATGGCGTAATGCCGTTTCCCTAGTTGACGAAGCGTATCCTGTTGCGTGCGGTTAATTCCTGTAAATTTTCATCAACTTTTTAAACAAGTGACACACACGATATATTTCTGGCATGGCTAGTGGAAACCATAAGCGACTTTGGACAGGCATTTAAGGTATACCTATTAATATATTGGAGTATACAGATAGAAAACGATTAATCAAAATAACAAAATAAGTGGCATTAATATATATATGTCTTGTTTTTAGTTGTATTCGACGCTCGGCAACGTTTGTTAACTGACTACTCTGTACATATTGTAATTACAATGATATGGTCTATAGGATTAATTCAAGTATTAATTCAACTTTTTAGAGCACTTTCGCCAAATCGACCTTTTTATGCTTGCACTGACAATGATCACTGCCTATGGCAGGCCGATAGGGCCATAAACACGGTACACTTAGCGCGTTGAATAACAAGTTAACGCTTTAACTTACCAAAAAATCAGGACTTAGAGAAATTAAAGCGTTACCTCATCAACCAATGAGGACTCGGATAAGTTAACGCGTTAACTAATAAACCAAGCAAGATTCGAAGAAGTTAACGCCTTAACTTACCAACCATTCAGGACTCGGAGACGGTAGCATGTTAACTTACCAACTAATCAGGACTCAAAGAAGTTATCGCGTTAGATATCTCAAATTTATGTTAGAGGCTGGTCGACCCATACTGACCAGCGGACAATTTTTCATTTCTTGCATACAAAGTTGTCAAAGTGAACCTGGTCGGAGCATAGCTCGGGTATCGGTTTAAAATCAAATAAGCCCCGGTCGGTCTGTATCCTTCCCAATGCATTCCACTGTGCAGTTTGTACATTAATTTACATACTAGTATACAAACAGTGGATAGTGCAAGGTATGTGCATAACAGGAAAAAATCGCCAAACAATGTGCACTTGATGTTTCAGTTTTGGTCAAAAACTAAATTTCTTTGATTCATTTCAAATGTATGTACTTGCTCATTCGGCATTAAATCGTCGAATTTCATGACTAATTATTTATTCAATAATAATTGTTCTATATCAATAAACGGGGTGTGCGCAGGCGCGCGTGCGCGTGTGTGTGTATCACAGTAATCCGACCATCCGTTGTTTCCATTAGTCGATGAACATTCAACATCAGTAAGATATGTCTTTTCTAACAATTTGTTAGTCAGTGATTTAACCAGATAAGTACTAAGAGTGCCGGTCGCACCCTTAATATGTAGTGGGAATTCCACCGTAATGTAATTGTTAATGAGCTAACTAATTAATAACTCTTGAGACTCACAAAAACAGGTGTGAATACGACAGCGTATTTGTGTCAGGGGAATCCTTAGCGACCAGTCAGTCTGCAACCAAGTGTCATCTGTCAACATTACTAGACCACTGTCTACGCAGCATTCCTCATAAGCCGTGGCACATGGTGTATGATACCCCAGTGACCATACCCGTTCACCTTTTGCATAACGAAGGGTTATTTAATCACTTGATGAGTTAATTAACTAATGAACGATCAAGCATTTATGTTTGGTATAAAATAGCTCATCTCTGTTAGGCTAAACGAAGTTTTTCATGACTTACTTGACTAGGAGTGTAGAGGTCACATCACATTCTTTATCATCGCCTTCCAGTTAGGGCTGTCAACACAGGTTAATTACCTATTCAACAGTAATTAATTGAGTAACACGTTCTCTCTCTCTTTGTTATCCATCGTGGTCGATGATGACATCAATGTAGGAGGGTGTCCTTATGTTTGCTCTTCGATGATATGTCAATCTTATCTGTGCAACAAAGCCACTGCCACTAATTAATACTAATTAACTAATTAACCAATTAACTTTAATTTTATTTAAATGTAATTAACCATTGCACCATAATTAATCTCTTGATACTAATTAACAAAGCTAACTGACTAATTAGTTAATTATTTTACCTGGTTAACTAATTCACGGCAATACGATAAAATAACTAGCGGCAGCATCTAGATGAGAGCTGAGAGAGGAGAGCTGATAGTTAGTGGCAAAACAGTTAGTCGTTAACACTAACTAACACAAATGAATGGTAATTAACAGTAAATAACAACAGTAATGAGCGTTATAGATATGCGTACCGTTCTTGTATCTTTATTGAGTATGTTAATTTGCTGAGACCACAAATACTCGACAAATTTATTGAGACATTTGTGCCGCAAATTAAGGAAAATAGGAGAACAATGAAATACCGACATAAAAAACACAAGTAACCTTTCGTAATTTCGTCATTATAACATTTTAATTATGTACAATTGAACGATAAATGTTATTGATCGCAATATGTCTCCTTTCGGGATGTGATCGTTTCGCTTGTAGTTTTTATCTTCGGCAATAGTTTTGTTGCAATAAATCCATGACATCACAAACACAGGGACTTCCATTGGTGTTCTCTTCGTGATGCCCCTTTCATTTCTCTACACACAGGCGTGCTTAGTATTATAAAGATAACTGATAATCGAGATAAACAATTAATTCCAAGACGCCTTATAGTACAGCGAGTAAGGGATATGATAGTGCACTTTTTGACAAAAACATGAAAATTGGTACACAAGTAGTTCATGATGTATTTATTCATATAAAGCTAGGTACCCATCGCCATCGACATGGTATCTAGCCGCCATCTTGATTTTAAATATGGCCGCCATCGAAATCCATTACCCAAGTTTCTCGGCATCTAAACAACATTGAAACACGTTCTTGGTGTCTAAACCATAATTTTTAGGGTCAAGGAATTCATTTCTGCCACATTCCGTATCTTCAGATGACCGCCATATTGGAATTCAAGATGACCGCCATATAAATCTATTAACCACGTTGCTCAGCTTCTAAGCAACATAGAAACATGTTCTTGGTATCTAAACCATCTTTTTCACGGTCAAGGAAGTCATTTCTGTCACAGGCCGTACCCTCAGATGACTGCCATATTGAAATTCAAGATGGCCGCCATGGAAATCTATCAACCAAGTCGCTCAACTTCTAAGCAACACAGAAACATGATTTTTTGCGTCTAAACCAACATTGACAGGGTCAAAGAATTAATCCCTGCCACATACTGTATCCTCTGATGAAGGCCATAAGAAAATTCAAGATGGCAAGCATGCAAAATTCAATATGTCTAGTTAGTTTCGTAAAAAGTGTCGACGATGGTGTCAACAATTGAAGATATGGGCATCCCATTCCTTAAAGATAACAGTGATATGCTGACATTTGATACCAAGGTCGTCATGAATAAAGACGTGGTGCAAACAGTCTACACAGCTGAGGATATCGGGAAAAGACAATACAAAAACTACGTGGAGGACAGACTAAAAGGCTCAACAACAGACCACTCAGTGATATTATCTCGAAAAACAAATTGCCTCTCTTTAGTACGCTTCGTGCAAAGCAAACATCAAGTTGCAAAGAGCAATTTGAAGACAAACTGCAGTCTGAAAACAAACTGGAATCTGTTTGGAAGGCTCTAGGCAGCTTGCCAGAACAGACAAGGAGACTTGGACCGTTTCTTTCAACACGAAAATCAGGCGTGTCCTCCGTCTATTTCTGATATGGGACAACTCCGATAGGGATCGAAATCTGACTTACTGGAATGCCTAACAAAATGTGAATGCTCATAAGAGAATGCTCCAGATGTCGATGCAAAGGTTTTGTATGTATGCCATCATGCACATGCTCAGGCCAGGGGCTAGTCGAACATTTGATGATTATGCACAGCAAATATTTATTCCATATATTACCTCCCAGCTAGCAACTGTCAGTAGGCTCGACATTGTATGGGATAGGTATTTTACTGACAGTCTCAAACAATCAACAAGGGAACGCCGAGTGCATAATAGAACAACACAACGGCAGAGAGTTCTTGCAGGAATCCCTATTCCAGCAAACTGGGAGAGTTTCCTGAGGATTGAGCAGAACAAAGATGAGCTATTTCGTTATTTGTCAGAATGTATCAGGTCATACGATGCCGGTGGAAAGATACTCATCAGCACAAAAGATGACACACTTGTGACCGCAAACCAGAATGACATTGGACACACAGAGTACCTTCAGCAGTGCACACATGAGGAGGCGGACACGCACGTGTTACTCCATGTGGCACATTGCGCGAAACAAGGACTTTCCAAAGTGGCCATCCGGACAATGGATACAGATGTGGTTGTTTTTTTGGTGTATTGAAATCTAGAGCATTAATGCTGTTTCATGTCCTGAGCGGGTGTGACACTGTCTCCTGCTTCCTCGGCCGAGGGAAGAAGTCGACATGGTTGGCACGGACGGCATGCCTTCCTCACACTCTCATCACAACCGGAAGAAGTCGACCCACCTACTCTAGATGAAATCGAAAGGTACATCGTCGTCATGTACAACAGGTCGTGTACATTTAGTAAGATAGACGAGGCAAAAAAGCACATCTTCGCCCATGGATCCCGTACCATTGAGAATGTCCCGCCAACCAAAGCTGCATAGTTCCAGCATGTCATACGGGCTGTGTACCAGGCCGCATATGTGTGGTCACAAGCTCTTGTGCCAGCTCCCCACCTGCCATGTCCTGGACACTGTGGTGGGAGTCCAGGTGACACAGGATGGAAACCATTCTGGACTGACCTACCAGAGGCATCACCGTCGTGCCATGAGCTAGCGCACTGTGGGTGCAAGAAGGGGTGTAAACGCAAGTGTAAATGCCGGTCGTCTAGTCTGTAATGCACCGAGCTGTGTAGCTGCAGTGGAGCATGTGGCGACCCTTGACATCTCTGCGATGAATAAAAATGACTGTTATTTTAACATGTGTATGCCTATAGTTCATTGTTAAACACATAAGAGTCATGAACATAATTTAATAGTCATATCTATGGATATCCATGGCATATTCTACATATGGTTCGTGTCTTATTTAATTACTCATATATACTTTATTACTATATGTTATCGATACATATCATGTATTCTAACTAACCTACTACAACTTAACAGATGTCACATAACGATGTTTTTTTATAAAACGGTCTGTAAATGTTATATGCAGCTACAGAAGCATTATTGTGTACCGTGTGAATATGTATGTATATACTGCATTTCATTGCTATGAGCCAAATACGTAATACTACCTTAGGTGATGTACAAGATTATGAAACTGGCAATGCTGCAATGCGGAATATAGATCCCGATTGTAATTTACTCACAACAGATAGCTTTGTAAATACTAAATATTATCTTGAGGATGACATTAATGAAGTTATAACAAGAAATAATATCTCTGATGATGAGTTTTCACTTATGCATTTAAATATCCGTAGCTTGCCAAAGAACATTAGCAAATTGGGCGATTTCTTGACACTGATCGATAACAGGTTCTCGGTCATCGGTCTAAGCGAAACTTGGTTACATAATGACAATCTTGATCTGTATGAATTGCCAGAGTACAAAAGTATACATTTGACTAGGCCCTCCAAGAAGGGAGGTGGTGTATCCTTATATGTTCGTAAGTCCCTTGAGTGTACTGAATTACCAGAAATGAGTGTCATAACTGAATATCTGGAATGCGTTTTTATTGAAATCAAGACTCGGTCTAAGACATGCAATAACAAAACAACTGTAGGTGTTGTCTATCGACCACCTAATACAAACATTACTGCTTTCACAGAACATGTTATCAATATTATACAAACTCTCAAGGTTGATAATAAACAGTGTTACATAATGGGTGACTTTAACATTAATCTACTTAATTATGGTAGTCACACGGAAACTCAAGATTACATAGATGCAATGTTCCAACAGGCATTTATACCCCTTATCAGCAAGCCTACTAGAATAACAGCAACAACTGCCACTGTCATCGATAATATATACAGCAATGATTTAATTGGTGCAAATTATCAATTGCATGGAATAATATATACAGATATTTCTGACCACCTATCAATATTTTTGCTCACTAAACATACTGATAGCACAAAGGTAGAAATGACAATAGCGACTAGAATGTATAATGCGCAGACTACTGCTACATTCAAAGAGAGTATAGATAAAATATGCTGGGATGACGTTTATGCATGCAGAGATCCACAATAATGTTATTCTGTATTCATTAATGAGATATTAGTTGCATACAATAATTCATTTCCGTTAGCTAACACAACTATTAGGAAAAGAAAACATAAACCGTGGATTACTATGGAACTCCGACACTCCATTAGAACTAAAAACAAATTGTATATGTATTACTTGAAAAAACCGACTGTCTTCAATGAAACTAATTATAAAAGATATAGAAATAAAATAAATTGTCTTATTACTGTAGCAGAAAGAGAATACTATCGACATGAGCTTCAACAGCATAAGGGTAATTTAAAAAAACCTGGATAGTCTTAAAGAGTATTATAGGAAGGAAGGAAGCATTTTTATCTAATGACAAATTACTAATTGACGGTAAATTAACAACAAATAACAAATGCATAGCTGATACATTTAATGAATATTTTATAAGTATAGGTCCAGAACTGGCTGATAAAATACCAGTCATATCAGAGAGACCTGATGACTACCTCCAAGGAGTCTATAAAAATTCAATGTATTTGTCGCCAACCACACCAGATGAGATAAAGGGAATTATTAAGAATTTTTAAAACTCTAGTCATGGATGGGATGGCATAAAACCTATTATTGTCAAACAGGCCTTCTCCAACCTACTTGATCCTTTAAGTTACATTGTAAATTTATCATTTGATCAAGGATATGTTCCTGATCAACTAAAAATAGCTGATATAGTTCCTGTTTTTAAAAATGGCGATACATCATTAATTAATAATTACAGGCCTATTTCTGTCTTGCCTGTATTTTCAAAGGTTTTTGAAAGATTAATGTACAATAGATTAATGAATTACATAATGAAACATAACATCTTGTCTAATTCCCAATTTGGATTTAGGAAAGGATATTCTACTGATATGGCTATTTCACTGCTAATTGACAAAATTAGTAAGGCAATTGATACCAAAGAGCACGTAATTGGGTTATTTCTGGATTTAGCCAAAGCCTTTGATACCGTTAATCATAATATATTATTGAGAAAATTAACACATTATGGAATCAGAGGAAATATACTCCAATGGATTCGTAACTTTTTAAGTAACAGACAACAACGAGTAAAATTCTATGGAACAAAATCTTCCCTTAAAAACATAACATGTGGTGTTCCGCAGGGTTCAATTCTGGGACCTTTACTCTTTCTTATCTATATAAATGATTTATCTACTTTATCTGACTCAACGTTTACCATTATGTTTGCTGATGACACGAGCATCTTTATACAAGGCAACAATATAGATGAAATGGAAAATGTTTTGAACTCTGAAATAAAAAAACTATCTTTATGGCTTAACATTAATAAACTTTCTTTGAATATACAGAAAACTCACACAGTGACCTTTAGTAATACGATCAGTATAAGAGAGAGGTGTAATAACATTTGCATAGACGGCATACAAATTAACACTGTACATGAGATAAAGTTTTTGGGTTTGCTTATAAATAATACATTGAATTGGAGCACACACATTAAATATATATCAAATAAAATTTCTAAGAATATTGGTATTATAAAAAAGGTGACAAACAAACTAGATAACAAATCATTGTTAAACCTGTATTACATGTTTATATACCCATATATTACTTATTGTAATGTCGTCTGGGGAAGGGCCCCGAACATATACCTTGCTAAAATTCATTTACTCCAAAAACGAGTTTTGCGTGTAATAAGAGTTTTGCGTGTAATAAGTCATGTAGGATTTATTGATCATACGCAGCCTTTATTTACATCTTATCAAATAATGAATATTTATGACGTAAATAAATATTTATGCTGTATTCTAATGTACAAGCATAATAGGGGTATGTTGCCAGATATATATCATGATTTATTTGCACACATAAATATATCCACACATAAATATAATACAAGCCAGGAAGTAACATATAAAATACCATACTGCAAGACTAATTGTAGACAACTGTCTTTGGCTTATGTTGGTCCTAAAATCTGGAATACATTTATTACAAATAACTATTTACAATATTGTACATCTCTTCATATGTTCAAACAAAGGACCAAGCGTCTAATTCTAGCAAACATATGCTAAATGCTGCTTTAATGTAATTTTGTCATGTTAAGATGTACCCGGTGTTCAGTGTTAGGTACTCGTATAATGTTGTCATGTTAAGATGTACCTGGTGTTCAGTGTTACGGTACTCGCATAATGTTGTCATGTTAAGATGTACCTGATGTTCAGTCTTACGGTACTCGTATAATGCATTATTAAATAAATTGTTAGTTTATTATGAAGATGTTTTTATTTTTTATTTTTTTATATTTTTTACACGAATCATTGATTTCATTGCATATATGACATGAATAAGGAACACAAGCAATGTGGTGCTTCGTTCCATTTGATACGTAATGTATACATGTTTCATATTACTGCTACATTTGTGCTATACTTAACATTATGTATCAATAAAGATTATTATTATTATAAAGATTATTATTATCTAGATTAATTTTATTTTTTGGTAAACAGCATGGGTACCTAGCTAGTATTCCCAGTTAGGTGAATTAAAATAAAATATAAGATCTTCTATGTCGGCCATTTTGAATTTCAATATGGCGGTCATCTGAGGATACAGCGTGTGACGAAAATGGATTCCTTGACCCTGGAAATGATGGTTTAGACACCAAGAACATGTTCCTATGTTGCTTAGAAGTTGAGCGACTTGGTTAATCATTTCCATGGCGGTCATCTTGAATTCCAATATGGCGGTCATCTGAGGATAAGGCCTGTGGCAGAAATGAATTCCTTGACCCTGAAAATGATGTTTTAGATACCAAGAACAGGTTTCTATGTTGCTTAGAAGCTGCGCAACGTGGTTAATTGATTTCCATGGCGGCCATCTTGAATTCCAATTTGGCGGTCATCTGAGGATACGGCCTGTGGCAGAAATGACTTCCTTGACCCTGAAAATGATGGTTTAGATACCAAGAACATGTTTCTATGTTGCATAGAAACTGAGCAACGTAGTTAATAGATTTCCATGGCCGCCATCTTGAATTCCAATATGGCGGTTATCTGAGGATATGGAATGTGGCAGAAATGAATTCCTTGACCCTAAAAAATATGGTTTAGACTTCAAGACCGTGTTTCTATATTGTTTAGATGCCAAGAAACTTGGGCAATGGATTTCCATGGCGGCCATTTAAAAAATCAAAATGGCGGCTAGATACCATGTCGATGGCGATGGGTACCTAGCTTTATATGAATATATATATAATAAACTACATGTGTGCCAATTTTCATGCTTTTTTCAAAAAGTGCACAATTCGTCAAATGTGTGGCTCTTAGCCGCTGTACTATTAGCGAGTTTACGCTGTATAACATGATTTTTATATTTAAACAATATGACTGTTTAATTTTAGTTGGCATGATTGCCATCCAAAACTGCAGGCTCAGTATATAACAATGGGACAAATAAGTATCTGGTTTACTGAGTGTGTAATACTTCGCCACCTCTCCCAGTAATGTGTTAGTGTGACTCATCTGCTACTATATGTGGTTACATGTACGTGTCGTCCTTGTGGCATACGTGATCATGTTGTACAACTACGGCAATGCCTAAAAACATCGAAAACATACAGGAAGTTGCACCAGTTTCTCGCAATTTATTCACATTGCTCAGCTGTAAGCGGACTTTGGACAACATGTATAGCAACAACCCAAGCACGTTTGTTATAATTTTATACCTGCCAACTATTTTTGAAATCCGGAAGATTCATCAGCGGGAGAGTCCCATATTTCACGGGAGAGTTGGCAGGTATATAATTTCATATGGGCAAGGCCGACGCAGATAAGTAATATGAACACGTATTGTTCTCTTAAACATATTACTGGAACTAATGCAGACACAATGATAACCAATGGTTAAGATAGTCGCTGGTTATCACAGTAGCCGTCCTCAAACGGAATTGGCTATACATCCACTATTTAATGAGCAATAAAGCTAATTCCCGTTTCAAGATATTTGTGGTAAATACGTATGGCAATGTTATAATTACTGCTGAAATGTATTAAATAGCCAATATATATTAACATTTTTAATTTGCTTTTGTAACCAAAGGTGTACAATATCTCTTACATACATACATTCGAGGCATATGACAATTGTTTTTATCTCAGTATAATCCCAATTCACGTCCAAGTAAAATAGCACAATACTGTCTGACAAACAGTATACAATTGTGTTTACAAAATATTAACACTACCCTATTATTTTTCATAGATGCCGTCGTCAAACACAATCGGCTATTTATGTATTAATTACCGGGATACATGGTTAATTTTGTCATCAGAATTTTTGAAATAATAAATTGCATATTTGTAGTAAATACGTATGTTAATATTATATAACAACCATGAATTGATTGGACTTTTTAATAGTGTATTTCGAAAGTTCAGTTTCAAGAACTGGATGGTGAGGCGATTGATAAACTATCAATATGAGTCAAATTTGTTTTTCGTCACTTAATTGATAGATGGCGCCACTCATTGGTGTATTACGTGGATGCACTTTTCCGTCGTGATAGTTAAAATCAATCAGATATTAATAGGCTAACTCCAAGGCATTGTGAGTGTATCTCCTACCAGCTGCCAAGGTCCACTAGCTTCTTTCTGTGTTCGTTCGCGTCCTTTGACCACTGGCCTCTGATCTACTATTTGACAATGTATTACACCACGGAGGGAGTTATGCTGAGTTATTCTCATTGTTTCAGTAAACGAATTGAATGATCAACTACTCCCCAGATGACACCTCTGATATGCTATGTGCTGAATATAATACTCGTATTTGGTGACAGCATAAATTAAATGTTCAATGGTGATACTTGCTGCCCTTTTTAGTTGCTTCATGGATGGGTGAGTGTAAGCTAGTACGATTAATCACTCTGTTTTGTTATTGTATCGTGCCAAAAATAATAATATTTGGTTATAAACGCCATCGCAAGCACCATTCTAATTGCAATGTCCGCATCACGACGGGACCAATTTGAACAAATCCGACTAAATAATATCTACATTGCGTGGATTTCGAAAATTATTTGTCTCGCTCTGCCATTCTCTGTGCATTCAGACCTGCTTGTTGCAACGTCTATTCTCTTGGTGTCACCATATATACTTCAAACAAAAACAGCTGTCGGAACATATGTAAGTGAAGACAACTTGAGAGTTTGTGTCAGGATATAGCAATTCAACAAACACCATCATAGTATTTAGTTGGTTTTAGCTGTGTCAACGTATGGGAAGTCTCTAAATGTAATACAGCGCGCGAACAGCTGCTAAGCCTTGTTTTTCTACATTAAAAACCATGTCGTTATTTCAAGTGGACGTTAAATTACATCTGAAGTCATCTACTTTTACTATTTAATTTCCAATAGCCGTGTTGAGATTACGTTTAACAGCTTGATTGGTATACCTGTACGTGGCATTACATGGACTGTAACTTCAAGTGTTCGCAATGACGCAGCGTTCATGAATTCTTTCATTTCACACAAAAATTCAGAACTGATTTAATTACATTATTTTATTAGCTAGATGGTATACGATAATGTACTTGTATCAAGCCTACGTACTGGGAACGATCAAGAGGATATTCTGTCCGTCGCCAAATTCTAGCAATTAGGCCTATCAGCAAATACATTTAGCGAAAAATGTGCCTATTGATGATGGCCAAACATATGCATTCTTGCTTTGTTTTTGGTATGTTTCTCAGTGTAGTTTGTAAAGGGTTCTTTGAATTTATTAGTACTGTAGTATTGCAGATTTGCGTGGTATAGGGATTTGCGAGGTCTTAAAAATGGCGTAATATTCAATTGTACTTTCATGTCCATGCCAGTAAGAGATCCACAGATCAGTAATTATTCGAACAATGTTCAGTAGGAGATACTGTGTTCATAATGTTGCATTTTGATCTATGGATGGAAACTTTGAGTTTGTGCTCGTGCACATGACAAAGAAATAGCATATTAACGCAAATATAAATATATATATATATATATATATATATATCTGTGTGTGTGTGTGTGTGTGTGTGTGTGTGTGTGTGTGTGTATATATATACAGCGTGCATATATATATATATATATGTATATATATATATATAATTGTTTTCTAAGTACAACCACAACTGTGTGTTTGTATTGTGTATATTTTTGTAAGAATGAAGCACAACAGTAATGTGCGTCCATGTGTGAATATGGTGTGTGTGTGTGTGTGTGCGTGCGCGCGCGCGCCTGCGTTTGTCGCGGTGTATGCGCGCATGCATTCGTGTGTGGGTGAGTGGTTTGCTTGCGCGCGCGTGTGTGTATGTGTGTGTGAGTTTGAGGTGTGTGTTTGTGGCTGTGTGAGTGGATGTGATTTTGTAGGTGCGTGCGAGAGAGAGTAAACAAACAATATGTTCAGATAGTTTCAAAGTTTTTATATTGTATCATATATAATTACACCATTCCATAAAGAGACACACCATGATAAACAGCTCCATTGAAATTTTAATTACAAGGCAAATCTGGTAACCAACGTCCGTTTACATCAAATTAGACTGACGAACACCATGATGCATTATCACAACGTTACGCCGCATTGATTGGATATGTTGCTGTGTAGTATGCATACCCGTTGAATACCAGCTCGTTTTTAAGTGAACGCAATTGAATATTTCCCAGTGGCTTTGTCAATGCAGACTAAGCTGCCGCAGTGATGTGGTTTGAGCCGACCAGCGAACACCATATCCTTGGACTTGTTGCACCATGTCCTCACACGCCTCCACTGACGGAACACTTCAAAGCCGCCACGGTAGTAAGGGAATCGAACCGAGACGGGTTTCGTAGATGGACTCTTGCAGTGACACACCAGATCATCTCTTGCATCTCTGCTAGCTTGACCAACGGACAACGTGCAGGCGTTGTTGAGACACCAACCCATGTTATCGGCTTCATCCGTGTTTCGGAACGACCCGTCCGTCCTTGCGAACGCAGTGAATGTGTTTCCCTTTACTTTAATGTTATCATAGCAGTACATGTCATCCCTGCCATCTCCATTGAAGTCGCCGACGACAACTATCCCGGCCCAGGTGTAGCACCATTTCATATTCCTGTACCAGATGCGCGCGTTTTCGAAGTTGCCGCTGGCCGTAGCGTAAGCGATCCACTTCTGGCCATATTTTCCGTCGTGGCACAGCATGTCGGATTTCTTGTCACCGTTGAAATCGCCTATGAAGAGGCTGCATCCCGTGCACTTGCAGAAACCCATGGCCTTTTCCCATCCGGTTCTAATGAAGTGTCCCGAATTGTCGGCGTACGCGATAAACACGTGTCCACTCTGATCATGACATAGAATATCATCTCTAGAATCCCCGTTGAAGTCCCCGATATACAGAGAAGCTCCAGTATGGAAGCACCAGAACATATACCTGTTCCAGCCGATATTTGAGTAACCATTGTTAGCTCCGTAGTAGATCCATTTCCTTCCAATACTTGAATCATGACACATAATGTCCATCCGGCCGTCTCCATTGAAGTCTCCTTTCAGTGCGTATTGATGCGAAAGCTTGCAGAAATCCGGTAAGGTCTTCGTCGTACTTGGATTGCCAAACCATGCCTTAGTCGATTCACATTTCGGACCTGAAACGTCATAGCGCCTTAACTGTCATACGGGTTCTAATGGTTTAGACATATATGTTAGAATTATAATGATACTTCTGAATAACTGCACGTATAACTCAATATTAGGGACTTAGCAATACACCACTTCACGATATGATACGCATCGCGATACAGAGGTCAAAGTACGATATGCATGACGATGCAGGCTGCAATGACTGGTATGGCACAACAGTAAAACGTATTTAATTTTTTTTTATTGAATTAGTTACACTGAACAACAACGTCATTGTCCCGCGCCAGTACTGTGTAGCGACGACATCGTGATCGAGTAGGCGGTAATCAATCACGTCAATTTGACTGCTGGAAAAAGGTGCAGCAACTTCGAGTGAGCAAAACAAAACGATGTAATTAGCATACAACTAAAATGGCAAAAGGAAGCGGGTCATGGCAGGGTGGCTAACGCAGACGTCATACCTTCAATCGCATGGTTCAATGCGCGCGCATTGTAAACAACGTAATTGATGTATCCAGTACGATGCAGTTTGCCTACGTCACAATTTATATATTGCGCGTGACTTCCCTCAAGCTTTGCCTTTGCAAACAATTTTTATAACGGTTATATATCTGATATAAATTACCATTGCAGCATGACATCATCAAATGTAACCGCATACAGTTTTCACTTTGAAAATGCTGCCGTATGTTTTGTTATAAAGAAATACTTATGTGGCTTGAACTTCAACCAAATATACCACGTAATGTACGAACACATCACGTGTTCGGCATCCAGTTTTGATGGTTTCAGTGAGGTTGTGCTATGCAACACGTCATTTGATGGACAGGCCAATTCGAATAGGAATGCTACGTATGTATGGATGTAGCATACTATGCGTTATATTTCGCTAGTTTATCGATACACACACATAGGCAGCTCGTGTTGAACTAACACTGAAGAAACTGTTTTGCTCCGGCGCTTAACAGTTCGGAACAACCTGGAGGGTAAATTGCTTGAGACTACGGATGCATCCAAATTTAAGGAACTGCTGGGCATGGCTCAATACTCATACAGCAGTTACAAAGTGGGAAAATAGTGCCGCCAACATTCACATTTTTAACGCAGTGAATATACACAAATGTTTAATTATGTATTGTGTATATTTCCACATGTTTATGTTATCAGTAGATGTTTTTGCCTTATGGAAATTGTCACGTGCCAAAAAAGAATGAAAAATACGACAGACACTTGTACCACCCTATCAAATCTGCGTATCGCCATGACAAAGAACACACTTTCCAACTATCATTCCACTTATACGTATTGCTTAAACATGATAGTACTTTTGAGGGACTATCAGGAACACTCCTTCTAGCATGGTTAGGAAATCATGCTTGTTTAATGTTTTTAGTATATAAAATCATTTGTCGCCAATTGTTTGTGAATAGCGTAACGTTGTTTTAAATACTACCTCAACAATTATCAAACATATATTATTATCCATATTGCAAACTGTTTATGTATTAAGTTTGCAATTCAACTGGAAAACCAATTGTAGAAAGACCGGCTAGTTTTTGTATTATATCTCTGTTTTTGAACCGTTTACAATTGTCCTCTTGCATTTTGTCATAAGCGAACGGCATCAAGATCAAACAAACAAAAGCGATATCTTTTCTCAAAATCTCAGAATGTGTATTCAATGTGTATGAACGATCCTGCCAAAACAGTTGCGGGTAATGAAACGAGTCTGTCTCGTGAACAAAATATCTTCCGAAAAGTCATTAACGTCACATGTTATTAGCATCACAATGTTATCATTGGTGTCACGCTGACCTATAAACAAATTGATTGATAATATATATAATTAGGTGCAGTGGTGTTGTGTGCCTAGTATTTGATCAACATAAATAAAAACAATTGGACAAGGACTGTTTTGCTTGAACTATATGGTGAAGGAAAATCGTGTGATGCTTTTGACACCGATATGTGCACCTATTTGTATTATTTAAATTATCCCTGTGTCCCTGTTTGCAGAATATATATCATGGACATGGGTATATTTTTGAAAACGCTACTGTAACGTCTTGATATGGCAACTGTTTGTATCTAATAATAAAGCGTTTCAAACAATTTAAAACTAAACATATGTTTGCAATTAATGGCGTATTTTGTATATTTTTCATTGGTAACATATTGATGTATGCCTACAATTTGATTAAAATAAATTAAGAAATGTGGACAAAGATTGCATTGCGTGAACTGCATGATGAAATATAAACATGTAAAGCTAATAAAACCAGGGTTTACGTGTCTAAAGTGTTATCCTCCCTGGATCTCAGTATGCATGGTAATGCGTGGACGTGGACGATTTTATGTACCCCAATAACCTATCGGCTCAACTGTTTCACCTATTTGAAACATGCGTGTATGGTGTACAGTACCATGCGGTGTGTATCGCAATACATCGGTGAACCGGTGTATCGTTCCAATCCGAGTTTAAAGTATCAGTCATAATTTAGGTACTGCTTAGTTTCTCGACATCTTTACATACAGCTTCCATCTCTTCGCAATCTATGTTTACTTGTAATCTTGAATATCTAGAATATAATATTTCAACGAATTTCCTTGAATGGTTTCTATCATAAATCTTATTTATTTTACTTACTTGTTTCTTCTTACTGTCACTTATCATAATATTAATCAAGCCGGGTTTTTTAACTAACGTTTCATGCTATAATTGATCTTTACTATGTCTTACAATCAAGATTTGCTATATATTTTGTATATGTCTTATTGCTATTCTATGTGCATATTGATTTCAGGTGATTTTTAGTAGTATTTTTACTTCTAAAAACAACGCATCCTGTTGTATATATATATCTATCTATCTAAGTAACTATCCAATTTGGAGGTCATATGAACATTTATGTCAACGAATAGAGCACTTGCTTGTGTCGTACAATTTGAATCACTATTTATACATACTCTAACTCTTTTATAATCTCACACGATGTTAGTTGTTGTTACGTTAGGCTTCTAAGCAATGCGCCAACTTACCGTTTAGCTGCGACAAAACGGCCGTAACGTGAAGGACCACGAAGATGCTGAATATGACCACCTTGTCCATGATGGTCTAAAATACAAATATTCTGAATGAAAATGATGCATTACACCGGTTAGACACCGATACAACTATGTTCATCCTATAGCGTTTTGTGAATCTAGCATGCCATTGGTAACAGAACTGTGGATCCCTAGGCATTGAACGATCGCACTCCTTCTTAATTTTTATGTATCGGACTTCACACAAAAAACACGACTTTGCCCATTTAGAGCAACAACTTGCATCATATTGAATCACTGAAGGAAAAGCGTTTGGATCCCAAAGAAATTTTCTAAAAATCCATGCAAATATAGTGAGGTGCCACGGGCAATGAACCCTTCTGACATGGCCCAAATCAGGTACTGATAAGTAACCCGTTCAATACAAATAACGCATCATTTTCGACTAAAGTTTGTTATTGTTTAATGAACTACAGATCATGTCACTATTTACAACACTGGGAACAATATAATTGGTAATCTTCTCCATACCTTTAATAAAGGAACATACGTTCCTTCTTATGACACATTGACAACTTGGCATGTTGGTTTACGCAAACATTTAACTCGCACTACAACAGCTTGGTATTCCTAACAGGATTCACAGTGCATTGTTGTAGGCTACAGTCAATTTGTTTATGGTCTTAAACACCTAGTTACTCCATAAGTGAGAAGTGTAGAAGCATTTACAGTAATCTTCAAAAGATGTAGCTTTACATCAGTGCTGCAATTTT
>CM034538.1:36013808-36028820 GCA_020002185.1 Paraescarpia echinospica
AATATTAACACGAACATCCAATGATTTGGAAAGATCATTTCACTGGAACGTATATTCCAAACGTTGATATATCCCATTATTTATACAATTCATTTATCCGGAAGATTTCGTAATCCGGACATATACACTGTGAACCAAGGCGTCCATCTTGACGATATTCCGCTCTATCTAACTGTGACTGTATCTTCAACGATGATGTAGTGCCACCAGTTGAACTTTCAAAAGACGAACCAGTATCAGTGAAATAAGCTCGAAATAGTACCCTTTCTGAATGTCCTAATGTTTTTTTTCGGATGCCAGTGTCCGAAGTATCGTCCATTGACCACAACTTTAAATGCATAAAACTGACATATTGTCCTACCAATGTGTGATCCAAAGTTCTGGTCCGGCGAAAATTTGCCCAGGGATCAGCCGTAATACAATTTCATGCTGAATGAAATATAAGAAGTTAATAAGTGTAGCAGTAAGCCTTAGTTGCAACAATGGCACGTTGCTGGTCATGGTCGCTGGTGTTCAGTAGATTTTCCATTCTTTCTAGATTGTATTGTTCGCAAACATACAAGTATGCTTATCACTGGGAAACTGTAAGAATAACAATTTTATTTCCGATGTTCCCATTTACTAGGGCGTTCACGTGTTTGCTTACATGTGGTTCTCCTTGATATTCTTCAAACTATGTTATCATCTCTACACAACACAAACTCATGACCAAACATAGAAGCAATCACGTACATATAAAGACCCACACACATGCATACATGTACACACACACGCACGAACGCACGCACGAAAACACACACAGGCACTCAAACAAAGACACACACACATACACATACACACAGACACACACACACCACACACACCACACGTACACATACACACACATACACACACACACAAATACATGGCACGTTACCACACGAGAGGATTGTGTGAAGATTTATATATGGTGTATATATGGGAGGATTGGCAGAGGAGTGGAGGACATTAACGGAAGACAGGAGGAGTTTACACGTGTGATAGAAACAGTAGTGCTGGAGCAGTACTGTCGCCGGTTTGGTGGTACGATTATCACGGTGTTGTATCGACGTGTAGAGAGGCACGGTTCCCACAAGGGGTATCTATTCGGGATAGTTTAACTAGTGCGATACTATTGCGATAGTTGTATTATTACGGCGACATTACTGCGATAGTTTCTTAACTGCTAGGATAATAATTCATTGGCCTTGGAGGTGGTGTTCGTTTCACAACATGAGGAATCTCTGAATTACGCTGTTGTGATCGACACTGTTTCTTGTTAGGTAGGTGAAGAAGTTAAGTCACAAAATGAAAAAAGCGTTAAAAGTATACGGATCATTCTTAATCGGTCAACATCTAACTGAGAGCGGACTCGTTCAGTGCGACAAATGTACGACATTAAAAACTCGCTCTCGATGCGGGAAACTTACTTCTATGCTTTTTTGTCACGACCTTGCCAGCGAATACTAATTTATTTTATAACGAGCACTGGGTCCTCGCTAGCGCTTGTGGGACTTAGTCTCAAAGCACACATAAACAGCAACTGAATAATGACCAGATGAGAAAGGGCGAGAGTCAGACATTGGCGAGAGTCAGACATTGGCCGATTATTAAACAGAAACAGAAATAGGAATACCGTCAACGCGCACGAAAGAGACGAATAAGGTGAAATGTGTGATGGATGCTTCTGTTGTTTTGCAAACGTTGAATTCAACTAGCAAAAAGGGGATGCCTTGGTAACTTACATCTAAGGATGGTTATTAATGGGTTTCCTTGTAGCAAATTACATTCACATCGTGGAAGAGATCCTTTTGTTTTTTGCACATGTTTTGAACATTCACTAGACGTTGTTACCGTACTGGCAAAATGTCCATCCTCCTAATGGTGACACTTACGCACAGACGCGGAAGACGGTTTCGCGTTGTGTTTGTACCTGGCGCATACATGTATGTGTTATGACGTAAATTTGAAAGGTTTTACTGACGTACAACGAAACATACATACAGAGTTTATTGCGTGACGTCATAAAATGCATAGGGTCGTTCTCCCCTATAATTTATTATCGCTCAGTTACAGTGACACCACCACGCACGACGACGTCGTTAATAACACGGTAAGTGTGATGAATATGACACCGGAACTCGGAAACAAGACGGTTTGCCAAAAAAAGATGTTAAGAAGAGCGCATTCCATGTCACAGTGAGACACTTTTTGAATCCTGTATACGTCACAATGACCTGCCAACTTAAACTCTCCCATGAGGGTCCTAAAAATAATTGATGTTAAACATTGTGAAATTCGGAATTAAGGAATCATTGTGTACATACAGGTACGCAAATATACAACCACGCACGCACACCCTCGCAGAAATACACACACCTGAGCTGAAAGTGTGCACGTTTATATAAGTATATATCTATGTACGTAGGTATGTATGCATGTATAGACATACGCATGCATGCACGTAAACAATGAGAGTGCGTGTGTGCGTGCGCGTGTGCGCGTTTATGTGATTGTGTGTCGTGGGGTGGGTGGCATGCAATTGTTTTTCCTAGAGGCTTTGAATTTCGGGCGCCAAATTATCAGATATTAATCTACGATATTTCGGAAGAAAAGTTTGCTCTAACGCATTAATTTTTTCTCGAAATTACCCGTAGGCTATGGGTTCATACCAACACTAACTTTCTTACCGACAGTTAGACGGACGTAAAATGATTCTTCGTAACGTTGCTGACTTGTGTTTTTGCAATTATTCCGAGTTACATAAATTGTACACCGGTCAATTGTGAACATGCTTGCGTTCGGAAAAAATCACGACAAAACAAATAAAAACGTCCGGTACGAATTCAACTGGAAACCGTCTTCTGTGCCTGGTAGTATGCAAAGCCTTCAGGAGGAGAGGCATTTTGCCAGTATACGGTAACGACATCTACAGAATGCTACCAGATATATTGCCACATTATTCAAGTGTATATATGCGGCTGTTTACAAAAGTTCTCTTCCACAACCTGTGTTGTCTTGCTACATGGATCATATTAATAATCATTCATAGTTGTAACACATCTTTCAAGAATCAATTATTAAAACAAGTCGTTTATCTGACCAATCATATTATATCTTGCTAACCATGTGTTGGGCTAAATGAACAAGATTAACATATTTAGCGTATTACCTATGTCGAAGTACATGTTGCGTACAATGTGTTTGATTAATATACAATCACGGACTAAATGGTTAAATAGTTAGTGGTCCACATATCAAATTGTCGTAGGGGAACAACTTGCAAAACGAGCCCCTTAACCAAAACGGAAGTTTTAACTAATTCATCACGACTACGCTCGCGCTACATTGAATGCATATGTTGTTAAAACACGTATCAGACGTTAAGCATGCATCATACTGAATATAAAAAAACATTCCAGTCGGGGAGGATCTCATCAAATCATGTCAAGTTGGAATACCAAGGCCCGTCCTTTACGAGGAACAAGAAAGTCATATGAACCAAATATTACATTAGGACACAGCCATGAAAACTGGACATATCAGACAAGCGAGGTCACTTTTAGATCAAGCCGTTTTAGTTGCAGAAGTGTTAGCAAACCCCTCGATGCTTCGCGCTTCAGTTGAATGAAGCCACATTTATAATATGTTATATATTCTGAACAATTACTTGTAAATGAAAGGCGACTCTATAAAAAAGAAGACTGTCTGTTCTCTAAACAGCTTACCATGGAGTGCCACGATCTCCAGAATTATCAGTGAATGTGAAGAGGTTGGATTCGATATCAGTGTTCTTCTTTTCCATATTGAGAATCGCTGGTTACCACGGATACATCTTTTCATCACGTGTTCAAATTAAGAGAAAATAATCATCATGTTCTTGGAAGGGCGAGAATCGTTAACCAAAATTTCAGATGAAGATGTGAAACAACGAGGCCAAACAGTTTGGGCAATATTGAACGTATTTTGTGAGATGAATCAACGAACCTTTCACAGAAAAGTTTTTTTATGTTTCATATTTTCACAGCTCAAGACAACTTTGCCAGCTCCCTTCGCAAATCCAGTTTTGCAAACATGAAGTTCATGTTATTGAGGTATCCATGCATGTTCTACAAATTGTCAGCGCCCATTGAAAAGAACAAAGAGTAGTTTCTACGTTTTACATTTGTCATATTTTCATTGGATACTTGATATGTGGCTAGCTGGTATGTTCGAATAATACAACGTACCAAATATCTTGACTATTTGATCAGAAAAATTAATGTATTTAAGATCATTGTACTTATTGTTTTACTATAGTTAAACTCTGCTGTATAATAAATGTAATAATTGTATAAATAAAAGAGAACATCGTTGATATGTTACTGAAATACAAACTAATACATTAATCATACATTCGTGTTTGGTAACACGTTGGCATAAATGGGCAGTACCTATATTTACACATCCGTATTTTCGTTCTCATTCTAGAAGCACGTTACCCTTGCGTACATGGAACCCGGCAAATAAACAACAATTATGTGGCCATTTTCTTGCAAAAATCCAAAATAGCCAATAGCTGAGCAGGTACAAATATACCCTTTTATTATTATTATTATTATTATCAGTGCAATTTTCACTGTGGGCCAAAGCACCACGTGCTGTTTTAAAACAATCCTATATATTGGTTGATTTGCAATTTTTTTTTAATTCCAAAATAGCTGTCTCAGGCTCAGTAAGATTTCAGCGACATTTCCACCGCACCCGCCGTGTGCACTGTGATTTAGAACGATGAATCTGTACACCATGCGATGATTAGCTAAAACGTGACATCCGGTCTCGTATCCTAGCCACGGCCCATAGCTGGGTACACACAACAACTGCAAAAATGCGCGTCAGCGTCTATTGCAGTCAAACGAGGGGAATAGTCTTTTTCAGCTGCACATCTTTGGCCGATCACCTGAACAACGTGTATGTTACTGTCACGATTGAGAGGATGCATTATCCATCAAAATGCCGATGCAGCACGACAAAAGAGCGACATTAAACAGTCGCACGGTGTATCTGTGTTATGAATATGTTCATGCAACCCTTTCTCTTTTGTGTTGAATTTACACCAACTATTGTGTAGGTTGATAATGGGCAATCAATCCAATTTATTAACTCACAGGGATTGCCACTGTGCACACATAGTATATACAATATTAGCCACATATTGTGCACAGCCAGGTACATATAGATTACTGATTGATGTACCACACATGTTATGTACTGCACTTTAATGTACATATATAATAATAATAATTCATCAGTTTAGCTAGCCATTGACCAAAAACCCTTGATTTTTTTTATATTTAATTACAGCATATCAACTGCCATAGGTTCACAGTATATCAAATACAAGGGAAAAATATACCAGATGTGCAGACTGCACACCTTCTATAGTACTAGTATTAAGAACTCCCCCTTACAACATTCATTTAATATATGTATCTAGTCATCTTACATTATCTATGCTAATGTGAAGCATATAACAGACAATACATATACAACAGATACAACGGGAGGATGGGAATCAAAATTGCAAAAATGAACCGTTCAGGATGACAGGGCGAATCGAAGTGAACGAGAACCAGAGTCTCCGCTTGTCATCCAAACAATGTTTCCGCGCGCGCGCTGCTGGCCAATAGGATGCCGCGTAGCGGGCTGAATTGAAGTTTCGGGCCAGCTTATTAAGCGCTGAGGCGATTCAAATGGCCACACTCTTTTCAAAGGGCTGTGCAGGCTAGGAGGGGGGACAAGTTGTTTTACAACCTAGATTTCTAGCTAGGTACTCGCTCTGTTACTATACAAAAATATTTTAATCTTGAAGGTCGAAAACAATTCATTTCGTGTGCTACTCCACTCGGTATCCCCCTAGCTCCCGGTGTATCTGTGTTATGGGTATGTTCATGCAGCCTTTTCTCTGTTTGTATTGAATTTACCCCAACTATTGGGTAGGTTGGGTAGGCAATTCAATTTATTAACTCACAGGGATTGCCACTGTGCACATATAGTGTATACAATATTAGCCACATCTTGTGCACATCCAGGTACATACAGATTACTGATTGATGTACGTAATTATTTTTGTATTACTATGAACACTGGAATGTCACGAATGCTTGCTGTGTTTAGTCATATAATAAAGAATAAAACGTCAGCCGAATAAAAACCGGGGAGAAGCGACAATAGGAGACTGCACGAACAGGATGACCGAGTAAGACCAGATTGTTCGATATAGCGTGAGGTGTGGCTTCCGTTGTGTTGCCAACATTAAATTATATATTCAAAACGGATGTTCAGCAGTAGTGACTGTCGTCTTTTGTTTTTTTCACATAATCTTGGGCGCACTATTCGAAACAGGACACACCACGTAGTAGTAACTGAAGTGAAGTCGCCTTTTTCCCACATAATCGTGGTCGCAATGTTTGCATCAGGGCACTCATCGAATTAAATATTGATATATTATACTTATGAAATATGCACTCGACGCGGACAGAATTAATTAGCCTTGTATGTTGTTCAGTACTGACCGACCAATCAGTTAAGCGCTCGCTCATTCAACAGCTACCGTTAAGAATACTTGATATACATAACGTGCTTGGCATTGGGTTTAAATATATATTAACAACCACTAGTTAGTAAGTTACACCATTGTTATACAAAATCAACAACCGTCTATGGTGTTGCAACAATCATCTTTCATAAATCCGGTACACAATCTCCGACGTTGTTATTGGCGACTCTCTACAGTAGGCGTCTGTATGGCTGAATATTAAATGTTGAATGCCAATAACCTCAGCGATGCAGCCGCATGACCGATAGTGAGGCAGCTAAGCAACATGATGTGGATATGCCGGACAAAAGCACGAAATGTTTTCCCAACAATCTGTGTGCCACGATTTTTAATACATTTATTGGAACCAAGTCACATGACCTAGCTGGAGCCTGTTTCAGCCACTTAGAAAACAATGGTAGAAGAAAACATTGAAGAATTTGTTTCTGTTAAATGCTCTGATTTTCATGTAATTCGGCATGTAGATATACTTTGGCAAGCTCAACACAAATCTACTATCGGCTTTCAATTCCGAGCCATATTTAGGTCACCAGAGGTCAATGAAACGTCACATTGCTTCTTTTTCAGCATGTTTGAGGTAGTAAAACTAGCTCAAACAAGCTGATGTAGCTTTGCAAAACTGAGGGACATTCCAGACAGAAGATCAAACTTTGTTTCTAACCCTTTATTAGTTCATAGTCTTCCGTTTCCGTTTGGCTCGTTAAAAATATTTTTTTATTATTGAATTTACCACAACGTAATGAGATAGCAAAATATTTTCAATGATCTTGCTTAAACATTTAGTAAGAATACCTTGTTTTGTCAGATCAACGTTTTGCGAGTTTGGCAAACGTGTCGCATTTGGTTATATGTGTCGTATTTGTCGTTGCAAACTCAATGCATTTCCAGTGTGCCTTCCTGCTCGAACACCTTGCGCCACAGCCATTCACACTTTTGCACCCACACTTCACCGGTTCACTGCACACTTTGGAAGCCATCGGTAGTGGGCTCCACACAGGATGCCAGGTCTTGCTCTCTGTTTCGAATGTCCATCCCCACCCTTCTGGAGTACACATTTGCTGTTTGATAATTTCACATGTCGTCCAGATTCCAGTTTGGTAAGCAACGCGCCTCGAATGTTATAGCAAAGCCAGGCTTCCCATGTTGACATCTTCCCCTTTCTAAGGAATGCTGACGCTGTGTCACACTCTGTGAAACTGTGGAAGAGGGGAAGGGCTGTGGACTTATCTTTGCCCAGACCATGGCAGATGGCATTTATATGTAGGTACCTGAAGATCTACCCAGTGCCAAAAGCAACCCATATGATGTATGCAAGTGGATATTTGGCGTCAATGGCGTGGAATTTGCCGATGAGGATTACGACTACATCAGTGTCCACAGTGTGCACCAAGCAGATGTTAGAACCACTCTCCATGGCATCTTGCAATTGGATAAGTATTCTTGTATCCGCTTCCTCGTGGTCACACTTCGACATGCAGTGGCTGGTGCCTCTGCTGACAACTGTGCTGCCAGATGTAATGAAGAATCTTGTCTTGCTGGAAAGGAATGCAAAGAGTTCTTGCTTATTGGTGGTGTCACATAGGAAATCTGCCCAGTTCCCTGGAACATTATTATTTTGACCAGCAACCTCCTTCTGATTCCTTTGGCACGTTTCTCCCAGGTTGACTCTTTGATGCTGCTGGATACGTACGTGTCCTAGACAACTTAAACTCTTGTAGAGGTCTCCAACTGCTGCATGATGTGTGGAAGAAATACGCGACTGGTATATTCATCAAATGTGGTGATGTTAATGCTTGGCAGGAGGTGCACAACAGCAGCATCATCAATAAGTTTCACATCGAAAGATCTAGGAGGTTCTGTATGTGGCTCATCTGTCTCTTGGGTCAGAATACTCAGCTAATCCGACTTCTTCCCTTGTCGTAGTTTACCTCTGTCAGAGAGAGATGGAGAATACGGGTGATTTTCATGCTTGAAGAAGGTTCCCATGTTTCCTCGTTGTGTTTTTTTTATTTTCTTCTTCTGAGGTAAGCTCATCCTCCAACTCTTGAAGAAGTCTTGCTTGCTCCGGTCCAGCTATCATCCTCTTCTTGAAAGCTGAAGGATTCTCTTTCAGTCCCACTGCACCCCTTGTACTCTTCATCTGGTCATTATTTTGCTCGTGAGCTCGGTCGATTGATATGGATGAGAATCGCCTAGATGTCTTCGAAACAACCCAGTGGTCTTTGTCTTTGAATTCGTCTTGGACGCTTGCTGGTTGTAGGCTCTCCATTTATCGTATGTGTAAGAAATTCCACCTGTCATATGTCTGATGATCATGGGAAAAGAACCATCCCACCAAAGCCTTCAGTGATTCCACATACAAGGGGAAGTCTCGTTCGTTCTCGGTTGGCCCGCACGAAAATCAGACTAAGTATTTCCATCTTGAAGATGGTATCCCAATACTGAAATGTTGGTCTCTTGCTGATCATATCTATTCTCCACGTTTCTTTGGCCCTCTCATCGTGTAGTCCTTCAGTCATCGTGTGTGTGAAGGCATCGTGCTGGAGTTTCGCCATGGCCAGAGCACTCACTTGGTGGGTAAGTCTAGTCCTGGTGAGGTGTGATACCTTGAATAAGGAGTCAGCAGTTCCACAGGAGGCGATTCCTGCTTGGGTCAGTGCAATTGTCCACCCAGCGGCCTTCAAGTAGTCCCCGAATGTCTTCCACATTGCCATTTCAATATGGAGACCACCGAACATGATTACATACTTGTCCTCGCCATGTGTCTGAGGCTAGTTCCACTGGTCAAACTTGGCCAGTGCATACAGTGGTGCATCTAAAGTAATCACAGGAATCCCTGTATAGATTATTATATTTCAGCAAGTTACCAAACACTAGCAATGTTATCTGGATTATGTTGTTGCAAGTCAGCCAGTTCTAAATACTACATATCAGTTAACACCATCGTGCACCCGGTGGCGACCAGGCTAATAATAAGCAAAATAACAATTTTTTGATCACTGGTGACCCAAATATGGCTAGGAATGGAAAGCCGATAGAAGATTTGTGATTAACGTGCAATAGTATGTATGGATCCCGAATTACACGACAATCGGAGCATTTAACTGAAAAACATAACATTTCAATGTTTTCTTTAAAAAAAATGTTAAATGGCTGAAACAGGCTCCAGAAAAATCACATGACTTGGTTCCAATAAAATTATAAAAAGGTATGGCACATAGATTGTCAGGAAAAAATTTGGTGCTTTTGCCTAGCATGTCCTGATAATACCAAAATGTTGTCCTAAGCTGCCTCACTACGATGTCCAACTCGAATAACATAGTTTGACTTTACAAATAAACCATTTGACTAAAGTTTGGTATATATTAATATTTACTCTGAAAGAAACGTAATACGCTGTTTGAAAATATGGGGCACCATAATGCGGTATTCACAAGTAAACGCATACATAGAGAACGAGTAGGGAGAGATTAAACAGAACAAAGTGGATGATAGAATAAGAAGAACTACTACAGAAATAGAAAGTGGCATTATAAAAACATACTTTTTAGAATACAGGTGTGCATATGAGTTATGGACAGACAGTTCGCCACTTCGACGCCACATAGGCTAACTGCCACGACGTCATATTGTAAACACATCCGATGTTTTCACCGCCGTAATACGTGTGCTATTAAAAAAACAAACTATGCGTGCAGAACGCTTAGTAGCTGTTGCAGTATAACACCAAAGGGACATTTAACGTAGGTGGGACCCTAACCAATTCATCAACGAATCGTTTTACAACTCGACAGCTCGTGGCTCGCTTCACATAGCAAAACAGCACAGCTGTTAGGTGCTTTCTAAGAGTTGGCTATCTATTGATCGTCACCGTGAGGTACTTTGAAATCACCGCTTTGACGGTCCAGGCAACAATTGTCGGCAAGCAGTTCACCATCACACCCACACATGAACATTCGACGTATTAGCCGCGTTCTGACTGTGTCTTGGGAAGCGAGAAACATTTAAAGAAAATATCGGGTGGTAGGTGCATGTTGATCGTACAGGTCAGGTCAGATTATTGATATTAGACCCTAAGTTTTGTATATGAACATATTCCAAAATCGCGAGTTTTTCAGTCGTTTGTTCACCTAACCGGCTACAGTGTCTTAGTTTTCAAACACATATTTGCATTTCAGGCTGCGCATATGTAAGTGTTGCTGACATTTTAGATGGAAATTTGAACGTTGTGCCTAGGAATAATAAATACATTGTTCCACAATCTGCAACAATTTTGCTACTATACTTTCTGACGGAATATTAATCCGTCGTTGATGCAACCGCGAAATGATACACATGTTACTTGTTTCACAGGCGTTTAGAAGACGTTTATTTCACGAAATAGCCATCAAGTTCGTAATGTCAATAACGATTGCGTCTCTACTTCTAACGCCACTGTTGGCTATGTCAGGTAATTCTACTGAACCTACATGTTACGCAATTTGTGTGTGTGTGTGTGTGTGTGTGTGTGTGTGTGTGAGTGTGTGTGTGGGTGTGTGTGTGTGTGTGTTGCGTGCGTATGGTGCGTGCGCGCGCTTGTGTGAATTGTTTAGTGTGAATGTTTGTTTGTAAGTGTGAAAGTACGTATGCGTGTGCGTGTGTGTTTGCGTTTGCGTGTGTTTGTAAGTGTACTTGTGAGTATGTGTGTGTACGTGTGTGCTCGCATGTTCTGATGTATAGTTGTGCACGTGTGTACGTGTGTATATTGATTCTTTGTACTTCGTTGTCGTTCCTGTTTTCCCGAAGTGTCCAGAATGGTGTCCGAGAGGAGAATATGCGACCGAAGTGACCAAATCGGACTGGGCTACAGTGTGCATATGTAAAAACCCATGCCAAGTAAACAAATAAAGTAGAATATTCGACACAACTGTCACCGTTTGCTAAATATGCATGCGCAACAACATAATAACATATTTTACATTACTTAGACTCGCACTGTTCTACATCAATGTCGGCAACGCATAATTTCTTGAAATAATGTTTTCTATATTTATTAATACCAAAATAAGCCATCTGTCATGATAGACTCACCCTAGTCTATCACTAGCCATTTTGCAACATAACTTGGTAAACACAATGAATGAGCTCTTGCCAAATTGGCTAGTAAAAGTGATTAGACTAAGCAAGATATTCACTTAGCCGATGTTTAAGCAACAACGTAGATTGATCGCATATGTTGTAATAATTTAAGCGCTGCGAGCGGCATTGTGTGTGGCCGAGAACAAAATAACTACGTTTATTATTACTGACATTTCACGGTAATAAGCATATCAGTCAACATCACATAAATAGTTTATTTTTCCATATTATGTCTTTGCCAGCAAGGTAATGGCTGCCTGCTTCCTGACACTTCGCTCCTGAAAATATATATTTGTTCAATGAGACTATTTCGTTGTCACACAGCGTATCACGCCATTCGCATCTTCATGCATTTCCGCTTAAATCAACATCACAGCTGCTGCTGAAATAATATTTTTTGAACTTTTGGATGACGCCAGTGTATTGTACAAATAACGTTGTTGACTGCCACACAATCGTTTACTTCTCGAGTTGTGTACCTGTTGTGAGACACTTTTCACTTATTATCTTACAGTTATCTATACTTGTCCGGCTGGTGAGGAATGTGAACCTCAAACCGTCTACTGCGTCAGGGCGCCATGTCCACCGATGCCTAAGTGTGTCTGTAAGTTATGTTTCGCTCGTTCCTCACAAAATGGTGTCCGCTTGAGGGTTTTGCAATAATAATAGTGTCAATCATGAAAGAACATATTACTTGATTCAATGGTGTTTTTATCTGGTATGTCCCTATCTAGTTGCTAAACTGCCTGACTATATATGTTTTGGATACAAACTTCCGATTTACTCAATTTGCTGCAGCAAATGTCAAGCTTGCGTACCATCAGTCGTATTACCCCGTTGAATTTCTTGCCGTACGTGTATTAACAAGCGTGAAATACTAAGGGAAAAGTTGTTTAAACGAGAACTCTATGCGGGGAAGATTGATCATGCAAATATCGTGCCGCCATAATTATTTAATGCTAACATATAAACAGTGTTGCTAAGAGAAAGCTTTACGGTGGTCGTCAATTCCATCGCAATATCACCAACAAACACGAATTATTTGCATTTAACTCCATCAAGGTCTTCCATGGAATAAATTAAGAAAAAGTCTGCAACAAAAATATAAACACATGCAGATATAGCAATAGGTAATTAAGTGCATGTTCACGTAGGCCTACCACCTTCTTCTTAATACGGTTTAGCTAGTGCATGTGTGAACAACAATAACAATGTACAAACAAGACCGTTTTAACTGGTTAAAACGACTTAGCAAAACCGTTTTAAATTTTGTATGTATGAATGCTGGTGTAGAAGACCACAGTTGGCGGTTTAAGGGTTGTGCAGACATACGTCTGAATTACAACAGCAGGTGTGAACAGCTGGGAAAGAAATACAACCAACGTTCGATATTAAATGTTGAGGGCCAACCGGGCCTGTAACCTAAAATGTTGCGGGCAAGGCAATGGATTTGAAGGCCTGATAATCCCAGCGATCAAGCTGCTGATGTTATCATCTTATAAATATTATATGTATATATATGTATATAATATTCCCATCGTAAAATGTGGTCGGCCCCTTTTTTCTGCAGTCAAGCTGTCTCACGGCCTCAGTACTTTTGTTGGTCGGCCTGTCTCGATCCGAATATTAATAAATATCCCTTACATATCTGGCTTCTTACTAGTCTTCTTTCTGATCTCAACAGCTCTTATAGTTGCCTCCCTGCCCATATCGGTGGGTCGTCGTTATATACAATCTTAAATAGATATAGTAAGTTATACGTTTATTTCAGTAGTATTATTAACTGTATAATTATTCTATGTAATTTATACTGCACGTGAAATTGCTCTTAATAAGCCCGAAACAATGTTCGCAATTTGATTGTTTCACAAACGAAATATTCAAATTGTATACGAAAATTTAAAAAGTAAATACGAGGTAATAGCGGAGCCGGCTGGGATAACGACGTAACGACAAGTGACTGGAATTGTTCTTTGGTATCGACTCGTTGCCATAGTGAAGACCAGCGAAGACTAGAACGTGGGACCAAGCACAGTGATACGACGAACGGTCTTACATTTATATTAGCACTATTGATAGTTAGATACTCTAATAGCATTATAACTCCTGGTTCGAGAGAAAGATTTCAGGTACCAGGACAGGCAAGGTCGCTTTTTAATGATTTTCCCTTTAAACTCATTTGATATATTCACGTATGTCCTGGTTCGTCTGCCTTCCGACGTGCATTCACACTCTCTTGCATGCATTCCTCGTCGTACTCACTAACACATATCATTGCTAACCATTTCGCCAATGTACACTAAGTCACCCGCATACTCGGTCTTCTTTACCTCCAACTTGATGACCAGCCCCTCCTTCTGGTGTCCAACCACACCATTGTTGTCTTATCGAAACTAAGTTATGAGCCATGCTTCTAGAACACGTCGTTCCTTTCTTGTATTTCTTGTTATTCATGTTTGTTCTCCACTAATGAGGCAAGATCGGCAGATATCTCTAAAAACCTCGCTGGCTAGCCGGGCCCTTGACTTGCGCAGTTGCGCGCCCGACAGAAGGTTTTAGGGCCCCCGCAGATATGTCGAACATTGGATATAATGACAAAAGTGCGAGATAGTGGGAAATAAGTTATCTAGAGGGTAAACATTTTCTTGATGATTGAAAGACTTCGCAATACAGTTTCCTAAATTATTATCATTTCTACAATGTTTACTATGTTTAATCACAAGCTGTTATTGCCTACGTTTGATGCAGACTTTTTTTATTTTGGAGCGGCATGATTCGACTGTCCATAGAAAGATATTCTAACTACGTGTCCCTCGCAGTGTAACGTGCTTTCAGCAGCCCTAAAGACTGGATATAGAGTTATATAAGAACTTTTTACTTAGGTGTTGACATACTAGGTTTGCTTCCTTCTACAGAAACCAAAACTTGCATTTGTAAGCATGGACTACCGCAATTGGACGAGTGGGGAGAATTCGTGTTCTGTGACCGAGGACCGAACAGACAGGATTGTGCACCAGACTATGAGTGCAAGATCCACCCGACCGATCGATTCGCTGTCTGCTGCCCTGTCGGTGAGTTGCAATTAATCATGACTCCAGTGACACAGTACATGCAGTAGCATTCCGACATTCACAGTGCGACTTGGTGTTAGATGACTGTGGTGTTTACATTGTGTTTATCTCGTGTGCCACTCGCAATTATTCAAAGACGTTAAACGAATAACACTTAATCTCATTTATTTATTGCATTTTTTTAAGTTGGTAAAAGGACTTGGCTAA
>CM034538.1:36029820-36064820 GCA_020002185.1 Paraescarpia echinospica
TCTTTTATTCAAACACGTTTCCAAATGATGAACATTATTTCATTTTTGCAGGCAATACGATATGTAGCGTTCGATAGGTGTCTATTTTGAAATAATGGAAGATCTGTGTCATCGACGACCACGGCCGGCAGCACGTTATTGTCGCAAGATAGGCTTAGCGGTCTTAGCACTATTATGTTCCTACTAACTTCTTACATTGCCACCATTATGGTATTGCATCATGGCTGAACCCTGTGCAAATTCTCGTCGGCGCGAAACTGCGAATTACTGTAGGCGTTTGACAGGAAAATCTGCCAGTTTTATGCATATCCCTCTGTCGAAAACGGAACGATCACTTGGACATGCACATCTGTATGTCGAGCTGGGGTCTTTGGATGCGGGCGGGCTTTGGTAGCGCAGTCGTTTCACACTTCTTCACGAGCTCATACCCGCCACGCTAAAAATACAAAATACTGTGTATATTCTATTTCAGAAATTCTGGTTCACTTTATTGTAAGTCCAAATGGTTATATTACAAATTCCTTGAAGAGACATATAACAGTTACATACAATATAACTTATTAATGTGAACACTATGGTTTGATTGTAGATTTTTTCAGAAAAGCAAATTGTACACATCCATTTTGAATTTACATTCCCGTGAAATTAATTTACATACTTTGACATTACTAGATTTGGTCACCAATAAAGAACACATTTTAAGAGAAAAAATACACAAAGTGTTGTTAGTACGACAAATTCATTTCGGCGAGTTTACGAATGACTCCTCTTAACACTATTTATGTAGTAAGTTATGTACGTATGTATGTATGTATGTTTATGCATGTACGTATGTAATGTAAAGATATCTAGAATAAAGTCCAGTATCTAGTCCTCGGAACTGCTGAAAGGGCTTTACACTTTATTCCCTGGCAGACCAGTTCAATCGATCACCGTGTCCTTTGAAGCATTCAGTCACGCTGCAATTAATGCGCGAAGACTACTCGTACACAAATATCCACCACTGTCTATAGCCAGGTACTCATTCATACAGCTGAGTAAAGTGAAACAATGCAGATGAACTTGCCCAAGGTTCGACACCGCCGCATAGGATTCGAACCCGCTATCTCTCAGTCGAGAGTCCGGAGCTCTTACCACTGCTGTCCTTTAACGAGCGGCGGTGCGGCCAGTTGTTTCAGTACATGAATTTGTAATTGCAAAACTTAATATGTTTGATATCACCGTAAACATAATAATGTCATCTACAAATTTGTCGCAGGATGAATACATGAATTGTGTCAACATGTTTAAGTTATGGCCGTTTGAACATCGCAAATGCTCAACCTTGCATGTATATGGCAGGATTAAGCATTGCGATGTTCAAACGGCAATCCAGCAACAAACTTGTAAATTAAATTATTATCTTTACAGTGATATCAAAAAATATTAAATCCCATTGAACGTTTGAGCATTCATAATGTTCAAACGGCAATAATTCACACAAAGTATACATCGACATATTTGTTGATAAGATTATTATCTTTATGGTGATATAAAAATATTAAATTCCACGATTGTAATTTTAGGTACGGCCTGAAACAACAAACCCACATAGATGCGCGCCATGCTAAATTCTAGCGATGCTACCTGTGGTGACGTCATCAACGAAAGCTAGGTATCTCAACAAACTGTACAGAACATGTAACGAAAAGCGCAACCAAAAGGGACCTTGAATAAGGTGACGCAGAGTGGTTAAAATTAGTAGAATATCAATACATTATATGTAGATATATTTAATTAAGATTGGGAATAAAAAGGTTAATTTCGCTTAGTTATTAACGGTAGCCGTTGAATAAATAAACTAAAACATGTTTTGTCGATCAGTATTTCCCTACTACAATTTTTTAAAATAATATCACTGTTATTTTTCTTTTTTTTGTACCAGTTGTCGTGGATACCCTTGGAATTATTATAGTAATCGTGTAAACCTATTCAAATAGGAAATTATTATACGATAGATTAAATTAAAATATGCCCTGTAATCAAGGTATTGTTGAACATATCCAAGCTTATTGTGTTTAAATATTTTTAACCCAAAAATTAAATATAACTGCTACGATAAATGATACGTTTCAGTTATCCAGATAAAATTATTCTGCCTCTGCCTCCGCCTCCGCTTCCGCCTACCCCTCTCCCTGTCCCTCTCCCTCTTCCTCTCCCTCTGCCTATGCCTTTCCACCTCCCTCTCTCTCTTCCTCTTCCTCTCCCTCTTCCTCTTCCTATCCCTCTCCCTCTCCCTCTGGCTATGCCTCTCCACCTCCCTCTCTCTCTTCCTCTTCCTCTTCCTCTCCCTCTTCCTCTTCCTTTTCCTTTCCCTCACTCTCTTCCTCTCCCTCTCCCTCTGCCTCTCCCTCTTCCTCTCCCTCTTCCTCTGCCTCTTCCTCTCCCTCACCCTCTAACTCTCCCTCTTCCTCTCCCACTCCCCTTCCTCTTCTTCTCCCTCTTTCTCTCCCTCTTCCTCTCCCGCTCACTCTCCCTCTACCTCTTCATCTTTCTTTTGCTCTCCAAAAATATCCACCACTGTAAATACAGCTGACTGAACTGTAGTAATGTAGAGTGTACAAACTTGCCCAATGTTAGAAATGGCAGCACGAGATTCAAAGCCTGGTTTTCTCGATGGAGATTCCCGTACCGTAGTCACTGCGCCACTGCGCCACTGCGACACTGCGACACTGCGCCACTGCGCCACTGCAGTGGCTTGTTTGTCTTTGTGTATATTTATGCGTGTGTGCGTGCGTGCGTGTATGTGCGTGGGTTTGTGTGTGTGTGTGTGTGTGTGTGTGTGTGTGTGTGTGTGTGTGTGTGTGTGTGTGTGTGTGTGTGTGTGTGTGTGTGTGTGTGTGTGTGTGTGCATGTGCATGTGCGTGTCTGTGTGTGTGTGGACATATGTGTAAGGCGTCTTCATGTAAAAGATACACCTTTTCCAAAATGCACTTCCCCCTCTATATTCAAAGACATTCATGGTACGATACTACTTTTGTGTGGGTGTCATGCAATCGCTATTCTAGGATAACTATTTGCCAAATGTCATGAATATAAGTCGAACGTTTATTAATACTCATTTGCGAAGTGTCTTTGTTTTATTCATTTCTAATCAAGTAAGATTGTATAATAAATATGTTTCCAAACACAGAACTGTAGGTAGATAAAAATGTATTTACGTTAACGTGAAGTCATAATGGTAAACAAGTGTTAAACTAATTAACCTGTTTATAATAGTAATTTGGCACCTAAAGTCTGACGCCTTTTTTAAAGATATTTAAGTAGCATCACGTTGTGTGTGTTCTAGTGTTTTTTATAATGTAATAAATAATATAATAAAATAATTGACACACTATTCAAACAAATTTCCAAAATGATGAACAGTATTTAATTTTTGTAGATTATGTGATACATTGTGAATGATACCTGTCTATCTTGAAAGGATGGGAGATATGTTTTCATCGACCACGGCCGGCAGCACATCATTGCATTAACTTAAGGTGATTGCTACTAGTTAGCACCACGTGATCTTACTAACTTCTTACTTTGTCGTCAACATGGCATTGTATTACGGCTTAAACATGTGTAAATTCGCACCGATGCGAAACTGCGGATTACTGATGGTATTTGTCAGGGCAATCTGCCAGTCTTTTACATATCCCTCTTTGGAATATGGGACGATCCCTTGGACACTCGCATCTGGTAACACTCAACGCAATGCACATCGGGTTGGGGGGTTTTGCACGTACGCGGGCAAAAACTAGCGCAGTCCTTCCACACTTGTCCTCCATACCATTGCTGCGACGTTGAGAATAAAAGATACGGTGTAAACCTTATTTCATACAAATGTTGTTCGCTTCGTTGTAAGTTTAACTAATTGTACTACAAATTCTATTAATATGAAAATTAAATGTTACATGCAGTAGAACTCGTTAATGTAAAATTTGGGTTCCCAGTGTGTATATCCGGATTACAGAGTTTTACAGATAGAGGAACTATACACATAGCAGGATAAGTCATCATTTGAAACGTACGTTCCTGCGAAATGATAGTTGATGTTTTAAAATTATTGGAGTATCTAGTAATACTAACGAGGTCCTATTACATACTCTCACATTACCAGCTATGGTCACAAATGAAGAGTATTTTAAGAGAATATATAACATGTTGTTAGTACGACACTCTTGTTTTGGTGAGTCTACGACTAACGTCTTATGACAACATTTATGTAGACATAGAAATGGTAATAATACACTTATATAGCGTAACGTACAAGAATGGTAAGCGTAAATCATGAACAGTGACGCGCATGAGTCGCCATTAAAGCAACGGATCGCCAAATGGAGAGAATGCGATGTCAAGTAAATAAGTCTAGAGTGCTTATTGCAAATGGAGGCTATTTTTTCACATAATACGAACGTCATATAGGGAGTTCATCCAAGTTTTGGTTGCAGCTACAGAGAAATCATATTTGTCAGTACTTAGCTTAGCCTTAGGAACAAAAGATTGCTGTGAAACAATTTATGTGACATTCCTCGGGATTTCTGAATAACGCAGGAGACAATTCTAATAGGATGTTTGTTGAGTACGAATGGCACGGCAGTGATAGTGGCTAATTTTAGTTTGATTCGATACGCAACCGGACGTCAGTGCAAATGTTGAAGTAGGGGCAGTGATTGTGAGAAACGAGGAGAGGTAATACGTACCATGCGCGCTAAACAGTTATGTACACCTTTGCGTTAGCCAAATCCTTTTACCAACTTAAATAAGACAATAAATAAATGAGAATATGTGTTACTCGTTTAGCGTCTTTGAATAAATGCGAGTGGCACACGATATATACACAATGTAAACACCACAGTCATAAAGCACCAAGTCGCACTTTGAACGTCGGCATACCATTGCATGTACTGCGTCACTGGAGTCATGCTTATTTACAACTCACCGACAGGGCAGCAGATAGCGAATCGGTCAGCCGGATCGATCTTGCACTCATAGCCTGGTGCACAATACTGTCTGTTTGGGCCTCGGCCACAGAACACCAGTTCTCCCCACTCGTCCAATTGCGGTGGCCCATGCTAGCAATTGCAAGTTTTAGTTTCTGAACAGGGAAGCAAACCTTTAAGTAAAAATAAATTCTTAAGTCCTTCGCTGCATCCAGTCCTTATGGCTGCTCAAAGCACGTTACTCTGCGAGTGAAACCGCAGTTACAATATCTTTCGGGAGATCAGAATGGAGAGCAGAATCACGCCGGTCCAAAATAAACAATTCTGCAGGAAACGCAGGTAATAATAGCTTGTGATTAAGCATAGTAACATGGTAGACATGAGAGTAATTTAGGAAACCGTATTGCTAGGGCTATGGTAGATTTATTTCAATCATCAAGAACGTTTATCCTCAGATAACGTATTTCCCCCTACCCGGGTCTTTTGTCATTGTATGTTGCGTTCGACATAACTGCTGGCCCGCGGGCCATGGGCCAGTTAATCTTCTGTCGGGCGCGCAACTGCCGCAAGTCTCAAGCCTGGTTAGTCCGCGAGGGTTTTTGATATATCTGCCGATCTTGCCTCATTAGTGGACAACAAACATGAATAACAAGAACTGCAAGAAAGGAACGAGCTGTTCTTGAAGCATGGCTGAAGAACGCAAAGATAGTGATAATCTCCAAGAAGGGAAATAAGAAAGACTTCAAGACCGACAGATCGATATGACTGTTTTCGAACATCTGCAAAATACTCACAAAGATACTACTAACGAATAGGCTAGAGAAGGCACTCAACGAAAACCAACCACAAGAACAAGCAGGATTAAGAAGCAGGTACTCAACAACAGACCACATACATGTCGTAAACCAACTGAAAGAGAAATGCCAAGAATATAGTATTCAGCTCTGCATCGCCTTCGTCGACTATGAGAAGGCTTTCGACTCGATGCAAACTCAAGCAATACTGCCCTCCCTTCAAGAACAGGGGAGAGAATACGTGCACATCGAACTCTTGAAAAAACATCTACACCAACAGGTCGGTGACAGTCCACCTACACAAAAAGAGCAACAAAATCAACATCAAGAGAGGAGTACGATAGGGTGACACCATATCGCCCAAGCTGTTTACGGCAACACTCAAAAGCATATTCCGAAGACTGACATAGGAAACCAGAGGTTTGAGGATAGATGGAGAATATCTCACTCATCTTCGCTTCGCCGACGACATACTCATATGCGATAACTACACCGCAAGAACTACAAAAATGTTGAAGAAGCTAACTGATGAAAGTGACAAACATTGTCCAGCAGGACAGCATTCGCCCAACAAGGCGACATCTTCAAGGGTAACTTTGGAACCTGCTTGAAGAGACAAGTCTACAACTCATGTGTACTTCCAGCGATGTCTTACGGCGCGGGAACATGGGCATTCACCTTCCAGGCAATGAACAAACCAGCAGCCGCACAAACAAAGATGGAAAGAAATATGTTAAACATCACATATCGGGAGAGAAAAACAAACATCTGGGTAAGAGAGAAGACGAAGGTCATAGACGTGATAGAACACACCAAAAGGCAGAAGTAGACCCGAGCAGGGCACATCAGCAGACTACGAGATGACCTATGGACATCGCGTATCACAACCTGGAGACTTCACGAAGGGAAACGATCTAGAGGAAGACCGGCGAGACGGTGTAGAGACGAACTAGACGAATACTGGAAGGGCACCATCTGGCAGAGGATAGCACAAGACAGGCATATTTGGAAATGACATGCTGAGGCCTTCGCCCAACCACGGGACACTACGGCTGCACAATGTTGTGATGATGATGATATATATATTTAATATTTGTAAGATGAGAGCATCATCAGCGTGATTGCTGGTATAATTAGGCCTTCAAATCCATCATCGAACCCGCAACAGTTTTAGGTTACAGGCCAGGTTGGCCTTCAACATTTAAGCCTTATGTCGAACACTGGTTGTACTCCTTTCCCAGCTGTTTACACCTGTTGTTTTTTCAGACCTATGTCTGCACAACCCTTAAACATTCAATTGTGGTCTTCTACAGCTGCATTCATACATACATAACTTAAAACGTTTACTAAGCCATTTTAAGTAGTTAAAACGGTCTTGTTTGTAAATTGTGACTGTTCACGCATGTTCTAGCTAAACTGTATTAAGATGGAGCGTGGTAGGCCTACGTGCGCATACACTTCATTACCTATTGTCGCCTCTGCATGTGCTTGCAACTTTGCTGCAAACTCGTTCTTAGTTTATTCCATGGAAGACCTTGATGGAGTTAAATGCAAATAACTCTTGCTTGTTGGTGATATCGCGATGGAATTGACGACCATCGTAAAGCTTTATTTTAGCAACAGTGCTTATATGTCAGCATTATATAATTATGTTAGCATGATATTTGCATGATCAATCTTCTCCGCATACAGTTCTCGCTTAAACAACTTTGCCCTAAGTAAATGACGTTTGTTAATACCCGTACGGCAAGAGATTCAACGGGATAATACGACGGATGGTACGCAAGCTTGTCATTTGCTGCAGCAATTTGAGTAAAACGGAAGTTTGTATCCAAAACATATATAATCAGGTAGCTTAGCAACTTGATAGGGACAGACCAGACGAAAACACCATTGAATCAAGTAATTAATATGCTCCGGCATGGCCGACACTATTACTAAAGCAAAACCCTCAAACGGACACCTTTCTGTGAGCGACCAGCGAAACATCACTTACTGACACATTTAGGCAGCGGTGGACACGGCGCTCTGAGGCAGTAGACAGTTTGAGGTTCACATTCCTCACCAGCCGGACAACTATTGCCCTGTAACATAATAAGTGAAAAGTATCTGACAACAGGTACACAACTCAATATGTAAATGACTAGGCGGCAGTTAACAGCGTTATTTATACAATATATTGGCGTCATCCAAAAGTTCAGCAAATATTATTTCAGGAGGAGCTATGAAGTTGAATTAAGAGGAAATGCATGCAGATGCGAACGACGTGATACGCTGTGTGACAAATAGTCTGACTGGACGGATATATATTTTCAGAAACAAAGTGTTAGGAAGCAGGCAGCCATTACCTTGCGGGCAAAGACATACTATGGAAAACAGAGTGAAGGTGTTGAGTTACCAGGTAGACAGGACAATTGCATCGATAAATTATTATTGTGGTAATAATAATGTGACAGTAATAATCAACATAGTTATTTTGTACTGGGCTACACACAATGCCGCTCGCAGCGCTTAAAACATTACCATATATGCGGTCAATCTATGTTTTCGTGTAACCATTTGGCTAAATGATTGATATAGAACACTGCGTGTCTTAGTAATGTAATACATGTTATTATGTTGTTGCACCTGCATATTTAGGAACCTGTGACACTTGTGTCGAATATTCTACTTTATTTGTTTATCTGGCATGTGTCTTTACATATACGCACAGTAACCCCCTCCGAGTTCATCACTTCGGTCGCATGTTCTCCTGTCGGACACCTTTCGGGACACTTAGGGAAAACTGGAGCAACACCAACAGAGTACGACGAATCAATATAAACACGTCCACATACACGCGCACAAACACACACCACGCCTGCAAATACACACGCATACACGCGAGCTCACACATACGCACACATATGCACATGTACAAAAACACACGCACACAACAGGAACACGCACACGCACACGCATACGTACGCACACTTAAAACAAACACACTGACACTAAACAAATTCACACACACGCGCGCACGCACGCACCCCACGCACGCAATAAGCACACACACACACACACACACACACACACATACACACACACACACACACACAAACACACACACACACACTCACACACACACACACGCGCGCGCGCGCGCGCGCATCTGTATATTACCTGACATAGCCACCAGTGGCGATAGAAGTAGGGACGCCATCGTTATTGACATTAGGAACTAAATGGCTACTTCGTGAAATAAACGTCTTCTAAATGCCTGTGAAACAAATGACACGTGTATCATTTCGCGGTTGCATCACCGACGGATTAGTATTCCGCAGGAAAGTATACTGGCCAAATTGTTGCAGATTGTGAAACAATGTATTTATGATTCCTAGGCGGAATTTAACTTTTCCCTCTAAAATTTCAGAAACACTTACATATGCGCTGCCTCAAATGCAAATGACTGCTTGAAAACTAAGAAACTGTAGCCGGTTAGGTGAATAAACGACGGCAAAACTCGCGGTTTTAGAATATGTTTATATATCGCTTCTCAAGACACAGTCAGAACGCTGCTTATATGTCGAATGTTCATGTGTGGGTGTGATGGTGAACTGCTCGCCGATAACAGTTGCCTGGACCGTCAAATTGGTGATTTCAAAGTACCTCACGGTGACGGTCAATAGATAGCCAACTCTTAGAAAGCACCTGACAGCTGTACTCCTGTGTTATGTGAAGCGAGCCACGACCTGTCGTGTTGTAAAACGATTCGTTGGTGAATTGGTTAGAGTCCCACCTGCTTTAAACGCCTATTTGGTGTAATACTGCAACCGTTGTTAATCGTTTTGCACGCATAGTTTGGCTTTTGAATAACATACATGTTATGGCAGTCAAAACATCGGATGTTTTTACAATATGACGTTGTGGCAGTTAGCCTACGTGGCGTAGAATTGGCGAACTGTCTGTTCATAACTAATATGCACACCTGTATTCTAAAAAGTATGTTTTTTATAATGCCTCGCTGTCTGACTGTAGTATTTACCCTTATTCTATAATTCGCTAGTTCTGTTTAATTTCTACTTACTCGTTCTCTATGTAAGCGTTTACTGGTGTACACCGCAATACGGAGCCCCAAATTTTCAAACAGCATATTATGTTTCTTTCAGAGTGAATATTAATACATACCAATCTTTAGTCAAATGTTTTATTTGTAAAGTCTAACTATGTTATTCGAGTTGGACATCGGTCATACGGCTGCATCGCTGCGGTTATTGGCATTCAATGTTTAGGATTCAGCCATAAATACGCTATCTGTAGAGAGTCGCCAATAACAACGTCGGACATTGCGTACCGGATTGATGAAAGATGATTGTTGCGACACCATAGACGGTTGTTGATTTTGCATAACAGTGGTGTAATTTGCAAACTAGTGGTTGTTAATTGTTAATATATAATACTGTAACAAGGCTAATTAATTTTATTTTCAAAATAGTATATTTTCTTTTGTTTGTTGGAATAGTGAAGCATTAGTTTTCATGATTATGCGTTTTAATTGTGTAATGACCTTCTAACTCAATCCAAACAGGAAGTGCTGAACGATAGCTGCAATTACACTTTTCCGGTAATCAAGGCATCGGTGAACGAACCCCAACCTAGTTTAGGTTAGGTATATGCATGCCAATGTAGAAAGCCACATCTTTGTTAGACCACACAATTTGCTGCCAAGGTAAATAATACATTTTAGTTATCCAAATAACATAAATCCATGTCAGTGTGCGTGTGCGCGTGCGTGTGTGTGTGTGTGGGTGGGGGGTGGGTGGGTGGGTGGGTGGGTGTTGGTGTGTGTGTGTGTGTGTGTGTGTGTGTGTGTGTGTGTGTGTGTGTGTGTGTGTGTGTGTGTGTGTGTGTGTGTGTGTGTGTGTGTGTGTGTGTGTGTGTGTGTGTGTGTGTGTGTGTGTGTGTGTGTGTGTGTGTGTGTGTGTGTGTGTGCCGTGTTATTGTGATCATTGATATGAACGTATCCTCTTTCTTCCCTTCTGTCCTGTCCATTCCTTCAAATAACTTGAGAAAAAATGTGTAAGAACTAACATAATATATACTATACCTGCTGTCCGCGTCGAGTGCATGAGTATAAGATATTAATATTTGATTCGATGTGTGCCCTGCTTCAAATATTGCGACCACGATTATGTGGGGGAAAGGCGACATCACTTCAGTTATTACTACGTGTTGTGGTCAATTTCGAATAGTGCGGCCAGGAGTATGTGGGAAAACACAAAAGGCGACAGTCACTACTACTGAATATCCGTTTTCGATATATAATTTAACGGTGGCAACACAACGGAAGCGACACCTCACGTTATATCGTACATTCTGGTCTTACGCGTTCATCGTGTTCGTGCAGTCTATCATTGCCGCTTCTCCCCGGTTTTTATTCAGCTGACGTTTTATTATTTATTATATGACTAAACACAGCTAGCATTCGTGACATTCCAGTGTTCATAGTAAAATAAATAACAACGTACATCAATCAGCAATCTGTATGTACCTGGCTGTGCACAAGATGTGGCGAATATTGTATATGCACAGTGGCAATCCGTGTGAGTTAATAAATTGGATTGCCCATTACCAACCTACCGAATAGTTGATGTAAATTCAATACAAACAGAGAAAGGGCTGCACGAACATATCATAACACATATACACCGGGGGTTAGGGGGTACCGAGTGGAGTAGCACACCAAAAATAATGATTCGCTGCGCGGTCTTTGCCCTCACACGGCGGGGACGTACTGTTGCCCGCACAGCGTTCAACTGATTGATGTTGTTATTTTTTCGTGCTGAACAAGCCCGATCTCAGTTGGATAACGGTCGTTGAAGAATGGCCTGTCGCCTGTTTGCTATCGGTGGCTGGCATGACGATCGCGGTTTTGGTTATTGGGAGCTTTAGTCGTACGTCATTGCCTTTATTTAGTGTCCTGTCGTCAAGGTGATCCGCCATATTGGCTATACACAACAGAATGTTGTGCATTGTCTATTATGGGACTCAAACAGTGCAGCGGCATTTTGATGGTGTAAAGATTCGTCGTTCTAAATGACAGTGCACACGGCAGGTGTGGCAGAAATGTCGCTGAAATCATCTAGTCAAAAGTCGATGAAATGCTTAACTTGGAAAGACCCTGAGCGGCAAATCTCAATTTACGCTTCATGAAGAAATAACTTAAATGTTGGAAAAGCCGTAATATTACATGACAATAAATCCACCACGACTAGCAAAGGTAGATTTTTGAATAATAGTATTTATATAATGTTAAAAAACGAAAGGTTGGAATGTTTTAAATTCATCTCCACCGAGGCAATCATGTCCAGACGCCACTCTTCGCGTTCATTCGTTTCTTTGTTTGATGAGGTTACTGCTTAATTGTTTTATGTCAGCTTGGTTATCGCTTAATATTTTTAATTCCCTCTAAATATGTATTTGAATGTGACTCCTTATATACACTGTATATGTTGAGAGTACCCCTTATTTTATCACACCATCACTTAATCTGTTGAAATGGTTAGCTTATCATTTGTAATTTCCCATCACATTTTATAAATCACCACTTCATCTATTTTCTTAACACTTTATTGAGTAGGTGATATTTTTTGACATGATCAGTTGTATCACTGTTAATTACTCCTTACACTTTGTGATAACGTCTCTTCTTGGTAAGGCTCCTTTATCTTATGAGTGGCAATTTCTTTCAGAAAGCACAAGGACAGCTTCTCATAGTTATTTAATTACTTGTATTTGATATGCAACTCTTTTATGAAGGGCCTCTCTCTTACCTGACACAACACTCTAGATGGCGCCAACCAAAACTAATGATTTATTGCTCCGTTTGTGACTTGTTATATCACGAAGAAACATAACTTTAAATTATACAATGTACGGTTAAATTGCGCCAGTTGAATTGATGGCGAAGCATCTGTCTTGCATATTCGACTCAGGTGGTTCGTTCTCCCCACATGCTGTGTGTTCATTCCTGTGTCTACCCACCGTAGGCCTACCCAATCACATTGTGTAGGTTTCTTGGAGCAAAAAGGATGATGGCAAGTTGCTTCAGTTAATAATTCAATTAATAAACCCTTACATACATTACATATCATCTTTACTGCATCACTGCTGGCTCAACAGCACTGGTGTACAGCGATGGACATGAATTACCATCAGTGAAGGAACAGTGCACATTAGATATCAGAAAGCACTCATTCTTACGGAGAACTATAACTTAATGAAACACATTATCTGCTGATTTTATGAAAAGTTTGACTTTCAAAGAACCAACGGTTTTACTTTCCACTAACCATTTTGAGTGGATTATTTGTGTGTCAATGCTGTTATGTCTTATTAAACACCGTTAACGCTACTTATATCGTTTATTTAAATCGTACGCGTGTTGGTGGGAATCGTTCAGCATCTTGTACGTAACCATTCAAATGTGTATTTAGGGGACGGCTTTGGTACAGAAACATACAGACATTATTACCAGGCACTTGCGTCTCAAATGTAAGTTTATACATAGAAAGTATGTGTTGCGATGAGCAACCTTTAGCTGGGGCTGTTTCCCCGGAGAGGGAAGGGGGGATGGAGAGAAGGGAAGAGAGAGAGTGAGTGAGTGAGTGAGTGAGTGAGTGAGTGAGTGAGTGAGTGAGTGAGTGAGTGAGTGAGTGAGTGAGTGAGTGAGTGAGTGAGTGAGTGAGTGAGTGAGTGAGTGAGTGAGTGAGTGAGTGAGTGAGTGAGTGAGTGAGTGAGTGAGTGAGTGAGTGAGTGAGTGAATTAGTGAGTGAGTGAGAATCTAAAGCGTATCGTTCTTGTAACAAATTCTTATTGTGTTTTTATAATATATATATATATATATACATTGTTAACTGAAATTATCGAGGATATATGTGTGTGCATTCAATATGTTTATTTTCATTTTTACATGGATATTTTCAAATGCTACGTATGGATGCGATACCTGGACCCTTAATAAGAACATTGCTAAATGTACAACTGCATTTGAAAACAAGCGTTGTCGAAAGATATTACGAGTTTTGTGGACTGAACATAGAACTAACAAATCAATCGCGGATAAGCTTGGTGTTATACCCAGGAAATTTGTAAAGAAACAGAAACTAAGTTATTTCGGTCATGTGAAACGGCATCAATCTTTAGAGAGCCTAATAATGGAAGGAAAACTGGAAGCCAGCAGAAGCAGAGGAAAAGAGAAGTTAATGGGAGAAGGACATAGAGGAATGTATGCGAGCTGACGTCTGGCTAGTGGGGAGACTAGCAAACGAAAGAGCTCTCTATAGACAATCCATGAAGGTTGCAATGTCTTACATCTGGGTTACCTTTTGATTGTGAGTCATGTGCTAATATACCAACGAATGCCTTTTGTTTGAGCCAGAGACAGCCATTTTAGAATTACACAAATTAGTAAATCATTCAATAGAAAGGAGCATTTTAAAACAGCATGTGGTGCTTTGGTCCTCTGTGAAAACTGCACTGATAACAACAATAATAATAAAACGGTATATTTGTATATTTTCATGTTTTGACCATTTTCGATTTTTGAAAATTAGTAAATTATTTGATGGAACGGAGTGATTTTTAAAAAGTAGCCTTTCAAAACATTCAAAAATAATATTTTAATTGTCGAGATTGGTCGAAATGGAATTATAACAACATTACTAATATCTTACCTTCACCTGACTTTTACAATTGGGTAGCCCCCCTCTCGAAAGTTTTGTACGGTATAGTATAACACTATGTCTTATATCTTGCTTTTCCCACGCTTGACACGATATCTATCATATTTGGACTTAATTGAGAATGATTGAGAGCAGTTTGCCTGTCATATGCATTTCCCTTTGTGGAGAATGTGATAATCATGCTGACATTGGCATCTGGCAACGCGCAACAGAATGCATTTCGGCTTGGGGTTGCTGCATGTGGGTGTGCACGCACTCCCGCAGGTGTTCTTGACTTGTCCGAAAGGGCAACGCGCTTAAACAGAAATACCTCATTCCAAATATCGGTATTCATGATTATATGTTCGCTTCGGAATGATGTCATCATTTGTAAGTATTGAATATCAGTAGGGCACACGTGCATTATGCTATTAGAATTCACAAATAAAATCGAGCGATGTATGAAAACATTTAAGATGACGTAAACACAAATTGCTGAGGCTTTGCCCAACCGCGGGACACAACGGCTGCAAAAAGATGATGATGATGACGATGGTGATTATAAACAGATTGTAGATACACGTGAGTCTACGAGTAACACATTTGTCAACCACTATTGTCTTATGAACACATGTTATGACAAGCACCATACAAAGGTGAACAGGAAGGTCAAGCATTCGCTAATACGCGATACATATACCGTCTATAGATATGCAGTGATGTAGTTGAGTAATACTGTGAAATACTGCACATCACTGAGCCTGTTGCGGAACTTGAAAGTTATAGTTATCAAAGACTCTCCGACAGGACAGCAGATGCCTAAGCAGCAGGGTGGACTGGTCTTGCATTCGTATCCAGCTACACAGGAATCCCGGTTCCGACCTCATCCGCAGAAAACGGTCAGATAATTGTTGTTCATTTGCCGGGTTCCATAGTCGCAAGGGTAACGCGCTTGTAGAATGAGAAAGACAATGTGGATGTGGAAATATAGGGATTGCCTATTTATGCCAACGTATGACTAAACACGAATGTATGATTAATGTATTAGTTTGTATTTCAGTAACATATCAATGATATATAGTAAAACAATAAGTATAATGCTGTTGGCATTCATTAATTCTGTGATCAAATAATCAAGATAGTTGGTTCATTGTATTACTCGAACAAACCAGCTAGCCACATATGAAACATCCAATGAACATTTTTCAAATGTAAAACGTAGAAACTTTTGCGTTACCTACCAACGCCTGGATAGTCAACATTTTGACAGCTACGGTCGTAAGTAGAAGTATAACAGCCATTGTCTTCTTTGAAGGTATGTCTGAAAACAGTATAGGCCTACCCAAAATCAATTTGCTGGTGATACCAGAAAGAACAACATCCCATACACCATGCCGCATTCACAGTTCTGGTATTTATACTTTTATATGTCTCATTTATATATTTTAGTATTATTTAATTGTAATGCTATTATAAAGAAAGGAAGAGTTATTATCATTAACCGTATACACTATTTTTTATTAACCGCCTGTAAACTATTTGTGTGCCACTATATCAGCGGTATTTAACCTTTTTGACACCGTTACCTCTTGAGCAAGCCAACAAAACCGTAATTACCCCTCCATTTCAAAAAAACAAAATGAAGAAAACCATTTTAATAGACCATTTAGTCATATAATTAATAAAAACAATTATGTTGAATAATTTATTAGTAAAATATAACATTAGTTATACATTGGCTCCACAACCTTTAAAGAAAGATCGAACGCATGGCAACCAAAATATTACAAATGAAGGTATGTCTGTACGATTGATGTTGCACCTTCTTCATAAGCTTTGAGTTGCGAGGTTTTGGCACAACTAAAGCACATTGCAGGTCATTAGGAAAATCCACATACTTATGACTTGGTTTCAATGTTGATACTTGAGAAATGTTAGTTCTCCAAAGCTATACACTGAGATAAGGAAAGTTAGAGCTACAATAGATCGAATTGGGTATTGATCACCAGCCTTTTGTCAGAAAGTTATCAGTAGTTAGTCAGGTTAATCTGCACGCATGCTTTGCGCTGCGCGGTGGAAGTGGAAAAGTACCCGGATGTAGGTCAAGGTCAAATGTCTAGGTCAAATACCCGAAAGTAGGTCAATACCAAGGTCAAGTGCCCGGATGTAGGTCAATGTCAAGTACCCGGATGTAGTCCCCTAGCGGATGAGTCGCTAACTAAATATAAGAGAAGTACAAATAACTCCTCCTGACGGATGTCAGTGAATCAAATATCTATACTGCTTAAATTCGTGTCTCTTGTTTCTTTTTTTATCTTTTTACTATAAAAATAGGTCAAAGACGTCATTAAATAGGTCAAAGACGTCATTAAATTGGTCATTGCCCATGCGCAATGGTGTCTTTTCTTATATGTTATAGGTTGTGGACCATTTTTCAGGTATAGGCCTCTCTTAATCTATACATTTACAACTTTGTCATAGGTCCAAACCTGACAAATCGGTAGAGAACTAGTAAAATAAGTCAAATTATGTCATTTTTGGTTACCATACAGATCTACGACCTTCCTCTCACCCAGTTTGTAAATTTTTGCCTATCAGTGTCTCTTGTTACCAGCATAAGTCGACTGCTTCCTATATTAACAAATAGGTGTTTGTCAATTTTTGTGTACTATTTCATCTCTGTCATCAGCTCCGGCAATTAAACCAAACATCAATGATCCACTCTACAGTCTGTACCTGTAATGTCTACTCTGAAGTCCGTGTTCGTTCGGCACGCCCACGTGACCCTTATGTTCCGTCGAACTGTTATAAAAGGCCTCCGTCTGTTGTTTTGGTCACTATATATTACATTTTGGAAGATGAACAACATGACTAGTGATAACGTCCGACAAGAGAGTTTGCTACCGAAGGCGCAGCCTTCTCCAGCTACGGGCCCACTCGACAGCTCGACGCCGACAATCAACCCGGACCAACAGCCAGCGACCAGTTCAACGACCAGTCCGACGACCAGTTCGACGACCAAAACAATTTCATCTCTGTCATCAGCTCCGGCAACCGAACCAACCATCAATGATCTACTTTACAGTCTACACCTTTAATTTCTACTCCGAAGTCCGTGTTCATTCGGCACGCCCACGTGACTTTTCGGCACATTTCCTAACTATATAAGCGCGGTGTTTTGCCAATCGGACCGTCATTCGTATCACGACGACACCACGGCTAACATCATCGTGTAGAAGACATCCTATTACCGACCTCGCAATGCAGCAGACTCGAGTGACGAGCCAACGAGCCGACCCATCACCCCGGTGATCAACCACCCTTCTGGGCCGTCGGAATCAGAGGTCGTGGACAATTCAACTCTAGAATCAACGGTACGCCAAGACCATGTTTTCGAGGTCAGAGGTTTCCTTATCGACAAAGCACGCAAGTATACTCCCTTCTACATCGGGTGCAGATACTGCAAGAAGCGTATGAATGTCGACGATACGGGACATTTGCAATGCGAACGACACGGTTACGTAGCCTCTGACACGTATATCATGGTTCGAACGGATGCTGCCCACGAGAATGCCCTACCGACCCCGAGACAACTACCACCATCGCGGAGGCCCTTCACCTGCCTGGATGTCGGACAACATTCCGTCAAAATGGCGTCCCTGTATATGTTTATTTCCGCTAAAACTTCGCCCCGTTTTATTATTTCCTATATGGTTGGACTCGTCTGTTACCGGTTAACATCCGGGTACACAATATTATGTTACGTCTTTGCTTCCAAGATTATGGCCCCCTACGTTGTCCTTCATATCAACATCTGGCGACGTGTTAACTCCCTATATGGTTTTATCCACGGGTAATTTTTGTCGACAATTTATCTTTATGATCATACAACTTGTCACCTTACTTACTATCATGTCACTTCTTATCGTTGTTTCCCACCGGTCCTTGTATCACCATACTCTAGCAATGGTGTACTATTCCCATGCATTCTTTAATATTTTTAAATATTATTGAAATATTCTTGCAGAACTACATTGAAGCCCGCTACCAGCAAAGCGGCAACGAATGGTCTATGTGTCGACAGAGACGATTAACGACAACGGGACAGCATCGACACCAACTTCCGTTCTTAACGACGTCACAACTACCCACTCTGTCAATGTCACAACTTCTACCCAGCCTGCCAACGTCGCAACTTCCGCTCCTGACTTTGCTGGTCCGAACTTTACCATTGATTTCCCTGCGACCGAAATGAAGAAGACGCTTGCACGCCACATAGCATGTACCATCTTTGAACTCTCAAGACGACAATGCCGTGGTTGCGAGATAGATCATCCTAGTAAATTTCATCACGATTGTATCTTATCTGATGACATTCAAATTTGCATGCACTTTGACAAGGCTGTGGAGGTCATTAATTCAACTGCAGTGGTGAAAGACTGTTTGAGTGTTTTGTTAGACGCACGTGTGTAGCTATCCGACGTGACAGTCGAACAGTTGTGTAATATCAATACTTGGTTGCAAGAAGCCATTTCGAAGCAGTGGCGAAACGCAATGAAACATATGGTTTTGACAGTAATGGAGGGTGACCTGTAAATAACTTTCTTTTGTCTTGTTTACGATTAAACTTTGCAAGACTCTGTATCAATGTCTAGTCTCTGATTCTTGTAGTTATGGAGTGTGACATGTAAATACGTTTGTGTTGTACATGAATAAAAGGTGCAAACTTCATTCAAAGAGTTGGCCATCATGGTTCCCGACGTCACTCAATGGACACCAATGTAATTAGTCAGAGTATTGCCATCTACCGGCCATGATAGATCTCTATTCGTTGCCACACTTCCGGGAATAGCGTGAGCGTAGAGTCCGCCGTGACAGTCAAGTAACTTCCGGTGCGACGTCAATTCCGACGTAGCGTCCCTGGTAGAGGCTGCCATGACAGTCAAGTAACTTCTGGTACGACGTCACTTCCGGCATAGCGCCCCCTAGTGGATAATCGGAGTACTACGTCACATGATGGCGCCATCTAGCGGGTAAAAATATATAATTAGGTTACAAAGAGAAAAACGTTGGGGTTAATCTCGCGAAAATTTATACAACCACCATGGTTGTTGTTTTAAATTTTCGCGAGATTAACTCCAGAAGTGACGTCGTACCGGAAGTTACTTAACTGTCATGGCAGCCTCTACTAGGGACGCTACGTCGGAAGTGACGTCGCACCGGAAGTTACTTGGCTGTCATGGCTGACTCTACGCTCCCGCTATTCCCGGAAGTGTGTCAACGAATATAGATCTATCATGGCCGGTAGATGGCAATACTCTGACTAATTACATTGGTGTCCGTTGAGTGGCGTCGGATGTCGCCTCTCTCATGAACTTGCACAGTTTTTTTGTGTTAAGGGAAATCACGTGATGTACGTTCGGTCTGATTGGTTATGCAAATGAGATGACGCCAAAAACTACTGTATATACCATGCTCCCGACGATTCTGGTCTTTCCTTTTTCGACCCTCGAGAAGGTCGTGTCGTGTCTGTTCGCTCGCACTATTTGTAAATATAGAATTGTTACGTTGTAAAAACGGATATTTCATATACATATGTTTTCCGTTAAAAGAATCGATACCTCATACGAGTCCTATGGTCGTCTGGTTGGATATGAATCCGAACAGATGATCGTCTCTTGACATGAAGGTATGTGATGTTTGGTTCTTGTCGTTCGTTGATCTAAGTGTTTGGTGTTTCGTTTGTCCGACAAGTTTGGTTCTTGTCACTGTATGATATAAGTGTTTGGTTTTACACAGATGTAGTGAGCGCCAGGCCAAGTGATTTCAGCAATGTAGCATTTGTCGACAGTGCACCGCGACTGACGACAGTGTGTCGTTTCAAGTTGTCTCAACGTGTGAAATGTCTCTTGCAATCTGGGTACTGGAAGGCTGCACGTGATGATGATGATGTAGGCTTGTTGGTAGCCGGTAGACTAGTCCATAAGCTCATGATGTACGTGTTTACTGTTCAAATGTAAAGAACGGAATGGTTCTTGGAATACGTAGTCTCGTGCGATGTCTCGTCCGTAGTCTCATGTAAAGTCTCGTCCGAAGTCTCGTGCGCTAAGTTTGGTAGAGCTGTCACGCAATAAACTGACGAATTGTCTGAAAGAGGTGAGATGTCACACGATAAAATGTCGAATTGCCTGAAAGAGGTGAGATGTCACGCGATAAACTGTCGAATTGCCTGAAAGAGATGATATGTCACGCGATAAACTGTCGACTTGCCTGAAAGAGGTGAGATGTCACGCGATAAACTGTCGATTTGCCTGAATTTGCCTGAAATATTGGTCGATTTGCCTGAATTTGCATGAAATCTTGGTCGATTGCATGATTTTGTCTGTGTATCTTGGTCGATTGCGTGAATTTGCCTGAAATCTTGGTCGATTTGCCTGAATTTGCTTGAAATCTTGATCGATTTGCCTGAATTTGCCTGAAATCTTGGTCAATTGCTTGAATTTGCCTGAAATATTGGTAGATTTGTCTGAATTTGTTTGAAATCTTGATCGATTTGCCTGAATTTACGTGAAATCTTGGTCGATTTGCCTGATTTTGCCTGAAATATTGGTCGATTTGCCTGAATTTGCCTGAATTTACCTGTGTATCTTGGTCGATTGCCTTGTAAATTGTAAAGCTATTATTAAGGTTCCCAACGTATGCTTTGCATTACACTACGAAAAAAGACACAAGATGAGGTTTGCACCTTTTATTCATGCACAGCATAAACGTATTTACATGTCACATTATAACTCATTTCTATAGTTTGATTCGTGCAGCGTGTTGGTCAAAGTATAGTGTTTCGTTTGTCCGACTAGTAGGTCTAAGTTCAATTCGTGCAACCTGTTGGGCTAAGTTTACTGTTTCGTTTGTATAACTCGTGTCTATAGTTTGATTCGTGCAGCGTGTTGGTCAAAGTATAGTGTATCGTTTGTACAACTAGTTGGTCTAAGTTCAATTTGTACAACCTGTTGGGCTAAGTTTAGTGTTTCGTTTGTACAACTCGTGTCTATACTTTGATTCGTGCAGCGTGTTGGTCAAAGTATAGTGTTTCGTTTGTCCGACTAGTTGGTCTAAGTTCAATTTGTGCAACCTGTTGGGCTAGGTTTAGTGTTTCGTTTGTACAACTCGTGTCTATAGTTTGATTCGTGCAGCGTGTTAGTCAAAGTATAGTGATTCGTTTGTCCGACTAATTGGGCTAAGTTCAATTTGTGCAACCTGTTGGGCTGAGTTTAGTGTTTCATTTATACAACTCGTGTCTATAGTTTGAGTGTTTCGTTTGTACAACTCGTGTCTATAGTTTGATTCGTGCAGCGTGTTGGTCAAAGTATAGTGTTTCGTTTGTCCGCTAGTTGGTCTGAGTTCAATTCGAGCCACGTGTTCGGCTAAGTTTAGTGTTTCGTTTGTACAACTCGTGTCTATAGTTTGATTCGTGCAGCGTGTTGGTCAAAGTGTAGTGTTTCATTTGTCCGACTAGTTGGTTTAAGTTCAATTCGTACAACCTGTTGGGTTAAATTTAGTGTTTCGTTTGTCCGACTAGTTGTTCGTGCTCCCTTTTTACCTGTCTATTTGCTCCATTGCTCCCTTTTACCTGTCTGTTTGCTCCATTGCTCCCTTTTTAGTGTCTATTTGCTCCTTTTTACGTTTCTATTTGCTCCATTGCTCCGTTTTTACGTGTCTATTTGCTCCATTGCCCCGTTTTTACGTGTCTATTTGCTCCATTGCTCCGTTTTTACGTGTCTATTTGCTCCTTTTTTACCTGTCAATTTGCCCACTTTTAACCTGTCTATTTGCTCCATTGCTCCTTTTTTACGTGTCTATTTGCTCCCTTTTTGTGTGTCTATTTGCTCTCTTGCTCCTTTTTTACCTGTCTATTTGCTTCCTTTTTAGCTGTCTATTTGCTCCATTCCTCCTTTTTTACCTGTCTATTTGCCCCTTTTTTGCGTGTCTATTTGTTCTCTTGAACTTTTTTTACCTGTCTATGCACTACACTTGAACGAATTTACGACACATACGCCTAAGTTTGGTTCGTGCATCTCGCTAGTCAAAGTTTAGTCGAGCAACTGAGTGTTTAGTGTTTCGTTTGTCCGACAAGTTTGGTTCTTGTCGCTCGTTAGTCTAACAGTTTCATTTGTCCGACATGTCTTGTCACTCGTTGGTCTAAGTGTTTCGTTTGTCCGACAAGTCTTGTCACTCATCGATCTAAGTGTTTCGTTTGTCCTATGTTTTCTATCTCTATGTATGTATCTATGTACATGTATGTCTCTATACCTGTCCCTATGATCACTACCCTTGGTATCCTAGATGTTGACAATACGGATAGTTTCTTTAGTTGTGAAGTGTAAGACAATGAGTAAGGTTCCCAGCGTATGCTTTGCATCACACTACGAAAAAAGACACAAGATGATGTTTGCACCTTTTATTCAGTTCGCGATCTATTCGACAGGTGGCGCCACTTGACCTTTGCCCTACATCCGGGTAATTGACATTGACCTACATCCGGGTACTTGACCTTGACCTTCATCTTGGTATTTGCCCTTGGTATTTGACCTTGACCTACATAAGGTATTCGACCTTCACATTTTACCTACATCCGGGTACTTGACCATGACATTTGACCTTGATCTACATCCGGGTACTCGACATTGACCTACATCCGTGTATTTGACCCTGATATTAGACATTGACCTACATCCGGGTAACTGCTGTTGACCTTGACCTACATCCGGGTGTTTGACCTTGACCTACATCCGGGTGTTTGACCTTGATCTACATCCCGGTACTTGAACTTGACATTGACCTATATCCGGGTGCTTGATTGTGATCTTTGACCTTGACCTACATCCAGTACTTGACTTTTACATTTGACCTTGGCATACATACGGTACTTGACCTTGGCATTGACCTGCATCCGGGTATTTGACCTTTGACCTTGACCTACATCCGGGTACTTTTCCACTTCCGCCGCGCAACGCAAAGCATGCGCGCTGATTATCCTGACTAACTACTGTTATTAAGTCAAAATGTCGAGTATTCGTTCACTGTGCTATCTTGTCGCCGGTTATGGAACTCGTCTTTCGTCTTTGACGACTCCTTCATCCAATGAGAAATATCACTATTCATAAATTCTTTTCACAGTGTTCCAGACTTGGGAAACATCCAAAGATGGACTCTTCTTTGGAAATTATGTGCGACATGATATCAGCTAACGGACACTAGTCATCGTTCTCTTCAATTGGCGCTTGCAATTTGTAGAACATGATACTTCAATAACAATAACTTCATGTTGGCAAAACTGGATTTACGAAGAGAGCTGGCAAACTTGCAGTGAGCTGTGAAAATATGAAACTTATTACTCTCTTTTGAGTGGTTCTTTGATTCATCTACCAAAATACGTGCAACATAACCCAAATTATAGTAACTGTTTGGACTCGTTGTGTGACATCGTCATCTCAAATTTTTGTTAGCGATCCTCGAACTTCCAAGAACATAATGATTGTTTACTCTTAATTCGTACACATGACGAAATAACGTCTATGTGGTAACCAGCGATTCTCAACATGGAAAAGAAGAACTCTGATATCGAATCCAACCTCTTCACATCCACTGATAATTCTGGGGATCATGGCAAAGCACCGGGGGGTTTGCTAAATTTTTTTTAACTAAAACGGCTTGATCTAAAAGTGATCTCGTTTGTCTCATATATTCACTTTTCACGGTTGTGTCCTAAAGTAATATCTGGTTCATATGTTTCCCTTCTTCCTCGCCAAGGACGGGCCTTGGTGTTTCAACTTGACATCGTTTGATGAGATCCTCTCCGATTGGAATGGACTTTTTTCTTTCAGTATGAGAAATGCTTCACGTCTGATACGTCTTTCAACAACACAAGTCTTCAATGTAGCGTGCTACAAGGGCGTAGACGTGATGAATTAGTTAATAGCTCCGTTGTGGTTACGGGGCGCGTCTTTGTGATTCACTTATGAAAAACTAGCAGGCGCTTTTAAGCCACGCCCAGCGCGCTCGTGATTGGTTGCTAAGTCAAGGAGCGTTTAAGATATGTGTCACGCGCGTTTCATTTTGTTTTTCGCGCGGAGACATGAGGGCTTGTTATATGTTACCAAGGGGCTATTGGCACACATAGTAATTTTACGAACAGGTGGGTAGGGCTATACGTACACAAACTAATTTTACGAACATGTAGATAGGGCTATACGTACACAAACTAATTTTACGAACAGGTGGGTAGGGCTATACGTACACAAAATAATGTTTCGAACAGGTAGATAGGGTTACACGTACACAAACTAATTTTACGAACACGTAAGTAGGGCTATACGTACACAAACTAATTTTAGGAATAGGTAGGTAGGGCTACACGTACACAAACTAATTTTACGAACAGATAGGTAGGGCTATACGTAGACAAACTAATTTTACGAACAGGTAGGTAGGGCTATACGTACACAAACAAATTTTATGAACAGGTAGGCCGGGCTACACGTACACAAACTAATTTTACGAACAGGTATGTAGGGCTACACGTACACAAACTAATTTTACGAACAGGTAGGTAGGGTTATACGTACACAAACTAATTTTACGAACAGGTAGGTAGGGCTATACGTACACAAATTAATTTTACGAGCAGGTAGGCCGGGCCCTACGTACGTTCATCCAGATTATATTGTTTAGCGTTAAATATAGACTGCTACTATTCAATTATGAAAACGTAACAGGAGCTTTTAAGCCACGGCATTTGAAATTATTGTTTTCTCATCATAGGTCCTTCTAAAAATAAAAACAAATGCGTGCGCATATTATGTTTGTTTTTCGTTGGGCACAATTTGAAATGGAAATAATAATTTAAGAATTTGTTTAACTATTAAGGACATTGTCTGATAACAAATTATGAACTGGACCGAAAAAAATCTTATAAATTTCATTACAAAATTAAATATATACCCAGTACTCTCTTTTCATTTTTTTTCAATGTCATTGTTCCATAATATTACATCAAAAGCGTACATGTAATCCTCTACATAAAAATTCTTATACCTATTTATTCATCTTATTTAAATAAATTAATCAGTCTTGAACTGTGATTATTTTACTACTTAAAAAAAATGCATAAATTAATCATTTAGCTTGGACATTTTACTATGCCGCTGCCAATTCAACTAAATTTCCTATTAAGGCTATATCTACTGGTTTAGATAAGACAGTCATATACGGTAGGTCACAAGTGATTTTTGTATATATAACTTTAAGTTCGAATTTTTCTAGGAGTTTCCCCAGGGTTCCTAATACGAACTCATCTATGAAAACAATTGTATCATCAAATTCAGGATAAACAGCATTTGCATGTGTATTATCATATTTTCACGCTGGATTCTGGCTGGCACCTGGTCGGTCCTGTTGATTTGTTTGTTTTTAAGTCATAAAGTAATTCGGCAACTCCTTTTGTTTTGATGGTGATGTGCTTTATACTAATAATCTGATGATATGCCTGTGTATACTTTGATGAATGTTGCATGTACACTGTGCACCACACAATTTTATATATATATTATACATATATATATAATTATGTCGTTATATTTTGCACATACCTATGACACTAAGAGTAAAATTATTTTATCCATGTGACAGTCATACAAAATATAACGTACACTATGCACACTAATTGAAATGTGTACAGTCCTTTATATAGTTGGTTTGATGCCAGTAATGAAACAAAGATACTGTAGGCATAATTACTTATACACTACCAGTGTATGCAATCCACGTACACTACATTAATTCATATATATGTAATGCATACCATATTTTTGTTTTCAAATAATTTAAATTCTAGTAACTATAATATAATTCATGTGCACAAAGATCATGTAATATAACTGGGGTATGTTTAATACACACAGTACACACGTTTTCAAATGTTTTATTACATCAATGGGATTGCCATTCTGCACAATTACTGAGACTCTTTCATTTTATGAACTGAGCAACGGGCAGCCGAATTACCATATGATATTTGCTTATTTAATTATAGCTAAGAATGCATGTTAACATTTCTGAATGTCTGCATAAGAATACGTATGCTAAAGCCCAGTGGATTCGAACTCAGCAGTAAACATGCCAAATGGTCTTTCAGTGAATGAGTATATCATAATTATTGCAGGATTTTATTCAGTATACATTATGTTATACATAGATAAGAACACATTTATTATTTTTGGCTAAAATATTTCTAATTAACTTTAAGCAAATCTCAATTATTTTAGCACCAAATGTGTGTTTTGGCAGTTTGTAAGTTATTGGTGCTGAATACAACTTACCACACATTAGTTGGCTAGTATTGTAAATATTTCCACATATATCTTTTTTTCCAAATGAACAACATTCTAATAATTTTGCACCCATCCCATCGAAAATATTCATAATAAAGTTTGAAGACCGCGATTTGCGCATGTTCTAGAATTTTATTATATAGATACAAAGGTAATTGTTGTTCAACATTGCATCTATTTCCTTCCTGTTTACAGTGTGTTAAGATAACAGTATGATAACATTTACAATTAACGGATTTCGCGAATGTTCTAATTAGTATCAGTCTAAATTTAACGCTGAATAATATAACCTGGATGAACTCACGTATACATAGGGCCCTGCCTATATGTTCGTAACATTGGTTTGTGTACGTATAGCCCTCTCTACCTGTTTGTAAAATTAGTCTGTGTACCTATAACCTACTGCTAACATATAACAAGCCCTGGCGTCTCCCCGCGAAAAACTAAATGACATGTGCGTGACACATGTGTCTTATCATCCTTGACCTAGCGACCATTCAGGGGCGCGCTGGGCGTGGCTTAAAAGCGCCTGTTAGTTTTTTATAAGTGAATCGCAGACGTTTACGGGGCTCGTTATGCAAGTTGTTCCCCTACAACAATTTAATGTGTGGACCACTAACTATTTAACAATTTAGTCCGCGATTGTATGTTAAGCTACCATCATGTACTAATGACATACTTGAAATAGCTAATACGCTATATATGGGAGTCTTGTTTATCTACTCACAAACATCGTTAGCAATAGATGGTATGGTTGGTCACAAAAATGACTTGTTTCAATAACTGACTCTTGAAACATGTGTTGCATCTACGGATGATTATTAATAGGATCCATGTAGCAAGACAAACACAGGTCGTGGAAGAGATCTTTTGTGAACAGCCGGGAAATATACACTTGAATGATGTGGCAACATATCTGTAGCGGTGTTGTATCTTGCACATTCTGTAGATGTCGTTACCTTATACTGGCAAGATAGCCACGTGAAGGCGCGGGCACAGACGATGGTTTCCAGTTGAATTTGTACCGGACGTTTTTATTTTTTATGTCGTGAATTTGAACGATTTTGTTTTGAATGCAAAAATGTTTCTTCCGAAATGTAGATTAATATCTGAAAACAAGTGCATGCTACCCACCCCACGACACACACAATCACATAAACGAGAACATACACACGCACGCACGGACACACGCACACACACACACTCACATTGATGGCGTCCAGTTGATTCAACTAGTTTATTCTTATTCTTAGTGACAAACTGGCCTTCGTTGTGTATTTTGACTCGTTGCCTTCTTATGCAAAATAAAAATAATTAAAAATATTTCAATTTTAAAACGGAAAGTTAATGCCAATCCCGATGTGATTCATCCTCCCCACATACGATGAGGAACAATGCATATTAGATATCGGAAAGTATTCTTTCTCACACGGGAATGAATGGGACAGATACATAGTTAGTCGGAGGCGCCGAGGTCCTCTCGCCTCTTTTTACTTTCACTTTTACCCATGAACGAGTTTTGTGTGAAATACCAGTTGGCAGTGTATTTCAGAGAACATTAAGATAGATATTTACCTATATGCTATGCATTGCTTTTCTGGAGAGTGTTTCCATATCCGAAACTATTGACTGGTGACAACTCATCAGATGGCGCCTGTGTGAATGCCCGGGTTGGTGTTCTATCGGTGGGTGGAAGATAGTTAGGGTATTTCACATAAAAGTCTATGTCTACAGCAAAGTTGGTGAAGACAAGATGACGTCTTTCTTTAAATTTACACGTGTACCATTGTACGCATGCCTGCCTGCCACCTTGTCAACCTGCCTACCTGCCTGTCTGATTCCGTGAGCGTGTGTTTGTACGTGTATGTGTGTCCTGATCGGAATGTGTATTGGTTGTGTGTTCGTGCATGTGTATGCGTATGTTAGTGTGATTATGATATAAATATTTGTCGGACTGCTCGACTTTGGTGATATAATTTCAACAACATAACAACATTACTATAAAAAACCACGTGTACTCTAAATAATAAATGTAGAAATAAACAAATGTGTATATTTTATTCGTACGTTTCCATTTCAAATGATGATCGTATAAAATAGCAATTAGTTTTCTTGACAGTAGGTATGTACTTGGCAGAATGTTCGCATTACAACCTTAGTGTGGTAGCACAATTTGTTTTAACGTTACTCTGTTGTTACAACAATATCGAATTACAGCTGAATGGGTTCGTAACATGAAACAATTATCAAGAGAAGGGGAACGGAACTGATGTTTTCCGCAGTGGGTATCACGGAGGACAGTCTTCCAGTTGTATGCATCTCCCTCTGCCGAAAATAGGATAATCGTGCGTACACTCGCATCTGGCAACACACATCTTTAACAAGATTTAACAAGATTGCCACCCAGAGAGTTAACTCTAGGTGGCAGGTGGACAAGGAAGCCCTTTGGCTTATCGAGAGTCCGACCCTTTTATCTATATGTATCCCGCCCGTCTGAGGTATGTGTCGATTTTATTTGTAAACATATTCTACCTACTAGCACCCACACAATCAGCAGGCAAACTGTTCCATTCATTTACAGTCCTTTGTGAAAATGAAAACTTTCTTATATCCAATCTACTCTGATCCTTTGCCAATGTAAGTTCATGTCCTCTAGTCCTTCTATCTTTCTTAACTGAGAAAAAAATATTTCTATCAATATTTTCATAACCCTTCAATATTTTAAACACTTCTATCTGATCTCCTCTCAATCTCCTGGTCTCTAGTGTTGTTAAACCGCATTTTTTAGGCGTATTTCGTAACAAAGATCCCTAAGTTTTGGTATCATTTTAGTTGCTCTCCTCTGCACTCTTTCTAACATATCTATGTCCTTCCTGCGATATGGCCTCCACGCTTGAATACAATATTCTAAATGAGGCCTAACTATTGTTTTGTACAGCGGTATTATTAGCTTTTTTCCTTATACGTTATGTTTCGCCTAATTAATCCAAGGATTTGATTTCCCTTTGAAGCTGCAATTCCGCACTGCTCTAAAACCTTCATATCAGCACTAATGGTTAACCCTAAGTCCTTTTCTTTTACAGTAGTACTTAGTACAGTACCCCCCATTGTATATTCTACTTCTTCGTTCCCATGTCCTGTGTGGAGGCATTTACATTTCCCAAAATTGAACAGCATTTGCCACTTTTCAGACCATTTGATCAACCTGTCAAGATCATCTTGTAAATGCTGTCTATCTCCATCACTTTTAATCCTTCTAAACACTTTTGTATCATCCGCAAATTTCAACACCTTGCTTGTTATTTCATCATCCAAATCGTTGATATATATTAAGAATAATATAGGGCCTAATACTGATCCCTGTGGTACCCCACTCAATACCGATTTCCAGTTTGAAGCCTCCCCATCAACTACTACACGTTGTCTTCTGTCAATCAGCCATTGTTCTATCCAGTTTATTATACCATTTCCTATGCCATGGGCCTTTAGTTTAAGCAGTAATCTTTGATGTGGTACTTTGTCGAAAGCTTTTTGAAAATCTAAGTAGACGATATCTACTGGTGATCCCTCATCTACCCACTTAGTGATGTCTTCCAAAAAACATAACATATTTGTTAAGCATGACCTCGCTTTAAAAAAACCATGTTGAGATGGGTTTATCAAGTTTTGTTTAACAAGAAAATCCACCATGTGATCTTTAATTAGTCTTTCTAACAATTTACAAATCACTGATGTTAAACTCACTGGTCTATAGTTCTCTGACTTGTTTCTCGAACCTTTTTTGAATAACGGTATAATGTTTGCTTCTTTCCATTCTAAAGGAACCACTCCCTCTTCTAATGACAAATTGAAAACTGTTGCAAGCGGTATGCTAATTTGTTCTACAATTTCCAATAGTAGTTTGGGTGGAATACCATCCACTCCAGGTGATTTATTATCCTTCATAGCCCTTATTTTCTTACCTACCATTTCCGGGGTTACAATTAATTGTCCTAAATAGTCTGAATCTGCCCCCTTGAACTTAGCCTCTGGTACTGGCAGTGAACTAATATCTTCCCTGGTAAACACTGAACTAAAGTACTCATTCAGGTCTTCTGCCATTAAGAATCCCTCTGATATTATATTTCCAGCACTATCTTCTAGAGGACCGACTTTATCTTGAACTTTCTGTTTGCTTCGAACATACGCATAAAAGCTCTTGCTGTCATGTTTTATATTACTAGCTAATTGTTGTTCATAGCTTCTCTTTGAATTTCTAATTTCAGCTGTAGCTTGGTTAAGTGCTTCTTTATAACTGTTGTAGTCTTCATCATTTCCAGTACATCTATATGACTTCCACATCATTTGTTTGTACTTAATTTTTCTAATGGCTTCTTTCGATAAGTGTTTCTTTTTGGACCGTTTTCCTTGTTTTTTGAAGGGTACAAATTTATCGACTATGCACTTAATTTCACTCTTTAATACATTCCAGCATTCTGTTGCCGTCTTATTTTTCAGTGTGTTATTCCAGTCTATCTTTGCTAAATATTTCCTCATGTCCTTATACCTTCCTTTGTGGAAATTTCTCCTATACTGCTTTTTACTATTCCTTTCTGATTTTACATTGATGGTAAAATGTATCTGGTTGTGATCGCAGTGGCTCACATATCTTGACATTGTCAACTAATTCATTCTGTGAGGACAAAACTATGTCTAACACATTCTCACCCCTGGTTGGTTCTAGCACATGTTGAGAAAGGAATGTATCTTGAACTAAAACTAAAAACTTGTGGTCCTCACTCCCCATACTCTGTAGAGATTTCCATTGTATATGCCCGTGGTTAAAATCCCCCATAATAATACAGTCCCGTTTGCTTACTTCCCTTATAGCGTTTTGTATTTTTTCATTCTCTTCTATGCTTATGTTTGGACTTCGATAAACTAACCCAACTGTTATCGTTGAGTTTCCTGTAATTATGTTACACCAAACAGCTTCTTCGCAATCTGCTTCTCTTTCTAATTTTATTTCATAAGCCTGAATAGATTCTTTAATATATAAAATAACTCCACCTCCCTTTCTTCCTATTCTATCTTTTCTAAACATTACATATCCTGTCAGTCCCAATTCAGCATCTGATATATCGGTGGTGGTCCAGGATTCGGTTATACCTATTTTATGAGGGTCAATATCTTCTACCATAATGTTTAGTTCATTTCTTTTGTTTACTATACTCCTTGCATTTAAACAAACACATTTATATCCAGCTTCAGAAGAGTTTCCACACTGTTATTTGCTGATTTATTTGTGCTGTCTTTATCTATGCCTCCATTTTCAGGCTTTTCTGTGAGTCCCCCCTGCGAATCTAGTTTAAATAAATACAACCTGTCCCACTGTCAACAGATCGCAGCAGGTTCTCTGAGAAAACTGCTGCCCCCTTTCCACTAAGATGGAGGCCATCTCTCATGTACATATCTTCCCTCCCAACAAAGTATCCCCATAAATCTGTGAATCCCACCCCCTCTTCGTCACACATCTGCTCAACTAGTGCGTTGATCGCCATCCTTTTACAGTTTCTATACGTTGCCCCCCTTCCTCCCATTACTGGCAAAATTCCTGACAGAATAACCTGTTCAACTCTCGTCTTCTGTAGCTTCCTCACTAACTGTCTATACTTCTGTACTATCGCAGTTGTTCCCTCCCTGTCTGCATTATTTGTTCCTACATGTACCAGTATAGACCCCCCCCCTTGCCATGTCCCAATACCTTCTCTACCCTGTCAGTTACATGTTCAATCCTAGCCCCCGGTAAACAAACAACGATGTCCTTCCCCTCGCTCAGTGCCTTGTCCGTCTTTCTCATAATGGAGTCGCCCATAAACACCCTCTCTTTCCTCATTGCCCCCTCTATCACTGCCTTAGAATAGCTCCTTCTTCGGTTTGCATCTGTCTGCTTGTTGTCTTTCCCCCCTGTCGTCTTCTCTCCTGTCACATTCTCTTCCGATCCATTCTTTCCTGTCGCTTTTTCTCTTGTCACCTTCCCTTTTATCGACTTCTCTTCTATCACATTTTCTCTCACTTCCTTTCGTCCCTTCTTCGTTCGTCCCATCTCGTTTTCCTCTCTCCTCTCCCTTCCCATCTTCCCTCCCTCCTTCTCTACGGTCACTTCCTTCCCTGTCACCTTCACGCTTGTCACGTTTTCTGTTGTCGATTTTCCAATTTCTTCCCCTCCAATCACCTTCCCTCCTCTCAATCTCCTTTCCTCAGTTTTCTTGCCACTGCTATTCTCCTTCAGTCTTGCAGTATTCTCACCTCTCTCCCTGTCGTCTCTCTCCATTCGACCTGCCTCCTTGCTAATTCCCATCTCCATTCCCTTCACAATATCTGTCAACCTAACTATCTTGATGCACCTCGGATCGGGGTCTGTGCACGTGGCATTGCACGCGCGTCTGCAGATGCTCCAGACTTGTCGGAAAGGGCAACTCACTAAAACAGAAATACGTTTTTCCAAATGATGGTATCCGTAGCGGTTAGCTTCGCTGTAAGGTAATCAGTTTATATGATGGTATGATTGTTGTGAAGTGCGTGTATGTTAGGGCAGGTAGAAGGATTGTAGTTTAAGTTGTTGCCTGATAACAGTGAAACTGTTGTTTTATTATAGACACAACGTATGTCAAGATATTTAAATTATAAATCATCATTCTCATTTGTAATTATCGAGTACTATATATGGTATATGAATTTCAAAAAAAGAATCGAGCGTTGTACAAAACACATTAAGATGAAAAAATAAGATGTAAATGCCTATAGGACACCATCACCATCCCCAACTAACTGTGCAGCGCTCTCCGAATAAAACACTATCAATCGGTAGGTTCTTATGCATATGAGATTGAATTATAAAGTATACACAGATGTAGATTCGCATTGGTACAGCACACAGTAGGATAGCGAATGTCTGTACATCAGTGTGTGTGTTGCGGCACTGGAGAGTTGTTATTGCCGACTCACTGAAAGGACAGAAGACAGCGTAGCGGTCGCCTGGGTCGATGTAACATTCATATCCAGCTTTGCAGTTGTTTATGGTCAGATCGTGACCACAGAAAACTGGTTGACCAAAGTTGTCCTTCTGCGGTGTTTCGTACTTGCAAGGGTAACCGGCTTTTGGAATGAGATAGAAAATGTGGAAGTGAAAACAAATTAAAAGATACAATTTGCGACGAAGCACGAATATATGATAACTAAATTATTCTTAATTTCAGTAAAATGTCAAAACAACTCTAAGAGTTACATCATCATTACATTTTATAAATGATCATTGTCAAAACGGAAAGAACCAGTGTAATACCAGGTACCTGTACTTTTATTGCTTTATATATTTTAAATAATACTAAAATTAATGTATAACGCATACAGTTGCGCGAATGTGACAGGTCATAACACGTAAAAATATTGTAAAATACCTAATGTACAATTAATCCTCACTTAATGGCGTTAAGTGGTGTTTTTCGTTGGATGATTTTTGGTATATTTATTATTGTACAATTGTTGATGGTGAAAATACTGCAGCAGTGAATGATAAAACATAAAACATAACCAAATAATCAAGATAATTGGGAATTTGTATTACTCAAACAACCCAGCAAGCCACACGTCAATTATCCAATGAAAATATGTTAAATGTAATATTAATAATACACTCATATCCAGAGTAGGACTCTGTTCAAGGGTATTGACAACTTATAGCTACTAAAATGCACAGAATAGCATAACAAGACTAGAACTGCATTAAATAAAAAATGTACTAAACCTAAGCTAAATATATATCAAGACGTACATAACAGATAATAATAATACATAAATAAGTAGACAATAAAATATTAATGAGTAAATAATTAAGATAATAAGCTAGTATAATAGTACAACATAATATTAATAATAAACACTACGATGTGTAGAGTGAATAGTGTAAGAACTAGACATTAAAAGCAACTTTGAAATAATGAGTCTTAAGACGCGTTTTAAATGTGTTATCCATTGCTGTTGTCCACTATTGCATTACCTGCCAAAGACGGGATATTCAACATTACTCCAGCTACGGTACTAAGCAGGAGAAGAACCGCCATTATATTATGTGACGGAACGTGTGAAAACAATACCCAAAGACATTTG
>CM034538.1:36072320-36139401 GCA_020002185.1 Paraescarpia echinospica
TATAAATGCCTCAGCATTCAACATGACCTAACGCAAAAAGCTGGAGAGTAAGGAAAAACCTACTAGAGGAGGCAGGGGCGAAGGAGAGTAGTGACATGGCAAAATGCATAATTTTTTTTATACAGAATGCCCACCATGGGCTAGGAAAATTGTGTATGTAGGAGCCCATGGAGTTCGAGCATCATTGCTGAATATCTGAATAAAGCGATTAGCGACGCAATGAGCTATCACCACTCACACTATCTTCTGCTACGAGACTTCAATTATCCAAATATAGACTGGCAGAATTGGTGAACTACCTCAAATAATGTTGAGAATCCCGAACTTAAATGTATAGAAAATAGAACAGATGTATTTTTATAGCATGTTACCCTGCCCACAATGGGGCGATTAGGAAATAAATCAAACGTCCTTGACTTAGTTATAACAAATTAAAAATGTATGATTGGTGAAAAAGTACATGAGATTCCACACGGGAAATGTGACCACTCTGTTCTCATGATAACAATCAGGTGTTATGCTGATAGGTAGAACCAGATGGTGACATCCCCCGCATCACGCCGGTGGAATTAAAACGCAGCATGGACAATTTTACTATTGAGGAGGAAATCGTTAAAGAAAAACTAAATAATCTCAATGTGGGTAAATCAGTAGGACCTGATGGTATACACCCTAGATTCCTAAAATAATTATCGACCCAATTATGTATACCATTAGCTAGGCTTTTTAATAATTATCTAGCTATGGTGAGCTACCAAATGAATGGAAGCAGGGAAGGATCTTAGCAATATATAAAAAGGGAAGGCGTAAAAAGGCAGGGAATTACAGACGTGTAAGTACAACGAGTATATTATGGAACTGCAAGACCACATTGTTAGTCAACTTAAAGACCACATTGTTAATCATACAATAAATAATAACCTTTCCAGTAAAAAAATGCGATTTTATTAAAGGTCGTCCAACAGTTCTACAACTGCTAAATGTTATGGAATCACGGACCAAAGCATTAGATAGAGGAGACTCTATAGACACAGAGTATTTATATTTCATGAAGGCTTTTGATATCGTCACCCACCGAAGATTGATCGGCAAACTAGAATCATATGGTATAAAAGGCTCAACATTAAGATGGACTGAAGCATTCTTGTCTGATCATAATACAACAGGTCAGCATAAACTGAACAAGCACTGAGTGGAAAGTGTAACGAGGGGAGTGTCGTAGGACCAATGCACTGTTTGTTACGACACCTAACTGTCAAGGTGACGACACCGCATATAGCACCGCAAGGATTTAGCATGGCGAGCATATATGTGGGTTGTTGTTTCAGGCCATACCTACAACAGCAATAGCGGAATTTAATGTAATTTTATATCACCGTGAAGATAATAATTTCCCCCCTAAATGTGTAGCTGGATGCACGCAGGAATTTTGTTTACTCTTTTAGTCATTGCTGTTTGAACAATGCAAACATTCAAACTTGCAATAGTATTTAATAGTTTTGTTTATATCACAGTTAAGATAATAATCGTATCTACAAATATGCCGCTGGATGTATCAATGATTTATTTGTTTCTGTTTTTGAGTTATGGCCGTTTGAATATCGCGAATGTTTAGCGGATATAATTAAAGGTTGAGCATACGCGATGTTCAAACGGCAATTACTAAAAAAATTAACACAATTCCTGTGTACATACAACAAAAAACTTGTACATAAGATTATTATCTTTAAGGTGATATCAAAAATATTAAATTCCGCGATTGCGATTTCATGTACAATCAGAAACAACAGGCCACACTGCCGCTCGCCGTGCTAAAGGATAGGGCGAGCTCAACGCCATTGTCTGTGGTGACGTCAGCAACATCTGATGGGCTGGATGCTTTGTGACATGCAAATGACAACGTTTGAGCGGATTTAGTAACTTGAGTTCGCAATGAATAGGCTTCATATTTGGCAAATTAGTTGAAAAGAGTATCAAGTTTCTGTACACGAAGTTTCAAAGACATTTGTAGTTTCATTTCGCTTAGTCTTTAAGTCAACTACATTACACTCGTACGCATATGTTCACGGTCGCCACCTAGTGAATGATCTTAGCGGCAAGGTTTTGTGATTTCATAGGTGCTCACGAGATGGCGACACTTCAAAAAATGACAACGCGTCTCTATACACGAAAGCAGCACCGCCTGTTTGTCAGTGCACTCTTTCTTAAAATGAAATAGTTATTTATATTAGGACACCTGAAAGCGTATACGCAACATACCTCTAGCAAGGACATTATTAGGTTTATGCTGCACAATGTAAGGCCGACAATTTCAGCGACTAATTTGCAAATATACTCTGTAATTACATTTGTAGTGATTTTAAAAGTTTGTTGCAGCTGAACAAGTTTTCGGAAATGTTATGATGAGATAGTGTGGCACTTTTTTTGGACCGGTGGTGTGATAATTACTAGTTGCAAATAAAATAGACATAACTGATCATCAACATGAACGTCCAGTGCATACATAATAGTATATGTATGCTGTATGTAATCGCTGTGTAAACCGGAATTTATACATCCTTTTATCGAATTTTTTTGAAAACTCATCGGCGTTTCCGATTAATTATGTTGTGTGAGATTTCAGTTTGGAAACTTGGGCAAGTTTGTTCACTGCACTTTGCTCCAGTTCACTCAGCTGTATGAACGAGTACCTGGTCATAGTGGATACTTATTTTGCATATGGATAGTTTTCGATAAGTGATAGCAGAGTGGCTGAACGTTTAATATATACGTCAAGATGTGTTTCTTCAAAGTATAACCTACGAAATACCGGCTCCTTTTTCACCAAGGAACTTATTTAAAACTAGCATAGAAGAAAACAACATGTCGTTTTTATTTTCCATCCGTCTCACGGAGCTCGCGTAGTATTGACAAACATAATACTTGATTTCGTCTGCCGGTTTTGAGTGTATCAATACAAATAGAGAAAAGAAACAGGCCACACAGGGTGGACGAGATTACCCAAATTTGTTAACCTCTATAGACCTAGGTGGACTCGAACCACAAGTGGTGTGTTCATATTATATAGTGTTTTTTTTCTCAAAACGAACGTACGTTTATATGGCCAGCTTCACAAGTGGTGGGGTCTCGACAATCCACATTTAGCGTTACGAAATAATTATGTCCCCACACAAGGTTCTATAGGAGTAAAACATAACGACAACGAGAACACGAATGTCCAAGTTACTGAAATAACAAAATTGCTGCCTGGATATTTGTTTCCCACACACATTCAATTAAAATTTATGTTATGATTCGGCAGACCTAATACATTGTAAGAGACGTGTACACGTATATAATAACTTATGCACATGCCTACATCCACACGTGCACACGCACGTACAAGAATCTGTATACCCAAGAATCATTGCACCCAACCTCAAATACAATATAACAGTTGTATCGTGGTCTTTGTATATTATGTTTCAATTCATTATTATGGAGGTCGATTCATCCATGAATTGTCTGGATGAGAGACATTGCCACAATTCATTTAACGGTATACTTGTAGTTTTTTATGACATGTCGCATGGAAATATTGGTAATAAACAATACTTAAGGGTGGGGGTTGAATCATATTCTACTTATAAGTTTGTTTCCGGTTAATTATTTAATAAGTTGGTTCTTATTTGCATAATTACAGTTCAGCATGGAAAAACAATTGGTGACTACGCTTATCGACACCCGTTTGCACCAACACGTCCGAAAGTATAGATACGCCAACCGTGTAAAGAATATCGAAGACGGATGATATATAAAAAGACAGTTAATTGATTTAGTTTGCGCATAACAACAGGCACAAGATTGGATGTATTGGACCATCTTCAGTTCACCTATTTGGAAACATTATGGAAAACACATACGTTTGTGTCTCAGAGCAACACTCTCCCGTACTTTAATTATGCAATCTTATTCTAATCGACGAAACGTTTGCATGCAGCGATGGTAATGTTTTCCTATTAGACGGCTTGAACCTCGAGCGCCAAACTTTTAGGGAATAATCTACAACCGCAAGAATAGGACGTAGGATTTATATATTTTCAAAATACATGATATACGACATTATTATCACCTTTTATGAGGTAAATCCATCGACAGGGTGTGATGGTGTTTACGTAACGATGCTATATGCTTTCTAACATTTGGTAAATGTTTCTGTCACTTCTTTCAATTACAAAGGTGTCCTGTCAGTTGAATGGCATCTTTACTAGTTATGTTTAACATCACGTTTAGTGCATCATCACCAATCTTACCCACACCCTCATTCCAGTGCACCTTATGGGTGCCGCACCCCGACGGCGCCAGACCGGGAGGTTTCCAATGGATTCCACAGACCCAGTTTGAAAGGAAGTGGGCATTTAATAGTACTACTGATTAAATTAGGGATTACTGTTTCTTAGCAGTTTCACACAATTCTGCGTACCATACATTCTGGCTTGCATTAACACTATTATATAATTATTTATTGCACGGAAATCATTGCTAGATTATGATATTTTATTTGACAATGCTGTCATATGGTTGATAGTAGTGCATTTGTAATTAAACATACTATTAAATGGGAATTTTTTTTTTAATTCCTCATCACGACATGATTACGTGTGTATATTCGAAAATATCAAGATAAGTAAGATCACAATAATAAGACATTTTACGGATATATCTATTAACAAACCACGATTTTGTGAATAGTAATATTTTCAATGTTACAATTTGGTGCACCATAAATCAGTATTCCATTTAACCAATACAAAGTATTCCCTTTAAAGCTGAAACCTTATGATATGTGATGAAAACGGTGGTTTGAGTTAAGAACATAACAATTATTGTAGAACATGTTGAGCCAAATAGGATGTGTTTTGATTAAACTAAAAAGTACTAGCAAACAACAAGACTATTCATCACTAAAAATATAGTGGATATTGTTACGGCTACATTAACGTCACCTAGCCACTGTCTATTTAGCAAGCGGTTCGGTGGTGTCGCAGTGATCTGACCTATTTACAGATTCATGTAGTCACGCAGGCGTATCGAGAAAAAGGTAGATGTACTACGGATGAAATTGATGTGTCGGTTGCTTGATCTATAGTGTCCACAACTCTAGCCTTACGTCGACATGGGTAATTTCATTCACAATATAACACAATAGTGAATTATGTCGTAGTGTAGTCGCATGGAAACAAGGTGTAAACACTGAGTTATACCAATAACCCGGGGCGATTGATAGGCTGGCGACTGACCTAGATGGAGATGAAATACGTTCCTCTTTTATTGCAGCGTTTACCGTATCAGTCGTGAGGACACTGCATTGTTTGCGCGCACGTCTGACTTGGGTGCCACGTTCGTCCGCGGGGTGAGGGGACAGAGAACATGTCACCTGTGTCTAGTTGCTGGTAATTTTGTATTTCGAACATCTGGTATAAACACCGTGTATTTTTTCGCGAAAAGTGCTCTTTCGGCAAAGGAACATGAAATTTATTTTACCTTGTCCACATTCACATTAAACACATTAATACATTGGTAATATGAATAATATGTCAATTCGGGGACACTCCCGTTAAGACATATATTGTCGCTAGCACGGGAGCCACCCCACAAATGTAAACAATAACAACATGTACATACTCGTAGTATGATCAGATCAGTAAATTATAAGCATTGCTTTAAGAATTACAAACGTAGCAATTATGGATTAAACAGCATGATTCCTAGTTTAGAATAATGTAATTTTTGATGTATCTGGAGAAACCATGTAGACTGTGTGTATACATTTTCTGAATGAATACCAGGTGTATTATTAACTGTCTCAACAAATTCATGTTTGAATCTAGGCATACACATATCATTCTGTTTACGTGTGTTGTATTGACGAATGTCATAGTTGTGTGTTCAAGGAATAACTTAGAAATATTCGGGTTACTTACTGATTGTTTTGAAATATTCGGGTTACTTACTGATTGTTAATTAATTTGTTGTATAATATTTAATTTGCTGAATAAATATGCCAGATGACCCCCATAACAGGATACCATAATTAATATGAGGGAAAATTAGATAATTATACATAATATATAATGGTTGATGTGGTAAAAAGTGTTTATTTTATTCATAATTCCTAATGTTTAGTTACTTTATTTCCTATTTTGTTTTTTGAGTCTGCCAGTTTAAATGGTTACGTATGGTAATGCCTAAAAATGAAATCATTTACATCTTCAATGTTTGTTCCATCTATTTCTAATACAGGGTATACTCGCAAGTCAGGGCTGTTTCCTATGGAACGATATTAGGGCCATAATTCCACAATGCTACATTGTCGAATTCTGACTTTCGATTATCCATTTACGCTGTCATTGTGCAAGATTTTGGTCAAATAATTCACTAGAATGCCGTTTGGTTAAATATGTTTGGTCCAATAAGTTGACACACATAAATCTACCCGAATACGGTTTGCAACAAACTATTATATCAAATATGAACTCATATTGACCTTTGACAGATGTGCTGCCCCCTAGCGAACTACACCAACTTGCAAATACTTAAGTATCCCTTGCAACTTGCAAGTCAGGCCTAGCGCTGTCAGTCACACCAACGTCACGACGTATTGTACAGAATACTTATATCGAGCATTTTTCACCCACGTTATGAGCTGTTTTATCAAAGTTGGAGTTTAAAAGAACTCAAAGATGAACGGAAGAAATGAAGTGCCAAGCAGTCTGGCAGAAAACGCGAATTGATTGTCAGGTAGGTTGGTACTGTGTGTGAGCGATAATTCATTGTTTCGTAAACTGTCAATAATAATATATATTCGTACTAAAACGTGTACAATTCAGTAAAAGCAACATATACATCCATTTAATATGTATATAAAACGGTCAGTGCAGCCAGTCTCGTCTTTGAAGCGTGAGCATCTATGTCATGAAATGATGAATGGGGGAGGCTGTTTTAAGTGAATATTATTAAACTTTAAAGATACAGATAATAATAGTGTGGAGTCTCCCATCACACAGTGATTTGTTTTGTATTTTGTTGACATTATGTAAATTGTTATTGTAAAATTTGTATCTTAGTATTTGTTTTCATATTTTGTAGTTCTAGTTGTTTCCAGCACTTGACAATGTTCTATTAACTGACAGGTCTGTATTATTGTGGTTACAATGTAATGGTCTTATGATGTCTCATTCTTTATATGCTGGCACTGAGAGTGGTCACTACCAGGGTGCTTGTCGTCCTCAATGGTTCTTTTACATCCCAATTTGAGACGGGACCGACATTAATGTGATCACCGAGTCACGAGAGATACACTGTCCCCAATTTTGAGAGCCAGATTTTTACACCAAATATGCCTGCTCGGTCCAGTTTTCCAACTCAGAGCACTGGCATGCCAGGCGGATGTGCTAAGTACTGCTAACCACTACACTAGCTGCATTCTCTGTATAATTTGTTTCTGCTGTTGGTATAAATAAAATGCATCCTTACCTTACCTAAAGATGGGAGGGTGTGTTTCTATATTTCATAAAAACCAGCACAAAACCTTGGAGTAACATACACTATCTAGAGGGATGCGGGGGTACCAGCCCAGCCTGATCACAGTGCTTTCTTCTATATCATGAGCAGTCTTACTCCAAACACATTATACTTTATCTTAGTCACATATTGAACATAACTTGGGATAACGTAATTGTTTTTAATTTTACAGGTTAATGAAGAGGAGCTCAACATGAAACTGCCACAGAATAACATGTATAGGGACGTACATGGTGGTATGCACCAACTACCCAAATTTACACTGGGGAGTCTAGAGGAATACTTATCCCAGTACGGAAAGAAGCTGGAGGAAAAGAGCAAGTCTCTATACAAAGAAAGGCGAGTTATCTTAACATTAAACTAAAAGGACTGTAGGATTAAAGGTAAAAGCGAATAACCATATGAACTTTGTAGTTTGTACATCTCTGTCAAGTATGATACTGCCTTGATGAAATAATAGTTTTCTTTGTCAATAGATACCAGCAGGCTTATTTGTAAGAGGTTTGGCAAATTTATATGTGTTAAATGTAAGAACACACATTCGAAACCTAACAATAAATTATTCAGGAATAGTATTCTGGAATACCCTGCCTCATAAATGTAGAATACTCCTGACCATTAACCAGTTTAAAAGAAACCTAACAGCTCCTTACTCGTGAATTATTATTGATATTACATGATATATGTGTCTGGGTAAATATATATAGGTGAAGCACAATACTGGGCCAAAAAAGAGGACTGGACAGAAAAAACAAGTGCAAAAAACAAAAAGTCTTAGATGGTAACCAAGATACATCTACACTTAAAGAAGATAAGATATCTTTACTCACTGTTGTGTGGTGCAATGCCAAGTGAAGTTGATGATCTAAAATATGAGAATGTGAAACCCTTCAGAAATCAAAATTTGCTTGACTGATGCTAGTACCTCATCACAATCCAACCAAGACTTTTAAAATGTTAAGAATGATCAGAGCACTCTGGACGTGAAATGGTGGACACTGTAACTTACGTTATCCACCACATTGTCCACAACCACAATTTTTTTTAAACAACAATAAACAGGCAGGATGCGTTTTTTGTGTCTCTTCTTTCTTCATGGGCCTAAGATACAGCACAAATGTTATCAACAGGAACTATCCGCAAAGAAGCTGGTTATGAATTTGGCCCAGTATTGTGCGACTCCACAATTTATATATATTGTACATTGTTTTCTTCAGGTTATTGCGGTATATGCATACCACCACAGACAACACACAAGGAAAGTGGTTTGTGTCAGCTGTTGTGTGGGCAGAGATGAGGAAGTCCGCCTGTTATAAAGTAGATGTGTCCATGAACAATGAAGCGGTGGTGTAAGAAGCACAATGTGAATGTGGTGCTGGGCAGGGCCCTACAGCTCACTGCAAGCATGTTGTAGCAGTTCTGTTTGGCCGGACACTAGTGTCAGATAGGAACTATTTTGACAGAAGTGACATGTACACAGGTAAGACGTTTAAAAAAAACATTCAATGTACCATGTACAAATATTGGGGCAATTGTCAATGCAAAAAGAATGGCATTTACTTTATCCCAATTTTGTACAAGTAAGCTGGGTAGTTTCAAGAATGTGACACGCTCTTGTCAACATATCAGCAGCAATAAATAAATGAAAGGGTTAAAATGCATATAAAATTCACAAATATGTAGCTGACTGTACACTTTGACTTGACCTGCAGGTCTTCCAGACGTTCCATCATGCTATACCTTTTAAAGGAACTCCTATCAAGTCCAGCAGATTACATGCAATTTGTGGGAAGGATAATGCGGACCTTATATATGATCCTCGATCAGAGCAACTGCAGAACAACGACTCTACTCCAGACAGGTTCACTCTATTTGATGAAACAAATCTTATATTCCTTTTACAGACCAATTGAAAATAGTTACTTGTCAAAACATGGGCATTAGTGCAGTCTCTGGCTTTATGTATAAAGCAAATAATACAATGTTGCTTATATCTCTACATATACATATTTCAGGAAAGTCAACCAATGCCAGTGATGCAGCTGTTCCCTCCTGCCAATCCACATGCCCTTGTCAACGACCACAACTACTTGAAGTTAACTCCACAAGATCAGTACTTGAAAGATGAAATGGTTAGTAATGTCCATGCTCAGTGGCTCAGTGACTAGAAAGTTGGACTCTCAATCAAGAGAACCCAGGTTCGAATTCAGTGCTGCTGTGTTGAACCTTGGGCAAGTTCGTTCACTCTACGTTGCTCCAGTTCACTCAGCCGTATGAATGAGTACCTGGCTGTAGACAGTGGTGGATATTTGTGTAGTCTTTGTGCATTAATTGCTGCATAGCTGAATGCTTCCCAGAGAAGTTGAGATGGTGCTCGATCGAACAAGTCTGTTAGGGAGTAAAACGTAAAGCGCTTTGAGCAGTCATAAGGACTGGATACTGCGTTATTATATAATATATTACTTTTTATAAACATTGCATCATCACAGCACGGAGTCCAACTTACAGACCCTTGTGCAATGCAGCTCTGAGCATTTCATTTGAAACTAAAATAAAACAAAGTTAAAACTTGAAACAAAAAGGGGGTTTGTTGTATTACAATTAATATCAGACTAACTGGTGACAATACAACTATATAGCTTAAAGCTGCAATGTCAGTTAGATTTTTATGCTCCTCGCTTTTCTGACTAATTTCCTGAAAAAGCAAAGCTATCAAGTATCCACTATAATATCCTAGTTCATTGGTGCACTTGTGCTACTTCGTTTTGTTAAAATTAATAAACAAACTGCGAACTATTTTAAAGTAAAGACAATGTAAAGTACAAACATTTTATTGAAACTATTTGATAAGATTGACTACAAAATTATGAAAAGCACAATACAACTACAGGTACAATCACTGCACTTGATATGTATAATGTAATAATTTTTAATATCACATACACATCACATAATATGCAAAGCAACAATAGAAACAAAAATTAGGAAGAGGTTAAAAAATGTCAGGTACATATAAAAAACAAACAGTTACTTTTATCATGATTATTTGTTACAAAAAAACAACACTGGTTAGTACAAATGCTAGTTGTAGTTTATACATGCCTTATATGTTTACAACTCAAAAAAAATGTGTGACAAAACAATTGTGTATTTAACAAAAAAAATAATATTTATTGCCTATAAAATGTAAACCAATGAGAAAAAATTACTTAGAAATATGTTTAGTTGAACAAATGTAATATCAAATAAAACTAACTATATTACAATTCTTTGTTAAAAAAATCACTACATGCTACATTGCTCTAGTTTACTGAGCTGTATGAAGAGTACCTGCTACAGACAGTGGTGGTTAGTCTTCGCATATTAATTTCAGCTTAATACTTCCCACATAAGTCAAGATGGTGTTTTTGATTTAAAAGTAGAGTAAAGTGTAAAGTGCTTTGACCAATCCTGAGGACTGGATACTGCACCATATCAGAACTAACCTTACTCAAATGTTGTTTATTTATCATGAGAAATGAAAATGTAATGTAAATTATTTATAAAAATATAAAACAGTGATAAAAAAAGAATCATTTAGAAAGATGATATGTGGCATGAACAATTTATAACAGTCCTCATGATACATAGATAATTTAAACAAGTAAAATGCTGCTGTTAGTGTATCAACAGACTGTTGCTGAAAAATGTGAAAAGGCTTTCAATACCATTACTTCATCACAAACTTGTGTTGTACATAACAAGTGCCTGGTGTATGTTGCAAGAACTCGGCTCTGGCTGCCACTGACTATCAGCAACACAAAGACAATGAAACCCTACCACTGCAACAATGCTGGATAATTCATGTATTTTTTCATGGACACTGGTAAAAGTTATAGTTAAATTGAATACAAATACCTTGTATTACTGACTTTTGATAAATATGTCGTCATGTATAAAAATATCATACATGTCAGAGCCATGCTAATTGTCACTTTTTCTCCGGTATAGGTAGATGCAGCTGTACAGCAAAACGTCAGGAAGCTGGTACGCAGTACCATCAAAGACAGTGAAAACATACAGTGGTGTCATTGATATCTAAACCGATGTAGTTCACCGAAGAATGCTCGACACTGAACCTCTCTCGCAGTGTTGAAAGTTGTTGCCCGAAGAGTCATGCCATATCTGCCAGACCCTGGCACCTACCGTTCCATCACCAATTGCAGAGCTAGTCAGGTGTCACCACATTCTTATGTCGAGCAACCTGCATTCTACATTGGTTTCCAGTCAGTCAAGCTAACTGACTGATCTGGAAGCCAGTGTACACCCCATCGGCATTGGGGAATCTGTCACGGATGCAACGCACGACACAATTGGGATCACTCGGTGGACATTCACATGACAAACTGTTAATATGCAGCATATTGCATGGGTGTAGAATCTTGTCCGAGATCCTGGACATACAACTGCCCAGTATGTCATATTAACTTGGAGAGCTAGTAGTACTAAGCACACTAGTTCAATCTCCTGTAAAGAAAAGCGTATATTCAATAAACAAAAACAGGCATCATAGTAATGTTGGGAGTAAATAATTATGGAGTTGTTCATTGTCATAATTAGCAAAATATAAAATAATATTTCATGTATGATCTGCAGCATTTCACAAGAAAAAAGGCAGCAAGAAATGTTGTACTACAGCTGCATCTATACAATTTGATATCTTAGGAACAGTCAGTGTTTACCGGATGGAGAAAGGGGGTGGGTTGATACAGCATGTAGACATTAGTGGAATATGGTATTTTTTTAAACGGTGAACATTTTAAACTATTTTCCTTTACTAGGTATTCATTGTCATTACATCAATTTTAAACTGTTCAATTTCTTTACAGTGATGCTTGATCTTAGTCAATATTATAGACTGATTTGAATTATGTTAATCAGTAAAGCATCAGTAAAGTGCATTTATATTTTTTGTTTTGTTTTCAGTATATAAATTCATGTAAGTGTTTGCCATGTGTAACTGCTACACATATTCATGTTTGACATTTTAAGTCTGAGGTTTAATGGTCAAGGTGAATGTTTGAAATGACAAAATGAGGTGTTATTGTGAAGCTAACAGTGTATTTTCCTCATCAAGTATTCAAAGGTTCATAACATGTATGTCTGTCTACCTTCTTCAAGAATGAATAATTTATTTTATAAATTTATTTCAGAGTCATCGCCATATGCTAAATACATTTTAAAGGTGTATTAATATGTCTTTGTTGATACACTGTATATATACACAAGTGGGTATAATACACAAGTGCAGAAGTCAATATTAAAATGTGTATGAAAACAAATGTATATTTAAATGTGCACATTAAAATTTGTTGGTAACTTATACGTGGTTGATTGTTATAAATTTGAAATTACCTCGATTGATCAAATGTGGGCCTGCCGCAGACTATGTATCCTCTCTGTGTCTGCCTGGCCCGGGTGACCGCCTCTAGCCCCTCCTCTGCCTCCCCTCAGTCTCATTCATGGGTTGCAGTGTGGCCTCTAGCAATATCATAATTCAAGTGACGTATTATGTATTTATATATTGCTGTGGTGAGAATATATATATATATTGGTAAATACATAAGAATAGCTGGCATATGTCAGTTGAAAAGTATCACAGGATACCAATTAATGCATTACATACACTAGCCAGGCATCAAGGACCACAATGGAAACAAGTGCGTGCATTTTCTTATGTAATCCTTATATATATATGGTGTACTCTAGCTGTATTTATATTTTATGTATTTACACGTTTACATTGATATATTGAATAAAATCGCCATCATGGTTGTCATATAAAAATCTTAATTATTTTGCAAAAAATACAATGCAAATCAACAATATTCTGCAGTAATAGTATCAAAATATGAGTCACAAAACAATGTTTTAATAATTACGATCACCAATATAATACTCTCGTGTTTGACGTTCTGTTGCATGAAATTACGGATGCTCCCTGACTACGTTACTCGCACGATCAACAGGGGCCTGCTGCCAAACCATTGTTATTTGTCATTTCGCACCCTCACGTCATCTACTCTCTATATGTATTGTCGGAATAACATAGCTTATTAACAAGATCCTGCATAACCAAATACAATACATATCAAATATTATGCTCGTTGACGTTGTCACTCTCTGACTGAAACTCTAGCCTCTAAGCTCTAGTCTAGTGGATATCACATGATGACTGTCTGATGAAGTTTCCACTTCCAGATGCATGTCCAAGTTCAAGTAAGTGTTGCTAGTTTCGACTCCTTCGACTCGAAACCAAATTCGAAATAGTTCGCAGTTTGTTTATTAATTTCAACAAAACGAAGTAGCACAAGTGCACCAATGAACTAGGATATTATAGTGGATACTTGATAGCTTTGCTTTTTCAGGAAATTAGTCAGAAAAGCGAGGAGCATAAAAATCTAACTGACATTGCAGCTTTAAGCTATATAGTTGTATTGCCACCAGTTAGTCTGATATTAATTGTAATACAACAAACCCCCTTTTTGTTTCAAGTTTTAACTTTATTTTAGTTTCAAATGAAATGCTCAGAGCTGCATTGCACAATGGTCTGTAAGTTGGACTCCGTCCTGTGACGATGCAATGTTTATAAAAAGTAATCTATTATATAATAACGCAGTATCCAGTCCTTATGACTGCTCAAAGCGCTTTATATTTTACTCCCTAGCAGACTTGTTCGATCGAGCACCATCTCAACTTCTCTGGGAAGCAATCAGCTATGCGGCAATTAATGCACAAAGACTACACAAATATCCACCAAAGTCTACAGCCAGGTACTCATTCATACGGCTGAGTGAACTGGAGCAATGTAGAGTAAACGAACTTGCCCAAGGTTTAACACAGCAGCACTGAATTCGAACCTGGGTTCTCTTGATTGAGAGTCCAACGTTCTAGTCATTGAGCCACTGCGCTCTATTGTAACCATGTGCATTGTTTCATTGGAGCACATTTTGTAAATACAGATGTATGTATGTATGTTGAATTGAAAAGCATGGAAATTACTAACCATTTCATCTTTCAAGTACTGATCTTGTGGAGTTAACTTCAAGTAGTTGTGGTCGTTGACAAGGGCATGTGGATTGGCAGGAAGGAACAGCTGCATCACTGGCATTGGTTGACTTTCCTGAAATATGTATATGTAGAGATATAAGCAACATTGTATTATTTGCTTTATACATAAAGCCAGAGACTGCACTAATGCCCATGTTTTGACAAGTAACTATTTTTAATTGGTCTTTAAAAGGAATATAAGATTTGTTTCATCAAATAGAGTGAACCTGTCTGGAGTAGAGTCGTTGTTCTGCAGTTGCTCTGATCGAGGATCATATATAAGGTCCGCATTATCCTTCCCACAAATTGCATGTAATCTGCTGGACTTGATAGGAGTTCCTTTAAAAGGTATAGCATGATGAAACGTCTGGGGGACCTGCAGGTCAAGTCAAACTGTATATTCAGCTACATATTTGTGAATTTTATATGTATTTTAACCCTTTCATTTATTTATTGCTGCTGATATGTTGACAAGAGCGTGTCACATTCTTGAAACTACCCAGCTTATTTGTACAAAATTGGGATAAACTAAATGCCATTTTTTTTGCATAGACAATTTCCCCAATATTTGTACATAGTACATTGAATGTTTTTTTTTAATGTCTTACCTGTGTACATGTCACTTCTGTCAAGATAGTTCCTATCTGACACTAGTGTCCGGCCGAACAGAACAGCTGCAACATGCTTGCAGTGAGCTGTAGGGCCCTGCCCAGCACCACATTCACATTGTGCTTCTTACACCACCGCATCATTGTTCATGGACAGTTGGACACATCTACTTTATAAGAGGCAGACTTCCTCATCTCTGCCCACACAACAGCTGACACAAACCACTTTCCTTGTGTGTTGTCTGTGGTGGTATGCATATACCGCAATAACCCGAAGAAAACAATGTACAATATATATATATATATATATAAATTGTGGAGTCGCACAATACTGGGCCAAATTGGTGTCCTGTAACTTACGCTATATTTACTCCATAACCAGCTTCTTTGCGGATAGTTCCTGTTGATAACATTTGTGCTGTATCTTAGGCCCATGAAGAAAGAAGAGACACAAAAAAATGCATCCTGCCTGTTTATTGTTGTTTGAAAAAAATTGTGGTTGTGGACAATGTGGTGGATAACGCAAGTTACAGTGTCCACCATTTCACGTCCACAGTGCTCTGATCATTCTTAACATTTTAAAAGTCTTGGTTGGATTCTGATGAGGTACTAGCATCAGTCAAGCAAATTTTTATGTCTGAAGGGTTTCACATTCTCATATTTTAGATCATCAACTTCACTTGGCATTGCGCCACATAACAGCGAGTAAAGATATCTTATCTTCTTTAATTTTAGGTGTAGATGTATCTTGGTTACCATCTAAGACTTTTTGTTTTTTTTGCACTTGTTTTTGCTGTTGTGTCCTCTTTTTTGGCCCAGTATTGTGCTTCACCTATATATATTTACCCAGACACATATATAATACTAGTTCTGAATAATTTATTGTTAGGTTTCGAATGTTTGTTCTTACATTTAACACATATAAATTTGCCAAACCTCTTACAAATAAGCCTGCTGGTATCTATTGACAAAGAAAACTATTATTTCATCAAGGCAGTATCATATTTGACAGGGATGTACAAACTACAAAGCTCATATGGTTATTCGCTTTTACCTTTAATCCTACAGTCCTTTTAGTTTAATGTTAAGATAACTCGCCTTTCTTTGTATAGAGACTTGCTCTTTTCCTCCAGCTTCTTTCCGTACTGGGATAAGTATTCCTCTAGACTCCCCAGTGTAAATTTGGGTAGTTGGTGCATACCACCATGTACGTCCCTATACATGTTATTCTGCAGCAGTTTCATGCCGAGCTCCTCTTCATTAACCTGTAAAATTAAAAACAATGACATTATCCAAAGTTATGTTCAATATGTGACTAAGATAAAGTATAGTGGGTTTGGAGTAAGACTGCTCATGATATAGAAGAAAGCACTTGTGATCAGGCTGGGCTGGTACCCCCGCATCCCTCTCGATAGTGTATGTTACTCCAAGGTTTTGTGCTGGTTTTTATGAAGTATAGAAACACACCCTCCCATCTTTAGGTAAGGTAAGGAAACCTGGACTGAGCAGGCATGATAGTTGGTGTAAAAATCTGGCTCTCAAAATTGGGGACAGTGTATCCCTCGTGACTCGGTGATCACATTAATGACGGTTCCGTCTCAATTTGGGACGTAAAAGAACCACTGAGGATGACAAGCACCCTGGTAGTGACCACCCTCAGTGCCAGCATATAAAGAATGAGACATCATAAGACCATTACATTGTAACCACAACAATACAGACCAGTCAGTTAATAGAACATTGCCAAGCGCTGGAAACAACCAGAACTACAGATATGAAAACAAATACTAAGATACAAATTTTACAATAACAATTGATATAATCTCAACAAAATACAAATCACTGTGGGATGGGAGACTCCAAACTATGTCACCTTTAATAATATTCACTTAAAAACAGCCTCCCCATACATGACAGACTTCATAGACGAGACTGCCACACCTGGGGCTGAAGTATTCAGTACTCATGTACTCGAGTACATTTTTGAAGTACTTGTACTCATAAAACTTATGGGTCATGGACTCGTACTCATACTCATTGTACTCAGATTTTACGAGTACATTACGAGTACATCTGAGTACTTTCTCAATATGTACTGAGAAAAATAAATATATTTGGTTATAAAATGAAACTTTCCTGAAATATTTAAATGTTGAACTATTTTTTAAATACTTTGTTAATTCTGATAGAATACCACCTTACCATCCCTACACATAGTACATCCTCATTCTCTGATAACCATGACTTATGATACCCAAACATGGCAACAGGTAGCATATTTTCCCAGTCAGAAACACCCTCTTCAGCAAACAATAATTGTAGGCTATCAGTTCAGGCCATCAACCTGTTTGTTTAATTGAGCCACCAGGTAGACAGGAAATGCCTTTGATGTAGTCTGGAGACCATGCAACTTGACACTGGCTGACAGTGCTAACTGCTAAGAACAAGAAATGCCAGTCTTCCTCTGTAGAAGTAAAATTAAGGTGGCTCAAGTCAGACTGCCTCCTACACTAGTATAATCCCATGCCAGCAGCCTGGCTAAAAAGTCCAAAGGGGATGCTGAGCCTGTTATGTGGACATGTGCTAACCCTCTCAACAATTAGTAGTCTACAATCAGAAAATATAAATTGCAAACTTATAATAATATCAGCAGATTGATGCTTGTAGAGGTGAACGAATACCTCAGTCAGCCAAGTACAGATCGTCACAGTGACCCACTGCAGTTCTGAGTTTACCAACTCTGGCTCAGTTGGTCCCTCACCATCTCACCATTCCGGCCCCATCAGCACCAGTTGAAAGGGTATTTAGCGTAGCCGAGAAAGTATTCTGCCCTGAACGGTGCAACCTGAAAGACTCAACCTGTGAACAACTAATGTTCATTCGGTGCAATGGCAAATAGATGATAAGATCATACGATGCCACTGAAATGAATGCCAATTAAGTGAATTTCATTGTTGATGAAATAGAGGTTTTTCTTAGTTTTCCTCATAAAAAATGTATCAACTGCCATTGCATATTCACTTGTGCTGAGTTACATAAATTAAATAATTTTAAAATGTTATTATTTAATATTTATATATTTTTTTATTTACTCGTACTTTTACTCGTACTCGTGAGAATGTACTCGTACTCAGCTTTTAGCAATGTGCTCGTACTCATCCATCATCAAAGACTCGTACTCGTACTTGTGAAAATGTACTCGGCCCCAAGTCTTGAGACTGCACTGCGCGTTTTATATACATATTACATGGATGTATATGTTGCTTTAACTGAACTGTTATCGTTGTAGTATGAATAAATATTATCATTGACGTTGACGCAATAACGGTCGAGTTTACGAAACATTATCAATTATCGCTCACACACAGTACCAACCTACCTGACGATCAATTCGCGTTTTCTGCTAGATTGCTTGGCACTTCGTTTCTTCAGTTCATCTTTGAGTTCTTTTAAAGTCCAACTTTGATAACACATAGCTCATAAAGTGGGTGAAAAACGCTCGATATAAGTATTCTGTACACTGCGTCGTCACGCTGGTGATTGACAGCACAATGCTTTGACAAGGCTTGACTTGCAAGGAATACTTCAGTATTTGCAAGTTGGTGTTGTTCGCTAGGGGGCAGCACATATGTCAAAGACTCAAAGGTCAACGAGTCTATATTTGATATGATTATTTGTTGCAAACCGTATTCGGGTAGACTTTTGCGTGTCAACTTATTTGACCAAACATATTTAACCAAACGGCATTCTAGTGAATTATTTGACAAAAATCTTGCACAATGACAGCGTAAATGGATAATCGAAAGTCAGAATTCGACAATGTCGACGTAAATGGAAAATCGAAAGTCAGAATTCGACCATTGTGGAATTATGGCCCTAATATCGTTCCATAGTTTCCATGCAAAACTAGCCATGGCTGATCCCCTACGCGAAGTGCGGAAGTTAGCTGAGTCAAACTAGTAATTGACTTCGCCAGTCGCAACTGCATCACCCGTGAAAACAGCGCAATTACCCGCCCCAATTTGAAGACGGATAAACGACTTCTTAGAATCCCAATATATAATGACCCGTTTGCCCATTAGTACGAGCAGCTGAGCGGTATTGTGTATTCGAATAATTGCTTCTATTTCCTAAACATTGCATGTAACACGAGCCACGGTTGGTTGAAATTAGTTTTATTATGACCACCTGATCTGCCGAGATCCACTGATCTAGTGAGTGATTTCATTGGCTGAGCTTAAATTCTGAGTTTCGCAAAGCGATCAGTCAGGGGGTTCTGTTGGCTGGCACTGACGTAATCAGCAGCAGCGACACCAATCAATAAATATAATCAATTATAATTGTAATAGTAATTGCTTCAAATGTAATAGTAATATGAAGAATTCAGCATGTAATAGTAATAGTAATAAGAATGAAACAAAATAATAGTAATAGTAATATATTACATTGCAATGTAATTGACCCCCAGGCCTTATATTAAAACGATGTGATATTTAATTAAAGAAATTATTAAAAAAACAAAGAAAGAACAATTTCTGGATTCGTTCAAAGTGGATGGAGAAATAGCAAGCGATAAATGCATTATTGCAAATTAGTTTAACTCGTTTTTTAGTCCTTTGGCCGAAGGTTCAAGGGACTACTGCCATCACTCTGCGTCCGCCGTCCGCCGTCCGCCGTTAGCTGCCGTATCTCAGAAACCGTTCAGCAACTTGTTCTCTAATTTTGTATAGACATATCTTAGGGCACTGCCACTATGCACGAGGAATTTGTATTTTATTGAATCATTCTAAGGGCTCCCTAGGGCCTCCAAGGACCCCAAAACTGGTAAAAATGTAACCTTTTGCCTATTTTTTTCAAAAACTGTTTAGCAACTTTTTTTCTAATTTTGTATATACATTACAAGTGGTAGTGTCACTGTACACAAGAAATCTGTATTTCAATGAATCATTCTAAGGACACCTACTGACCCCCCAAAAAGGACCCAAAAACTGGTATTGTTTATATTTTGCCTATTTTTTCAAAAATTCTTCAGTGACTTTTTCTCTAATTTTGCATAGACATTTCGTGTGGTAGTGCCACTATACACAATACATTTGTATTTGATTGAATCATTCTAAGGGCATCAAAGGTCCCCTAAATGCAAAATTTGCTAACTTAATTTTCCTCTGCAGCAGTAGCTCTATTTACAACGATGGGAAACCCTTTTCCAACAACATCTGTCATGTGCAGAGTCTGTGTCTTGCATGGATCAGAGGTTGTCTTTTCTGTTATTTCAAAAACTGTTTAGTAAGTTTTTATGTAATTTTGCATAGACGTCTCTTAGGGTAGTGTCACTGTACACAAGAAATTTGCATTTGACTGAATCATTCTAAGGGCATCTCAGGGTCTCCCAAAAAGCTAAACCCTTTTCCAACAACATCCCACCCCACTGCAGCTAAGATTCTCTGGCTGCTATTGTTTGATGGAAACTGTGACTAATCTGTAATTGGTCACTGGCAGAGGCGTGTGTCAACAGACATATGCACTATACACCTGTTAACCCATTAGCACTCAGCATGTTATTTCTGTACAGTATCTGTTTCCTCAGAAGCTTGACCTAGATTCCAAAACAATTATGCATGGTAGTTCATTTTGTAGTGCTATGGATTATGCTGGGCCTCTGCATTAGCTCCCTATGTCTTTATGTGAAATATATAATTATGTCATTAAACTAGTTCAGAACAGGCTAACGCTAAGCTGCAACTGTCTTTGAGTTTGTTTACATTTTGACAAACTACTATTATGTAGCACTAATTTTTGAATTGGCACGCCTAATGCTAATATATCCCACAAAATGACTTCTACAGGAAACAGCGTTGGTGTAAATTACCATCCCATTATTCTTACTGACAAAGACCTGTAAGTTAGGTGATTAACACCTTCGAAGTTCTGACAGCGGTGAAGTCGAGACAAAAGTTTCACAAAGGCTTCAAGTTCAAACGGTCTTTCACCGTCCAGCTGACCCATTTTAAATTTTCTTTAGACTACCTTTTGCTCTCAAATAATCTGTCCTTTTAATTTTATACATAAAGACATAATCTGGCATAACTTTATAATTTTGTAGCAGCACATTTGTACTTCCAGTGTATCAAAAAACTGTTCAGTAACTTTTTCTCAAATTTTTCATAGATATTTCACGTGGTAGTGCCACTATACACAATAAATCTGTATTTGATTGAATCATTCTAAGGGCACCAAAGGTCCCCAAGAATGCTAAATTTGCTAACTAAAATTAATTGTCTACCCCAGAGTAGCTATATTTTCTAATTTTGCATATATGTATATTAGGGTGTTGCCACTATACACAAGAAATCTGTATTTGATTGAATCATTCTAAGGGCACCTAAGGGGCCCCCAAAGTGCAAACGTTTTACATTATCTAGTGATGTGGTTTTGAGAAGGGCCCTTGAGACCACCCCCAACAGTAGATTTTGTCATCACTCCACTCTGCAGCCTAGTGCTATTGTTCCATTGAGACCTTGACTAATCTTTAGTTGGTCACAGGGCCAAGGCAGAGTAGACACACTTGACCCCTGTTAGACTGAACAGTTGCCTAAAACTTTTAAACTGAATCTTCAAAACTATTGATTTTCTATAATTGCAAGTTGTGTGTATTTTGATGTTCATTTAATTATTATAAAACGGTGTGACTGTGGTGTGTATTGGTTAAATACTAATTGTCACATGTTGGTGACAAACATAGAAAATTAATATTCTGGACAACTATAGAGTGAAATATCCTACACTTTATTTATATCAAATGCATTCTACTGTTCTGTTTACGCTTGCCATGCCTTGTGTAGACATGGTACTATGTAAATCAATGGTATCAATATAGACTAATAATTACAGATTCACAATATTGTTGACACCTGAAAGAACCAAATGTCAACTATTAGAAGAGTTGACATAGTTCCGCTATGCACAAGAAATCTGTATTTGATTGAATCATTCTAGTATCATCAGCATATAGTAGAACATACATTTTCTACATCATCATCACTAAGGTTGTTGTAAATTTCACCAGCTGCCATGTCAAGTCCCTTATAATTATAACTAACAGTGTTCAAAATTATTCAGGTAAATAACAAATAACAAAGGACACAAGTGATCTCCTTGCCGTACCGCTACATCACGTGAGAAGAAGGCTGACACAGCCTGGCCCTGTTTAATACATGATTTAACATTTTTGTACATGTTGTATACAACTTTCAACACATTACCATTAATACCGCATGAAATTATCTTAGACCACAGTGCGGATCGGTCTACTAAATCAAATGCTTTCTTATAATCGATGAAGGCACAATAAAGCCTTTTGCGTCGAGACAAATACAATTCAACCAATACCCCTATTTGAACACTGCCTGTTCTTCACCTATTACATTCGCTTTGTTTAGTTATGTGGTCAGTCTGGCGTACTGGACAATCACTGAGGATTAATGAACAGTTGTACACAATGTGACCAACTCGGCAGGTTTAATTGATCTATTCAGCAATTCCAGGACACTGCTTAGGCCTCACTCTGGACACTGTCACTCACAATGTTGTGTATTGTCTTAGTTGGTGCATTGAGCTAATCAACTTGACCATGAATCAGTGGTGGCTCTGGTAACTTTAGAGGATGGAGGATGAATCCAGTTGTTGGTAGTGAACACTAGTGTTGAGAGGATAGATTACCACTTACCAGTCTCCAAAGCTCTATATTTTTACAAAACTTTTCAGTAACTTTTTTTCTAATTTTGCTTAGATGTACACTGTATCTTAGGGTACTGTCACTATATACAAGAAATCTGTAATTGATTGAATCATTCTAAGGCCACCTCAGGGCCCCCAAAATGCAAAATTCTACTCTTGTTTCTCCGCTGCTCCCACCTGCAGTCCCAGTGATCTCTATTTATAACAGACAGACAAACATTTTTTTTCACCATCATAAGCACATAAACTACAATATACTATTCATTGTAAGGTCAGGGAGGCTCCCATTAAGACAATTATATGCAGCTATCATGGGAGCCACCCTACTGATGTAACTGGATAGTGGACTTTGCCCTGATCACTTACTAGGCTGTGATTGGAGTGACAAGCTGTAAATATGTGTATTGGTCTAGCCTAGTTAATTTTCGTTAGTGTACCTTTTATTCTCAAATAATCTGTCCTCATAGTTTTACACATGAAGACATAATCTGGCATAACTTGATCAGTTTTTGTAGCAGCACATTTGTACTTCCAATGTATCTTTGCAACATAACATACACACTGTATGTAATATTTCCATGCAATCCATTTGCATACATAATGTAAAACTTCAACAGCAGTTTTCTTCATTTTCACTTTTTGACCCCTACCATGTTCAATGCGCCATAACATCGCCAATTTTTGTAGCAGTCATAACTTTTGAAACTGTGTAAAAGCACCCTACCCAACCTTTACAAGAATGAAAGAAAACATTGTTACCATTTTTCCGACTTATCACTCATTTGGTCAGCCGGGGTTACATATAGACGTGTTAGTCCAAAGGACTTCAGGGCCACTTGGCCCATTTAACAAAAATATTGGTCCAACAGTAGCCTCTATGTTAATTGCAATTGGTGGTATATCATATAAATAGTATTTCAAAAAACCCAACACTTTACACCTTCAGTTTTAAACCAATTGAAGTAGATAATGCATAGCTGATTGCTTACCTCCAAAACTAAGTTGAGGAATATATGGTATATGAAACAAAATATCAAAGCATAGTAATGAATAAATCCATAAGACTGGTATATTTCTAAACAAATAAAAACTTGCTAAAGCTATTCCCCTTTTCAAAAAAGGTGATAATTCTAACCTTGACAATATTCGGCCTATTTCAATCTTGCCATCTATTTGATAATTTTGTGAAAGGATAATGTTTGATCCAATACACAAATATTTCCGTTCCAAGATGTTATACTATTGTAGCCAATACGGTTTTAGAATGAAACATTCTACTGAACTTGCAACACTCAACATTATGGATAGAATTATACAAGAGCTTGATAAAGTGGCTGCGCCAATTAATATATAACTTGATTTATCAAAAGCATTTGACACAATTGATCATAATATATTGCTACATAAATTACATTATTATTATATTATGAATTAAATGATACGGCACTTGATTTTTGAATGAGTTATTTATACTTTTGACTGTCATCAATTGTAAAAAAAAACTGCCGGCGCTGTATATGATTTCAATATTATTAGTGTTAATATACAATCGTAAACAATATGTAGAAATTGAAAATGTTCAGTCGAAAGAAACAGTATCACCACTGGCGTTCCACAAGGTTCAATGTTAGGACCACTCTTGGTTATTTTCTACATCAATGACATAGCATTTTCGAGTGACCTTTTTAAATTCGTAACTTATGCAGATGACACTATCCTTACTAGTTAACTAAGGACATTTAAAGTTTTAGAAGGCCAAATGTGCACTAGAATTATAAACAGATAACTCACACAAAGGTTAGCAATTGGTTGAAAGCAAATAAACTTTCACTAAATACCCAAAAAACTAAATTGATGATTCTTTGATATGCCTTAAAATAAAGTAGAGTACCCTGTATTTGAAACAGATGGGACAAACACTGAAGATATAAATGATTTCAATTGTTTTGGCATTACCATAAATAACTATTTAAACTGGCAGAGTCACACAAACAAAATAGCAAATAAAATAACTAAAGCAATAGGAATTCTAAATAAACTTAAACTCTTTTTATTACAACAAACATTATAATTTTATTATATGATGTATAATTCTCTTATTCTCCCTAATATTAATTATGGTATCCTCTTATGGGATCATCAAGCACAAATTACAGAAAAAAGCAATGCGAATAATACCCCTAACTATCTACAATGCTAAAACAATTCCTATTTATAAAACACTTCAGTTACTAAAGTTGGATGACATTTATAGACTCCAGCAACTAAAATTCTACAACAAATTAATATACAATCAGTTAACGGAATATTTCAAATTTATTCTCATCTCCATCCCCTTCACAATAGCTACCAACCTCCTTCTCCAGACATTCCACCTTCCAACACCCCACGCACTGAAAAGTGAATCCCTCTTCCTTGGTCTCTGCCCATGACTTCCCACAGCCGGATAGGGAAAAATCAAACAAATTAATTAGTAATCAGTTACCTGAATATTTCAAAGTCATTCCTTGCACACACAACTATGACATTTAATCAATACAACACGTAACAAAATTGTCTGTGCATGCCTACAATCAAACATGAATTTGCCAAAATGCATTAGATATCGCGTAGTTGAGACAGTTAATAATACACCTGATATTTATTCAGAAATTTATCTACACATGGTTTCTCAAGTTACATCAACAAATCCATTATTCTAAACAATGAGTCAAGCTGTTTTATCCATAATTGCTATATCTGTAATTCTTAATGCAATGCTTATTATTTACTGATCTGATCATACTACGAGTATGTACATGTTGTTATTGTTTACATTTGTGGGGTGGCTCCCGTGCTAGCGACAATATATGTATTAACGGGAGTCTCCCCGACATATTATTTATATTACCAATGTATTAATGTATGTAATGTGCATGTGGGCAAGGTCAAATGGATTGTATTTTGAATCTTAAAACACGATCGAACGCCACAAGGCTAGTTTTTGTACAGAGCATTTCATGTTCCTTTGCCGAAAGAGCAATTTTCGCGAAAATGGCCTCTAGATTATCGGTGTTTACTAGATGTTCGAAATACAAAATTACCAGCAACTAGACACAGGTGACATGCCCCCCTTACCCCGCGGACGCACGTGGCATCCAAACAGACGTGTGCGCAACCAATGCAGTGTGCTCACGACTGATACGGTAAACGCTGCAATAAAAGAACTCGATTGAATATTGTCAATCGCCCCGGTTTATTGGTATCACTTGGTGTTTACACCTTGTTTCCTTAGGACAGATTCAATATTGTATTATATTGTGAATGGACTTACCCATGTCGACGTAAGGCTAGAGTTGTGAACACCATAGATCAAGCAACCGACACATCCTTGCTTGCTTTTCGCAGGAAACAAATCCATATGCTTTGCATCCTACTTCCGACCCCCCAGTGACCACCTTCAATCCAATCCGTAGCAGTAAACCACCACACAAAGTATTCCAATATAAATCTGCAAACTGGGATAAGCTTAAAGACGACATAAAACAACCTACAACAACACACTTTGACATGAACCCAAACTCAAGAGATATCAACACAAGTTGGAACTTTTTCTGGAAACTTGAATTTAATGTGTGTGAAACGCCGATGAGTTTTCAAAAAGAAATTCGATAAAAGAATGTATATATTCCGGTTTCATTTATGTAAATACTATCGTACACAGCGTTTACTTACAACACACATACACTGTTATGTACGCGCTGTACGATCATGTTGATGTTCAAATATGTCTATTTTATCTGCGACTAGTACTTATCATGCCACCGGTCCAACAAAAGTGCCAGACTATATCATCAGAAGACTTCCGACAACTTGTTCTGCTGAAACAAACTTTTAAAATCACTACAAATGTAAATGTATTTGCAAATTAGTCGCTGAACTTGTCGGGCTTATATTTTGAAGGATAAACCTAATACTGCCCATGCAAGAGGAATGTTGCGTATACGCTTTCAGTTATCCTAATATAAATAACTATTTTATTTTAAAAAGAGTGCACTGACAGCCGGCGTTGCTGCGTGACGTCAATTGTCAACGCAACAATACCGTATATATTGACGTAATCACGAATTTACTACTGAACTATGTAGTGCTGCTTTCGTGTATAGATACGCGTGGTCAAGTGTCGCCATCTCGTGAGCAGCTATGAAATCACAAAACCTTGCCGCTAAGACCATTCACTAGGTGGCTACCGTGAACGTATGCGTATGAGTCTACTGTAGTTGACTTAAACAAGTAAGTAAAATTAAATTATAAATGTATTTGAATCTTTGTATACGTAAACTTGATACTCTTGTCAGGTAATGTGCCAAATATGAAGCCTATTCATTGCGAACTCATGTCACTAAGTCCGCGCAAACATGATAATGTGCGTGTCACAAAGCATCCAACCCAACATTATGTTGCTGACGTCTCCACAGACAATGGCGTTGAGCGCGCCCTATCATTTAGCACGGCGAGCGGCGGTGCGACCTGTTTTTTTTTACTGTGCATGAAATTGCAATCGCGGAATTTATTTTTTTATCACCTTAAAGATAATAATCTTATCTACAAATTCGTTGCTGGATATACACAGGAATTGTGTTAACTTGTTTCAGTGATTGCCGTTTGAACATCGCGAATGTTCAACCTTGCATTATATCCGCTAAGCATTCGCGATGTTACATCGAGCGGCACATTTGTAGATACGACCATCATCTTTACTGTGATATCAAAAAATATTAAATCTCATTGCAAGTTTGAATGTTTGCATTGTTCAAACGGCATTAACTAAAAAGTAAAAAATTCATGTGTGCATCCAGACACTAATTTATAGGAAAGTGTATTATCTTCACGGTGATATAAAATTATATTAAATTCCGCGATTGCAATTTTAGGTATGGCCTGAATCACCAACCCATATAGATGCTCGCCATGCTAAATGCTATCTGCGGTGACGTTACCTTGACCGATAGATGTCGCAGAAAATGTGCAGAAAAGCGCGACCAAAAGGGGTAATGAACAGGGTTACGAAGGGGCTTAAAATTATTGAATATCACGAGACCATTTTTAGAGTATATTTCATTCAGACTGGGAATAGAAAAGTTTCATTTCACTTAGTCTTTAATACTTACCAACAAATCCAGCTTCCAGATATAACCGTTACATAGTATAACATAATAAACTTAACCCGGAATTATTTTTGCATAAATTTGGTTAAATAATATAGTTAATTACACCTAAATATACGTCCTTTCAAAATAGGAAAATAAAATTACTACGATTGACTACGATGTGACAACGTTCTTGGTTGTTTTCTATCCTTACTGTAAAATGTATGTTGCAACAAAGCGCTAATCATGGCTAACAACGTTTTGTTGCTGCTTCCAAGGGGGAATATAGTGTCACACGAGCAGTTATACATAGCTATTATTCCTGTTTGATCGTACACAACAATATTTGTATCAAACGTAATATTACACTCATTAGTGTGTTTATTCTAGTATCACACTGTGGCCACCTTGCTGGATTAAATTAATTAATTACGTCCATAACTAGATAAGAAGATGCAGCAAGTCGCACGTGACAAATGTGCGTATAACATAATCTTTCAAAGTGTTTGTGTCACCGTGGGGGGTTTACACAGTAGTACATTCGGACAGAAATAGTTTCCGTTTTGACTGCGGGTTTGTTGAAAGGTAGCAGCAGCAGGACACACAACCGCTCTATCTGTCATACTCATCTACTGTGTCGGCCATGTAATGTATTAGCTAAGGGTTTCTATGCTTGGTGTTTAAACCATGCTAAGTAATATATGTCAATTTGAAAAACGATCCTAACCCTGGGTAATCTGTGGTGTGTGTGTGTGTGTGTGTGTGTGTGTGTGTGTGTGTGTGTGTGTGTCTGTGTGTGTGTGTGTGTGTGTGTGTGTGTGTGTGTGTGTGTGTGTGTGTGTGTGTGTGTGTGTGTGTGTGTGTGTGTGTGTGTTTGTGTGTGTTTGTGTATGTGTATCTGTGTGTGGCGGGTGTGCATGATTGCGTGTGTATGTGTTCGTGTGTGTGGCTGAGTGATCGTGTGCGTGAGTGAGGGTGTGCGTGAGTGAACGTGTGCCTGACTGAGCGCGCGCGCGTACGTGTATGTGTGTGTGTGTGTTTGTGTGTGTGTGTGGTGTGCGTGTGTGTGTGGGTGTGCGTGCGTGTGTGTGTTTGTTTGTTTATGTGTGTTGTATATGTATATATGTATGTTTGCATGTGCGCGTGTATTTTTTAAATAATATTTATTGTTGTATGTTGGTCTAGACCCCTTCCCGAAGTGTCCGCACTGGTGCCCGTATGGAACGTTTCAGACCGAAGTGACCAACTCCGCGGGTATTTTCGTATGCGTATGCAAAGACCAATGCGAGGTAATTCAGTGTGGCCACTTTGTAATTGAGGGCGCACCGCAAAACATAACCTTGATTGCTTTAGTTACTAGAGTAGATGTATATATATTTGTTCCTCCGTCACAATGTGCAATATATTTCTTGAAACAAATATTTTAACGAAGGTTCTAACTGCTTATCGCAATATAATCAGTAGCCATTTAGCCAATGACTGCAACATATTGAGTTTGATTTAACAAAATGCTTATGACAATTTGTTGGAATATAACTGTGTTAAGTATCATAAATGTTGAACAAGAAGATTTGGAGAGGACAATATTTTAAACAGTGTAAATCGTTGTGGACTGCATAGGACGTGGGGCAAAATAATATGATTAATAGTTAGTATTATTAATATTACTACTATTGCCCTTATGAGGGATTTGGTGTATCAACCCCACCAGCATAGTTTCACACGCCAATGCTCATATTTTCTTGGACTGTTTTCGCCTCCTTGTAGCACTGATATACACATTTGATAGCAAGCACAGATATGTAGCTACCTGCTTCATAACCAATCCATCCACATTAATGTATTTGACTGGTCCCGCGATTATCTCATCAACGTCTCAAGAGAATGGCATTGGCATATGCAGGCCCTTAGCGAGGATTGAGGAATTTACCAGCTTACCAGTTTTCATAATTTATTTACCCGTCATATACATGAACAGCCCGTTACAGTTGGAATGGTCGTTGGCATCGGAACGTGGTGAATGTGCAGAGGACTATGTTTAGTCCAAATACAGCCAATTGCACCCCCTTGATGCACGTAAAATAGTCAAACTTCAAGCTACACTTCTGCACACGCTTTCATAGTTAGTACAAGGCCGGTTTTAAGCAAACGCTGTTTTGTCCGTGTTATTGGTCTAACACAAGATCATGCCATTTGAACAATATAAACCCGCTTTCTAAAGACAAAAAGCCCCTTTATTTCAAGAAGAAAAATTCGTAGCGATTTACAAAAAAAAACCAGAACAACGTGTCAGCTGCACGCGTCCTCCGTTAGAACTGTGGACCTTTCTGTGTATTCTTGTTCAATGTCCTGCCTTGTTGGATGTAAGTATATAGTCGGCGTTGTGATCGGTTCCATTTTCTGATTTTCTATTCACGTGTTTCAGTGATAATAGGTTAATAGTTAACAGAATAACTGTAGAACAGGATACTTTGCATTCCGGCTACGTGACCAGCCGATCTCCACTTTGTTTTTATGATATATTTCAATACATCTCGAATCTTTGTTCTTCTTCTGGTGGCATCATCTATTAACTTTATGTTAAACATTTTAATTGTTCATAACTGCTAATCCTGTCGATCTTATATCTTACAGGGCATTGCATGTCCGGCGGGTGAGACATGTATACTGTCGACGATCAGAGGCCCGTGTCCTCCGTTCTGTCGGTGTGTGAGTAAGTAGTAATTCGCTACTCAATCACAAACTGGTATCCGAATGAGGAAGTATACATGCATACATGCACGAGCGCAAGCACGTACACACACGAGCGCACCCACTTACACACACTCACACAAACGCCCACACTCACGCACACATACCCCCCCCCCACACACACACACACGCACGCAAACACTGTGTTAGTTTTTTTTAAACAATGCTAATTGTTCTTTATATTGAAAATAAATTGATCGTAAAACATACTCCCTATTGGTTTAAGTCAGTAACAAACATAGTTTCATTTCGCCGTCATCTAAAATCCTCTCATTTTAATACTGCATATCCTCCTTAGCTTCTTAGCTATTCAATCCATCCGTTGACGACTTTTGCTCTGTACATGACAATGAGAACGCTTAATCCTTTGTATTTGTTGCTCCACTGAGTTCGGATTTTCCGAGGATATTGGCGCAAAAGAAGTCGTTACATTATAGTCATCATTACATTATAATTATTACTAAATGATATCACCATCTTAATGTTTACACCCATGTTTTTTTACTTCCTTTTCCTTGAAAAGAAGCACCCGTTTGCAAGTATGGACCACCGCAACTTGACACGATTGGAAGAAACGTATTCTGCCATGGTAAAAAGAACATACAAGAATGTGCACCAGACTATGGGTGCAAGATCAGTCCTCCCGACCGACATGGCTTCTGTTGTCCTGTCGGTAAGCCTTTGTTAATTGCAATTCAAATTGCATGTACCAGTCCTTACCTCTCGCCCCAAGTGATCAAGAGAAGTTTCTAAAAGTAAAACACGTAATAGGCCATACACTGTCGCATTTCAATTGCTGCTGTATAAACGTAGTAATGTGTTGAATGATGGATGAACATTTTCATTCTCCATACAATTGCTTCTCTTTGATCAAATGATTCTTCGCTTTCATAAAGTTTTGTTGCTAAGCTAATCGTGTGTTATGCTATTACTTAAAAACAAACAGTATTACATGTGCATTAAATTGGTAAATGGCTGTTCATAAAGTGATAACACCACCTTAGCAGTTTACATCCAAATCCTAGTCCTTTTTCCACAAAAAGAAACATGCATTTCCTAGCATAGACAACAGCAGTGTAACAAAGGGGAGAAACAAGTATGCATTAACGATTACCGTTACTTCGAAATTTTGTTCTCAATCTTCCAAAGCAGCGTTATAGACCCGTCTTTTATTTACGTTCATGACCCTATATACCCACATTGTTATCATATTTGTAATATCTTAATCTATTTTTACAATCCAAAGATCATGTTTAAGTTCTTACAGTTTAATACGATAATTTATTTTAACATTTTTAACAAACTTACGTAATTTACTGATGTTTACACAGGATTACTATTTTATTTATTTCTTCCTATGTTTAAATTTGTTTTAACAAGACTTAACAAGATTTAACAAGATTGCCACCCAGAGAATTAACTCTGGTGGACAAGGAAACCCTTTGGCTTATCGAGAATCTGGTTATGATCATTACTCCCCAATGGCCCACACATCTTGACATTGTGAACTACTTAATCATGTGATGACAAATCTATGTCTAACACATTCTCATACCTTGTTGGTTCTAGCTTTATTGAGATGTTGAGAAAGGAAACTATCTTGTACCAAAACTAAAAACTTGTGGTCCTAAATCCCCGTACTTTGTAGAGATTTCCATTGTATACGCCCATGGTTAAAATCCCCCATAATAATACAGTCCCGCTTGCTCACTTCCCTCTTAGCATTTTGTACTTTTTCATTCTCTTCTATGCTTATGTTTGGACTTCAATAAACTAACCCAACGTTAACGTTGAGTTTCCTGTAACTATGTTACACCAAACAGCATCTTCGCAATATGTTTCTGTATCTAATTTTACTGTATTAGCCTGGATAGATTCTTTAATATATAAAGTAACTTCACCTCCCCTTCTTCCTATTCTATTTTTCCTAAACATTACATATCCTATCAGTCCCAATTCGGCATCTGATATACGGCTGGTGGCCCATGATTTGGTTATACCTATTATGTGAAGATCAATATCTTCTACCATGATGTTTAGTTCACATACTATACTCCTTGCATTTAAACAAACACAATTTTAGCCAGCTTCAGAACAGTTTTCCAGATTGTTCTTTGCTGATTTATTTGTGCTGTATTTATTTATGCCTCCAGTTTCAGGCTTCTCTGTGTGTCCCCCCCCTGCGAATATTGTTTAAATAGATGCAACCTGTCCCACTCTCAACAGAATCGCAGCAGGTTCTCTGAGAAAACTACTGCCCCTTTCCACTTAGATGTAAGCCATCTCTCATGTACATATCTTCCCTCCCTACAAAGGATCCTTATAAATCTGTGAATCGCATTCTGTTCTTCACACATCTGCTCAACTAGTGCGTTGATCGCCATCCCCTTGCAGTTTCTATATGTTTCCCCCCCCCTTCCTCCCATTACTGACAAATTTCCTGAGATAATAATCTGTTCAAGAATTGTCTTCTTTAGCTTCCTCACTATTTGTCTGTATTTTTGGACTATTCCAGTTGTTCCTTCCTTGTCTGCATTATTTCTTACTACATGTACTGGTATAAACCCTCCCTTGCCGTGTCCCAATACCTTCTCCACCCTTTCAGTCACATGTTTTATCCTAGCCCCCGGTAAACAAACAACGACGTCCTCCCCCTCGCTTAGTGTCTTATCTGTCTTTCTCAGAATAGAATCGCCCACCTTCTCTTTTCCCATTGCCCGTTCAATCAATGCCTAAGAGTAGCTCCTTCCACGGTTTGCATTTGTCCGGTTGTTTTCTCTTTCCCCTGTCGTCTTTTCTCCTGTCACATTCTCTTCCATTCCATTCTTTCCTGTCGCTTTTTCTCTTGTCATCTTTCATCCTGTCATCGTCCCATTTGTCGATTTCTCTTCTATCACATTTACTCTCACTTCCTTTCTTCCCTTCGTCTTTCCTCCCATCACATTTTAGTCTCTCCTCTCCCGTCCCATTTTCCCTCCCTCCTTTTAAAAGGTAATTTTCCCCCTTCACCTTCACGCCTGTCGCGTCACGTTTTCTGTCGTCAATCTTCCAATTCCTCTCCCTTCAATCACCTTCCCTCCTCTCAGTTTCCTTTCCTGCGTCTTCTTGCCACTACTCTGCTCCTTCAGTCTCACAGTATTCCCAACTCTCTCCTTGTCGTCTCTTTCCATTCCACTTGTCTCCTTGCTAATGCTAATTCTCTTCTCCATCCCCTTCACATTATATGTCAACCTAACTATCTCCTTCTGCAGACACTCCACCTTCCAAAATTCCACGCTGTGAAAGGTGAATCCCTCCTCGTTGGTTTCTGCCCATGACTTCCCATAGCCGGACAAGGCAAAACCCACCAAGCAATGGCAGTGATCGCACACCAAGTGTCGCTTTGCTGTGACTTGCCGCTTGCAAGGCGCCATATCAGAATTTATTTATTAATTTAACTAATTTAGTCTTTATAAAGACTGTTTCCTGTGTACTACAACACACTTCGTGTTACAGCAGATTTTAATTACATAGCTGAATAACTATCCTATCACTAACGCTAACGTTACCGGTAGTGACCTAATTTAAATACAATGAATTACTTTACGCTAGATTTTACTCCTTATTTATTTCGGTTATACCCCGCCCTAGCGAATACGTGGGGCACTAGCTACATAAAGAAACTGGAGTTCGCCCGACTATCGCTCGTGCTTAATTTTAACAACAATGCTGCGTATTCAAAAAGTATCTAGCAGGTACTGACTTACACAAATATTATCTAATGTAAGTAGTTAATGTTTGTTTATTTATCTCTATAAATTCTACCACATAATCAGGTTTGTCAAAACTTGTTTACAAACTTATCGATGGCTCTGTTACCCTATTATCACTCACTATATAAAAACGGGTTCTAAAATAATTTAAATAACTAACTTTAAGCACAACTGTTACTCAACACTGCTAGTGCTACTTTATAAATAATATTAAGGTAAGAATAATACTTAACGATCAATATTTCCACTTGTTTTTCACCATTTCTGCACCAACAATTCTCCACGCTTTACATTCACCAACTTACAGTTTCATTTCTGATATGTATGTATTAATCTTATGCAAAGAACAATTAACGATATGGATATGGCGCTATATGAAATAATCAATATTATTATTATCATTATTATTAATGTGGAGTGTTTCTCAGATACCCACAATGCGACTGATTACACTGCCTAATTTGTGTTTCACCCGCATTAGTTCAACATTGTTTCTCATTTTTCTACAACAAGGTGTAACATCTTAACCTGCGCTAAGATGTTCTACGTTACAACTGCTAACGTTTGTCATTCGAAAACCCCTGTAAAGTACAACAATATAAAGTATATCTACAATGCTATTTTAAATGCAAACAGAAAAGTCAATTGACAAAGTCAACATCATGAACAAGGAAATCCTTCAAAGAGGCCATGTTTTGAATGTCGGATTTAACACATTATATACAAAGTATCAATCTTCACAGAAAAACAATTTTAATTAAAATGAAGCGAATCGTAACTCGTGGAATCAGGTGTCCGTTCGTGTTTTCTATTGAAGCGTGATGCCCGTGCCGTGGACAAGTGTGGAACGACTGCGAAGTGCATGCACGCCCACGTGCAGAAAACCCAACCCGATATGCACTGTGGTGTTCGTTCCCAGATGCGAATGTGCGAGAAAACGTCCCATTCTCCACAGAAGGAGATGCATCAGGCGGGCACAATGTCCACATAGGCGCCGCAGGATGCATTAATTCACAGATCCACTCCGTTGAGAAATTGCCTTTAGCAACTGTACAATACCGTTGAAAAACATGGCAGTGTAGATTGACATTGTGGTAATCTACGAAAAATGTTTGGTGACTTTTACATGCGGCTACATTTCTTTCAGTACAATTTTTCATAGTCATTATCATTCGAAATGTATTGAAATATCCGTAAAATAAATCAAAATTATGTTGAACACTTTGTGAAATTTTTACGACTAAAGACTAAGGTTGATTATAAAGGTGATGTTACTGCTTTTAGTAGCATGTATATCAACGTTTGATTGCAAATATTACTGTTTTATGTCCTGTATCTAAACTGAATATTCTTTTAGGCTTACCACTCCCGTCACCCCTCGCCAATGCGATAAAAACACGAACATGTTGTCAGTTTATATTATAACAGCGAATGGGTATGTGTTTGTTTGTTTGTTTGTTTGTTGGTTTCTCTCCACACCCAGCATGTACCGGATAGTTTCACATACATAGGACTGAAATTGTGTAGACGTGCTATCGGGTGGTTCGTAGATTTTGGTTTTTATTCAATTTCACCCGGTTGTTTTCTGCGGGATGGGAACCTTGGTGGCTGAATTCTACTTATAAGCTATTCGTGGAATTCCGTAGGCCGAACATAATAGTTGTATATATCATCGTAACGATAATAATACCGTAGTTGATAATGTATCGCTGGCTGTACGCATAGTTATTTAGTTATCTCGTTATTGGCATTTGAAAATCGCTACACTATATAATCGTGGTAGCGTACGCCTTAAGTTAGCCTTGAACTCCAACTACCAACTCTCAACTGTCACCTCCGAACTCCCACCTGTCAACTGTCAGTTTATAGGCACTGTTGGCACATGTCTATTTCTCGCCACCGCCACCGCGCATGGATTATTATATAATAGAGTGCACTAGGTTGGCCTTTAGAGGCCGTGCTCTGGATCAGCCTTATAACTAATAATTAAACAAATCCCTTATCTTAGCAATGTCAGCGTTGTACGAACGTGGAATATCTAAGTGTAGGGTTAATTTATTTGAGTGTAATCAATGTATATTTTACATCACAACCCGATACCGGGCATTTATATTCAATAACTACTTGACATATCAGCACAATCAATGGGAAACATGCATTCGCATATATATATATATTATATATAACCCCTACCTATAATTTGTTTGCGTTTCCAATGTTAGCCCAGAAACTAAACAAACTGGAAATTTTCCAATGCTTCAATGTGTTTCACACTATTAGTATGTTATTGGACATACGCGAATTGTGAGTGGAACATACATAAATAATTACTGTTGCAGTTAGTGATGGGTAATTGACTATGTTGACAGATCAAACTTCACCAAAGCTTAGCTGCATGTTGCAGCCGCAATAATTTCATTATGTACTTCAGATGATGTACCACGGACCCGTATTTTATTAGTGAGTTTTCGTATTGTAGTGAAACGTATTCATATATTTTTTCTTTTAAATGCATTTTTATGTGTACAGAGCTTAAACAGTCCAGTTCATGAGTTTACGTGTGTTTCAGTAGGCCTTCTTTTGGTTTAAATCTATACTGCTTCTGTGGACACTTGTAGTTACCTACACGATCATTGATCAGAATTAGTTAACATTATGATGTCAGTCCGCAATGCCTTGCATGTTTAGTGTTTCACGTGTGTAAGCATATACATAATTACGTATATACGAATGTATGTATGAATGAATGTATGAATATATGTATGCATACATGCATGCATCCATTCATTCATGTATGTATTTATCTATGTATGCATGCATGCATTCATTCATGTATGTATTTATGTATGTATAAAAGTATGTGTTTACGTGTGTACGCATGTAGGGATGTACTTGTGTACGTATGTGCATATGTGCGTACGTGCATATGTACGTATGTATGTATGTATGCATGCATGCATTCATTCATTCATGTATGTAAGTCATGTTTGTTCTCCACTAATATTAAAGTTCGGCAGATATATTTAAATGCCGCACGGGTCAACATGGCATGCGAATTACGGGAGTTGCTATGTTGAAGCCTGCTGTAGATTATAATTTATTTCCGTTTTTGATAGTTTAACAAACGATGTCCCCATTCCCCTCATAATTTGTTTAGCAGTACCAAGGACAGGATACAGTACTATACAAAAGCTAATAAATATTTGGAAAACTGAACACCAAACATGTAAATATTGTATTAATTCGGACATAATAATAAATCGTTGAGCGAAGTAAGTTAACATTATATAATTATAAAATTAGGCACGATCTATACGTGTGATAATGTATGTATGTACGTGTGTGTATGTATATATGTATGTATGCATGTATGTATGCATGTATGTATGCATGATTGTATGCATGATTGTATGCATGCACGTACGTGTGTATGTGTGTGTGTACTCTAAAACATTCTAGCAATGATAGGGCCTACCTGAATTAGAACCGAGTAGTAATTATGTTCCGTGTCATATTGTCTAACGTTTTTCCTCCACCCATCACGCGCTTTTATTTAGACGAACCAGGACATTTTCAGTGATTCCGTCAGATGTGGCAATATATCTTCTTGTTTTATCTCCATAAGCGACAAGTTGCACAAACAGGAGTCGGTTGTAGGCACGATAAAAGATCTGAGAAGTGCGTGCGACTATGTTGTGTGCATTAGTTGTCTGTCATGTCTTACGATACTCAGAAGCAGTTAATAATATTTGCCTGGTGTGGCTTGGCAACACATTTGGTCGAGAGTCGCCCGGTGCCAGTCTGGTAGACAGTCTCCGTGTGTTATGCGTATTTCTCTCTCCAGGCGGTGAAAGTGAAATGTTGACGCTCATGCAACGTGTGTGGGCGAGCGTGCGTATATGTTTGCGTATGGCGTGTGTGCGTGCGTGTGTATGTGTGTGTTTGTGCGTGCGTGCGTATGTGTACATGCGTGTGTGTCGTTCATCTACATATATGTGATTATCCTACACGAAGTATTGAAGAACAAACCCACATTTTGCCAAGAAGATGTTTTGTTAGATACGGGACAACATGACGACGTTTACGAGACAGGTTGACATTTATGCATCTACAGGACAACATGTCGATCGCCGGTATGGAACCAGTAGAGTACTTAGGTTTTCCCACTGGTAGACCAGCAAATTTGAGCACTTTCGAACCAGACACCATTAAAAGCTATACACCTGATTTAATTAACAATTTGGCCGATGAATATTTGCTAGTCACACATAAAAGCGTTAGTATACTAATTGCACTTAGTCCAGGCACACCATATGTTTTAAGATAAGTTGCGTTTATTTTAGAATAATACGTGCTAATAAACAGCGTGCGCCTATATCACGGATTACAATTGGTAGCAACGTGTCGTTGCTGTGCTACACACAAATAATGTATTGCTCTCTCTCTCTCTCTCTCTCTCTCTCTCTCTCTCTCTCTCTCTCTCTCTCTCTCTCTCTCTCTCTCTCTCTCTCTCTCTCTCTCTCTCTCTCTCTCTCTCTCTCTCTCTCTCTCTCTCTCTGTCTCTCTCTCTCTCTCTCTCTCTCTCTCTCTCCTCTCTCCCTCTCTCTCTCTCTCTCTCTCTCTCTGTCTCTCTCCTCTGCTCTCTCTCTCTCTCTCTCTCTCTCTCTCTCTCTCTCTCTCTCTCTCTCTCTCTCTCTCTCTCCTCTCTCCTCTCTGTCTCTCTCTCTCTCTCTTCCTCTCCTCCCCCTCACTCAGTCTCCCTGTTTCTCCCCCTCTCGCCTCTCTCTCTCTCTCTCCGCCTCTCCCCTCTCCCCCTCCCCCTCCCCCTCCCTCTCTCCCTCTCCCCCGCCTCCCTCGCCTCACTTCACTCTCCCTCACTATATCCCTTCCTCTACCTCTCCATGTCCTTATCCCCTCCTCTCTCGCTCTATCACACAAACATACGCGCGCGCACGCACTCACGCACACGCAGTCGCGTACATAAGTATATGCACCCGCGCACACATTCATGCACAGACACACAAAGAAACGCACAGATACACACACACACACACACACACACACACACACACACACACACACACACACACACACAATCGTGAGCACATTAACACATCTCGTATGGAGTAGGTAGGCGCAGATTATCTTAATGAATCAGCAATACGAATGTGTGTGTTGCATAACACCTGATATACGAATAGTTGTTTCAATAACGTTAGCTGGTATTTTGCAACATAATAGCTCAGTTGTGTGTAAAACATGCATATGTGGCTGTGCTGTCTAGTATCTAGATGCACGACACTGCAACATGCAACTTTGCACATGGCTACCTTTTACTTACCCAGGGATAAAAGGAACTTAATACAACTACAAGTAATAAGTAACGAACTATTGAGCAAACAATGATTTGCAATGTCTGTTGCTCTATAGATGGGTGTAAGTTGTTAGTCATCCTTAAAACGAGTTGACGTAGAAAGGACGTTTTTAGAAAACAGGTGCAATTACTTATGACCATTGCATGTCGCCAGTTTGACACTACGTTGGCAAAGTGCAAAGACGCAGTAATATTTCAAACAGATCCGTTGTTTAATATGACCATAACATATCTGGTCATTGCGTGTGAAAAACTTTATATTGGTTAACTTGATAAACGGATACAGTTGTTCGTAGAGGGTTGTACTCATAGCCGTGTCGGTCCTGCCTGCGATGCAACAGCGTTGTCCTACACCTGTCTTTTGTAGCGTGTTTTATTTATGTTCTATGTATTTAGTAGACTTCCCGTTTCTGTCCCACGAAGTAACCAAACATAATGCTCCTAGTGTCGATGACGATCGCGTCTCTACTTCTATCGCCACTGGTGGCTGTGTCGGGTAATATTTCAATGTTGCACCGTAAGTGTGTGTGTGTGTGTGTGTGTGTGTGTGTGTGTGTGTGTGTGTGTGTGTGTGTGTGTGTGTGTGTGTGTGTGTGTGTGTGTGTGTGTTTATTTGTGCGCGCTCGTGTTTATATGTTAATGATACATCGTCTTCTGTTGATGCTGCACCAGTTTACGAGTTGTGCCAAAAATGGTGCCCAAAAGGAGAATATCCGACCGTAGTAAGAGGCTCGGCGGGAGACACCGAGTGCATATGTAAAGACACGTGCTAGGTAAATAAATAAGGTAACACCTTTGCGTAAACTGTCATCACTTGGTAAGTAAACATTCACAAATATAAGATAATATCGCTAATTTTCATTTCAGGGTTCATAGATGAATCCATAAAAGTTTGGCTAAAGATAAGCAAGCCGTCTAGGACGAAACAATTTAAACATGCGTACACACAAGCATACATGCACGCTCACACAGACGCTCGTGCAAGTACATATGGCTCGATTATCGTTAGATTGCATGCGAAGCGATGTGGACTGGTATTACATAAAATATATAGTCATTGCATCTCTGCATGTATGTATCGTTGTCAACAGCAGTATAGTATATTATCTCGGGTTGCGGCCCTGTTTAAGATATTTTATGCTTACATTTTGCTTTTATTTTTACAGAACTTTAAATGTCCAGATGGTCGGAAGTGAACTGTATACATGTTCTACTGCGTGGAACCTCTGTGTCCACAGATGGCAACATGTACAAGTGAGCAAAGCTATTTTGATGGGTCTGTTATTAAAAGGGGGTAGTCTGTTAGTAGATTGTCATTGATTAATAACTATAATGTTCTTAAGATTATATTAACTACGTTGTGATTAGTAAGCCCGTAACAACGGTCAAAATTTGAAGGTGCGACCACAGTTACACGAATCGGACATAGTTAACTGCATTACACTTTCATGCGCACATTTCTCACGTTCAACAAAGCATGCTTCCTGTTGTGAATTACTGCGCCCTCTAATTCCGGGCAGACTACATCCCTTTAACGCCAGCTTGAAGAAGTTGCCATGGTGATAATGTCACTTGATTGTCATTTCCAGAAGAATTATATACTACTATACTACTTATTGTGTATCTGTTGTCAACAAATGGTTTATGAAACTAACATTTGAATTTTGGCAGACTCATTTGTTTAATCATGCGCATTTCGATTATACTACCGAAAGGTTAAAGTGTATCAGTTGATTCTAATATACGTGTTATTGTTACGTCCAGAAACCAAGAGAAAGTAAGATTAACCCACTGATCCGCTTCAACGTCTGCCCTCCTGTCGGTAGGTCACTTTTAAGTGAAATGTTGACGCTCATGCAACGTATGTGGGCGAGCGTGCGTATATGTTTGCGTATGGCTTGTGTACGTGCGTGCGTGCGTGTGTGCGTGTGTCGTTCATCTACATATATGTGATTATCCTACACGAAGTATTGAAGAACAAACCTACATTTCTCCAAGAAGATGTTTTGTTAGACGCGGGACAACATGACGACGTTTACGAGACAGGTTGACATTTATGCCTCTACAGGAAAACATGTCGATCGCCAGTATAGAACCAGTAGAGTACTTAGGTTTTCCCACTGGTAGACCAGCAAATTTGAGCACTTTCGAACCAGACACCATTAAAAGCTATACACCTGATTTAATTGACAATTTGGCCGATAAAGATTTGCTAGACACACATAAAAGCGCACTTAGTCCAGACCCACCATATGTTTTAAGATAAGTTGCGTTTATTTTAGAATAATACGTGCGAGATCTTTTTCTCTACCTCCCCTTCCCTCTCTCTCTCCCTCTCCCTCATTTTCTCCCTATCTATCTCCCGATCCCCCTCTCTCTTCCTCTCTCTCTCTCCCCCTCTCTTATGTCCCCCTCTCTCTTCCTCTCTCCCCTCTCACTCAGTCTCCCTGTCTCTCTGTTTCTCCCACTCTCCCCCTCTCCCCCTCTCTCCTACTCCCCCTCCGTCTCCCCCTCCCCCCGCCTGTCTCTCCCCACCTCACTCTCCCTCACTCTATCCCTTCCTCTACCTCTCCATGTCCTTATCCATCCATCTCTTGCTCTATCACACACACATACGCGCGCGCGCACTCACGCACACGCAATCGTGCACATAAGTATATGCACCCGCACACGCGCGCGCGTGCACACACACACATATTCACGCACAGACACACAAACAAACGCACATACGCACAGATACACACACACACACACACACACAATCGTGAGCACATTAATACATCTCGTATGGAGTAGGTAGGCGCAGATTATCTTACTGAATCAGCAATACGAATGTGTGTGTTGCATAACACCTGATATACGGATAGGTGTTTCAATAACGTTAGCTGCTATTTTGCAACATAATAGCTCAGTTGTGTGCAAGACCTGCATATATAGCTGTGCTGTCTAGTATCTAGATGCACGACACCGCAGCATGCAACTTTGCACATGGCTACCTTTTACTTACCCAGGGATAAAAGGAACTTAATACAACTACAAGTAATAAGTAACGAACTATTGAGCAAACAATTATTTGCAATGTTTGTTGCTCTATAGATGGGTGTAAGCTATTAGTCATCATTAAAACGAGTTGACGTAGAAAGGACGTTTTTAGAAAACAGGTGCAATTATTTATGACCATTGCATGTCGCCAGTTTGACACTACGTTGGCAAAGTGCAAAGACGCAGTAATATTTCAAACAGATCCGTTGTTTATTATGACCATAAAATATCTGGTCATTGCGTGTGAAAAGCTTTATATTGGTTAACTTGATAAACGGACACAGTTGTTCGTAGACGGTGGTACTCTTAACCGTGTCGGTCCTGCCTGCTATGCAATAGTGTTGTCCTACACCTGTCATTTGTAGCGCGTTTTATTTATGTTCTATGCATTTAGTAGACTTCGCGTTTCTGTCCCACGAAGTAGCAAAAACATGATGCTCCTAGTGTCGATGACGATCGCGTCTCTACTTCTATCGCCACAGGTGGCTGTGTCGGGTAATATTTCATTGTACTTCAATGTTGCACCGTAAGTGTGAGTGGTGTGTGTGTGTGTTTGTGTGTGTTTGTGTGCGCGCGCGCGCGCTCGTATTTATATTTTAATGATACATCGTCTTCTGTTGATGCTGCACCAGTTTACGAGTTGTGCCCAAAATTGTGCCCGAAAGGAGAATATCCTACCGTAGTTAGAGGCACGGCGGGAGACACCGAGTGCGTATGTAAAGACACGTGCCAGGTAAATAAATAACGTAACACCATTGCTTAAACAGTTATCACTTGCTAAGTAAGCATTCACAAGTAAAAGGTAATATTGCTAATTTTCATTTGAGGGTTCATAGATGAATCCATAAAAGTTTGGCTCACGGTATGCAAACCGTCTAGGAGGAAGCGATTTAAATATACGTACACACAAGCATACACGCACGCTGACACACACACACACACACACACACACACACACACACACACACACACACACGCACACGTACATATGGCTTGATTATCGTTAGATTGCATGCGAAGAGCTGTGGACTGGTATGACATAAAATAAATAGTCATTGCATACATGCATGTATTGTTGTCGACAGCAGTATAATATATTATCTCGGGCTGCGTCCCTGTTTATGATATCATATATTTACTTTTTATTTTTACAGAACTTTAGATGTCCGGATGGTTGGAAATGCACAGTATACATGTTCTACTGTGTGGAACCTCTGTGTCCACAGATGGCAAGATGTACAAGTGAGCAATTCTACTTTAATCGGTATGTTATTAAAAGGAGGTAGTCTGTTCGTAGTTTTTCAATTATTAATAAGTATATTGTTCTTAAGACTATACTAACTATGTTGTGATTAGTAAGCCCTAACAACGTTCGAAATTTGACGGTACGACCACGGTTACAGGAATTGGACATAGTTAACTGCTATAGCCTTTCATGTTCAAATTTCTCACGTTTAACACAGCATCCTTCCTGATGTGAATTACTATTCCCGTTAATTCCGGGCAGGCCTACAGACAACGTCCCTTTAACGCCAGCTTGAGGAAGTTGCCATGGTGATAATGTCATTTGAGTGTCATTTCTAGACAAATCAGATAATAATATATTACTTTCTGTGTATCTTTGTTATCAACAAATGAAACTTACATTTGAATTTTGGTGGACTGATTTGTTTAATCATGTGTATTTCGATTAAACTATCGAAAGGTTAAAGTGTATAAGTCGTTTGGTGAGAAACATAGAAGGCAAATAACAAACACGGAATGGACACATTATAATTCAAGTGCCTATGGAGGATCTTGAAACCTAGATGGTTGTATGTGGTATCAAACAAAAACATTCATAGTAACACAAGGGAAGATAAGATCTGCATGGAAATCAGCAATTACCTGGCGGCCCTAAGATGGAAGCCTGAATGGAAACAGAACGTAAGTCACTTTGACACAACCATGGAAACAATCATTGAGAAAGAAAAGTACAAAAACCGCGTGAAAACACAAAAAGAAGCCAAACAGTTGCCCATTGAGAGGAGAAACTGGAGAAGCTGCTCTGTTATGGGCCATTAGATAAATTGACAGGTAGATTGATGGAAGTTTAGAAAATAAATGTTTTCTTGACCAATTCGACAAACTATCGCATTTAAAATCTTGTGATACCAGCGGCTGAAATTATAATTTATCGATTGACTGAACATTGTCATTTCTCACATTACTGCACTACGTTTAAAAATTGGCTCCAATCTTTCTGGTTGTTGTGGTGTTTTACAACATATTTGTTCTGTTCGGACGAAATTGCGGACTACGATAATTAGATTTTGTTTTGATGATTCAAAGTTACAAAGAACATTTGATAGGGTCGTTATATATTTCCTTATAGCGCACGATCACTGCACTTTGATTCTGATATGCGTGTTACTGTTACGTTTAGAAACCAAAAGCACGTAAGATTGACCCACTCAACCGCTTCAACGTCTGCCCTCCTGTCGGTATGTCATTTTAATCTTTCACGTATTTTCAGACTTTTATTATGTTTCTCGTGCGTTAGACAAAGTTAGCTAAATTGAATGAGGGTTTACCACAAGTAAAGATGTTGCCTAATTTTATAATGTGTATAATGTTAACTTCCCTCGCTCAACGATTGATTATTATGTCCGAATTACTATAATAGTTACATGTTTGATGTTCAGTTTTCCATAATTAAAAGTTGTGTTAGTTCTTATACAATACTGTGTCCGGTCCTTGGTACTGCTCAAACAATTATGAGGGGAATGGGGACATCGTTTGTTAAACTATCTAAAACTAAAATTAATTATAATCTACAGCAGCCTTCAACATACCTGCGGGCCTGTGATCTTCTGTCGGGTCCGCAACTTGCTTAAGTCATGTGCCGTGTTGACCGGTGCGGCATTTGAATATATCTGCCGATCTTGTGACATTAGTGGAGAATAAACATGAATTACAAGATGCACTGCAAGAATGGGGAAAAATCGGCTGCAAGAATGGAACGAGGTGTTCTAGACGCATGGGTTGGTGATTAATTTTTAAAAGACATAAAAGTGTTGTTGGACAACGGAATGAGGGGTAGGTCATCATGATGGAGGTGACGAAGACCAATATAAAACATCAGTATTTATAAGATGATAGCAGCAGCTTAATAACGGGAATTACTGTGCCTCCAAATCCTTCGTCGGACCGTTACTATGTTTATGTATGAGTCCGATTTACCTGTAACATATGTATTCTTCTGGACATACACTGCAGTCGGGGTGCGTCTGGTTTGGTTTGATATGGTGTGGTCGAGTGAAAAATGTCGGTGTATCCCGGCCTTTAGACAACCCTAACTGATCGGAGCAATCGTAGAAAATATGCGTAATGTTTTGTTGAATCAATTTACGTCCTTTCAACATCCGGTACGAAGTCTTAAACCGGTAGAAACCCTTACTCCATTGGATATAAAAACAAACAATGATGTTTCGTTTTTTTCGTGGAATTGTAGATTATTCACTGAACGTTTGGCGCACGAGCTGACAGCCGTTTTGGAGAAAAACCATACCCATAAACATAAGCTAGCTGGATTACAATTAAATTTAAAGACAAACGTAATGTTTTATTTCTTATCTAAGCTTCGTCTCGTATTGGACAAGTGTGGAGAAACTTCGGAAGCGCAAGAATCCCAGCTGACATGCAATTTGATGTGCGTGCAAGAGTGTCTGCGCTGTCATTCGATGTTCTACAAAAGAGGATGCACGAGATTGGCAGACTGCATACCGTAACACTACCAATCTTCAACCTGATAAATTAAACCGCTCGATTGGCCTAGTTTTACAAGCTTTTGGTCGAGATTAAATATGCGGCAACACGATTGATACCTCTGCAATATGTGTGTCTCATTTCACTATGTATAACGTTTATCGTTTATCTTTGCCAGCATTTTGTATTTCATACAAACTGTATTTTTTGGTAATTATACACTATTTTAGATAGTTTAATTTGTTGTGAATTGCTACAAACAAATTTGGATCTGGTGCTGCATTAATTACAATATATCATTATTATTATTGATTAACCACTCTCCTCCAGAGGGCGCCACAGTGGGAACAGTTTCACAATATCAAAATAATGTAAGAGAAGTTCGGAACCCATTATCATAGGTTAGCTTTGAGCCACCCCTGTAGCGTTGTTAATTATCTAGATTTAGGCCTTGATACTTACAACACCACGGCCATTTTTATAATTACTGACGACTAACGGTGCCCAAAATTACGATTGTACATGCGTTTTAACCGGTACAACATTTTCTAGTATATACACCGTGTTTTGATGCTTTCTTTAAACAACAACCATTACGCAATGTTGTTGGCAATGACATATTGAAAATTAGGGAGACATGTTCTTTCAATGCCTGAAACAGATCTTGGCAGGTAATTGTCTCGGGTTCGATAACACTCGTTTTGCATGTATTAACTAAAATTTTCCTGTAAATATGGGACGCGCCAACATTATGTAGAATAGAAACGTGACAATAAACTGTAAGTATACAATGGTCTGTGGGGTAACTTACAATAACCTTAGTTTTAAGTAACTTACATTTATGCAAATGTTCATCGAAGCACCCTTGGCGTTATTGCTTTATGTTGCAAAATACGTCTCCAGAATAACGTTGCTGTTATTCTCATCAGTATCAATATTGGAGTAGTTGCGAAGGTTTCTCATAAGGCAACAGTCTACTTTTTTTTTATAAATTACAAGCATGTAAGACTGTCCCACACAGAGAACTACAAATCAAGGGCATCGGTTATTACCAGTGTTCGAAATATACGCCTTGCCCTCAGGTCAGTAACGTTTCTGAGTTACTGGTCCGTGTGACCGCCTATTTTTCCGGTGTCACTATTACCTATCTTCCTTTATCGCGAAACGCGTTCGTTATAGTGATGTAATAGTTGAATAAGCTGCCGAAACGAACGTACGAAAATTTACAGTTCGGTAAATTAAAACATGGCGTTACCACTGGCGCTGCCATCATCGTATCCAAACAGACTATGTTGTTCGTATTTGTTTTTTAAGCTGCCATTACAAAAGTCTTCCGGGAAAAAATTGTGTATGTACGTATGCATGTATGTACGTACGGATGTGTGTACTTAAGAATAGGAGAGCAACATAATGCTGAAATATATTTAGGCGTGAAATTGAGTGCATCGTCGATGAGTTTGTTTCATTGAAAAAACAAGGGAAACGGTCCAGAAAGAAACATTAATCGAAAGAAGCCATTAGAAAAATTAACTACAAACAAATGATGTGGAAGTCAGATAAACGCACTGCAAATGATGATGAAGACTATAGTATTTATAAAGAAGCACTTAGCCAAGCTACAACTGAAATTATAAATTCAAAGAGAAGGTATGAACAACAATTAGCTTGTAATATAAAACATGACATCGCATGTTCTTAAGCATATGTTCCGAGCAAACACAACGTTCAGGATAAGGTCGGTTCTTCAGAATGTAATCCTGGAAATATAATATCAGAAGGATTCTTAATGGCAGAAGGCCTGGATGACTACTTTAGTTCGGCGTTGTCCAGGGAAGATATTACCCAGTGGGCAAACTGACGTTGTAACAACGTTGTTTCGACGTCATGTACCGAAGTCGAAACAACGTCGAAAACACATTGGATTGGAAAGTTGTATCACCGTCGGGTGTCGACGTTGTTCCGATGTCGGGTATCGACGTTGTTCCGTCAAAAACTCATTGGATTGGAAAGTTGTATCAACGTAGCGTACCAACGTCGTTCCGACGTCAGGTACCGACGTTGAAACAACGTTGAACACAAGTTGGGTTTGAAAGTTGTATCTCAGAACCAATTTATTTGATCTATAAACACGATACAAATACAACAAATAACGCAAGTAATAGATAAGGCCGGGAGACTCCCATTAAGATATATAATATCGCTAGCACAGGAGCCACCCCATAAACAGAAACAACAACAAAATTTACATGACTCAAATCAGAATAGCATATGACTTGTTTTTATAGTTGATAATTACTCAATATGTCAACATGCATGCATAATACAAGGACTGATTATATGTACTCGTGTACACATTGACGTACATATGGATACTTAGGTGTACATTCTAATACGTATTACAATAAAAGCAATTATACATACAAGTGGATTCATAATTTAAAATAAAAACGTTTCTGTGTATGTTAAAAAAACATAGAATGTGGGTGTAAATTGTATTAATGATAATATTTGGTGTATTGTTAACGGTCTCTACTATGTTGTGTCTAATGCATTTATTCGCAAATTCATGTTTGAATTTGGACATATACAGATTATTTCTTTCACGTGTGCAGTGCTGATGAATATCATCGATGTGTGTGCTTGGAAAAACATTGAAGTAGTAGGGTAAAATATTGTTAATTAATTTCTAGTAAAATGTTAATTGTTGGATTTTATAAATGTAATCCAACATTAGCAACGTCGGGTTTTGACGCCCTTCCAGTTGCAGGTTGTATCGACGGGTAGTCCGGTGAGTGTTTTTCCTGCATTGTTGTTTGCGCCATGTTTCAATCGAGTATGCTTAATTTGGCTCACAGTGGAGCTTACGATGAACATGCAGTTGATAAAATACTGTTTCCACCATGTTCTAATAGCTTTCTATATTAATTGTCAATAACGGTCACATTTGTGACCATTACATATACACACCTCTAAAAATGTTATTAACCATTACATATACACACCTCTAAAAATGTTATTAATGGCCATAAATGTATATATTATCTCTGTCAAGTAATTAATCCTGTTACACAACCTTGGAAGGCTGTTCAAAGGAAATCACATTTTTTTTAAAGAACATATCTCAAAACTGTCTAGAAATGTTTTGTAGAATATATTGGGAGTATTGTATAATTTTGAATTAATAACGGTATAATTGTGGAAAAAAAAGTTTTATGGTTAATTGATGACTGGGAAAACTTTACGAAAAAATGTTCATCACTTTTCTTTCAGTGTAATAATGTTTTGGACAGGCTAAAATCCAACTAAAAACAATACAATTAATTGTTCAATTAAATAAAACCTATCTAGCTGTGGTGTCTCCTCGCAATACTATGTCATCGTATATGTTGCATTAAAACTAAAGATATTAATTATGTCTTGGTACATATCACATTGTTTTATTTGGTACAAATACAACAAAACACTACCAAAACCGCTACACAAGCTGAAACTCTACTAGTTGTGACCCTTCCACCCACCACCTCCAGTCGGGTCAGGTGCATACTTAAGGCATGCAGAGACGGCTGCATTGACTTCTGTCTCTGTTCCCACTTGGTTCTTCAGGACACTCGCTGAAACATAAAATTCATCACAGGATTGAATATCACACCCTTTATTTCAGGACTTAGATATATTTTATCGAGCTATAGTTAAACTTTGTGTTTTGGTGAATACATTTTGACACACTAAATAAATTCATTATGCCTTGATTCACCAATCCGCACTCTCCATTAAACCATCCAAAATTCATTCAGTCCAATTTTACCTGAATCAAGGTTTCCACCAACACAAACCCTATCCTAAAGAGAAGGGCTTAACAAAACTTGATGTGAAGAAAGAACTAACAAAAACAAAATTGAAGTGCATATTGGAATACTAAAGTATAGAGAAATAGTGGACAGCCTAGAAACAGAGGCGAGACAGATTCTGGAAGGAAAATTAAGAAATTGGGTTACACCTAGCTGGAAATATATACCAATGGCAAAGATGGCACAAAAAGCGCCGAATGCATTCAATATAATAACGTAATGGCAACAATGCATAAATGAGAGACAAAAAAGTTGAACCTAGGTTATTTGTAATGTAATGATTACAAATATTGAAGTAATAGTAATAGGTTGAGCAAAACACTATGTAATAGTAACACGAAGCAATGTAATAGTAACTGGTCTATTACTTTTATATTACTATTGAACAGTTAAACCGAATTTCAACTACATAACAATTCCATTTGATTAGGTTGAAGATTCCACTAGTTATTCCAGGTTTTATGGTTGTTCCCCTTGTCAATTGCGGTATGGCCCTGGTGAAGTTTTACTGTAGAGTATTATGAGCGTTTTAATAGCAAGAGACACTGGTACAGTGCTACTGCTGCACCGACTAGAGATTAAACTGGGCTTTCACTGCTTTGATGCCAGTTCTGCCACGTGCCAAGTTGCCAACTACCCTTTTCAAGTAAGCCTGTGGGTTTAGTGACTGCCTCCAAGGTGCACTCAATTCTGCCTAAACTACAGTTGGTGTGAAAAACATATATGTATTTGTACTTGAGCCAATAATTAACTGTCCACCAAGCATCAAGCAGCAGTAGAGCAATGTGGTTTAATTAGACTGTAATTATTAGACTGTTATGTGGCATTGACTATTGCTTTGTTTTCCATTCCAGTATGGCGTTTATATATAAAATGGAACATATATGTCCTATCATTAGCCAATGCAGTTAGTTGATTGTACTGAATATGGTATGTACTATATAGATATGTTTTGTTGTAAAACTGTTATACTTTATAATACTTCCCTAAAGATGATGATGATGATGAGAGTACCTGACATTCTCAAATATCATTTCAAATACTTTGGGCATGGGTATCAATAAATGGCAAGTTAGATTTTTGTATTTATCTGTCTTGTTTAACTTCTTGAGAAAAGTAGGTAAAACGTGTTTAGAATAGGTGTACTATATTGACCTAAACCAGAAGTGCTGCGAATTTCTTCGACTATCCGCTGTTATCGCCCAGTGCGTCAACGAGATGAATGACAACTAAACAGTCAACAGACTAAGTTTTCTTAGTGCAATTTTGACTGCTAAGATACCACATTTTATAAGAATATGCCCCTTTTTGTGTTTGAAACGATGCGGTGTGACGAAAGGAATAGATTGGCATCGCAGATGTGAAGTTGTGATGTCGCTTACCAGTATAATAGGCCAGACTAACAAATAGGTCAAATATGCTAAGAAGATTCAAATCGGTGAAACACATAATTACAGAGAATGATGTTTAGCTATATTTGTTCCGTGCACAGGAACAAACAACACAGTTCAACTAATAAAAGTGGATGGCAACACTTACCGGTAAATATTAATCGATCGCACGTTGCTTCTTCCGTGAATAGATTCAAAGCTGGGATGAGTGGCGTCATTCGCAATGCATGTTGGGTATAGTAGATCGGCCAACATAATTAGAACGTTTGAGTGAATGCTAAATAAATAGCAGGAACACAAGTGTAATATATATACCCAGCTGAATTATCAATACTGCTATTAATACATTTTTGTTAGCACGAGAATATCATTATTGGTATTTTATTTGCACTTTATAAATTCCATTGCGTATTGGAGAAATTTGCATGTGTTAAAATATGTGTATTTGTAATTTAATCAAGAACCACCTGCATTTGAATAAAAAGCATTTGCATTTGCATTTGAAACATTCAATTTAAAACATTTGCATTGGCATAGTTTCAAAACGTGCGTTTGCATATGGCTAATCTAAAACACTTGCATTTCCATTTAAATCTCATCGAGTACCGGAACATTTGTATTTGAAACATTTCAAACATTTGTATTTGAATGCGCTCACACGCATTTGAACCCATGCCTGCATGGTGGTTATATATAATTTCGCGTCCGCGTCGGGGGATACAACGCGCAGTAACCCATCCGATCGTCTGCGCGGCTTCATGTTCCCCGTTTACAAAAGCGTCGGTTTTAGCTGCCGACATGATTTAAACGTTGTGGCACCAGATGCCCACGTACTTATAAAGTTGTTAACTACACCATAGGTCGAAACGACGCCCGTGCAGCGATGGTGACCTGACGTTACATATAGACACGTAGTATTTAGTTGTCGACGTCCTTACAACGCTGATGATCCTACGTTGTCAAAACGTCGGTGTTAGTGGCGGTTTTCTGTGTTGGCTATTGTCGGTATTCCAAAACAAGCCCTTTCTTATTGGTTCAACGCTCGCTTTATTCGAATAGCGTAGTGTGGCGTGTCGCGAGGTACAATCTGCAATATAGTAAATTACTGACTGTAAACACATAATTATTGTCTAAGAAAAGTAACATAAGCGTCTTGTAGTAAAGTTAATGAATATCATATAGTAACACAATCGAAAATATGTATACTAATTAGTGAAATAGTGCAACTAAATGAAACACTTACAATTTTGGCCTGTCAGCGAATCTACAAATTGGCGCTGCAGGGAATTAACTCAACTCCTACAGAGGGCGCCACACACATACATACGTCCGTAACACCGGCCCCTTAAATGACCAAAGTGCATTTAACACAACAATAAAAACCAGGACGGAATGTCGACGGATAAATTAATATCACGTATATTCCGTACATCTTGTGTATCTATAGTGGCTAACGTCTGAAACCAACACAGTCTGACACGTGCACACAGTTTTGCCACCAGACATCTTAATGTCTCGCTAGCTGAACTCATGCGGACATAGTTCATCCCCTGCTAACACATTCAAGTGGACATATCTTAGTAACTGGACGCTTGAAGAATGTAGTACTAGTCTTGACTTGGACTGACCGTACAAGTCCATCATCGCTCCGGAATACCTGTTCTATCCGACCCATTTGCCACATGTTTCGTGGGGTGTCTTCTTTCAGTAACACGATATACCCCACTTCGACGTCTCGTCGCTGTTGTGTCCATTTATGTCGTTGCTGTAGGGATGGCAAATATTCTTTTGTCCACCTTCGCCAGAATATATCTGCCAGGTATTGAACCCGACGCCATCTTCTCCTGTAGTACATGTCTTGTTTTACAAACTTGCCAGGTGGAAAAGATGGCCCCGCTCTAAGCAAGAGAAGGTGATTGGGTGTCAGTGGTTCTGGATCTTTGTGGTCAACTGAGACCGTAGTCAGGGGTCGGTTGTTGACAATCGCTTCTGCCAAACACATGAAGGTTGCCAAGCTATCATCTTCCAAAGTCTGCTCTCTAATCAACGCATTGAGCACCCTTCGAATTGTCCTGATCATGCGCTCCCACACGCCTCCCATGTGCGACGCCGTCGGCGGGTTAAAATGCCAGCAGATTTCCCTCTGCACCATCAACTTATGGATTTGGTCCTTGTTCCACTCTTTGAGAGCCTCGCGAAGCTCACGTTCTCCGCCAACGAGGTTTGTGCCATTATCCGACCACATTTCTTTAACTTGTCCCCTTCTGCTAATGAACCTTTGGAAGGCGTTTACGAATGAGTCGGTGTCGAGTGAGTGTGCAATCTCAATGTGTATTGCTCGAACGGCCAAACACGTGAACACGCAGCCGTAACGCTTAACGGTGCTGCGTCCCCGCTTGACGAGAAATGGGCCAAAGTAATTAACGCCTGTGTAAGTGAAGGGTGGTTCACCTTCTGTCACTCTACAACTCGGGAGATCCGCCATCTTTTGCTCACATGGCTTTGCGTGTTTCTTCTTGCACATGAAGCAGTCTCGTAGTATTTTTCGAATCGTAGATCTGACACCTAAGATCCAAAATCTTTCACGCACCAGGGACATCACATGTTCTCGTCCTGAATGACCACATGCTTCGTGACAGTCACGTATGATGGCGTCGACGACAGGGTGCCTTTTTGGCAGGATGATAGGGTGCTTAGCCTCCTCTGATCCTCCTGCGTTTCTCAAGCGACCACCTACACGGAGTACTCCGTCTTCTGATATCACGGGATCGAGACGACGTATCGCACTGGTTCTGCTGACTTGTCGTTTAGGTTCTGTATCACCCCTCTTCACCTGCAATGTTTCGAGTTCTTTTTTGAAATGTTGCCTTTGAACGTGCTGCACAATTACTGTTTCTGCCCGTTGCATTTCTTCAAAGGATATTCCTTCCCTTGTACCTCGGAATTGTTCTCCCTTGATTTTTGCTAGTAGCACCGATTTTACTCTCGCCAACCATGCAATGCTTCTTTTCGCCCGGTACCACGACGAATGCTTGAGAACGAGGCGGTCTATGAAGGCTGTAGCCTCGTTGGTCTGGGCGGTATAAACTCTTGCTTCACTCGGCCCTTTCACTTCAGGGTCTCCATCCGTTAGGGTTCTAACTTGCTTGTGCACGGGCCATTTACTTTCTTCTTCGGCTAAGAAGCTTAGTCCGCATATCCATCTTCTACTCTGCAACAACCTTTCAGCAGTCAGGCCGCGTGATAGATCGTCTGCAGGGTTCGGTTCTGAACTCACGTGTCGCCATTGTGTGGCTTCGGATCCGTTGTGGATGATGGACAGACGGTTAGCAACGAAGGTATGGAACCTTGTGTTTTCGTTCCTTATGTAATCTATCACGATCATACTGTCTGTCCAGAAGATTGTTTCCACTAGTTCTACGTCGAGCTCTCTGCGTAGCATCTTGTCCAGCTTGACCGACAAGGCTGCAGCCGACAGTTCGAGCCTTGGAATTGTCATCGTTCTGATGGGGGCCAATCTCGACTTTGCCTCAAACAAGTTGCATGACACCCCTCCTTCAATGTCAACGGTGCGCATGTAATTGACAGCCCCGTATGCGATCTCTGACGCGTCGCTGAAATGATGGATCTGGTATTTCTGTACTCTTACTTGTGATCTGATACATCTATTCACCTTCAGCAGGTCCATACACCAGTGTAGCCACCCTTGTCGTAAGGTCTCTGGAATTTCATCGTCCCAACTAGTCTTCAGTCTCGCTATGTCTTGCATTATCTCCTTCGCTGTCAGTCTGTACGGTGCGGCGAAGCCCATTGGGTCGTAGACCGAGCCAACAACACTGAGTATCCCTCTCCTAGTGAGTGGCTTATCCTGCAAGAATATGTTGTATCCGAACTGGTCTCTCTCCACGTCCCAGAACACACCTAGAACTCTTTCGCTGGGAAGTTCTTCGGCACTGAGATCTACGTCTTTAACCTCCTTCGCTCTGTCTGCTTCTGGTACGCTTTCGATTAGCTTTCGACTGTTACTCATCCACTTAGTCAATCGGAATCCACCTCTTTGTAGCAGATCTCGTAGTTCGGCAATGAACCGAACCCCTTGTTCTTCATTCTCTACTGATTGCAAGCAATCATCAACATAAAAGTTCCTCAGAACAGTGCGTATCGTTTTAGGCTGGTACGTCGATTCATTGTCCGTGGCCGTTCTTCGTAGAGCGAAGTTACAGCAACTCGGGCTCCACGTTCCTCCAAACAGGTGAACATTCATCCGGTACACATCGGGACTCTTGCTTGTGTCGCCATCAGCCCATCACAAATATCTCAATGCATCGCGGTGGCTCTTGGTAACTCGCACTTGATGGAACATGGCCTCGATGTCCGCAGTTAGCGACACCGGTTCTATCCTGAACCGGAGTAGCACTCCAAGCAACGAGCTCGTCAAGTCGGGTCCCTGTAGGACATGATCATTTAGTGATACTCCATTGAATCTTGCAGCACAGTCGAACACCACTCTGAGTTTGCCAGGTTTGTTTGGGTGATATATAGGGTGGTGCGGCAAATACTACGTGGCACCTTCGGCTCCTGTGTAATCTACGTGTTCAGCATATCCTTTATCCACGAGGTTCTGCATGTAGTTGCTGTAGTCCTTCTTCAGAGCGATATATCGGTTGAGTCTTCTTTTGAGCCCGTTTAACCGCGTTTCTGCAAACTGACGGTTGTCAGATAAGCCAGGTGAATTTTGTTTGAAAGGAATGTCGAGCTCATAATGACTGCCGTCCTTCTGTGTGATGCTTTCTTCACAGATTGATAGCGCTTTCTTGTCGTTAATGGACATCTCCGGCTTCTCGTTTACCAGTGTGTCCCATTCTTCTAATTTCCAGAACCTTTCCATCTGTTGGTGTAAGTTGTCATCGGTGGCAAGGAAATGCGAAGTGACTGTGCTCTCTCCAGAGCAATGGTTTCCTCGGCCTGTATCCATAGGCCCGTTCAAGGTCCATCCCAGCAGCGTCCTTGTCGCATAGGGATCACCGACGTCACCGCTTCTCTCTGAACAAAAGGTGCTGGTTGACCCGCTATCCAGCAAAGCATAGGTCTCAAAGTATTTCAGTGAATTACTTGCCCTCACCCAAACGGGTACTATGGGTAGGGCTACCCTGACGATGCCGGCCCCAGTGGTGTTACAGCTGACGTCCTTCTCGGCTCGTTTGACATAGTCGTCGACACTTTGGTACTGTTCGTTACTCTGTTTGACTGGTAAAGGACTGATCTCATGCAAGAATTTCGTGTGCTTCCGATTGCATCCCTGCACGGAGCAAGTGCGGGTTAACTTGCATTTTGCGGCATAATGTCCAGGACGTAAACAGTTGTAGCATAAGTTGTTGTTCCTTGCTGTCTTTATTCTGTCCTCAACCCTTAGACTTTTGAAGTGTTCGCAATTGAATAAGGTGTGACCCTCTGAGCAAAGAGGACACGTGTCGCCATATTCTGCTGCTGTACATGTGCCGTAGCTCCCAATCCCTTTCTCGTTTCCCTGGCGTCGGTCGTACCTTCTTTCCTGTGGTGCGTACATCGATTGACCGTAGGCGGGCTGTCTCCTGTCATGCGGTGCGTGGATCAGTTGGCCGTATACCGGGTCGTTGCTCTCTGTAGCCGCTTCTTCTACAAAGGTGATAAGACGCTCTATGTCTGGCGACACATGGTACTTCTTTCTTGTCGACTGCACTTCATTTAGCCATCTGGAACGCAAGTACATCGGCAATCTTTCAACAATCTTGACCATTTCTCTCTGAGAACTGATCTCAGAAATGTACCCCATTGCCTTAAGTGTCTCACCACAATTTCTAAGTTCGTCTGCGAACTCTCTTAAGCCATCATAGTCCTTAGGGGAAATTACCTGGCTTGCTGTCACCCTCTTAATCCATGCATCTACAACTGTGTACGTGTTGCCAAACCTGTCTTCAAGCAGCTCCCTCGCCCTCTTATATCCCGCATTAGGATCCATTACGACACATGATTCGATCACCTTACCAGCCTTACCAACACATATTTGCATGAGCATAGCAAGTTTGACACTGTCATCGAGAGTCTCTTTGACGTTGCTATCGAACGCCCTAACAAACCTCCAATATTTCAGAGGGTCACCGTCAAAGTTCATCAGCTCTATCTTAGGCATCTGCATCATCTGAAACATGTTGTGTTGTTGTTTTAACAGTTCAAACACGAGATTGTCACGTTCAGGCGGGTCATTCACGCATCGGGGTGGCTGCTTGGTAGGTTCGTTCACATTCAGTGGTGCCGCCTGTCGGAGTAAACGTTGTTGACTTGCGACACTCGGTAGCCCAAGTGGCGTCCTCTCTCGAACAGATCGTTGAGCAGTTGTCTTGTTTACGTCGCTTTGTTTCGCTTCTTCGGCTTCATAGATTTCCGCCTCTGCTTCGGTAATGGTAATGTCAGTTTGCAATTTCAGCAGTTCCCTGCGTTGTCGTAAAGCCTGCTCCTCACGTTCTAAGCACTGCGCCATCTCAAGTGTCGCTGCAGCCGCAGCGAGTCCAGGCACCCTGGTTCTTGCGCGTGTACTGCCAGTACTTGTGGACGCACGCGATGTCGATGAACACGAAACCTGGCTCGCCGAATGTTCGGGTTGGACATCTGGCTCAGACTTTTCCTTGTCTTCGTTTATCATCCCGTGTAGCTGTCGCAGCAATTCGGCTGACGACATAATTATTGTACTGTTAGTGGCGGTTTTCTGTGTTGGCTATTGTCGGTATTCCAAAACAAGCCCTTTCTTATTGGTTCAACGCTCGCTTTATTCGAATAGCGCAGTGTGGCGTGTCGCGAGGTACAATCTGCAATATAGTAAATTACTGACTGTAAACACATAATTATTGTCTAAGAAAAGTAACATAAGCGTCTTGTAGTAAAGTTAATGAATATCATATAGTAACACAATCGAAAATATGTATACTAATTAGTGAAATAGTGCAACTAAATGAAACACTTACAATTTTGGCCTGTCAGCGAATCTACAAATTGGCGCTGCTGGGAATTAACTCAACTCCTACAGAGGGCGCCACACACATATATACGTTATTTCAACGTCGTAGCAACATCACGTTTCGCTATCCTTACAACGTTGCTGACCAGACGTTGTAAAGACGTCGTATTTGGTTGTCGATTTTATTTCAACGTAAAGTTTCGACGTCCTTACAACGTTGATTACCCGACGGTGTAATGACGTCGGATTTGGTTGTCGACGTGATGCCAACGTCGTGATAACGTCGCGTTTTGACGTCCTTATCAGATTGATTACTCGACGTTGTAAATACGTCGGATTGGGTTGTCGACGTTATTTCAACGACGTCGCGATGTATATTCTACCAATAATCGACATTGTACCGACGTCGTGAGCCCGCTGGGTAGTTTACTGCCAGTGCCAGAAGCTAAGTTCTAGGCGTTTGAATCAGATTATTTATTATTTAGATAATAGTAACCCCGAAAATGGTAGCTAAGACAATAAGGGCAATGAAGGATACCTGGAATGGATGAGATTCCACCCAAACTACTATTGGAAATTATAGAACACATAAGAACACCTCTTGCAACGGCTTCAACTTGTCACTAAACGAGGAAGTGGTTCCCTTAGGATGTAAAGAAGAATACATTATACCGTTATTTAAAACGGGTTCGAAAAGCAAGTCAGAGAATTACAGACCAGTGAGTCTAACATAACTTGATAAGCACATCTCAACGTGGGTTTCAAAAAGCGAGATCAGGCTGAACAAATGATACGAAGAAGGAAGATATCACCGTTAGCTATTATTTACTTAGATTTTCAGATAGCTTTCAACAAAGTGTCACATCAAAGACTACTGCTTAAACTAAAGGGCCATGGCATAAGGGATAGTATAATTAACTGGATAGAAAAATGGCTGATTGACAGTAAACAACGGGTTGTAGATGACGGGGAGGCTTCAAATTGGAAATCAGTTTTGAGTGGGGTACCACAGGGATCTGTTCTGTGACGTATATTATTCATAATATATATCAACGATTTGGACGATGATATAATAAGTAAGTTGTTGAAATTTCCGGATGATACAAAGGTGTTTAGAAATATTAAACGTGACGGACGTACACAGCATTTGCAAGGTAATCTTGACAGGTTCAACAAATGGTCTGAAAAATGGCAGATGTTCAATATTGGGAAATGTAAATGCCTCCACACAGGACATGTGAACGAAGATGTACAATATACAATGGGGGGTAGTGTACTACGTACTACTGTAAAAGAAAAGGACATAGGGTTAACAATTAGTGCTGATATGAAGATTTGAATGGGAAATCAAATTCTTGGATGAATTAGGCGAAAAATAGCGTATAAAAATAACTAATAATACCGCTGTGCAAAACAATAGTTAGGCCTCATTTAGAATACTGAATACAAGCGTGGAGGCCATATCGCAAGAAATATATATAAATGCTTGAAAGAGTACAGAGGAGAACAACTAAAATGATATAAAAACAGAGAGATGTTAGTTACGAAATACGACTTAGAGAATATGTTTTGACAACACTATAGACCAGGTGATTAAGAGGAGGTCAGACAAAGGTTTTTAAAATATTGAAAGGTTATGACAATATTTCTATCAATATTGTTTCTTAGTTAAGAAATATAGAAAGACCAAAGGGTGTGTGTGTGTGTGTGTGTGTGTGTGTGTGTGTGTGTGTGTATGTGTGTATGTATGTACGTACGTATGTATGTATATATGTATGTATGTATGTATGTATGCATGCATGCATGTATGTATGTATGCATGCACGTATGTATGCATGTATGCACGTATGTACGTATGTACGTTTGTACGTATATACATATATATATATATATATACATGCATGTATGTATCTTAGGAAATGGTATTTATGTATGAATTTGTAGAAGGAGCAATAAAACAGATCTATATAAGCATTATGTTAATCGGAGGACAAATGTAAACTTTAATAACATTGATTTTTCCGGTATTTAGTGCTAAACATCTGCGTCAGAGAGGAGGCTTAAATATATCAATCGCTTTGTCGTGTTATGCTATTAGTTGTATGTTCATTTACCCATCGGATATATTGACACACGTGCTACACATTCATAATTTGTCGGTGCCAAGTTTTCGGGCCCTAGGGCCGTTAGGCAATAAATGTCGAATCCATGTTGATACAACACCTACGCCTTCGGATTTATAAAGAAATACACATGTTTAACGAATTCGGTTAGCAAAAAATGTTATGGTTTCCTCAAACAGTTGTTGAAGGCACATGCTTTACCAGCACTATCAACACCGTCAAGCGGACACCATTTTGTGAGCGAAGAGCGAAGTAAGTATCCCTTACAGACACACTTAGGCAACTGTGAACACGGATCCCCTGAAGCAGTAGACACGTTTAGTTACACATTTCTTACCAAACGGACACGAATAGCCCTGTAAGATGTTAAGTAAAAATTATCTGAAAATTGGTACATCACTTGATTTGCAAACGACTAGGTTGTAGCCTACAACGTTATTTGCACAACATATCGGCGTCATCCAGTAGTTCAATAAATAATATTTCAGCAGGAGCAATCACGTTGATTTAAAGATAAATCCTACTGTTCGATGAAAACTAACTTGAGAGGATCACATATAGTAAAGATGTCTTCGTGTTACTGAAATTTCGAGACAAAAGATAATAAGTCACCGTATGCAGTGATACCTTGGTGCAACAACGAAAATGGACTGAGTGAATAAAACATGCATAACTGTGGAGCACTGTATCAGGAAGCAGGCAGCCATTACCTTGCTGGCAAACACATATGTGGATAACAAAGTAACGATGTTGCTTTTACATGTAGACCGGACAATTGTATCGAGAAGCTATTCTTATGGTGTTGATTGATAATTATGATCAACACGGTTTAAAATCAGTAGTATCTAGTAATACAAAATAGTTATTTTGTACTGCGTCACACATAATGCCGTTCGTAGCGCTAACAGTATTACCATATATGCGCTCAGTTTATAACATGTTCTCACTTAGTAATTTGGCAAAATGAAAGTTTTGCTCAGCCAACTTGTTTTACTAGCCAAATTGGCAAAAGAGCTTTAATTTTGTTAACCAAACTTAGGGTGCTGCTGTCTTTGCAAAATGGCTATTGATCAGGGTTAGTCTAAAAAGAGAGAAATGTCTATGGCTTACTATTAACTAAATATATATTATTATGATAGTATAGTGTAGCGCATGCACATTTAGGAAGCGGTGACTGTTAAGTCAAAAGTGTAACCTAATATGTTTACCTGGCATGTGTTTTTACATATGCACACTCATTCACCCTTCGAGTTGGTAATTTCGGTCGGGTATTCTCTTTACTTTTGGACACCATTCCTTACACTTTAAGTGCAAGAACAACAAAATACGACAAGTAAATAAAATATTCACACGCACGCCTATCGTATTATAATGTAGCGCATGCATATTTAGGAAGGGTGACTGTTAAGTTAAACGGGTTACCTAATTTGTTTACCTGACATGGATCGCACACTCTTACACCCTTCGAGTTGGTCACTTCGGTCTGTTCTTCTCCAACGGTTGGACATCATTCCGTACACTTTAAGCAAACTGGTGCAATAAATAAAATTCGACAAGCAAATAAAATATTCACGCACACTCGCACGCACGCACACAAACACACGCGCACGTACACGCACGCACATACACACGCGTGCACACACACACGTACACATACACACACACACACACACACACACACACACACACACACACACACACACACACACATAGAAACACGCGCACTGACACGCACATACACACAAACACATACTGCTCAAAACCTTTTTACAATTTACTGGCTGCCAGACCTGTTCAATCGAATACCATCTCTACTTCTCGTGAACATACTGGAGTCCCACCAACTCTAAACGTTCAGTTGGCGTTGTACTGCCATCGTTGTTAACAGTTTCACAGCTTGGATTGGCTTTTGATTAAGACATGTTATGACGGTCATAACATCTTATGTGTTTGCTATATGTCGTCGCAGCATGTAGCCAAAGTGGCGTCGAAGTGGTAAATTGTTTGTTCATAAATATGTACACCTGTATTCTAAAAAGTATCTTTAACAAGATTTAACAAGATTTAACAAGATTGTCATCCTGAGAATTAACTCTAGATGACAGGTGGACAAGGAAGCCCGAGAGTCCAACCCTTTTATTTACATATATCTACATATATCCAGCCCTTCTGAGGTATGTGTCGATTTTATTTTTAAACATATTCACGCTACTAGCACCCACACAATCATCAGATAATCTGTTCCATTCATTCACAGTCCTTTGTGAAAATGAGAACTTTCTTACGTCTAATCTACACTGCTCCTTTACTAATGTAACTTCATGTCCTCTAGTCTTTCTATCTTTCTTAACTGAAAAAAACATATTTCTATCAATATTTTCATAACCATTCAATATTTTAAACACTTCTATCTGATCTCCTCTCAATCTCCTGGTCTCTAATGTTGTTAAACCACATTCTCTTAGGCGTTTTTCATAACTAAGATCCCTCAGTTTTGTAATCAATTTAGTCGCTCTCCTCTGTACTCTTTCTAGCATATCTATGTCCTTCTTGCGGTATGGCCTCCAAGTTTATATACAATATTGTAAATGAGGCCTAACTATTGTTTTGTACAGCGGTATTATTATATATTTTTCTTTATATGCTATTTTTTGCCTAATCAATCCAAGGATTTGATTTCCTTTTGAAGCTGCAATTCCACACTGCTTTGAAACCTTCATGTCAGCACTAATTGTCAGTCCTAAGTCTTTTTCTTTTATAGTAGTACTTAGTACAGTTCCCCCCATTGTACATTCTACATATTCGATCCCATGTCCTGTGTGAAGGCATTTACATTTCCCAAAATTTAACAACATTTGCCACTTTTCAGACCATTTGATCAACCTGTCAAGATCATCTTGTAAATGCTGTCTATTTCCATCACATTTAATCCTTCTAAACATTAATTTTCTTAGCTACCATTTCTGAGGTTACAATTAACTGTCTTAAATAGTCTGATTCTGCCCCCTTGAACTTAGCCTCTGGTACTGGCAGTAAACTAGTGTCTTCTCTGGTAAACACTGAACTAAAATACTCATTCAGGTCTTCTGCCATTAAGAATCCTTCTGATATTATATTTCCAGCACTGTCTTCTAGAGGACCGACCTTATCCTGAACTGTCTGTTTGCTTCGAACATACGCATAAAAACTGATGCAGTCATGTTTTAAATTACAAGCTAATTTATATTCATAGCTTCTCTTTGAACTTCTAATTTCAGCTGTAGCTTGGTTTAGTGCTTCTTTATAAATGTTGTAGTCTTTGTCATTTCCAGTACGTCTATATGACTTCCACATCATTTGTTTATACTTAATTTTTCTAATGTCTTCTTTCGATAAGTGTTTCTTTTTGGACCGTTTCCCGTGTTTTTTTAAGGGAACAAATTTGATGATGATGCATTCAATTTCACTCTTTAAGATATTCCAGCATTCTGTTGCTGTCTTATTCTTCATTGTGTTATTCCAGCCTATCTTTGCTAAATATTTCCTCATATCCTTATATTTTCCTTTGTGGAAATTTCTCCTGTACTGCTTTTTACTATTCCATTCTGATTTTACTTTGATGATAAAATGTATCTGGTTGTGATCACTATTCCCCAGTGGCTCACATATCCTGACATTGTCAACTAATTCATTCTGTGAGGACAAAACTAAGTCTAACACATTCTCTCCTCTGGTTGGTACTAGCACAGGTTGAGAAAGGAAACTATCTTGTACTAAAACTAAAAACTTGTGGTCCTCACTACCCATACTCTGTAGAGATTTCCATTTTATATGCCCATGGTTAAAATCCCCCATAATAACACAGTCCCGTTTGCTCACTTCCCTTATAGCGTTTTGTATTTTTTCATCCTCTTCTACGCTTATGTTTGGACTTCGATAAACTAATCCAACCGTTAACGTTGAGTTTCCTGTAACTATGTTACACCAAACAGCTTCTTCGCAATCTGCTTCTCTGTCTAATTTTATTTCATAAGCCTGGATAGATTCTTTAATATATAAAATAACTCCACCTCCCCTTCTTCCTATTCTATCTTTCCTAAACATTACATATCCTGTCAGTCCCAATTCGGCATCTGATATATCGGTGGTTGCCCATGATTCGGTTATACCTATTATGTGAGGGTCAATATCTTCTACCATAATGTTTAGTTCATTTCTTTTGTTTACTATACTCCTTGCATTTAAACAAACACATTTATATCCAGCTTCAGAACAGTTTTCCAGACTGTTCTTTGCTGAATTATTTTTGCTGTCTTTATCTATGCCTCCAGTTTCAGGCTTCTCTGCGAGTCCCCCCTGCGAATTTAGTTTAAATAGATGCAACCTGTCCCACTGTCAACAGATTGCAGCAGATTCTCTGAGAATACTGCTGCCCCCTTTCCACTTAGATGGAGGCCATCTCTCATGTACATATCTTCTCTCCCAACAAAGTACCCCCATAAATCTATGAATCCCACGCCCTCTTCTTCACACATCTGCTCAACTAGTGCGTTGATCGCCATCCTCTTACAGTTTCTATATGTTGCCCCCCCTTCCTCCCATTACTGGCAACATTCCCGAGAGAACAACCTGTTCCACTCTTGTCTTCTTTAACTTCCTCACTAGATGTATGTACTTCTTTAGTAATCTATCGCAGTCTTATTGTCGTTTTTCCTCTTCGTCTACCATCCGCTTTCTTCTAATTAATCTCTCCTTGCCCATTTCACTATGTATCTATTTACCGGTGAATGTCGCATTACGTTGCCCCGTATTTTCAAACAGCTTAAATATCTTTCAGAGCGATAATTAAAAGGTGCCTGGCAACGACATAACTAATTCGTGGTTGATAACAACTTTTTTACCCCAATTCCAAACACATTCTGCATATCAGTATTTTTAAAGACTGTGATATCAAAACATATTAAATCCAATTGGACGTTTGACCATTCATAATGTTCAAACGACAATAATTCAAAAAGCAAACACAATTCCTGTGAGCATCCATCGACATATTTGTAGGTAAGATTATTAACTTTACGTTGATATAAAACATATTAAATTCCACGTTTTCAATCTTAGGTACGGTCAGAAAGACCACCCCGCATAAATGCGTGCCACCCTAAATCCTAGCGATGCTACCTCTGGTGACGTCACCAACGACCGCTAGGTATCTCAACAAACTCTGCAGAAAATAGAAAGAAAAGCGCAACCAAAAGGGGCCTTAAAGAACAAGGTGACGGAGGGGGAGTTAAAAAAATGTTGACTATCACTACACTATTGTTATAGTATATTTCATTCAGATTTGAAATAAAAAGGTTCGCTTAGTCTATACCGGTAGCCGTTCAATAAATGAGCTCTAACTTGTTTTGTCGGTCAGTATTTCCCTACTACAACATTATTTTTCAAAATAACACTGTCATTTGTCTTTTTTGTATCTGTTTGCATGCGTACCCTGGCCAGTTGTCACGATAATCGTGTAACCCTATCCAAATAGGAATTATTCTACGATAGATTAAAGTCAACTATCCCTGTAATCAATGTATTGTTGAACATGTCCAAACCTAGCGTGTGTTCTGAGTTTTCATACCAACGTGGGAAGCTACTTCTTCGCTACGATAAATGATACGTTTCAGTCATCCAGATAACATAAATCCACGCTAGTCAAATTATGCTTTCAAATAACTTGATAGTCAGATATATAAAACTGACATCATGTCTACGAAAATTTCATTTCCAGTCGAGTGTGTACTTTATGGGAAAAACATGTTTTCCCATTTAATTTGCGATAGCCGCGTTCGCTAAGGTGAATAGACTAATCGTTCCAAACAACCATGCAAAAGGCAACTGCGGTGGAAATATTGCTGAAGGCTCTCCCTCTTCCTCTCCCTCTCCCTCTCCCTCTCTCCCTCTCACTCTCC
>CM034538.1:36140401-36267901 GCA_020002185.1 Paraescarpia echinospica
TTTGACTACGTGAATACAGTGGTCGAGTAAGCCCAGAACGTGATGTTCAGCGTTGGTGCTTCCTTTAAATTACATAACAACTTATAATCGAACTTGCGTCTGTATCAGGGTAGGGTAACGTTTTCCTCTTAGACTGCTTGAACATCGAACGCCAAACTACCAGGGATAAATGTACGACTGCTAGAGTAGGACGTAAGACCTATATCGTTTCAAAATAATCCACACACACACAAACAGATATATGTATATATATATATATTCAAAATACCCCATATATATGTATACATATACAGATATGAGCTATTTCGAATATATATATATATATATGTATATATGTATATATATATATATATATATTCAAAATACCCCATATATATGTATATAGATATACGCGCGCACACACACACGCACACACACACACACACAAACACACACACACACACATATACACGCACAACAGTTCTTAATATGAGCGTAATACGAAAAATAAACAATCGCAGGACCACGTGTGTGCGGCCAAAACTTCTTGAAAATGGCGCCTGTGTCATAGACTTGGCAACATAGAAAAGATGCAGACATAATTGACATATTATCCTTCACGTGACCTGTTGCCTAGCAAAACCTCCGTCAAACCATCAAAAAATGGATGCCGAACACGTGGTGCATTCGTGCTGATATTTTGATTGAAATTCCGTCCCAGAAGTATTTCTTTATGACAAAACCATAAGGGAAAGTTTTTAGGGTGACAACTGTATACGGTTATGTTTGATCTATGAGATGACATGCTGCAATAGCAATGTAAGTCACACATTTGCCGTTAGTAACATCTTTGGCAAAAACAAAGCTTGACGGAGGTCACGCGCAAACTTTTGATTGTGACGTGTGCAAACCGCGACATACTGGATACATCAATAATGCTTAAGTCTACCTTATGCCAATAGCATATAGCAATAGTAATATTATTTGAGAATTCTACACTATAACGACTAGGACCTATCGATGGACGTGAATTTCGCATTCTCTTCGTCGTTCGATATTAAAAAAGTGTCTACGAACGCGTTATGGGATCATATGACGATGCTGTGTGTTTTCATATATTTGGTAAATATTACTTTCACGACTGTCTTCTATCAAGGCATCCCCTCAGGTGGCGCAAAATTTGCTGGTAATAGTACGGAACTTATTTTGCCTCTAAATCCTAGGAAAGCAAGTATGTTGACTAGTTGTGACTGAAGTGAAGTCGTATGTTTCTTTCTACATAATCGAATAAATTGCGTGCAAACCTTCACTTTGTCACTCGGTGTTTCATGTTTGCGGTATCAACTTTTTGTATATATTGCGTGTCGCTCGCATGCAACGGCACTAAAGGTTTAACTTGCCAATTATAACGTATGCACTCTCACCGGGTTTGGCAGACATGGTGTCAGTTTTTACATGTTCGTGTGTGAAGTTACTTGAACGCATAATTAGATTGACGTGATTTTATATTATCTGGACAACTGAATCATATAATGTGTCGTAGCAGTTATGTATGTTATCTAACGAAGAGATAGCGTTCCACCTTGATATGCAAACTCCGATCACTTGCTAGACTTGGACATTTTCAACAATACCTTGATAGTTGAATGCCACCTATCAGAGAATAATTCCAATTTGGATAGAATTACAAATAACAAGCATTTTCGTGAACACCGATACATCAGTAACTCAACAAAAATAAAACACATATCGTTATCATTATCGTTATCGTTATCATTATCATTATCATTGTTATGACCATTATTACTTACGTTACGCGTGGTTGATCATGCCAACCAACATTATCATCCCTGCAATGGTCCTTCTACTTGGACACTTATCGCCTCCCGTCATACCTTAGTCTTTGCCAGCAAGGTAATGACTGCCTGCTTCCTGACACATTGCCAGTCCGATCATTTTATTGACACTCCAACGTATCCCGTCGTTCGATATAATATTTGCAGAACATTTGCATGACGCCAATGTACAAATAACGTTATTGACTGCAACTCAGTGGTTCGTGTATCGGGTTGTGTACATTTCATTTATTATCTGACAGGGCGTCAAATGTAAGTTGGGTGAGGAATTTGAACTTAGGACTGAAGTTATGTAGTTAGTGATCACAGCCCTCATTTGACTTTTGTCGGATTGGGATTGTGTAACACGCGTGCCAATATATTCGATCTATAAATATAAATATAACTGGTCAGTAGTCCTACGTAGACTTTTGTAATTTGAAAATGTTCATTCTGTCTGAGATTTCTGGCATGAAACGGTCATAGTAATAAATAATAATTTAAAGTATATAATAATAAATAATACAGCTAATTACGGATACATTTATCCTCCGTTCGCAGTACATATTGCATATTTGGTTGCCCATAATATTACTCGTTTATAGAAGCTCACGCACAATACGATCGACAAACAATAGTCTCTCCTAAAAGGTTGAGGGAGGAGCCTAGACGCGCAGGGAATAAAGTAATTGGGCTAGTCACTAGTCTTCATCAGAAAAGCCCATCCTCCGCACAGCGCTAGATACACACACACACACACACACACACACACACACACACACACACACACACACACACACACACACACACACACACACACACACACACACACACACACACAGAAGACGATTTCCCAAAATATTCGCACTGGCACCTGCTACGACGTAAACCTTAACTAGTTTCTCGTAATGCAAGATTGTGTTCCTTGCGCGAACTGCAATTGACAGGATATATTAAGCGAATAGTAGAAAAACAACATAATATTATTGGTTTGTGCCGACATAAGTCTGGAAAAGGCAGGTGTGAACAAGAAACACACATGGTAAAACAGATGTCTTGATCAATTAAGTAAAATATATACCTCACAATACGGTTTCCTAAAATAGTATCAAAAGCTAATGTTTAAGATATATTATTATGTTTAATCAAACAATGTAATATTACGAAGCATTGACATACAACGTTTTTTGCAAAACTGATCCACTCGACCGCTTCGCCGTCTGCTATCCTGTTCGTGAGTCGTAGTTAATCGTGGTCGTCCATTGGCATAGCAGCTCATGCAATTGCGTGCAAACATTCACTGTGTGACTCGGTGCGTCACGATTGCGGTATCAACTTTTTGTATATATTGCGCGTCGCTAGAAAGCAACGGCGCTAAAGGTTTAACTTTTGTTATAATGTATTATTGTGTTTTTGTAACGTGCGTCATAACTACATACATAATGTCAAAAGGTGTAATTTGTAGAATAACGGAAAATAGGTTGCCCAAAGGCTAACTACTAACACATTATTTCATATCTTCTTAAAATATATTCTTCCCTGGTAATGTCAGAATGTGCAGTAGCATCTCGTTAATATTAGCACACACATCCAATGATTTGGAAGGATAGGCCGTCATTTCACGTGAACGTAAATTCCAAACGTTGATATATCCCATTATTTATACAATTCATTTATCAGGAAAACTCCGTTATCCGGATATATACACTGTGAACCAAGGCCTCGTTATTGACGAGGTTGCGCTCTATCTTATCGTGATTGTATCATCAAGGATGATGTACTTAAACCAGTTGAACTTACAAAAAGACGAACCTGAATCGGTGAAATAAGCATCAGATTGTATACTTTCTTGTAGCGCCGCGCATTTGCCCCGGCGGAGGATGGTGGAACCACTGCATGTGCACACGCAGTTGCACAGAACCCTACCCTGTGTTCCATAAGATGTGTTTTTTCGGTTGTCATTGTCCGAAAGATCGTCCGATTGAACACAGCTTTATATGCATGAAACTAGCAGATGGTTCTACCAATCTGTGATCCTCTGTTCTGGTCCGGTAATAATTTGCAGAAGGATCAGCCGTGATACAATTTCACGCTGAATGGAAGGTAAGAAGTTTGTGAGAGTAACACTAAGCCTTCGTTACAACAATTACATGTTGCTCGTCATAACGTTGGTGTTAAGTAGTGTCATAATGCCGTCCCATTATAATTCCGACGCACTAATTACAGGGACAATCATTCGACGAGACACCTCGTAGCTCCCGGTTATTCAGCCCGTTGGCCTGTATACTTTCGTGTTTAATAAAGTCTACGTTTACCCATACACGTTACATTACATGGTGTCTGAAGCGGTTTGCGGGTGAGTTAAGCGCAATATGCATTAACTTACTCAGCGAAAAAAGTTATAACGACGAAAAGCGACATTGTCGTCGCGAAATCGAACACACGACAAGTCCGTCGCTACGCCAAGACAGCGCTACGCCTACAGCTACGTTGAGCCAACAACATGGCAAAATTCGACCCGCCAGCGAAGTTTTCGTGGAAGCCGAGTGAATGGTTGGAGTGGGTCGAGGAATTCAGGCGATTTAGAACGGCGACTAAGCTACATAAAGAAGACGGCGAAGTCCAACGCGACTCGTTACTGTATGCTATGGGTGGTCGTGAGGCGAATCGCATCTTTCGTACCTTGACGTTCGTGTCGCCTGAAACAGATACAGATTACGCCACGTTGGTGTCAAAGTTAACGGAGTATTTCATCCCGAAGAGAAATATCATCCACGAACGCTGCATATTCCAAGACAGAGTGCAGCATTCATCTGAGTCTATCGAAGAATTCGTACGAGACCTGCAAACATTGGCGTTGCACTGTGGCTATGCGGACACGAATGAGATGGTCAGAGACCGTTTTGTGATGGGCATCAATGACTCGTCAGTGAAACAAAAATTGCAGTTGTATACAGAGCTCAGTCTCGACAAGGCTGTGACTAGTGCTCGCCAAAATGAGCAAGTAAAATCGCAAATGCGTGAACAAGTACACACCATTCAAGTGAATGAACATGTAGCCGAAGCAAAGATGAGTGCTCGGCACACTAAACATCGTCCATACTCGTCGCGCACAAAAACATGCGTCAAACGTGCGACCGCTGTGGTTATGCGTGACACGGTCGCGAGGGAAAATGTCCGGCTTTGGGGCAAAAATGCAAGATCTGCAATGTCAGGGGTCACTTTGCCTCTGTCTGTCGTTCGAAGCGAAGTACGACCTTTGAACCACGTTCATCGCTCGAAGTGAAAAGCGACACTGCAGAATCGTTTCTCGGCGTCGTCGACTGTACGACACGCAACGAGGCCTGGTTCGTCAACCTGACAGTCAAGCGAACCAGAATGCGGTTCAAGATCGACACAGGTGCCGACGTCTCAGTGATATCGAAAAAAACGTGGCTGGCAATGAAAGAGAAACCGACACTGGAACCAACCACCACCTGCCTCAGCAGTGTGGGAGGGCAGTTAAAGGCCTGCGGACAATTTAGCGCCACCGCTAGGCACAAACACGCCGTCTATCGGTTCGATGTAATCGTGGTTGAAGGTGACAGCGCCTCAAACCTGTTGGCTCGCGACGTGGCTGTCGACATGGGTCTAGTCAGTCGGCACGATGAAGTCGGCTCATCAAACTCCGAATCGATTGGGCTTCTGAAGACCGAACCTGTGACAATACAGCTGAAACCTGGGGTCGAGCCATATTGTCTGCCAACAGCGAGGCGTGTCCCTTTCCCGTTGATGAAAGCGGTGAAGGCAGAACTTGACCGCATGGTCGCGTCAGGCGTTACCAAAGTGGTCACGGAACCTACAGACTGGTGCTCAGCGATCGTTCCCGTCGTCAAAAAGACTGGAGCGGTGCGCATCTGCGTGGACCTGAAGCAATTGAACGTCGCAGTTCGTCGTGAACACCTGATGCTTCCCTCGCTAGATGACATATCACCGCGATTCGCACACTCGAAGGTCTTCTCATCGCTAGACGCAGCCAGCGGGTTTTGGCAAATTCCGCTCGACGAGGCCAGTCAGCTATTGACCACGTTCATAACGCCATTCGGGCGGTACGCATTCCGCCGACTTCGGTTTGGAATCTCGTCAGCGTCTGAGATTTTCCAGCGGAAAATGTCATCAATCCTAGAGGGACTGGATGGAGTTGAAGTCCTCATGGATGACATCCTCGTTTACGGCCGCAACGTCGTGGAACACGACACTCGTCTGGACGCCGCATCATCAGTCAAGATGGCGTGAGGCCCGACCCAGAGAGGGTCACAGCATTGCTGGAACTTTCACGACCCAACAACGTCAGAGAATTGAGAACAGTACTGGGGATGTTCCAATATCTGTCCAAGTTTGCCTACGACTTGTCGTCGGTGATGAAGCCGATGACAGACCTCTTGAAGTCTGACGTCGTCTGGTCATGGGATCACGCACAACAAACTGCATTCGACAAGACAAAGCAACTGCTCGTCAACGCTCCGACGCTGGCATACTATGACGTTACCAAACCAACTGTAGTAAGCGCGGACGCAAGCAGCTTCGGTATCGGAGCAGTTCTGTTGCAGTTGACCGATGGCGACTTGAAGCCAGTGGCCTTCGCATCGCGTACGCTAACGACCGCAGAACAACGCTACGCGCAAATCGAAAAGGAGTGTCTCGCAGGAGTGTGGGCATGTGAACAATTCTCAAGGTACCTGGTCGGTCTAACATAATTCAAATTACTGACAGACCATCGGCCACTGGTACCACTCATGAACACAGAGCGCATCGACGAAACACCAATCAGATGTCAACGACTGCTAATGAGAGCGATGCGGTATAATCAAGTAGTCGAATACGTCCCGGGCAAGCAACTGGTCATCGCAGACGCACTGTCGATAAAACCACTGGAGGCATACAAGCCTCAATGCGACGACATCGAACTCTCAGACGAGATAGCAGCCTACGTCGGCGCCATCGAACAGAGTTGGCCCGCGACCAAGAATCGTCTAACTGAGCTACGAATCGAGACGTCACGCGATCCGACAATGAAATCACTTTTCGACTTCATCAAGAATGGGTGGCCGCGTTACGAACGATCGGTCCCACAAACGGTAAGAGAGTACCATCGTGAGAGAGCAGCGCTATCAGCCGTCGACGGAGTAGTCGTGTATAAACTGCAGATCGTGATACCTGCAACAATGCGCAACGACATACTTCACAGGCTACACGAGTCCCACCAGGGTGTTTCGAAGTGCCGAGAACGAGCAGCAGGCGCCGTCTGGTGGCCGGGAATCAGCCGAGACATCACAGCGTTCGTCGAGCATTGCCAAACATGCCGACGGAACAGGCCGTCACAGCGCGAGCAACCTCTGCGCCCTGTCGAAATCCCAAAACGACCGTGGGAGAAGATCGCAATGGACATATTCACGTTCGAGCGCAAGGACTACATGGTGGTCATTGACTACTATTCACGCTGGATAGAAATTAAGAAGCTGACCAGCCTAACGTCTGACAGTGTGATTACTCGTCTCAAGGCTATCTTCACCACACACGGCATTCCGGACATCGTCGTGTCAGACAACGGCCGACAATTCATTTCGAATGAATTCTGTCGGTTTGCCAAATCGTGGGGGTTCATACAACAGACAACGAACCCATATTTCGCACAGGAGAACGGCATGGCAGAGCGAGCTGTGCAGACAGCGAAACGTCTGCTCCTCCTTGACGACCCGGAGATCGGCCTACTGAACTATCGGGCGTCGCCTCATAGCGCGATTGGCGTGTCGCCTGCAGAGGCCTTGATGGGTCGCCAACTCGCCACGAGACTGCCAGTCATCAATCAACAACTGCAACCATGTCATGGCCGCGACGCAGACATTCGCGAGTCTGATCGCAAGGCAAAGGCGATCAACAAACGTAATTACGACAAACGCCACGGCGTGCGCAGTCTGTCTCCTTTGCAAATTGGTGACCGAGTTTTGCTAAAACTCGACAACGAAAAGTCGTGGTCTCAGCCAAGCACCGTCATTCGAAATGACCCGATGAACCGGTCATACACCGTCAGAACGGAGGATGGCATCGACTATCGGCGAAATCGACGACATCTTCAGGGTGTGTCATACGTCGCCCTACCTGATGACGAGGCGCCAGAGTCGACCGACGACATCCCCGCTGCGCCCGACGCACCGCTCGCGGTGAACGCCCCAGCTACGTCGCAGACGCACACCAGATGTGGGCGGATGGTCATCTCGCCAATGCGATATAGATAGTGTGTTCTTTTTATGTTTATAATTCCGACGCACTAATTACAGGGACAATCATTCGACGAGACACCTCGTAGCTCCCGGTTATTCAGCCCGTTGGCCTGTATACTTTCGTGTTTAATAAAGCCTACGTTTACCCATACACGTTACATTACAAGTAGATTTTCCATTCTTTCTAGATAGACACGTATATTGTTCGCAAACATACATTTATGTTGTAAGAATAAGTTTCCGATGTTTACATTTACCAGGGAGTTTACACAACCATACACGAACGCATGCGTTCACATGCGTTCATTGTGAGAAGACCTGTACATGGGAGGATTGGCAAAATAGTGGAAGACATGTAGACGTGTGGTAGAAACGGCAGTGTTGGAGCAGTACTGCTGCCGGTATGGTGGTACGACGATCACGGGGTTGTATTGGGGAATAGAGGGGCACGATGCCTACAAATGGTGAATATCGGGGATGGTTTAACTATTACTATATAATTACGATAGTTGTATTACAACTTCGATAGTATTGCGATAGTGTCTTAACTATTACGATAATAATTCCAGGGACTTGGAGGCGTTTGTTTCACAACATGAGGAATCCCTGAATTATGCTGTTGTGATAGACACTGTTTGTTGTTAGGCCGGTGAAGAAGTTAAATTACAAAATGAAATTGTTAAAAGTAACGGGTCATTCATAATCGGTCAACATCTAACTGAGAGCGAACTCGTTCAGTGCGACATATGTACGAAATTAAACGATCGCTCTCGGTGCAGGACACTTACGTCTCCGTGGCGTTATTGCGACGAGCGAGCCAGCGAATAATTATTTATGTTATATCGAGCACTAGGTCCTCGCTAGCGCTTGTGGGACTTAGTTTCGAAGCACACATAGACAGCAATTAGATAATAACCAGATGAGAAAGGGCGACAGTCAGACTGCAGGAATAACGTCAACACGCACGAAGAGACAAACATAAATTGAAATGTGTGATGGATGCTTCTGTTGTTTTGCAAACGTTAAATTCAACTAGCAAAAACGGGATGCCTTGATAGCTGATAGTCATGAAAGTCATATTTGCCAACTGTTAGAAAACATACAGCATCGTTACATAAACACCAGCTCGCAGATACTTTTTGTTTGTTAAAAATGACGAAATCGGAGAGAATGTTAATTCCACGCCCATCATTAGGTCACAGTTGTGAGAATTGTGAAATAATATACCTCTGTTGCTATGTTATTGGCATGAGGGCAGATATAAGCATGATTCCGTCAGCGTGTCGCCAAATCCATGACGCAGAAGCCGTTTCCCCGAAGTATTGATTGCACGTGCGTGGTTCTTGTGATTGTTAATTTACATTTCATGTATTACGCTCACATTGCGTTTTACGTTCCGAATAACTGATTTAACCAATAAAAGTTGTGAATCTTGACATATAAGTGGTTTTATAAAATATATAGATCTAACGTACTATTCGTAGGGTCGTAAATTAATCCTTAAAAGTTTGGCGCTCGAGATTCAAGCCGTGTAAGAAAAAAAACGTTAACTTACCCGCATACATACACATGTTTCCTCGATTATAATTACATATCAATAAGTAAGTTAATAAAAAATTGATTTAAATGCAGTCGCTTTTCTTTTCGCTTCGAATGAAGCAATATGGAGTTGAAATCAAAACTTTCTTACTCATAGAAATGCACTTGACTCGATCGGGATGTTGGTATAATATGGAATAATATAATATATTGCGTGTGGACGATGTGCTGCAGAAACGATTGCCTATTATCCGAACACAGTGTGCTATTTCCATTATACAACGGCAAATGAACGTCCTAGTACTGCATATTTCCGTCTGAAATTGTGTACATTATCCAACCGAGCTATTGAACAGCTATCTCGTTCTCAGATCGTATTACATGCAAACCTTTTTGGGCGTCGAGTTTACCTATTGAACTGGACGACGTTAGGTTGCATATAAAGAGTAAATCATCCCAACTTTGTGAGACGACGATTCCAAATGTAGTAAAATATTTCCTACATGAATACTTGAAAGGTCATCTCTGCTTACCGTTTTATACGCTTACATAATGTCAGCTTTAACATGTCAGACAAGATATTTGAAAGCACAATTGTCCGAAGTGTGTTGATTATATTATCTGTTAATTGAAAACTGATATTTGCTGAGTTGTTTGTCTAGCGAAAACAAACATTTCTACCTTGCAATGAGAACACCGTACACACGATGAGCTGGGACTTGTTCAACCTACTGCTTGGTTGGCCTAACCATATCGGGAAGAGTTGAAGTCCCTCTGTTCACCCTAATTTTTGGTTGGCCTAACCATATGGGGAAGAAGTTGCCTAATACTTCCTAGTAGGGCTTGGTTACAAATTAATCTTAACATAACAAACACACTCATACAAAACTGATACATTACTATTTGAAAATAAAATTAATTCATTTTATAGAAGTACAATTTTATAGAAGGTAGCTGAACGATACAACTGACGCACGCCATTTGACAGTCTATGTTAAGAATATACTGAGACGTCGTGGAGTCGGATTCAGCTTATAAATATATTAGCTTATACAACAGCTAGTCGTGATGACCTTTCACATATTCGTGTAGGTCATATTTTATAACTAAACAAATACTGCGCATAAACGTATAATAGTATGCGTCTATAACCCAGCCATTAAAATTTCCAACATTGATGTTTGCGATGGCGACTTTGGTGGTACTGACTTAACACTGCCTTTCTCTAGAGGGCCGTTCCCCTACGGGTGATATCTGAGTGATGAATCTCTCCCCCAGAGGGCCGACCATGGAAACGAACATTAGAAGATCAAAACTCTATAGACGGGTGTAAGCTGTTAGTCATCGTTAAAACATCCATTGTTTATTATGACCATAACATATTTGGACATTGCGTGTGTAAAGCTTTATACTGGATGACTTGAAAACGGATAGAGTTGTTGGTAGAGGATGGTACTCATAATCGTGTCGGTCGACGAACCGTTTTATTACAACTTTGCCCATGACATGGTCAATCCAATCTAACAAAACTGATAAAAAATTTGGTAGTTTTCTAATGTAGGCAAATTATTGAGTGTCACAGTAGTGTAGGCTTACCACTAGGACCGTTAATAGGCTATGGATATAACATCCGGTTGGTACGTGCCTGCCTATCAGAGTAGCTTATCGTTGCTTGTTAGAAAATGGCGTATTCCAACAACAGGAGATGTTTCACTTGTTGATTTTGGGAGCTGAAAGGATGTAGTTGTGTTTAAAGACTGATTTGAAATTGGAGCACGACACCTAATTAAATTATACTTAAATCGCACAAAAAAGTTAACAGCTCTACCTAACAATCCTGATAGCATTAGTTTTCCCAGCATTAGTTTTCCACACAACTCCATTTTTCTGTACGGGCGAGGTATTGACGCTAACCTGCCTGCGATGCTACAGCGTTGTCCTACACCTGTCATTTGCAGCGCGTTTTATTTATGTTCTATGTACTTAGAAGACTTCCCGTTTCTGTCCTACGAAGTAGTCAACCATGACGCTCCTAGTGTCGATGGCGATCGGGTCTCTACTTCAATGTTGCGCCGTGTGTGTGTGTGTGTATGTGTGTGCGCGCGGGCGTGTGTGTACGCGTGCGTATTTATATTTTAATTATACGTGGTCTTCTGTTGTTGCTGCACCAGTTTACGAGTTGTGCCCAAAATTCTGCCCGACGGGAGAATAGCAGACCATAGTGAGAGGCTCGGCAGGTGACTCCGAGGGCATACGTAAAGATACTTGCCAGGTAAATAAATAAGGTAAACCTTTGCGTGAACTGTCATCACCTGCTAAGAAAACATTCACAAATGCACGATAATAGAGTTAGTTTAATTTCACGGTTCATAGATGAATCCATAATAGTTTGGCACACAATCTGCAAGCCGTCTAGGAGGAAACAATATAAACATACCTACACACAGGCCTTCACGCACCCCTCCGCACATACGCACGTACATATGGCTCGATTGTTGTTAGATTACACGCCAAGGGCTGTGGACTGGTGCTAACTGAAATAAATAGTCGTTGTATAGTATTAGTGTGTGCTGGTATCAGTATTTATTTATTTATATGTATATTTATTTATACGTATACTAGCCACAATAAGAAACTGTGCAGCTGTGCTTAAAGTTAGTTAGTTAAAGTAGTTTAGAACACCTTAGTTTAGTGAGTGATAATAGGGTAACTCACTTAGCCTTCGGAAGGTTGTAAACAAGATTTAACAAACCTGATCATGTGGTAGAAAATACAGAAGATAAAGTAACAACCATCAAACTACTTACCTAAGATAATATTTGTGTAAGCCAGCACTTGCTAGATATTTTGATTAGGTAGCATTGTTGTTAAAACTAAGCAAGGGCGATAGTCGGGCGGCGTAACGTAATTGATTGTATTTAAATTAGGTCACTACCGGTAATGTTAGCGATCGTGAAAGGATAAATAGTCGGCTGTGTAACTGAAATTTGTAACCTAAAGTGCGATCAATGCACTAGTTCAGCAGATGTGTGAAGAAGAGGTTGTGGGATCCACAGATTTATGGGGATACTTTGTTGGGAGGGAAGATATGTACATGAGAGATGGCCTCTATCTAAGTGGAAAGGGGGCAGCAGTTTTCTCAGAGAACCTGCTGCGATCTGCTGACAGTAGGACAGGTTGCATCTATTTAAACTAGATTCGCAGGGGGGATTCACGGAAAAGCATGACAAAGAAGGCATAGATAAAGACTGCACAAATAAATCAGCAAATAACAGTCTGGAAAACTCTTCTGAAGCTGGATATAAATGTGTGTGTTTAAATGCAAGGAGTATAGTAAACAAAAGAAATGAACTAAACATTATGGTAGAAGATATTGACCCTCATATAATAGGTATAACCGAATCCTGGACCACCACCGATATATCAGATACCGAATTGGGACTGACAGGATATGTAATGTTTAGAAAAGATAGAATAGGAAGAAATGGAGGTGGAGTTATTTTATATATTAAAGAATCTATCCAGGCTGATGAAATAAAATTAGAAAGACAAGCAGATTGAGAAGAAGCTGTTTGGTGTAACATAGTTACAGGAAACTCAACGTTAACAGTTGGGTTAGTTTATCGAAGTCCAAACATCAGCATAGAAGAGAATGAAAAAACACATAACGCTATAAGGGAAGTAATCAAACGGAGTGTATTATTATGGGGGATTTTAACCACGGGCATATACAATGGAAATTTGTACAGAGTATGGGGAGTGAGGACCACAAGTTTTTAGTGTTAGTTCAAGATACTTTCCTTTCTCAACATTCGCTAGAACCAACCAGGGGTGAGAATGTGTTAGACATAGTTTTGTCATCACAGAATGAATTAGTTGACAATGTCAAGATACGTGAGCCGCTGGGGAGTAGCGATCACAACCAGATACATTTTACCATCAAAGTAAAATCAGAAAGGAATAGTAAAAAGCAGTATAGGAGAAATTTTCACAAAGTAAGGTATAAGGACATGAGGAAATATTTAGCAAAGATAGACTGGAATAACACACTGAAAAATAAGACAGCAACAGAATGCTGGAATATTTTAAAGAGTGAAATTAAGTGCATAGTCGACAAATTTGTACCTTTCAAAAAACAAGGGAAACGGTCCAAAAAGAAACACTTATCGAAAGAAGCCATTAGAAAAATTAAGTATAAACAAATGATGTGGAATTCACATAGATGTATTAGAAATGATGAAGACTACTACAGTTATAAAGAAGCACTTAACCAAGGTACAGCTGAAATTAGAAATTCAAAGAGAAGCTATGAACAACAATTAGCTAGTAATATAAAACATGACAGCAACAGTTTTTATGCGTATGTTCGAAGCAAACAGAAAGTTCAAGATTAGGTCGGTCCTCTAGAAGATAGTGCTGGAAATATAATATCAGAGGGATTCTTAATGGCAGAAGACCTGAATGAGTACTTTAGTTCAGTGTTTACCAGAGAAGATATTAGTTCACTACCAGTACCAGAGGCTAAGTTCAAGGGGGCAGATTCAGACTATTTAGGACAATTAATTGTAACCCCGGAAATGGTAGCTAAGAAAATAATGGCTATGAAGGATAATAAATCACCTGGAGTGGATGGGATTCCGCCCAACTACTATTGGAAATTGTAAAACAAATTAGCGTACCGCTTGCAAAAGTTTTCTATTTGTCATTAGAAGAGGGAGTGGTTCCTTTAGAATGGAAAGAGGCAAACATTAGACCGTTATTTAAAAAAGGTTCGAGAAACAAGTCAGGGAACTATAGACCAGTGAGTTTCACATCAGTGATTTGCAAATTATTAGAAAGATTAATTAAAGATCATATGGTGGATTTTCTTGTTAAACAAAACTTGATAAACTCATCTCAACATGGTTTTTTTTAAAGCGAGGTCATGCTTAACAAATATGTTATGTTTTTTGGAAGACATCACTAAGTGGGTAGATGAGGGATCACCAGTAGATATCGTCTACTTAGATTTTCAAAAAGCTTTCGACAAAGTACCACATCAAAGATTACTGCTCAAACTAAAGGCCCATGGCATAGGAAATGGTATAATAAACTGGATAGAACAATGGCTGATTGACAGAAGACAACGTGTAGTAGTTGATGGGGAGGCTTCAAACTGGAAATCGGTATTGAGTGGGGTACCACAGGGATCAGTATTAGGACCTATATTATTCTTAATATATATCAACGATTTGGATGATGAAATAACAATCAAGGTGTTGAAATTAGCGGATGATACAAAAGTGTTTAGAAGGATTAAAAGTGATAGAGATAGACAGCATTTACAAGATGATCTTGACAAGTTGATCAAATGGTCTGAAAAGTGGCAAATGCTGTTCAATTTTGGGAAATGTAATTGCCTCCACACAGGACATGGGAACGAAGAGGTAGAATATACAATGGGGGGTACTGTGCTAAGTATTACTGTAAAATAAAAGGACTTAGAGTTAACCATTAGTGCTGATATGAAGGTTTCAGAGCAGTGCGGAATTGCAGCTTCAAAGGGAAATCAAATCCTTGGATTAATTAGGCGAAACATAACGTATAAGGAAAAAGAGCTAATAATACCGCTGTAAAAACAATAATTAGGCCTCATTTAGAATATTGTATTCAAGCGTGGAGACCATATCGCAGGAAGGACATAGATATGCTAGAAAGAGTGCAGAGGATAGTATCTAAAATGATACAAAAACTGAGAGTTCTTAGTTACGAAATACGCCTAAAGAAAGCGGTTTAACAATACTAGAGACCAGGAGATTGAGAGGAGATCAGATAGAAGTGTTTAAAATATTGAATGGTTATGAAAATATTGATATACATTTTTTTTTTCAATTAAGAAAGATAGAAGGACTAGAGGACACGAAGTTACATTAGAAAAGGAGCAGAGTAGATTAGATATAAGAAAGTTTCCATTTTCACAAAAGACTGTAAATTAATGGAACAGATTATCTGCTGATTGTGTGGGTGCTAGTAGCGTGAATATGTTTAAAAATAAAATCGACACATACCTCAGACGGGCGGGATACACATAGATAAAAGGGTCGGACTCTCGATAAGCCAAAGGGCTTCCTTGTCCACCTGCCACCTAGAGTTAATTCTCTGGGTGGCAATCTTGTTAAATCTTGTTAAATCTTGTTATGATACAAACAATATTAGGCATAAACGTTAACGCCATCGTGTTATTGCCACGTGAAAATAATGGCATACATGTTACACTTACATAACACTTTTATGTGGACAGTTTAGACCACTATTTTAACAATATAATGGTTTAACCGTCCACATAAAAGTGTTATGTAAGTGTAACATGTACGCCATTATGTTCACGTGACAATAACACGATGGCTTTAACAAGTATGCCTAAACTTTAGGATCAATGTTTCAGCGGCAAACTTGCCCGTGACAAGATTAATAACGGGTGTGTCCCCCAACTGCGTTGATCACTGCAGTGCATCGGCGCCTCATTCATGAACTGGGGGTATGGAACCTTTGTGGAATGTCAGGCTTGTGCTTCATGTATTTTTCCAGTTGGGTGTTGCCTGTTACGAAATACCCCACAGGAGCACTTGTTTTCACACAATGGCGTTGCCTGACCTTGCATTATGTAACTTTCCAATGAAAGTCATTTTATGGTATAGTCTACATGTCCATGTTTCATATTAATCGACATTGAACAAAATCAGTCCATTACATTATATTTCGGTGCCTTTCTTCCTATGCACAGTTTCTTTTTGTGGCTAGTATATATGTGTGCGTGCGTGCGTGCGTGCGTGCGTGGATTGGTGTGTCGATAGGTATGTAGTATATATATGTATACGTGTACGTAAGTATTGTACTACAACAATCAGTTGATCATTTATCTCGTTTTTAATTATCGTTATTAATACATATTCATTAATTTGTAATTTTCATATAACTAACTTGAATCGTTCTATATGTTGTTAGTAGTTTCTTTTTTGTAGTTTTGTTAATGATATATTGAACGTATAATCGAATTTACAGCGCCATGAGTATTTTATCGAAATTGCGCTCTATAAGTAATAGAAACAGTAGTAATAATTATTATTATTTTGTGTAGCTATTTTCAAATGCCAATAACGATTAAACTAAATAAATATAGCCAGCGATATATTATCAACTACTGCATTATTATGTTTACGATGATATATAAAAACATTAAAGAATTCCACGTATAACTTATAAGTAGTATTCAGCCACCAAGGTTCCCATCTAAACTAAGTTAGTTAAGTTATTAAATACATTCTGATAGGGATATGGCGCCTTGCAAGCGGCAAGTCAAGTCAAAGCAACATTTGGTATGCGATCACTGCCACAGCTGAGTAGATTTTGCATCGTTCGGCTGTTTGAAGTCATGGGCAGAAACCATGGAGGAAGGATTCACCTTTCAGTGCATTGGGTGTTGGAAGGTGGAGTGTCTGCAGAAGGAGATAGTTAGGTTGACAGATATTGTGATGGGAATTAGCAAAAAGACAGGTCGAATGGAGAGAGACGACAGGGAGAGACGTAAGAATACTGCAAGACTGAAGGAAAATAGCAGTGGCAAGAAAACTGAGGAAAGGAGATAGAGAGGAGGAAAGGTTATTGGAGGGGAAGAAATTGGAAAATCGACGACAGAAAACGTGACAAGCATGAAGGTAACAGGTGAAGATGGGACGGGAGAGGAAAGAAGAAAATGTGATGGGAGGAAAGACAAAGGGACGTAAGGAAGTAAGAGCAAATGTGATAGAAGACAAGTCAATAAAGGGGACGCTGACAAGAGGAAAGGTGACAAGAGAAAAAGCGACAGGAAAGAATGGATCGGAAGAGTATATGAGAGAAGACGACAAGGGGAAAGACAACAACCACACAGATGCAAACCGAAGAAGGAGCTACTCTAGGGCAGTGATTGAGGGGGCAATGAGGAAAGAGAGGGTGTTTATGGGCGACTCCATTATGAGAAATAAGGACAAGACACTGAGCAAGGGGAAGGACATCGTTGTTTGTCTACCGGGGGCTAGGATTGAACATGTGACTGACAGGTTAGAGAAGGTATTGGCATATGGCAAGGGAGGGTCTATATTGGTACATGTAGGAACAAATAATGCAGACAGGGAGGGAACAACTGGGATAGTACAGAAGTATAGACAGTTAGTCAGGAAGCTAAAGAAGACAAGAGTTGAACACATTATTCTGTGAGGAATTTTGCCAGTAATGGGAGGAAGGGGGGCTACGTATAGAAACTGCAAGAGGATGGCGATCAACACACTAGTTGAGCAGATGAGTGAAGGAGAGGGGGTGGGATTCATAGATTTATGGGGATACTTTGTTGGGAGGGAAGATATGTACATGAGAGATGGCCTCCATCTTAGTGGAAAGGGGTCAGCAGTTTTCTCAGAAAACCTGCTGCGATCTGTTGACAGTGGAACAGGATGCATCAAATCAAACTAGATTCACAGGGGGGACTCACAGAAAAGCCTGAAACTGGAGGCATAGATAAAGACAGCACAAATAAATCAGCAAAGAACTGTCTGGAAAACTCTTCTGAAGCTGGATATAAATGTGTTTGTTTAAACGCAAGGAGTAAAGTAAACAAAAGAAATGAACTAAACATTATGGTAGACGATATTGACCCTCACATAATAGGTATAACCGAATCCTGGATCACCACTGATATATCAGATGCCGAATTGGGACTGGCAGGATATGTAATGTTTTGGAAAGACAGAATAGGAAGAAAGGGAGGTGGAGTTATTTTATATATTAAAGAATCTATCCAGGCTTATGAAATACAATTAGAAAGAGAAGCAGATTGAGAAGAAGCTGTTTGGTGTAACATAGTTACAGGAAACTCAACGTTAACAGTTGGGTTAGTTTATCGAAGTCCAAACATCAGCATAGAAGAGAATGAAAAAACACATAACGCTATAAGGGAAGTAATCAAACGGAGTGTATTATTATGGGGGATTTTAACCACGGGCATATACAATGGAAATTTGTACAGAGTATGGGGAGTGAGGACCACAAGTTTTTAGTTTTAGTTCAATATAATTTCCTTTCTCAACATGTGCTAGAACCAACGAAGGGTGAGAATGTGTTAGACATAGTTTTGTCCTCACAGAATGAATTAGTTGACAATGTCAAGATATGTGAGCCAATGGGGAGTAGTGATCACAACCAGATACATTTTACCATCAAAGTAAAATCAGAAAGGAATAGTAAAAAGCAGTATAGGAGAAATTTCCACAAAGGAAGGTATAAGGACATGAGGAAATATTTAGCAAATATAGACTGGAATAACACATTGAAAAAGAAGACAGCAACAGAATGCTGGAATATATTAAAGAGTGAAATTAAGTGCATAGTCGATACATTTGTATCCTACAAAAAACAAGAGAAACGGTCCAAAAGAAACAATTATCGAAAGAAGCCATTAGAAAATTAAGTATAAACAAATGATGTGGAAGTCATATAGATGTACTGGAATTGATGAAGACAACAAAAGTTATAAAGAAGCACTTAACCAAGCTACAGCTGAAATTATAAATTCAAAGAGAAGCTATGAAAAACAATTAGCTAGTAATATAAAACATGACAGCAAGAGTTTTTATGCGTATGTTCGAACAAACAGAAAGTTCAAGATAAAGTCGGTCCTCTAGAAGATAGTGCTGGAAATATAATATCAGAAGGATTCTTAATGGCAGAAGACCTGAATGAGTACTTTAGATCAGTCTTTACCAGGGAAGATATTAGTTCACTGCCAGTACCAGAGGCTAAGTTCAAGGGGGCAGATTCAGACTATTTAGGACAATTAATTGTAACCCCGGAAATGGTAGCTAAGAAAATAAAGGCTATGAAGTATAATAAATCACCTGGAGTGTATGGGATTCCGCCCAAACTACTATTGGAAATTGTAGAACAAATTAGCGTACCGCTTGCAACAGTTTTCAATTTGTCATTAGAAGAGGGAGTGGTTCCTTTACAATGAAAAGAGGCAAACTTTATACCGTTATTTAAAAAAAGGTTCGAGAAACAAGTCAGAGAACTATAGACCAGTGAGTTTAACATCAGTGATTTGCAAATTATTAGAAAGACTAATTAAAGATCACATGGTGGATTTTCTTGTTAAAAATAATCCCATCTCAACATGGTTTTTTAAAGCGAGGTCATGCTTAACAAATATGTTATGTTTTTTGGAAGACATCACAGGGATCAGTACTAGGACCTATATTATTCTTGATATATATCAACGATTTGGATGACGAGATAACAAGCAAGGTGTTGAAATTTGCGGATGATACAAAAGTAGAAGTTAGAATGATTAAAAGTGAAGGAGATAGACAACATTTACAAGATGATCTTGACAAGTTGATCAAATGGGCTGAAAAATGGCAAATGCTATTCAATTTTGGGAAATGTAAATGCCTCCACGCAGGATATGGGAACGAAGAGGTAGAATATACAATGGGGGTACTGTACTAAGTACTACTGTAAAAGAAAAAGACTTAGGGTTAACCATTAGTGCTGATATGAAGGTTTCAGAGCTGTGTGGAATTTCAGCTTCAAATGGAAATCAAATCCTTGGATTAATTAGGCGAAACATAACGTATAAGGAAAAAGAACCAATAATACCGCTGTACAAAACTATAGTTAGGCCTCATTTAAAATAAAATCGACACATACATCAGAAGGGCGGGATACACATAGATAAAAGGGTCGGACTCTCGATAAGCCAAAGGGCTTCCTTGTCCACCTGCCACCTCTTGTTAAATCTTGTTAAATCCATCCCATAGAAAACAACCGGGGGACATCTGATACAAGCCTAAATCTACGAACCACCCGATAGCACGTCTACACAATTTCAGTCCGATACATGTAAAACTATCGGATGTATGATGTGTGTGCAGAGAAAGCAACAAACAAACACAGATCCAAAATCTGTTTTATAATATAAACTGACAACATATTCTTCCTCTATGACATTGGGGCTAAGTTTGGGCGATAGGTGATGAGAGGGGGGGGGGGCCTAAAAGAATATTCAGTTTAGATAAAGGACATGAAAGAGCAACACTTGCAAACAAATATAGATATAGACTACTGTAAGTTGCAAAACCACCATTGTAAGCAAACGTAGTCTTTAATCACACAAATTTCAAAATGATCAACATTAATTTTGATTCATTTTATGGATATTTCAATACATTTCTATTACAATGTTTACTTAAAGGAAGTTCTACATATAACTAAAATATGTAGCCTCATGTAAAAGTCACAAAACATTTTTCGTAGATTATCATAATGTCATCCTACACTGCTATGTTTTTCAACGGTATTGTATGGTTGCTAAAGGGGTGCATAACCCGCGCAATTTATCAACGGAGCAGATCCGTGAATTAATGCTTTCTGTGGCGCCTACGTGGACATTTTCCCCGCCTGATGCATCTCCCTCTGTGGAGAATGGGACGTTTACGCGGACACTCGCATCTGGGAACGCAGATCTTAATGCATATCGGGTTGGGTTTTCTGCACGTGGGCGTGCATGCGCTTCCACATTCTTTCCACACTTGTCCACGGCACGGGCATCGCACTTCAAAAGAAAACATGAACGGACACCTGATTCCACGTGTACCGATTCGCTACATTTTAATTAAAATGATTGTTCGGTGAAGATTATTACTTTAAATACAGTGTGTTAATTCTGACATACAAAACGTGGCCTGCATTGAAGGAAACAATTTAGAGGAAAACAAAAGGCATTGTTATGCACATATGCCTCTAGAAGATAAACTAACCATTATGAAACACAATAAAAATGCTACGCCTGTAGTTTACTAGAATAATCTTGTTGAAGAAACATAGTTTGAATTGCACGAAGAGCGCCATTGTGATAGAAAGTCTAACGACGCCATTTCCTGCTATTCCCAATTCGCCAGTAGCTAAACTGAGAAGAGTTTCCATAGCCGAATTTGTTGCTGTAACTACAACAAAATACGTCAGTCTGGTGCACTGTACGGAATTACAACAGTTATCACAAATGTAACTCTGAATCGAAAGGAATACGGAAACCATACTATGAGCTGGTATATTCATATACATCTCGAGGAAACAGTGATATTCGATGATTCACCGCAACGTCAAGGTTTTCTCTGGGGGGCCAGACGTGTGGGTCTGCCCCCATTAAATGTGAGCGTGAATGTCGGTTTTTGTGGCGAGTGTCAATGGCGGGTGGAAATGTACATTTTATAAGACGATTAATGTGTATGTTTGTAGACTGTGAAAGGTGTGTGGAATTGGAGGGTAGACATATTGTTTTGTTTTCTGCCTCCCCAGCAGTAGGCGGCGTGGTGGCAAGCACGTGCTGTGCACACTGATACACTGGAGTCACAGCTAACAACGACTCACTGAGTGGACAGCAGACGGCATATCGGTCGCCTTGTTCGATCTTGCACTCAAAGCCTCTTGCACAATCCTGTCTTTTCGGCCCACGTCCGCAGAATACTTGTTTTCCCCATTTGTCACATTGCGGTGGTCCATACTTGCAAATGCGTGCTTCTTTTCATGGAAAAGGAAAACATGGGTTTAAACATTAAGGTGGTGATATCATTTAATAATAATGATAGTGATAACGTAATGATAATGATAATGTAATGATTACTTTAGCACCAATATCCTCGGAAAATCCAAGCTCAGTGGCGCAACAAATCCAAAGGATTAAGCGTTCTCGTTGTCACGTAGTCTACAGAGCAAACGTCATCAACAGATTAATGGAATTGCTATGAAGCTATTGAGGATATGCAGTACTAAAAGATTAGATTTTATATGACGGCGAAATGAAACTATATTACTTACTGCCTTAAAACCAACAGGGAGTATGTTATACGATCATTTACCAATTCAATGACAACATTATTATTGTTTAAACAAAACTAACACAGCGTGTTATGTGCGTGCGTGTGTGTGCGTGCGTATGTGTATGCAAGTGTGTATGTGGGTGCGAGCGTGTGTGTGTGCGTGCGTACGTTCGTACGTGTATGCATGTATACGTCCTCATTCGGTACCAGTTTGTGATTGAGTTGCAAATTACTACTTACTGCCACACCGACCCAACGGTGGACACGGGGCTCTGTAGCAATAGACCGTCTGCAGTATACATGTCTCACCCGCCCGACATTCAATGCCCTGCAAGATATGACATCGATTGGATTTGCAGTGATGAACAATTACAATGTTTAGTATTAAGTTAGTAGATGATGCCACCAGAACAAGAACAACGATACGAGGTGAATTGAAATATATCATAAAAATAACGTAGCCGGAATGCAAAGTATCCTGTTCTGCAGTTATCCTGTTAACTATTAACATGTTATCACTGAAACACATGAATGGAAAATCAGAAAATGGAACCGATCACAATGCCGACTATATACATCCAACTACGCAGAACATTGAACAAGAAGAGTAAAATACATAGCACGGTCTACAGTTCTAATGGATGACGCGTGCAGCTGACAACAAACTTGTTTTATGGTACATCGCTACGAGTTTTTCTTCTTAAAATAACGGGACTTTTTATCTTTAAAAAAATATTTATATTGTTCAGATGGCATGATCTCGTGTTGGACCATTAACATGGACAAAACAGTGTTTGCGTTGTCATAAACCCGCCTTGTGCTTACTACGAAAGCTAATGCAGAAGTGTAGCGTGAAGTTTGACTATTTTGCGAGCATCAAGGGGTGTCGTTGGAGGAATTTTGGAGGGCCGTCAAAGGGGGTGCAGTTGGCGGTTTTCGGGCTAAACCTAGTCGTCTGAACATTCATCACGTTCCGAAGCCAACGACCATTCCAACTGTAAGGGGCTATTCATGCGCATAACGGGTAAATAAATCATGAGAACAGGTAACTTGGTAAATTCCACAATCCTCGCTAAAGGCCTGCAACTGCCAAATACATTCTCTTGAGACGATGATGCGATAATAGCGAGACCAGCCAAATGACATTCTCTCGAAACGTTGATGCGGTAATAGCGGATCCAGCCAAATAACATTCTCTTGAGACGATGATGCGATAATAGCGGGACCAGCCAAATGACATTCTCTTGAGACGTTGATGCGGTAATAGCGGGACCAGCCAAATAACATTCTCTTGAGACGGTGATGCGATAATAGCGGGACCAGCCAAATAACATTCTCTTGAGACGATGATGCGATAATAGCAGGACCAGCCAAATGACATTCTCTTGAGACGATGATGCGATAATAGCGGGACCAGCCAAATGCATTAATATGGATGAATTGGTCAAAAAGCAGGTAGCAATAAATTTCTGCTTGCTAACAAATGTGTATATCAGTGCGACAAGGATGTGACGAACGTCCAAGTATAGATGAGCATTGGCGGGTGAAACTATGCTGATGGGATTTCCCAATCCCTCATAACGGCAATAGTAGTAATAGTAACAATAATAACTATTAATCATGTTATTTTGCTCCACGTCCAATGCAGTCCACAACGATTTACACTTTACATAAAATAGAGTCCTCTCCAAATCTTCTTGTTCAACCATTGTATTATTTAACACATTTATTTACCAACAAATTGTCAAGCATTTTGTTAATTCAAACTCAATATGTTGCAGTCATTGGCTAAGTGGCTAATCATTACCTTGCGATGAGCAGTTAGAATCTTCGTTGATATATGTTTCTAGAAATTTATTGCATATTGTGAGGGGGAAAAAATATATATGTATATATATATATATATATATATATTCCAGTAATTAAAGCCATCAACGTTATATTTTTGCGGTGCATCCTCAATTACAAAATGAACACATTAAATTACCTCGCATGGGTCTTTGCATATGCATACGAGAACACCCGCGGAGTTGGTCACTTCGGTCTGAAACGTTCCTTTAGGGCACAAGTCCGGACACTTCGGAAAGCCTGAGGCCAGACCAACATACAATATTATTAAAATATTATTAAAAATACACGAGCACATGCAAACACACACACACACATATTTATACACTGTATATATATATATATATATATATATGTATATATATATACAACACAAACACAAACAAACACACATGCACACGCGCACACGCACACACGCACACACCCCACACGCACACAGGCACACACGCGCACACACCTCACACACACTCACACGCTCACGCATGCACACGCTCGCTCAGCCATACGCACGAACACTTACACAAGTAATCATGCACACACACCCGCACATATGCACATACACAAACATACACACACACACACACACACACACACACACACACACACACACACACACACACACACACACACACACACACACACACACACACACACACACACACACACACACACACACACACACACACACACACACACAAACACACACACACACACACGTATACATACGCACACATGTACACTCACATACACGCTCACAAGCATGCACACACACGCGCACAATAAAATATTACCTCCGTTAGCCGCCACCGTCGACGAGAGACGGGCGGCGACCATCATCAACACCAGGAACAACATGGCTACACCGGATGTATTCACAATTCCTAGGAAACAAACCAAGCACGCTACAGTAGCGAAGAACGCAAAACAATTCCCAAAATTTGTGTGACAGAAATGGTGCCACGTTTAATAGTAGTAACTTATATTTAGAAGTAACCACCAAAAGGGTAATTAACGGCTTCCAACCGACACCATAGAACATGGAAAACGACCTTATGCACAAGAGCATGTATACATCAACAAAAGGCAGACAAAAGCATCTTTACCCATCAAAGACGAATGCGGGAGAGGAAGAACCCAGGGCTCATGGACATCATGAACAAGCAAATCCCAACGCAGTGTATACTCTTTGGCTGGACGAGCACCCAGTTTCCGCTCATTAGAGACAACACCCTAGACATCCTGAAGAACGGAATCCAGACAAACAGAGAAAAGAAGGCACAACAACTGAACTCATGCCTACACAGAGATATCAGCTGAAGAAGCAACTCGCAATGGAGGTGGCGGGATTTTCTTGAAACTGAAGGATGGACGAAAGACCCAACAGTCTCTCCCAGAGAATGGTACTCCACAGGTCACAAAGCTGATGCCCAGTCCTTGAAGTCAACAGCTAAAATGTTGGTACAGCAGAGAGCAGTCACAGAACAACGTTGTTATATTTTCTGATGCACCGTCGATGATGTAGAGACTATCTATCCCCCAAATCAAGGAACTCGACCTCCTTGCCAGTGCCTTGTCTGCACTTCCGATCGCCAGCATACAGACATGGCTGCAGTGGATTCCAGCGCACTTCATCATCTCTGGAAACGAGGAAGTGAACAGATTGACAAATGAAGGGAACTGGATCAAGAGTATCGCAAGACCAGTTATGAATAACCAAAAACATCGCGTATCAAAATGAGACGAAGACATGACTGAAACAACAACAGCGACGACAACTATTACCAGCTGTGCAGAGAAGACCAGGTGACAATGGTGCGCCCGAGGGTTGGACCCTGCAGACTCCGGCACCATCATGCACACCAGATTATACTTTGAAGAAACCGACATATTTCTCTGGGGCATGGCTCAACACCTTATGCAAGATTATCCAAAACATCGGGATGAGAGGAAGGCATCCTGGCAAACAGAAATATCAATAAAGGAACATAACTTTGGACTTGTGAAAAACAATAAATAATAATAATAATATAATAATAATAAGATAACTTCTATTGCGCCTAAATCCTTGAAAACCAAGCTCAGGGGCGCATCAAAACAAAAGGATTGGTCATTCTCAAAATCCATAAGTAGTTTTCCAGTTGTGAACAGATGGGTCAAGGCGCTAGGGAGCTACGGTGGATAAGCAAGGTTGTAAAGATGTTTTTAAATGACGACGGAATTTTGTAATATTTTCAACTGATCTAACTCTAAGAGAGAGAATATTCCAAAGAGTTGGTGCAGCAAAAAAAAAAGCCCTAGTTCCAATGTCAATGTTGACTCTAGAAACAAAAAGTAGGTCAGAACAAGATGATCAAAGCTGGATTGGTTTTCTTACAGGAGTAAGCAATAAATGCAAATAAGATGGATGCTTACTGGACAGTGCCTGGTATGTAATGGTACAGATCTTAAATAGTATACAATATCGTACAGAAAGCCAATGCAAAGATTTCAAAAGTGGTACAGAGCGAAAAAAACGAGGGGATCTTGTAACTACTCTTGTTAGACACTTTTGGACACGCTGAACTTTTGTGATATCCTTGCTAGCGATATTATATAATGAGGGAATTGCAATAGTCAAGTCTACTGTTAACAAGCGCTGTTGCAATAGTTTTTGCAACAGAAAATTACATATACCGGCGAATACGGCGAAGATCTCGAATATGATCAAAACAACAGCGACATGTTTGAGATATGTGTTGTCAGAAATTGAAGTTACTATCAAAGATCTATCCTAGATTCCGCGCCGAGGTTGCTAGCGTGACATTCTGATTCAAAATACCCGTAGGGAAAAAACACCCAGTTTAATACGTTGCACTGGAGTACCAATAATGATCAATTCAGTTTTATTTGCATTTAACTTCAACTTGCTGTCAGTCATCCAGTGGAAGATATCTTGAAGGCAATCACTAAGTTGGTTAAGGGAGCGATTTGTATCCGTAGTATCAGTCAGAGCGAACGCCTATGAAGAAGTTGGGAAAATGTGTATGCATGCATGGTATAGATATCCCGATTTTGTGTGTATAGCGTCTCGAATTATAAAAACATAATCGTCATTAACCTATGTATCGATGTATCATTACTGCCCTTTTAACAGTGCACCACCGGTGACAATAAGTTATTACGTCATGACGTTTAACGGAGATATATGTAATTAATAACTTACGATCAATGTGTATCCAAGAAATAAAACCGTTTAAATAATTCCACTAGGCCCCTATAAGTTTGTTTGAATATATCAGTATGTCAACGATGACAGACGTTCGCGCCATCTCAAAAAATGCAATACGTTTATAATGTTAAGAACGCGTAGATAACATAAGGTAGATAATATAAGGTGTATAACATAAGGTAGATAACTTAAGGTAGATAGCGTAAGGTAGATAACATAAGGTAGATAACTTAAGGTAGATAACACAAGGTAGATAGCATAAGGTAGATCAGTCTAGTACATATAGTGTTTTCTGTAGTGCTTACCAATGTGACTTATTATTTTGAACTGTTTATCGTTGAATATTTCATTTTCAAGTAAGAATCACAACACAAACTACATTATATATGCTGAACTACAATAGTCCGTTTGCAAATGTTACGGACATTAACGGAACATTTTCAACAACGTCACTTGCGTCACAACTTATGAACTTCCTATATAGGCATTTAAGTGGACAACGGCAAAGCACCTGAAGCACCTGAAGCATCTGAAGCACCTGAAGCACTTGAAGCACTTGAAGCACCTGAAGCACCCACCTTTGAGTCCAACTTACGTTCGTCTTGTTCTTGCGTCGTACCTGTATTCCTGCAGACTGAATATAGTTGTATGTCGTCTGGCTCTTATTCAACTAATACTTTTTATGCTTCTAGTGCTGAATGTCACTCCGACCTGTGTGTGACTAAGTACCGCAAGCTCTCGGGACCTCGTCTTGCTCATTTCGAAATCAGTAATTATTGGCTGACACGCTCGTGGATATATAACGCCACGGGGAAGCGAAGTTCCCCTCAACGAGTGCGATTATTAATGCTGCAGGCTTGTCGTGTAGAACGACGCTGTTCTCAGTGGGCTATACGTCAAGGAAGAACGGCCTGTAACTGCAGGTACTATAACTGCAGGTGTTCTCAGCATTTAGACATGCATTATACGATTATTTCGTGTCGTTGGTTTGACGTGTATTGTTTGATTGTTATACATCGACCACTGACATTACACCAATTTATTCCATAACATGTTATGTATGATATTATTATAACATCACATCATATTTAGACACGTAAAATAGGATTATTATTGAGTTGTTGGTTTGACGCATATTGTTTGATTGTTATGCATCGACAACTGATATAACATCATTTGATTCCGTAACATGTTATGTATAATGTTATTATAACAACACAATATGTATCTTGTGTATGTGCGTGCGTGCGTGAGTGTCAGTGTGTATTTATGAGGAGGCTGCGTGCAGGCATGCTTCTGTGTGCCTGTGTGCATTCACGTGTGTGTTTGTGTGTCGGGCATGTGCGTGCGTGTGTGCGTGTGTGAGCGTGTGTGAGAGTGTGCGTGTGTGAAAAACGAATTTCGCTCGGTGGCAACTTTTTTGGGAAGGAAACTGAATTGTCTACATCTACGTCGGTTCCCTGTAAAGAAGCTATATATCATCAATGGTGGACACTTCACATTTGGCACGAGACAGCATGCACTATTCCCATCTTTGTCGGTGTTCTTATTAACGTCGTTTTTCTTGGCCAGAACACGATAAATTAGCTACCATCTGTCCACATGACGTGTGCGGAATATTTTTACAGAGTAATGACGGAATTGCATGTACCATGCAAACCGCTTTTTGCCATCATTGCCGGTGTTGCAATCATTGTCGGTGTTCTTATTTATTACTAAGGGTGGACAATTCACTGTTGGCATGGGACAGCATGCACTGTTCCCATCATTGGCGGTGTTCTTATTAATGTCGACTTTGTTGGCCAGAACTCGATAAATTAGCTACCACCTGTCCACATGACGTGCGCGGAAAGTCTTTACAGAGTAATGACGGAATTGCATTCACCATGCAAGCCGCTTGTTGCCATTACTGGTGTCAGCCATGTTTCAAAACAAAAACTACCAGAACGGTCGTTTTCTGGAACTGCAGCTGTTAAGAGACAGTTGCTACAACATTGCCAAGCTCAGTGTCATAGTTCATTTAAGCAAGCAAACATAATAATTACACGGTATTAGATTTTACGAAGATGCAAAGCTTCTGTTCAGATCTGACGATCAACCAGTGTTCGTGTTGTGCTACCAAGACGGGTCCCATGAGTGTTCTGCTTTGCTAACAAGCCTTCGCGTTCGCCAGTGTGGTACACAAGGTAGGCACTGTGGTCAGTCGCAATACGTGTACCTGCGCAACACCCAATTGTAAAAATAATAATAATAATTCTTACTTTTTACGTAGCGCCATAACCATAACGTTCATAGCGCTTTACATCAGACTAATACATAAATTGTAGAAATAAAACAACTACACATGTATATATATATATATATATATATTAATATGTATGTATATATATATATATAAATTTAGTTGGCAGACAATGCAATATTCTTTTTTAATCGGTGTTATGTGGTCACAGCGAGTTTGAACATTATAATTATGGCTGTCATGATGTAAATGTGGTGACGTGGTAGCCAAATGCATTCCCATTGTCCAATATAGATATGATGATAGCGTGCACTAGTGATTTAGTTGCATGATATGACTAATGTTGTGGAGGTGCAAATACGCTGTTCAGCATTTATGTGATTAGTAAGGTTGAGGGAATGATCGAATACAACGCGAAGGTTTCGTACGTTTGACGATGTACACATATTCGAGTCACCAATTCTGATACAAATGTCCTTTAGCAGTGACAACTTCTTCTGCTTAGTACTGTTTAGTAGATCATTCATTAGCCACATATTTTCAAAGATCATACAAATCACACACACTCATTGCCAGCGGCAACAGCAGTGATAATCGTCACTACAAGAGTAGGCCTAAAAAGTAAGTAATAACATAACTAATGTCAAAGAAGTCAGAATGGCTGTTATCAGCACGACCGGAAGGGTCAACTTTATCACTTGCGCCAGCAGCTGTGGCTTCAAACTGATCCATGTCTTCATCTCCTGTCACCCAGTGTTTCGACCAGAACCCGAAAAGCCATGGTGCTGGTTATATGTGGCCTACGAGCCTTCTTATCTGAAGTGTTCCGTTCGTAGATTTTGCAGCCAGATCTCACAGAAATGCCATGACGCTAGTTAGATTTTTCCGCATTTTTACAGTTTTATCCCGAAAGAATTTTGTATTGGCTGCTTTAGGAAAACAAATATGAAGAGCTTATCAATTTGGATACGATTAAGGCGGCGCCAGTATATATATATATATATATATATATAATCCAGTATATATATATATATATATATATAATCCCCAGTAGAAATCATCTACTTAGATATTCAGAAAACGCTTTCATCAAAGTGCCACATCAAAGACTACTGCTTAAACTAAAGGCCCATGGCATAGTGGAATATATTATTAACTCAATAGAAAAATGGCTGATTGACAGAAGACAAGAGGTAGTAGTTGATGGGAGGCTTCAAACTGGAAATCAGTTTTGAGTGGGGTACCACAGGGATCTAACTGGTCCCACTGGGACCTATATTATTATTAATACATATACACTTATACATACATATACATAATTATGACGTTGAGATGGGTTCATTAAATAATGTTTAACAAGAAAAAGAACAATGTGATCTTTAATTAGTCTTTCTAATAATTTGGAAAACACCGATCATAAAGTCACTGTTCTGTAGTTCTCTGACTTGTTTCTCGAACCTTTGTTTAAGTAACGGTATAATGTTTGCTTCTTTCCATCCTAAAGGAACCACTCCCTTTTCTAATGACAATGGAAAAACTGTTGGAAACGGTATGCTAATTTGTTCTACAATTTTCAATAGTAGTTTGGGCGGGATCCCATCCACTCCAGTTGATTTATTAACCTTCATGGCCCTCATTTTCTTATCTACCTTTTCCGAGGTAGACTCAGGCACTGGTAAACAGCGAACTAAAATACTCATTCAGGTCTTCTGCCATTAAGAATCCCTCTGATATTATACTTCCCTGCATTATCTTCTAGAATACCGACCGTGTCCTGATCTTTCTGTTTGTTCCGAATATATGCATAAAAACTGTTGCTGTAATGTTTTATATTACAAGCTAATTTTTGTTTATACCTTCTCTTTGAATTTATAATTTCAGCTGTACCTTGGTTAAGTACATATTTATAAATGTTGTAGTCTTCATCATTTCCAGTACGTCGATCTATATGACTTGCACATAATTTGTTTGTACTTAATGGTTCTAATGGCTTCTTTCTATAAATATTTATTTCTAGACAGTTTGCTTTATTTGTCAAGGGAACAAATTTATTTACAATGCATTCAATTTCGTTCTTTAAAATATTCCAGCAGTCTGTTGCTTTTTTTGGTTTAGTGTATTATTCCAGTCTATCTTTGCTAATTATTTCCTCATGTCCTTATATCTTCCTTTGTGGAAATATCTCCTTTACTGCTATTTACTGTTCCTTTCTGATTTTACTTTGGTCATAAAAGGTATCTGGATGTGATTTTGTTTTAATAATAATAATAATAATAAGTTTATTTTCTTTGGCAGCCATAGAGGCTGAAAATTAAATAAAGTAGAATAATAAAACACTAAATGGAATACATAAACTAAATAAATTACATTATTACTAATTGAAATGTATAATTTGAGTATAAATACGTAAGCAGAAGAAATAACTAAAACAGGATTCACTGTCAATTCGTAGGAAATAAAATGTCCGGTTACTGCCAGTGATACAGTCCATAAGTTATAAAAGAGTTCTTAAAGAGTTCGGTCCTACACAGAGGAGCACTGCACACACATACGTTTCGGATTACGCATGGAGGTGTCCGGGAGGAAGGCAGTCAATGGTGTAGTTTTTGGTTAGGTTGTTGTATGTTCGTGGATAGAGGTTTGCACAACGTCCCCTCTGGTCTGCCAGCGTCGGTAGTCTCGCTGTGGCGATGGCTTTATCGTAACACATATCATGGAATATTATCTGCATAGCTCGTCTGTGGATATTTTTTAGCTGCTTGGTTTGCCTTTTCGTTAAGCTCGTATGCCACACCTGGCAGGCATACCCAAGGACCGATCGAATTAGTGCTGTATATATATTGACGAGATGATGGGGATCGACACCTGCTCGCTTGAGCAGAATTATGAAATATTGTCTTTGTGACGCTTTAGCGGTGATTTCGTCGATGTGAAGTTGTCACGTAAGATCATGTGAAAGTGTGACACCTAGTAGGCGAGTGCAGTTTATTAATTATATATGTATGTCGTTGATCATTATCGGTTGGATATATGGGTTTTTTCTTGAAGCATATGCACATTTCCTCCGTTTTGTCGTAATTCAACGCCATTTCGTTGGTGGCAGTCAACTGTGCTACTTCGTCTGCCGCTGTTTGGAGCGAGCTATCGATGCCTGAAGGTGAACATGATTCCCATATTGTGCAATTGTCTACATATGTGACGTGTTCACAAGCTGTTTGTACGTAATTTATATGATGCACAAAACCGATCGGGCCAAAGATTGTTCCTTGTGGCACGCCTGCGTTGACAGTAGTGTACTTCGACTTGATACGGCCGATCTTCATTCGCTGTTTGCGTTGGCATAAGAAGGATATTATCCATTTTATTATGAAATTCGAGAGTCCAAGTGGCACGCATTTAGTTAGCAGAGTGTGGTGGTCTACTCTAGCAAACGCTTTAGTAAAATCAACGAGTAGTACGCGGATCATAGTTCCGGTGGAATCGAACTAACGGAATTAGATCGTTCGTCACGGATTGGAAGAAATCGCACACGTCGTTGGCGAGAACGTCTAAATTTCCAGAGCAATGCGCGTTAGCGAGTCCTTGCAGATTGTTGCGGTTTACTTTGACACCAGCAATGTCTTTAACGTGTTCCACCATCGTTTCGGGTGATCTTTGGTACAAGAAGTGTACTCTGGCGGCGGCGAATTAGATAGCGAAAACTACCATCTATCCAATGTCTGTCACTTGAGCATTGTCTGATTTGGCGCTCTGGAAGATGCAAATCAACTAATGTTTTTATACTAGAGTTGAAGAAATTAAGTTGCTCTTCGCAGGTTGGTACACGGAGTAGCATTTCCCATGAGATGGCTCGAAGCGCTGCCGCAAAACGGGCCCGGTCACATGGTTTGTGACTGCGCGAAGGTGTGCTTGAGACCACTGGTGTGGTATCATTTGACGATGTTGACGGAATACAAACAAGCATATTATGATCTGAGAGGCCGTTTGGCGCGGTATTGACAGGGCGACGATAAAAGTTAGGCAATTTGGTATAGACGTTATCCAATATCGTTTTTCCTCATGTTGGTTGGTCGACAATCTGTTTCAAGTCGTGATTTCGTTTCAAGTGAGAATCCTTCATCTTGTTGAAGTCGCCCATTATGACGATACCCGTATGTGGGTGGTGTCGGCGTATGTAGTCTAGCGACCGGTCGATGTGTTTTAGCATTCACCAATCATCTGACCCGGGAGGATGATATATGGTTCCAATTGTCATTTGCTGGTGGTCGCGAGGCATCTTTGGTGGGCGAATAGTTATCACTACTCGCCGGTGGCTCACACTTCTTGACATTATCAAATAGTTAATTCTGTGAAGACAAAACTATGTCTAACACAATTTTACCACTGGTTGCTTCTAGCACCTGTGCAGGAAGGAAACTATATTGTTATAACACTAAAAACGTGTGGTCCTCACTCCCCGTACTTTGTAGAAATTTCCATTCTATATGACCGTGGTTAAAATCAACTGTAATAATACAGTCCCGTTAGCTTCACTTCCCTTTTAGCGTTTTGTACTTTTTCATTCTTTTTTTGTTTATGTTTGGACTTCCATAAAATAACTTAACCGTTATCGTTGAGTTTCTTGTAACTATGTTACCCCAAACAACTTCTTTGCAATCTCCTTCTCTTTCTAATTTTATTTCATAAGCCTGGATAGATTCTTTACCTATTACTTGAGGGAGGGTCAATGTCTTCCACCATAATGCTTAGTTCACTTCTTTTGTTTAGTATGCTCTTTGCATTTAAACAAATGTATTTATATCCAGCTTCAGAACAGTTATCCCGGCTGTTCACTGCTGATTTATTTGTGCTGTTACGGTTTAATTAAATGCAATCTATCCCACTGTCAACAGATCGGAGCAGGTTCTCTAAGAAAACTGCTGCTCCTTTCAACTTAGATGGAGGCCATCTTTTATGTATATATCTTCCCTCCCAACAAAGTTTCCCCATAAATCTATGAATCCCACCTCTTCTTCTTCACACATCTGCTCAACTATTGCGTTGATCGCCATCCTCTTGCAGTTTATATATGTTGGCCCCTTTCCACCCATTACTGGCAACATCCTGATAGAATTATCTGCTCAACTCTTGTCTTCTTTAAATTAGTCCACTTTAACTGTCTGTACTTCTGTAGTATCCCAGGTTTCCATCCCTGTCTGCATTATTTGTCCCTACGGTTACTAGTGTAGACCCTCCCTTGCAAAGCCCCAATATTTTATCTATCCTTACAGTCACATGTTCTATTCTAGCCCCCAGTAAACAAACAACGACATCCTCCCCTCGCTGTCTTTCTCAGAATAGAGTCGCCCATGAATACCCTCTCTTTCTTCATCCCCCCTCAATCACTACTGCCTCAGAGTAGCTCCTTATCCGGTTTGCATCTGTCTGGTTGCCTTTTCCCCCGTCGTCATCTCTCCTGTCACATTTTCTTCTCTCCTCGCCCTTCTCATTTTCTCCCCTAATTCCTTTTCCCTCCTACCCCTTCTACGGTCACTTTCTCCCCTGTCATCTTCAAGTTTGTCACGTTTCCGTCGCTTCTCCAATTTATTCCCCTCCAATCACCTTCCTTCCTCCCAGTCTCCTTTCCTCAGTCTTCTTGCGAATACGCTGTTCCTCCAGTCTCACAGTATTCGCTCTCCATGTCTACTCTCTCCATTCCACCTGTCTCATTGCTAATTCTCATCCCCATCCCCTTCACGATATCTTTCAACCTAACTACTTCCTTCTGCAGACATTCCACCTTCCAACACCCCACGCACTGAAAGGTGAAACCTTCTTCCTATTGAATCCTCCTTTATTCCTAGTATCTACCCAAGACTTCACACAGCCGGACAAGGCAAAATCCACCCAGCTGTGGCAGTCATTGCACACCAAGTGTCGCTTTGCCTTGACTTGCCGCTTGCAAGGCGCCATATCACAATTTATTTCGTAACAATGATACTAATCTAATTAGCTATTCAACATATTGTAGTCAAATATGTTTACACTACTAACTATGCGTTACCGGTAGTGTCACGAGTGACCTAATTTAAATACAATCAACTACTTTACGCTAGAATGCCTTATTTATATGATTGCTAATCAAAGTATCTAGCAGGTGCTGGCTTACTCAGATATTATGTTATGTAAGTAGTTTTATGTTTCTTACTTTTTCTCCAATATATTTTATAACATAATCAGGTTTGTTAAATCTTGTTTAGAAACTTACAGAAGACTTTAGCCGTAGTTACCCTATTATCACTCACTACACTGTTCTATAATACTTTATTATACTAATAATAATAATTATTAGAAATACTATACAAACATTACTATTTTTCCAGTCTACCTTTTCTAAATATTTCTTCATGTCCTTATATCTTCCATTATGGTAATTTATCTTCTTTGCTTATGTTTGGACTTCGATAAACTAACCCAATCGTTACCGTTGAGTTTTCTGTAACTTTGTTACTCCAAACAGCAGTCTGCTTCTCTTTCTGATTTTTTATTATAAGCCTGGATATATTATTTAGTATACAAAATAACTCCACCTCCCATTCGTCGCATCTAATTTAAATAAATGCAACCTGTCCCACTGTCAAAAGATCGGAGCAGGTTCTCTGGGAAAACTGCTGTCCCCTTCCCACTTAGATGGAGGCCATCTCTCATGTACATATCTTCCCTCCCAATAAAGTATCCCCATAGATCTATGAGTCCCACCCCCTCTTCTTCACACATCTGCTCAACTATTGCGTTGATCGCCATGCTCTTGCAGATTATATATGGTGGCCATCTTCCTTCCATTATTGGCAAAATTCCTGAGAGAATAATCTGATCAATTTTGTTTTCTTTAACTTCCTCACTAACTGCCTGTACTTCTGTAGTATCCCAGTTATTCCCTCCCTGTCTGCATTATTTGTCCCTACGTTTATTGGTATAAATCCTCCCTTGCAAAGCCCTAATACCTTCTATACCATTTCAGTCACATGTTTTATTCTAGCCCCCGGTAAACAAATAACTATGTCCTCCCTCTCATTTAATGTCTTACCTGTCTTTCTCAGATTAGATTCGCCCACGAACACCCTCTCTGTTATCACCCCCCCTCAATCACTGCCTCACAGTAGCTCCTTCTCTATTTTGCATCTGTCTGGTTGTCTTTTCCCCCGTCGTCTTCTTTCCTGTCACATTTTCTTCTCTCCTCTCCGTTCTCATTTTCCCTCCTACCTCCTTTTTACTCCTGCCCCTGCAAGGCGCCATATCATAATTTATTTCATAATAATAATGATAACAATCTAATTAGCTATTCAAAATAGTTTAGTCAACTATGTTTACACTACTAACTTTGTAGTCTTTAAGAAGACTGTTTCCTGTGCACAAATGTTACACTTTTAAACTAAGGTAGTCTTTAGAGAGACTGTTTCCTGTGTGCTACAGCACAATTTATGTTATAGCAGATTTTAATTACTCAGCTGACTATGTACCCTATCACAAACGCTAACATTACTGGTAGTAGGATGAGTGACCTAATTTAAATACAATTACTTTACGCTAGACTGCCTTATTTATATGATTGCTAATTAAAGTATCTAGCAGGTGCTGGCTTATTCCGATGTTATCTTATGTAAGTAGTTTTATGTTTGTTACTTTTTCACCAATATAGTTTACGACATAATCAGGTTTGTTAAATTTTGTTTAGAAACTTATCGAAGCCTTTCGCCGAAGTTACCCTATTATCACTCACTAGACTAAATTGTTCAATAATGCTTTATCTGACTAACTTTAAGCACATCTGTTACTGCTACTTTATGAATAATATCCAGGCAAGAATACTACTTATCGATCAATAATTACACCGATTTGCAACTATTCTGCACCACAAATTATCAACGATTTAGACAGGAAAACAAACCGGAAGCCTCCCGATACATTTAACAAGATTTAACAAGATTGCCACCCAGAGAATTAACTCTAAGTAGCAGGTGGACAAGGAAGCCCTTTGGCTTATCGAGAGTCCGACCCTTTTATCTATGTGTATCCCGCCCGTCTGAGGTATGTGTCGATTTTATTTTTAAACATATTCACGCTACTAGCACCCACACAATCAGCAGGTAATCTGTTCCATTCATTTACAGTCCTTTGTGAAAATTAAAACTTTCTTATATCCAATCTACTCTGCTCCTTTGCCAATGTAAGTTCATGTTCTCTAGTCCTTCTATCTTTCTTAACTGAGAAAAAAATATTTCTATCAATATTTTTATAACCCTTCAATATTTTAAACACTTCTATTTGATCTCCTCTCAATCTCCTGGTCTCTAGTGTTATTAAACCGCATTTTTTTAGGCGTATTTCGTAACTAAGATCCCTCAGTTTTGATATCATTTTAGTTGCTCTCCTCTGCACTCTTTCTAGCATATCTATGTCCTTCCTGCGATATGGCCTCCACGCTTGAATACAATATTCTAAATGAGGCCTAACTATTGTTTTGTACAGCGGTATTATTAGCTCTTTTTCCTTATACGTTATGTTTCGCCTAATTAATCCAAGGATTTGATTTCCCTTTGAAGCTGCAATTCCGCACTGCTCTGAAACCTTCATATCAGCACTAACGGTTAACCCTAAGTCTTTTTCTTTTACAGTAGTACTTAGTACAGTACCCCCCATTGTATATTCTACCTCTTCGTTCCCATGTCCAGTGTGGAGGCATTTACATTTCCCAAAATTGAACAGCATTTGCCACTTTTCAGACCATTTGATCAACCTGTCAAGGTCATCTTGTAAATGCTGTCTATCTCCATCACTTTTAATCCTTCTAAACACTTTTGTATTATCCGCAAATTTCAACACCTTGCTTGTTATTTTATCATCCAAATCGTTGATATATATTAAGAATAATATAGGTCCTAATACTGATCCCTGTGGTACCCCACTCAATACCGATTTCCAGTTTGAAGCCTCCCCATCAACTACTACGCGTTGTCTTCTGTCAATCAGCCATTGTTCTATCCAGTTTATTATACCATTTCCTATGCCATTGGCCTTTAGTTTAAGCAGTAATCTTTGATGTGGTACTTTGTCGAAAGCTTTTTGAAAATCTAAGTAGACGATATCTACTGGTGATCCCTCATCTACCCACTTAGTGATGTCTTCAAAAAAACATAACATATTTGTTAAGCGTGACCTCGCTTTAAAAAAACCATGTTGAGATGGGTTAATCAAGTTTCATTTAACAAGAAAATCCACCATGTGATCTTTAATTATTCTTTCTAATAATTTACAAGTCACTGATGTTAAACTCACTGGTCTATAGTTCTCTGACTTGTTTCTCGAACCTTTTTTGAATAACGGTATAATGTTTGCTTCTTTCCATTCTAAAGGAACCACTCCCTCTTCTAATGACAAGTTGAAAACTGTTGCAAGCGGTATGCTAATTTGTTCTACAATTTCCAATAGTAGTTTGGGTGGAATACCATTCACACCAGGTGATTTATTATCCTTCATAGCCCTTATTTTCTTAGCTACCATTTCCGGGGTTACAATTAATTGTCCTAAATAGTCTGAATCTGCCCCCTTGAACTTAGCCTCTGGTACTGGCAGTGAACTAATATCTTCCCTGGTAAACACTGAACTAAAGTACTCATTCAGGTCTTCTGCCATTAAGAATCCCTCTGATATTATATTTCCAGCACTATCTTCTAGCGGACCGACCTTATCTCGAACTTTCTGTTTGCTTCGAACATACGCATAAAAACTCTTGCTGTCATGTTTTATATTACTAGCTAATTGTTGTTCATAGCTTCTCTTTGACTTTATAATTTCAGCTGTAGCTTGGTTAAGTGCTTCTTTATAACTGTTGCAGTCTTCATCATTTCCAGTACATCTATATGACTTCCACATCATTTGTTTATACTTAATTTTTCTAATGGCTTCTTTCGATAATTGTTTCGTTTTGGACCGTTTTCCTTGTTTTTTTAAGGGTACAAATTTATCGACTATGCACTTAATTTCACTCTTTAATATATTCCAGCATTCTGTTGCCGTCTTATTTTTCAGTGTGTTATTCCAGTCTATCTTTGCTAAATATTTCCTCATGTCCTTATACCTTCCTTTGTGGAAATTTCTCCTATACTGCTTTTTACTATTCCTTTCTGATTTTACTTTGATGGTAAAATGTATCTGGTTGTGATCGCTACTCCCCAGTGGCTCACATATCTTGACATTGTCAACTAATTCATTCTGTGAGGACAAAACTAAGTCTAACACATTCTCTCCCCTGGTTGGTTCTAGCACATGTTGAGAAAGGAAACTATCTTGTACTAAAACTAAAAACTTGTGGTCCTCACTCCCCATACTCTGTAGAGATTTCCATTGTATATGCCCGTGGTTAAAATCCCCCATAATAATACAGTCCTGTTTGCTTACTTCCCTTATAGCGTTTTGTATTTTTTCATTCTCTTCTATGCTTATGTTTGGACTTCGATAAAGTAACCCAACTGTTAACGTTGAGTTTCCTGTAACTATGTTACACCAAACAGCTTCTTCGCAATCTGCTTCTCTTTCTAATTTTATTTCATAAGTCTGAATAGATTCTTTAATATATAAAATAACTCCACCTCCCTTTCTTCCTATTCTATCTTTTCTAATCATTACATATCCTGTCAGTCCCAATTCAGCATCTGATATATCGGTGGTGGTCCAGGATTCGGTTATACCTATTATATGAGGGTCAATATGCTGTCTTTATCTATGCCTCCATTTTCAGTCTTTTCTGTGAGTCCCCCCTGCGAATCTAGTTTAAATAGATACAACCTGTCCCACTGTCAACAGATCGCAGCAGGTTCTCTGAGAAAACTGCTGCCCCCTTTCCACTAAGAAGGAGGCCATCTCTCATGTACATATCTTCCCTCCCAACAAAGTATCCCCATAAATCTGTGAATCCCACCCCTTCTTCGTCACACATCTGCTCAACTAATGCGTTGATCGCCATCCTCTTACAGTTTCTGTACGTTTCCCCCCTTCCTCCCATTACTGGCAAAATTCCTGACAGAATAACCTGTTCAACTCTCGTCTTCTTTAGCTTCCTCACTAACTGTCTATACTTCTGTACTATCGCAGTTGTCCCCTCCCGGTCTGCATTATTTGTTCCTACATGTACCAGTATAGACCCCCCTTGCCATGTCCCAATACCTTCTCTACCCTGTCAGTTACATGTTCAATCCTAGCCCCCGGTAAACAAACAACGATGTCCTTCCCCTCGCTCAGTGCCTTGTCCGTGTTTCTCATAATGGAGTCACCCATAAACACCCTCTCTTTCCTCATTGCCCCCTCAATCACTGCCTTAGAATAGCTCCTTCTTCGGTTTGCATCTGTCTGCTTGTTGTCTTTCCTCCCTGTCGTCTTCTCTCCTGTCACATTATCTTCCGATCCATTCTTTCCTGTCGCTTTTTCTCTTGTCACCTTCCCTTTTATCGACTTCTCTTCTATCACATTTTCTCTCACTTCCTTTCGTCCCTTCTTCGTTCGTCCCATCTCGTTTTTCTCTCTCCTCTCCCTTCCCATCTTCCCTCCCTCCTTCTCTACGGTCACTTTCTTCCATGTCACCTTCACGCTTGTCACGTTTTCTGTTGTCGATTTTCCAATTTCTTCCCCTCCAATCTCCTTCCCTCCTCTCAATCTCCTTTCCTCAGTTTTCTTGCCACTGCTATTCTCCTTCAGTCTTGCAGTATTCTCACCTCTCTCCCTGTCGTCTCTCTCCATTCGACCTGCCTCCTTGCTAATTCCCATCTCCATTCCCTTCACAATATCTGTCAACCTAACTATCTCCTTCTGCAGACACTCCAACTTCCAACACCCAATGCACTGAAAGGTGAATCACTCATGCCAATCACATAGAAATAGAGGTATATTATTTCACAATGTTCACGACTATGCCCTATCGATGGACGTGTATTTCACATTCTTTCCGTTCTCGACATTTTGAACAAACAATGAGTATCTGCGAGCGAATGTTGATCTATGACTGCGCTTGTGTGGCCGTGCCTTATAAGTGCTCCGTGACATTTTGATTTTGTAGGAGTTATAACTGTCTAACACCGCTACTATTTGACAGAGGAAATTGCAAGCACATTTGGATTACTGTTCAACGGACGATTTTATACATATGCAGCATATCTGTGAGTTTTAAATGTTTTTATGAACTGTCATTTTACTTGATATGCTGTGCCAGTGATTAATCGTGCGTGACAACAATCGGCGACATTACCAACGAGCCTGCAGATCCAGTGTGCAGCTCTGCCGTCACGCTTCAGTGATTGTTACCCACTATGACCACGCCTGACCAAGCCTGCTACACATACACAGCTAGTCAGCTGCATCAACTGGCTCAAGGTGCACGTTACAATTCTTCGCGTTTAATGCCAGTGCTTGGAACACTTTACTTGAACTTGGCATTGCGTCAAGACGACTAATGAAGCGTGGATGCCGAGGTGGAAGTAATCAACTACCTATCTCCACAGTGATCGGTTATCGATCACCCAGGAACTACGTGCGCACATCTTCACAAGTACATGACAACCTGATTTCCGTGACTCTTTCCCCAAATCCACAGTGCTGTCCGACTACACAAGCCTCCTTATGCCTTATCAATTCAAGATATGTTCGCAACAAAACGACATACATTTTATACCACGTCTGCGCACACGATCTCGACGCCATTATCGAAACTGGGCTCTGTAATAAAGACTCTGACCTCCCGGTAACCAGGGCTCTCACACCACCTGGTTATAAACTCATTCACCATCCTAAATCCAGTCGTCGTGGTGGCGGCATTGCGATACTGCAAAAAGATTCGATCAAAACAACAGCAGTGAAAACTTTCAACAACATTCGGTCCTTCGAAGCGATGAGCGCGAAATTAACATCACACGGAAAAAGTATAAACTTGCTTGTTGTCTATCGCCCACCACCAAATAAGAAGAACGGATAATCGGTTGTCCATTTCTTCAATGACTTCGCATATATTCTTGACACGTACCTGACGAACTTGGTATAGTTGGCGACTTTAATTTTCACTTTGACGTTAACACTGACGTTCACGTCAAACGTTTCCGTGACATTTTGCACAGCCATGACATGACGAAGTATGTCCAACAACCAACGCATCAAGAAGGCCACATTTTAGACCTAGTGATAGCCCATACTAACTCCTGTGTGGCTGACACGGTGGTCGCCGAGCTTATTTCTGATCATCACGCTGTGCAATGCCGTCTTGCAATGCGCAAGCCTTCATTTCGGAGAGAAAAGAAGACTTACCGCAAGATGAAGGCGATCAATCTCACATCGTTCTCGTCGGATATTGTGAACTCCACATTACACACAAAGCGTGAACAATCATTAGACGATATTGTAGCTCAATACAACAATGTTCTGAGCGAACTGCTTGACAAACACGCACCACTTAAAACGAAATGGCTCACCATCCGACCTGATGCGCCGTGGGTCGATGACGACATTCTATCAGCCAAGAAGGAGAGGCGCCGGAAGGAGCGAAAATGGAGATTGTCTAGGTTGACCATCGACAGAGAAATCTTCATCAATCAGAGAGAACGCGTGAAGAAGATGTTGTACACTGCCAGAGCCACATTTTATACCAACAAAATCAACGAACAGGCTGGCAACCCCAAAACTCTGTATCGGATAGTTGGCTCTCTGCTGCATACAAAATACCTGCCAACACTGCCCGACAACCACCCCGGACAATTGCTTGACAACTTCAGTAAATATTTCACGGACAAAATTTACATTATCAGACACGATCTTGGTACACACGACAAACACACATTGCTGCGCCAGGACGAGCCCTGTGTTGTCCTGTCACATCTATCATTGTTCCTGCCGACCATGACACACGAGATCACCAAATTTGTCGGCAAGTCGGCTTGTAAATTTTGCAAGTTGGATCCGATTCCGACTCATCTGCTGAAGGCTAACACATCTACTTTGGCACCAGTCATCACCGACATTGTGAACTTATCGATTACGACAGGAGTCTTTCATTCTGCCTTTAAAAAAGGCTGTCGTAACTCCTCTTTTGAAGAAAACAACACTGAACCTAAATGACCTAATGAACTATCGTCCAGTGTCGAATATTCGACACAATCGACCACGGGATCATGTTACCACGCCTCAAAGATCGTTTTGGAGTAACTGGAACATATCTTGCATGGTTTGATTCGTATTTGGCCAACCGAAGTCAGAGTATTCAAGTGCACGGAAGAGAATCAGCGGAAAGTCCAGTGGTGTTCGGAGTCCCGCAAGGTTCCGTTCTCGGCCCGCTCATGTTCATTTGTTACACGGCACCACTCGGAGATATGCACGTCGGCATGGAATCAACATGCATGTATATGCTGATGATACCCAACTCTACATCGCCTTCAGTCCTCTCTCAGAGGAAGACACAACCCAAGCTGTGAAGCGCATACAAGCATGTGTCGCTGAAATACAAGCTTGGATGCGCATGAATAAACTCAAACTCAATGCTGACAAAATAGAGGTTTTGTGATATGTTCGCCGCACACCAAGAACAAACTTTCTATGCCGCACATAGAACTTGCCAATAACATCATGCCAACTTCCACTGTGGCCAGGAACTTTGGTGTTTTCTTCGATGATGCCCTAAACATGAACAGTCATGTACACTACATGTGTCGTTTAGCATATTTCCATCTACACAGTATTTGAATAATTCGAAATCTTCTAGATAGGAAAACGACAGAGATGATGGTGCATACCTACCTGACGTCTCGTCTTGACAATGGAAATGGCCTGCTTTACGGGATTTCTGACCATCTCCTCACCAGAGTCCAGAGAGTGCAAAATGCTGCAGCCCGTCTCATAACTAAGAAGCACGACCACATCACTCCTGCTCTAATTGCGCTTCATTGGTTGCCAATTAAACAGCCCATCGAGTACAAACTACTCCTGCTTACGTTCCGCTGTTTGCACGGCATGACTGCGTCATAACTGGCCGATCTACTAACTCGACACCAGCCCACTCGCACGTTACGCTCTGCCGACGCTCATCTGCTCGAGGTCCCGCGCCGCAAGCTTTGTACTCAAGGCGACAAAGCTTTTTCACTTGCCGCGCCACGCCTCTGGAACAATCTACCCCTTGCCATGCGTGCAACAGACTGCCTCATCGTGTTCAAGAAGCAACCGAAGACACTTCTTTTTAAACGTGCTTTTTCTCTTTACATTATATATGTGGACAGTGGCGTACTACGGACTTTTTAAAATCTACCTTTAACTGTTATTATTATTATTTATTATTATTCTCTCTTAATTTGTCGTTTTAATTAGTTTTATTATTATTACTCTCCTCATCTATTTACTATTGATATGTATATGTATGTATATGTTAAAGCTTTTATTTATTTATTTATTTAATTAATTTTTATTTATTTATTATTTATTTTATTTATTTTTATTTATTTATTTATTATTTTATTTATTTTATTTATTTTATTTATTTTTTTTTTTTTAATTTATTTTAATTTAATTTTATTTATTTTATTTATTTTATTTATTTTATTTTATTTTATTTTATTTCATTTTATTTAATTTATTTTATAACTTTTATTTATTTATTTTTATTTTTATTTATATATATATATATATATATTTTTTTTTTTTTCTTTTATTTATTATTTTTTTTATTATTATTATTATTATTTTTTTTATCGTAATAGCTACATGCCATATTTTCAGGATTGTAATACGCCACTGAATGGTAGTAATTGCCAGATTTATGGCGCAGAGAAATGCAGTAAATTATTATTATTATTATGGTGTTTATGTAACGATGTTGTGTGTTTTCTAACATTTGGTCAACATTACTGCCATGACTGTCAGCTACCAAACCATAGCATTTTTGCTAGTTGAATTTACCGTTTGCAAAGAAACAGAAGCATCCAGCACACATTTCAACTTGCGTTCGTCTCCCTCATGCTTGTTGACGTAATCCCTGGTGTCTGGCTCTCACCCTTTGTCATCGGGTTATTTTTCAGTTGCTATTTTATGTGTGCTTTGAGACTAAGTCCCACAAGCGCTAGCGAGGAGTCAGTGCTCGTCATAAAATAAATAATTATTCGCTAGCACGCTCATCGTGATAACGCTACGGAGAAGCAAGTGTCTCGCACCGAGAGCGACTGCTCAATGTCGTACATTTGTCGCATTGAAACAGTCCGCTTTCAGATTATATTGTTTTTGTTGTTGTTATTGTTGGTGATTGTAGTGGTGGTGGTGGTGGTGGTGGTGACGGTGATGATGGAGGTGGTGGTGACGGTGAAGGTGGTGATGGTGGTGGTGGTATTGTTGATGGTGGTGGTGGTGGTGATGTTGGTGATGGTGATGGTGGTGGTGTTGGTGATGGTGGTGGTGTTGGTGGTGGTGGTGGTGATGGTAGTGGCGGTAGTGGTGGTCAGATGATGGTCAGATGATGATTGTTGAAGAATGATCTCTATGCAGATTCCATCACAACTGCGTAATTCGGGGGATTTCTCAAATCAAATCTCGAAACCAACATATCCAAGACCATGCAACTATTATCCAGCAGTTAAGAAATTATTGCAGTACTATCGTCGTAGTAATACAACTATTGCAACAGTAAGGCATTTGCTAAACTATCCCCGATAGTCACCTCTTGTGGGCACCGTGCCCCTCTACACCTCGATACAACACCGCGAAAGTACTGTTCCAGAATGGCCGTTTCTAACACACGTTTACCCTCCTGTCTTCGTTCACGTCTTCCACTCCTTTGCCAATCCTCCCACATGTAAATCTTCACAATCTTCTCGTGTGATATCATGTCAATTCTTTGTGTGAGTGTGTGTGTGTGTGTGTGCGTGTGTGTGTGCGTGTGTGTGTTTGTGTGTGTTTGTCATTATGTGAGTGCCTGTGTGTTGTCGTGCGTGCGTGCGTTCGTGCGTGTGCACGTATGTGCGCGCGTGTGTGTGTATGTGTTTTTGTGAGCGGCTGTGCGTGGGTGGGTGCGTGCGTGCGTGCTCGAGTGTGGGTTATGGGTTATGCAAGAGACGCCATCACAGAGTTTCTGATAGAAGCTGGACGGACGTAATGCACCAGTATTTCCCCACGAAGTTTCGTGTTTTGACAAAAAAAAAAAACACAGTTCAACATTTTTAATGTGTGTGGATAGTACCAGTATTCCACTAACAGTAAATGTATGTAATTTTCTCCCAATACTTGCATGTAAATTAACTATTAAGTTTCCCCATGGAAAGTTTCGTTAGTTGGTATGTGTTGCCAGTGTGGGCAGCATTCCCCCAGTACATATCCATGTTGTGTGTTATGATATACACAGGTTAAATTATAGATTTGGGACAAGGAAGCACTGTCTACACAGTTGCAGGGTTCCTAAGCCAGTGATTCGCGTGAGTCTTTAATACTCAATAGGAGATGAGATCATTGTGTTGATATGGTCACTGCTGAGATGTTGGTACATTAGACTGTGCGATGTGTCTGCAGCGGTGTCGGGTATGGTATTTCATAGGGAGTAGGGACAGCATATTGACTGTCAGTGGATAGACAGACAGCCCACTGGGTTTAGGGTTAGGGTTAGGGTAGTAATGTATTTTCTACTAAAGTGCTATTAACCCTCAGTGTAGTGGGTAACTTATATATTAATTGGGTAGATTAGCAGAAGAGTGTTTTAATATGTTTATATATGTGACACTTAGCAGGTGTTCTCACAGTAGAGATGATGCTATTTTAGTGCATTTTAAAGGGAACCGTTATATCAGCATACATATAATGCTATAATGTTAATCATTATTTTGTTTACTCATTTGTAACTGATGATTAATTGCGTATCAGTTACTGAGTCAGTCTTGTTAGTTAGTGCAATGCTGTGCAGTATTATATTACACTCGCTTGTTTATTTATAGACAGTGCATGGTGTGATTGCACTCAGCAGTGCTCAGGGAACATAGGCTTAGTTCTACTCTTACTAACTTCTAACATTTATTCAGCATGAAATTGTATTACTGCTGATCTCTGTGAAAATTCTCACCGGACAAGAACTGTGGATCACACATTGGTAGGACAATCTGCCAGTGTTATGAATTTAAAGTTGTGGTCAATCGGACGATCCTTCGGACACTGGCATCCAAAAAAACACTTCTTAGGGCACACAGGGTGAGGGTTTGTGCAAGTGCGTGTGCACACGCAGTGGTTCCACCATCCTCCACCAAGACAAATGTGCAGCGCTAAAAGAAAGTGTACAATGTTAGGCTTATTTCACAGATTCAGGTTCGTCTTTATGCAAGTTCAACTGGTTTAAGTACATCATCCTTGACGATACAATCACGGATAGATAGAGCGGAACCTCGTCAATAAGGAGGCCTTGGTTCACAGTGTATATATATCAGGATTACGGAATTTTCCTGATAAAAGAATTGTATGAATAAAGAGATATATCAACGTTCGGAATTTACCTTCCCGTTAATGACGGCCTATCTTTCCAAATCATAGGATTTTCGTGTTAATATTGAAGAGGTTCTACCGCACATTCTGACATTACCAATGAAAACCAAGTTTTAAGAAGATATCATATAATGTGTTAGTAGTTAGCCTTTGGGCAACGTATTTTCCGCGATTCTACGAATGACACTTTTTGACAATGTGTATGTTATGAGCGCACGCTACAAAAACACAATGATACATGATAACAAAGTTAAACCTTTAACGACGTTGCATGCGAGCGACACGCAATATATACAAAAAGTTGATACCGCAGTCATGACGCACCGAGTCACACAGTGAACTTTTGCACGAAATTGCATGAGCTGCTGTGCCAATGGAAGACCACGATTAAAGGCCATATCCTGGAGTACAATCCATATCCTGGGGTAAAATGTGCTGTGTTCCATAATAGCAAATGGTGTATGCACTTTCAAATAACGCTATTGAAGATATGTCTATGAATCGCATAATAGCGTACAATATAAAAAGAACCTCTAAAGTTGCCGTTCTACGGAAACTGCCGACTGTCGACTGCCTTCAGACTGATTGAAGTCCCTAGTGGAACACAACCGCCAGCCTGGACCGCCCTAACTGATTGACAGCCGCCCCGCGCACGATGCGCGTCGTGTAAACAACTCATAAAATGGCAGTAACCGAGATCGATGCATACAATGATCAACTATATTTTGGAGACAGTGATGATGACGTTTGAGAGATTAATGCTGTTTGTGCTTATGTTCGATTGTCTGGTGTCGGTGCGCTGCTATACAGGCCGAGACATGGACCTGTCGAGAGTGTCCGGCAACTAACGGCCGGCTGTTGACTTTGTTGTGGTGAAATGGCCCGCGGCGTTGTTTTTGTACATATTGTACGCTTGTTTTGGGTCATTTTAAGTACTGTTGGTTTATTGACATATACTTGTATTTTCTTCCTCCTCATAAGATATATCCATCGGCGGATCTGCACTACTAGCGATGTTATTCGCCATAGGCGTAGCGTGGATCCTGTCCTTTACACACAAAACGTTGCATTTTCTGCCGTCAAATTGTGTCTTTGGGAAATGTGTGCACCGAATTTCCAATCAAACACGAATTGCCATAGTTTCCCAAAACCCATATTTTCATCAACAATATGTTAACCCTTTAGACCCCACATATTAAATAAACACATGCTGTATTTCCTCACAGATTCTAGCAAAAGTTTGTGAAATAGGGGTGTGCTCCGTTTTTTGCCTTAACCTTTTACAACTTCATTTCTTACAATTGCAAGTTTAATTTTAAAGGAAATTGAACTGCCTTTCATATGTGACCAATTATGTTGTTGTACCATACAATTATGTGGACCATATTTGGCTTTGAATATACCTACAACTTTTTGATAATGTAAAAAACATAGCAGATGAGACAGTTTGTGTGACTGAACTTTGTCTATGTATTGTTATTATTGCATTTTGGATAAACAAGAACCTGGTTGACAAGAAAAAATATAATTTATTGAAAAACACAGTTTTGACTGTTTCACCATGTGGTTGTTCACTGCCGCACCAGTGGTCATTTCTACAGTAGCCATCACTACTGCACTAGTGTTCATTTGTACCCTAGCAATCACTGTTGCACTTGTGTTCATTTCTACATTAGCAATCACTGTTGTACCAGTGTTCACTCACCATGGAATTGCCTAATGCACATTCCAACTTTGCATAAGTATGCCTTGCACTTCAAGCAACCAAAGCTGGTATCCACAAATCGACCAGCACTGGTCTTTCGCTTGTGACGAGAACACACCTGGCACACCCTCTTGCGACCTTCAAATCGTACAAGAGGGTGATCCTGAATGATGTCGTCAGACACTGTGTATGCGGCCACCAGCTTCTCTACAGCAGGCGGAGCTCGAATGACCGGACCATCATCAAAGTTATCCACGAAGCTGTGGATCAATTTCACCTTGAATGCCCTCAGAGCGAACTTCCTCTTATTTCGGGGCAGCGGCTGGTCGGCCAGCTTCCACAAGATGAAAGCATTGATGATACCGATGTTGAAGATTCCCCAAAACAGATACTTCCACCACAAACGTCCCGATCGGCCGACATCGTAGTATAACCGGTATTGATCCAGTCGATCAACACCTCCCATCAGTTGGTTGTAGCTGCGAACGCATGTGGGGGTCGACAGCACAATCTGCTGACGATTCCGTCATACTTGCATGTCTTCGTCATCACCAGCATTGTTCGTTGCAATCATGCAGATGTCACGTTTGTCATGCCACTTGTAGACCATCACGCTGCTGTCCTCCCTCGTCCACTTCACAGATTGTCCCTGTTTCACATATGCCAATGCAAGCGTCTTCGGGAACTCCTTCCTTGTTTGGCGTGTTGTGCCACACATGTAAGTATCGGCCTGCAGCAGGTCCTCTGCAAGGTGCACGGATGTGAAGTAGTTGTCTGCGTACACGTGGTGGTGACGCAGCAAGTACTTTGTCATCAGTTTCATGACGACTTTGTAGCCAAGGTCCAGGTTGACATCGCCATTGCCAGCTTCACCAGTGTACACTATGAACGCCACACAGTAGCCTGTGCTGGCATCACACAGGCACCACAACTTTATTCCCCATTTGATTGGTTTCTTCGGAAGGTATTGCTTCCATGACAGGTGGCCATCAAAACGATTCATGGCCTCATCAACTGATAGATTCTTCGACGGACCGAACTAGCGACCAAAGTTTGCCTCGCACAAGGTGATCATTGGTCGTACTTTGGCAAGCTTGTCTTGGGGATTTTCCTCAGCTGCGATCGAGCAGTGGAAGTACTGGCTGAGTTTCTCGTATCTTTTCCTGGGCATTATGCTCGAGACAAATGGGTCATTCAGCGCAGGATCACAAGACCAATAATCTTTGTATTCAGGCAACACCTTGATGCACATCTGCAGATTGATCCCGACAAATGCTTTAATTTCATCAGCAGTCGTTGCATGCCAGTTTGGATCCGATATTGCGTACCTGCCATGTGCTGCGTCTTGCGGAGGCGGTGACTTCACTGTCGCATTCACGTTTGTCGAGTCTGCCAACTTGACAAAGAAGTCGTCGCCAAACATCTGTGAGAAGAATGCAGTTGGCTCACTGTTTAATGGAAGTATGTCGGTTGGTCCTGTTGGTTCCGTAAACTCGTGCAATGTTGGAGGAGGAGCACCTTGCGTTCGTACCCAACGTGGTTCCAACACCAATTGCCCTGACCGCGTCCCCTGGCACTACCGCGTCCCCTGCCTTGACCAAGTCCCCTGCCACGACCGCGTGTGATGGGAGCATCGCCAGCACCATCAACCTCCTTATCAGAATCTGACGTGCCTGGTCTTTCTGGCACGTAGTCATCACCTGATGCTTCACCGCCACTAGAGGGCTGCAAGTGAAAGACACAACAGATGTAGTAATAATAAATATGATAAATGAACACATAATATGTGTTTCCATGGATTTTCACAGCTGCAAATGAAAAAAATATATATATATAGATCAATAGTAATCATGATGTTGCAAGATATCATAGGTTTCTTCCTTTTTTCCCAGCCACACTCTTGCAAATGGATCTATAGCATATCCTTGCCTTTTCAAACAATACTATAAACGTGAAGTAATAACATAGTATTGTAGACAAGTTACTTATAACGCTAGACACACAAGTAAATGTAAAGTCTTGTTGTGCCTTAGACTTAGTTTATGACGATCCCTCCAAACAAGGCAAGACCAGCCTCATTGGCACAGCAACACAACATTGACACTAAAACTAGCCTCTTGTTTTCTTCAAATAAATCATATAATTATATCCATAGATTGTGAATACAACACAAATATCACAAAAGGTCTGATTATTTAGTTGGCAGTAAAACGGAGCACAGTTTGGTCAGTGGGCTTGCATAGTGGGATCACAACCTACTATGCTACGGTTGTGCCCATTGTTCCGATACCTGACACGGTAGCATCACTAATATCCACTCATTTTCGCTCACGACTCTGGTTTTATAAAAAGAAATGTTTACCTCTACCTCCAAGTCGGATTCGTCCTGATCCAACTCGCTTTCAGCATCACTTTCTTGTTCTAACATCGCCGAAACTTGCTCAGCCGTGAATCTTCTCTCAGACACCATTTTTAAATGTCCCACATTTGTATCACAACTCACTTTCAAGTGCCGTTTTCTCGAAATTTTTCAATGAGAACATGTGCAGGAAAACACAACAAAGCATTGCTAAAAGCCTAGCGGACTAAGCCAGATATAAATCAAAACAGTCCAGGAGGTGCCGCCACTTCTAGGCTGGTCTCAACCAGCCACCCGTCTACGGCCAACTTGGGGAGAAACGGGTGGCCGGCTACGGCCGACTTGGGGTCTATTGGGTTAATGATCAAGAAACAGTTGAAATATAACTATAATGAAATACAATATAGCCGCGTAGACCATGCAACCGTACGTAGGCCATCCCACTAGTGATGTCACGTATCTGCGCCTTCGGCCATTTCCGGAAAACATACATTTTCAGGTTTGCACTGTGACCGGTCACTGATTAAGACCAAATTTATGAATGCTTTGGTGAACATGTGGCTCCGGCTTTGTGATAACATTGAATAACACACATGTTCAAGTATATCTATATAGTTATTTAACAACGAATCAAGGACAGGACAGCAGACGGCGATGCGGTCGAGTGGATAAGTTTTGCACTCATAGCCTGTTGCACAATCCAGTCTATTGGGGCTTCATCCACAGGACACCTGTTCTCCCCATTCGTCCAGTTGCGGTGACCCATACCGGCAAATGCAAGTTCTGATTTTTGTAGAGGGAAGTAAACGTTGGATGTCAAAACATGAGTTGGTAATAAGCTTTTGATTAAACATAATAACATTAATTATTAGCTAATGATACTATTTTGGGAAACCGTCTTCTGCGTATGTGTGTATTGTTACGGACACGTGCATCCATGCGCTTGAGCACGCGTTTACGCGTTTACGTTTGCATGTTCACGCGATGACGTAATAAACACAATAACTTGAATGTTAACGGGGACCGCGTGGAACGGGGAGTTACGTATACAGTTTGGTCAAAATCTCGATCGACTTGTATTTATAGTAACAGAGAAAAAACCACCATCACGCAACACTGGTGTCAGAAATGACAGCCACTATATCGAGTGTTACCATGAACTCGGCAAAGTCAGTCCTTTCGGCACGGGGGTCTTGATGTGTCATTCGACTATCATGTTCCAACACCTTGTGCCTGCCGCTTTGACGACGATCATGCCTACTTCCGTACAACCGTTCCGGCCATCGACACACAAAATCACAATCTCATGGCGATTCGTCCAAGATAATTTGACGGCTCTGGCAACTGGGAGAATTACCGCAGCCATTTCGAGCGGGTGGCGGTTATAAATGGATGACCGGTTAACCGTCTTGACTACCTTTGGGTACACCTAACTGGCGCTGTAAGGAACTGCAGTCAAACAGACAACCGACCACATCCGGCAAACGGTGTATGCACTTTCAAATAATGCTATTGAAAATATGTCTATGAATCGCATAAGAGCGTACAATATAAAAAGAACCTCTAAAGTTGCCGCTCTACGGAAACTGCCGACTGTCGACTGCCTTCAGACTGATTGAAGTCCCTAGTGGAACACAACCGCCAGCCTGGACCGCCCTAACTGATTGACGGCCACCCCGCGCACGATGCGCGTCGTGTAAACAACTCATAAAATGGCAGTAACCGAGACCGATGCATACAATGATCAACTATATTTTGGAGACAGTGATGATGACGTTTGAGAGATTAATGCTGTTTGTGCTTATGTTCGATTGTCTGGTGTCGGTGCGCTGCTATACAGGCCGAGGCATGGACCTGTCGAGAGTGTCCGGCAACTAACGGCCGGCTGTTGACTTTGTTGTGGAGAAAGGGCCCGCGGCGTTGTTATTGTACATACTGTACGCTTGTTTTGGGTCATTTTAAGTACTATTGGTTTATTGACATGTACTTGTATTTTCTTCCTATCCATCGGCGGATCTGCACTACTAGCGATGTTATTCGCCATAGGCGTAGCGTGGATCCTGTCCTTTACACAAAAAACGTTGCATTTTCTGCCGTCAAATTGTGTCTTTGGGAAATGTGTGCACCGAATTTCCAATCAAACACGAATTGCCATAGTTTCACAAAACCCATATTTTCATCAACAATATTTTAACCCTTTAGACCCCACATATTAAATAAACACATGCTGTATTTCCTCACAGATTCTAGCAAACGTTTGTGAAATAGGGGTGTGCTCCGTTTTTTGCCTTAACCTTTTACAACTTCATTTCTTACAATTGCAAGTTTAATTTTAAAGGAAATTGAACTGCCTTTCATATGTGACCAATTATGTTGTTGTACCATACAATTATGAGACCATATTTGGCTTTGAATATACCTACAACTTTTCGATAATGTAAAAAACATAGCAGATGAGACAGTTTGTGTGACTGAACTTTGTCCATGTATTGTTATTATTGCATTTTGGATAAACTCGAACCTGGTTGACAAGCAAAAATATTATTTATTGAAAAACACAGTTTTGACTGTTTCACCATGTGGTTGTTCACTGCCGCACCAGTGGTCATTTCTACAGTAGCCATCACTACTGCACTAGTGTTCATTTGTACCCTAGCAATCACTGTTGCACTTGTGTTCATTTCAACATTAGCAATCACTGTTGTACCAGTGTTCACTCACCATGGAATTGCCTAATGCACATTCCAACTTTGCATAAGTATGCCTTGCACTTCAAGCAACCAAAGCTGGTATCCACAAATCGACCAGCACTGGTCTTTCGCTTGTGACGAGAACACACCTGGCACACCCTCTTGCGACCTTCAAATCGTACAAGAGGGTGATCCTGAATGATGTCATCAGACACTGTGTATGCGGCCACCAGCTTCTCTACAGCAGGCGGAGCTCGAATGACCGGACCATCATCAAAGTTATCCACGAAGCTGTGGATCAATTTCACCTTGAATGCCCTCAGAGCGAACTTCCTCTTATTTCGGGGCAGCGGCTGGTTGGCCAGCTTCCACAAGATGAAAGCATTGATGATACCGATGTTGAAGATTCCCCAAAACAGATACTACCACCACCAACGTCCCGATCGGCCGACATCGTAGTATAACCGGTATTGATCCAGTCGATCAACACCTCCCATCAGTTGGTTGTAGCTGCGAACGCATGTGGGGGTCGACAGCACAATCTGCTGACGATTCCGTCATACTTGCATGTCTTCGTCATCACCAGCATTGTTCGTTGCAATCATGCAGATGTCACGTTTGTCATGCCACTTGTAGACCATCACGCTGCTGTCCTCCCTCGTCCACTTCACAGATTGTCCCTGTTTCACATATGCCAATGCAAGCGTCTTCGGGAACTCCTTCCTTGTTTGGCGTGTTGTGCCACACATGTAAGTATCGGCCTGCAGCAGGTCCTCTGCAAGGTGCACGGATGTGAAGTAGTTGTCTGCGTACACGTGGTGGTGACGCAGCAAGTACTTTGTCATCAGTTTCATGAAGACTTTGTAGCCAAGGTCCAGGTTGACATCGCCATTGCCAGCTGCACCAGTGTACACTATGAACGCCACACAGTAGCCTGTGCTGGCATCACACAGGCACCACAACTTTATTCCCCATTTGATTGGTTTCTTCGGAAGGTATTGCTTCCATGACAGGTGGACATCAAAACGATTCATGGCCTCATCAACTGATAGATTCTTCGACGGGCCGAACTAGCGACCAAAGTTTACCTCGCACAAGGTGATCATTGGTCGTACTTTGGCAAGCTTGTCTTGGGGATCTTCCTCAGCTGCGATCGAGCAGTGGAAGTACTGGCTGAGTTTCTCGTATCTTTTCCTGGGCATTATGCTCGAGACAAATGGGTCATTCAGCGCAGGATCACAAGACCAATAATCTTTGTATTCAGGCAACACCTTGATGCACATCTGCAGATTGATCCCGACAAATGCTTTAATTTCATCAGCAGTCGTTGCATGCCAGTTTGGATCCGATATTGCGTACCTGCCATGTGCTGCGTCTTGCGGAGGCGGTGACTTCACTGTCGCATTCACGTTTGTCGAGTCTGCCAACTTGACAAAGAAGTCGTCGCCAAACTTCTGTGAGAAGAATGCAGTTGGCTCACTGTTTGATAGAAGTATGTCGGTTGGTCCTGTTGGTTCCGTAAACTCGTGCACTGTTGGAGGAGGAGCACCTTGCGTTCGCATCCAACCTGGTTCCAACACCAATTGCCCTGACCGCGTCCCCTGGCACTACCGCGTCCCCTGCCTTGACCAAGTCCCCTGCCACGACCGCGTGTGATGGGAGCATCGCCAGCACCATCAACCTCCTTATCAGAATCTGACGTGCCTGGTCTTTCTGGCACGTAGTCATCACCTGATGCTTCACCGCCACTAGAGGGCTGCAAGTGAAAGACACAACAGATGTAGTAATAATAAATATGATAAATGAACACATAATATGTGTTTCCATGGATTTTCACAGCTGCAAATGAAAAAAAAATATATATATAGATCAATAGTAATCATGATGTTGCAAGATATCATAGGTTTCTTCCTTTTTTCCCAGCCACACTCATGCAAATGGATCTATTGCATATCCTTGCCTTTTCAAACAATACTATATACGTGAAGTAATAGCATAGTATTGTAGACAAGTTACTTATAACGCTAGACACACTAGTAAATGTAAAGTCTTGTTGTGCCTTAGACTTAGTTTATGACGATCCCTCCAAACAAGGCAAGACCAGCCTCATTGGCACAGCAACACAACATTGACACTAAAACTAGCCTCTTGTTTTCTTCAAATAAATCATATATATCCATAGATTGTGAATACAACACAAATATCACAAAAGGTCTGATTATTTAGTTGGCAGTAAAACGGAGCACAGTTTGGTCAGTGGGCTTGCATAGTGGGATCACAACCTACTATGCTACGGTTGTGCCCATTGTTCTGATACCTGACACGATAGCATCACTGATATTCACTCATTTTCGCTCACGGCTCTGGTTTTATAAAAAGAAATGTTTTACATCTACCTCCAAGTCGGATTCGTCCTGATCCAACTCGCTTTCAGCATCACTTTCTTGTTCTAACATCGCCGAAACTTGCTCAGCCGTGAATCTTCTCTCAGACACCATTTTTAAATGTCCCACATTTGTATCACAACTCACTTTCAAGTGCCGTTTTCTCGAAATTTTTCAATGAAAACATGTGCAGGAAAACACAACAAAGCATTGCTAAAAGCCTAGCGGACTAAGCCAGATATAAATCAAAACAGTCCAGGAGGTGCCGCCACTTCTAGGCTGGTCTCAACCAGCCACCCGTCTACGGCCGACTTGGGGAGAAACGGGTGGCCGGCTACGGCCGACTTGGGGTCTATTGGGTTAATGATCAAGAAACAGTTGAAATATAACTATAATGAAATACAATATAGCCGGTAGACCATGCAACCGTACGTAGGCCATCCCACTAGTGATGTCACGTATCTGCGCCTTCGGCCATTTCCGGAAAACATACATTTTCAGGTTTGCACTGTGACCGGTCACTGATTAAGACCAAATTTATCAATGCTTTGGTGAACATGTGGCTCCGGATTTGTGATAACATTGAATAACACACGTGTTCAAGTATATCTATATAGTTCTTTAACAACGAATCAAGGACAGGACAGCAGACGGCGAAGCGGTCGAGTGGATAAGTTTTGCACTCATAGCCTGTTGCACAATCTAGTCTATTGGGGCCTCATCCACAGGACACCTGTTCTCCCCATTCGTCCAGTTGCGGTGACCCATACCGGCAAATGCAAGTTCTGATTTCTGTAAAGGGAAGTAAACGTTGGATGTCAAAACATGAGTTGGTAATAAGCTTTTGATTAAACATAATAACATTAATTATTAGCTAATGATACTATTTTGGGAAACCGTCTTCTGCGTATGTGTGTATTGTTACGGACACGTGCATCCATGCGCTTGAGCACGCATTTACGCGTTTACGTTTGCATGTTCACGCGATGACGTAATAAACACAAGAACTTGAATGTTAACGGGGACCGCGTGGAACGGGGAATTACGTATACAGTTTGGTCAAAATCTCGATCGACTTGTATTTATAGTAACAGAGAGAAAACCACCCTCACGCAACACTGGTGTCAGAAATGACTGCCACTATATCGAGTGTTACCATGAACTCGACAAAGTCTGTCCTTTCGGCACGGGGGTCTTGATGTGTCATTCGACTATCATGTTCCAACACCTTGTGCCTGCCGCTGTGACGACGATCATGCCTACTTCCGTACAACCGTTCCGGCCATCGACACACAAAATCACAATCTCATGGCGATTCGTCCAAGATAATTTGACGGCTCTGGCAACTGGGAGAATTACCGCAGCCATTTCGAGCGGGTGGCGGTTATAAATGGATGACCGGTTAACCGTCTTGACTACCTTTGGGTACACCTAACTGGCGCTGCAAGGAACCGCAGTCAAACACAACCGACCACATCCGGCAAACGGAAGCCAGTCACAGTAGAGAGTGTGACTGGTTGGGATGATGGGCGACCATCTCACCAGCACCAACTTTAATAGTGAATGTTAATGCTATTTCTGTTGAGGGCACTAGTGATGTGGTGGGGATTGCATCAAAAGGTGTTGCCAGTAGAGTTAGGCGAAAACATAAGAGGGCAATAAGAACAATCCAGGGCTCTGTCAACAGCGCATCCCTGGACACCCTTATCATTAGTGGCATTACAAATTCGCCGGTGGTACCCTCCCCTCCTCATGGCATGATGGGTAGGTTGACAGACCGGTACAGCCGGGAGGGGCTTGTCCCACTGGATATTGGTACCAGTGAGGGAGTGTCGAGCTCCGGCTGAGGCGACGTCGTTGTTGCCGAGTGCTGTATTCCACTCCACACTGCACTGGTGGATGGTGGACAGGGTTCGCGTGTAGTTGAGGTTGATGGGATGAGAGAGCTGGACAGCCGTGAGGGGCTTGTCCCACTGGATATTGGTGCCGATGAAGGTATGTCGAGGTCCGGGCTAAGCGACGTCGTTGTTGCCGATTTCGGTGCTCCACTCCACACTGCATCGGTGAATGGTGGAGAGGGCTCTAGTCTAGTACAAGGATTGAATTTAGCGTGATGAGGTAGTGGTCGCCAAGCGATCACTCTTACCTGTTTAACCCAATATCGATTTAGGGATTGAATCTGTTGGATTATATCTGAATTCGGTCTAGCTGGACTGATGAAATGGTTCAACTGAGCTATTTCATGCAAGAAGGCTTTCACGGGAGAGCCTTTTGCTTGTTTACTCACGATTGATATATGATAGAGCATCTGTAGCAACTGGAACAGGATTTTAGCCAAGTTAATATTGCTACCAGCCTGGCCGTCTACCTTATTCCGAGTGCCGTAGTAGTGCCGATTATAAGCCATACTACGAATTTCAAATTAAATTAAACCGACCGGTTTCGATTGAAAAGTTTTTATCAAGGTAATTTGAATTCCACGGTGTTCATGTATCCTCCGTTAAGGATTTGGAACATGAACGAAGACCCTAATGCACTGGCAACGGAGCGTAGGTGGCGAATGTGAACCCTATATCCTGACATCTGATAAAATCAGTTTAATCCTTTCGGGTAGAAGGTGACCCCTTATAAAAATAAAAATAAACGAATAAGTTAATACCTTCATAAGAAAATAAATGTATAAAAAATAAATAACACTATAAATCTACAATGGAACCGATAGAGCGAAATCTACCAATCTAGGCACATGAATGCATTCAGCCGTTGCATTCCAGTCTCAATAGAACAGTGATAGAATGCACAAGACAAAGGGTAGCAAGCGATGGTTACTCTACGCTATCTTGCCTATAAAATGACATGAATACCTATTTTTATGGAGGTACGGTACATAGGATGAAAGAAATGCGTGATGAACAATGTTGTAGAATAGTAAATATATTTTTTAAATAATAAAAAGTAAACACATAATAATACAAATAATTATTTTTAAAATAAGAAATAAAATGTAAGACTAAAAAATAAAAAATAAATGGGAATGTGAAGCTGTGATGCTGTTTACAGATTCAAATTGGTTAAAATTCCAGCACTTGTATCATCCGACAAATTTACACTCACCACAAACTTCATAATAACTACACAATTGCAATACCAACGTGAAGTTGATCAATGCTCTGAACAATTGGGCGATTGTTCTACGAAATCCGTTGTTCATTGTGATTTATTGACCACCAGCATAATTTCAGTTTCTTAGAAAAAAGCTCTCGTGAACGTGGGGTATATATTTGTGGATACGTGATTTGAAGGTGTTTTTTTGTGGATTTAGTCAGTCTACCAATTGTCTCCTGGTGGGAGAAGCGAATTACAAAAGATATAACGTTCAAATAGTCCTCTCTAACGTATGTATGTATGTGTGTGTGTGTGTGTGCGTGTGTGTGTGTGCGTGTGTGCGTACGTGCGTGCGTGTTGCGTGAGCGTGCGTATGTGAAGAATTATTGTAGGTCCTACCGGCGTCAGCTACCATGGAAACAACCGACCTTGATGCCACCTCGCGGAATAATTTTTAAATTAGTCGATCATTCTTCATTATAGATTACAGAAAGAATTATAAAACATGTTGGTATCCTTGCAATTTACCACTTGTGATTCGTTTTAAGACACGGAATTTTCAACAAAACTGTTATATATATATGTTACTATCTGTATTTTACCTATTCCTTAATCAAATGGCATAAACGTGGTTATACCTACGAATATATTCGTCAACTAATGGTAGTTTACCCATGATAATATGGATTTGACTTGAATTTACTTATACATGTGTGTGTTCGCTTGATTCCTGGACTTTGGGCTTTAATGCCGTGTCAAGACGGTAGTCACAACCAATGCAACATCGTTTTATTAGTCACTCCATGATAATAGCAATGGTACATATTTTAATTAACGCCTAATTAATGCCTTTTAAGGAACGAAATCAGCGTCCATGCATGTTGTTGACATATCTTTGACGTTAGCCACGCGATGGGAAATCACACACCAAGACATCTCGGTTGAAGACGGTTCCGCTGGCACATGGCATGACGAAGCAATGACCGTATTTGCAGCATTGGACGAATTTGTTCTTCTCGAGTTGCCGGAAGTAGAACTTGCCCAACGCCCGGTTGGCCCTAGTACAAGGAGATAGCTGGCGGCAGTCGTACCCGGCTGTAGCATAACACATGTCATTAAACAACAAATTGTGAATAAAACGGCTTTTACTCGGCACATTTTCAATCGTAAGAAAAAGAAGAAGAATACATTTTATTTGACCCATGAGAACACATGCATCAATATATGTGTATAAATAGTAATAATAATAAATCACAATGTAACGTGTAGAAAATTAAAATAATGAACGCAAGAAGGCATACGTAATCGAGTCCGCAGACTCATCTAATATTTCTTTTCACAATCGCTATCGAGGAGCAACCTTTCTATATGTAATTAATTTGGTCAAACAAATTGCATTGCCTTATTGAAGAAAACAAACAAATAATTAAATCTAAACATACGAGATGTTGTTTTCAAATATTCCCGTCAAGTGTTTGCGTGCGTGTAGTGGTGCCTGTGTGTATGTGTGTGTGTGTGTGTGTGTGTGTGTGTGTGTGTGTGTGTGTGTGAACGCGCGCGCGTATACGCCTGCCTGAGAACATGCTTTGTAACCGTCCGTCAGTTATTATTTAGTGTGCATGTGCAACAGTGTGAGATTGTGCATGTATCTTGATACCTTTGTAGGAAATGCTGTTTAATGTAGTACGTAACCTTAATACATGGGTGTTTGTGGATTTCAGGTATGTCTGGCACAAAAGAAAATGGTGCACGATAAACTACTGACATTATTCACTATGCTATCAATAATAATGTATCACTTACGCTTCCTTGCTGCTTCGACGACAGTTTTGCATTTCTTGACAGCGACAGTTGAGGCCAATGCTAACATCCGGTTGTCTGTCACCAAGTAATCGAAGATGCACTCCTTGGAACCGCTGCACATCCGGGTCACATTTCTCAATGTGGTTTTATCTGTCGGCGGAAGTTGGAACAACGGTTCAAACGACGGATCGACGAAGGTGGCATGACTGTTACCGACGTCATACAGAAACAGGGAGTCTTCTGCTTTCGTCAGCCGTGTCCAGAATAACCATAATTTGTTTATCAGGAAGAGCAATTCAATTAGATCGGTACATCGACACATTTAAATAGATAATTGTAACTTGTATTATATAAAACACTACGGTTCCTTGTGATATCATCACAAATGTAGGGTTCCCTGTACCTTTCGTTTATTTGTGGTAGCACAAAATCAATAATGAGTTGCATGACGGTTGAAACCATCACTGCAAAAACTCGCATTAAAAGGGATAGAACTTCATGATAACAGTTAACGTTATTGTCAGTTGGCAGGACCTCATTTGTTTGCATATAAAGACAAAGGGTGCATTCACACAGTTAAGCATAATTCAACATTTAAACTGATGCATCCAAGTTTGACGGTTGTACGACACATGTAACGAAATTGACGCGTAACTTCTAACAGTGACATAGCCTACATGTTCACAGTGGCTCTCGTTGGGGCACTATTTTATCCACAACAGTTCTGCATGTTTTGTCCCTCATCGCCTTCTGGCTATATAAAATCTTATTCATGTCCATCTATCCACGTATCATTGCAACAAGATATGTCTTAAACAGCGCTATTTCAGAAACGTTCTGCATCGAGCCATACTTCAAATATATCTAGTGCAAAAGTGGTGGTCGCTAGGTGACGCTAGCGGTGGTGTTACTTTTACAAACGTACAGGCAGTCTTCTTAACCATAAATCAACATGTAGATGACATATGACACAAATAACTGGACGGTAGAAATTTAAAAACCAAATTACGAAATCTGCTAAGTAAACAATTATTTAGCACTTAAGCCTGCAGATCAAAATTTGCATTTTCCGCTTTCTCGGTCACGGTCGACCAGGATGTAAAAAAACATTCTTAGCTCACCAATCTCATCATATTTAACGAAACTTAGCCTAGTTGACGCCTGAAATCGAGCATCAACACTTACCGATATATCTAATAATCGCGGAATACCTGCCATTTTACTACCCCTCGTGCTAACCAGGCTTGTTTTTGACGTACATGCCCTACAGTCGACTTTGATCGCTACGACTTAATCTTGAAATCCGTCTGATCTTTCACCGGCGTTGCGTATGCTCTCTATCTCTTGTAGTCATTTAAATTTTATAGTTTTTTTAGCCGTTTGCTATTATTATTTTTACTTGTTTTATATTTTAACATACATTATTTTTATATTTATTATTTTGTATTACTTACAATTTTACGCCCTTGCTGGTCGATGGCCCATTTATATATTAATTCTTACGAAGAACTTCGCGATACAGATATTTAATTATGGATCGAATATCAAAGCCTCCTAGCAAGCACAGCATCAGCCTAATTAACGTCAACACGCAGTCAATCTGCGCAAAGAAATTATAATTTAACCTCATGATAGACGACGCAAAACCTTACGTCATAGTTGCATGTGAAACTTGGTTGAAGCCCGCTGATAATACCACTGAATTCATTCCCCCTGGACATGATCCTCCTATAAGAAAGTACCAAGCAGATAGCTATGGTGGCGTCAAGATTGCCATCAAGACTGGTTTGGTTGCTGAACAGTTATCGATAATGACACCATGTGAGGTGGTTGCTGTGGAAATTCAGACCGCACACACTCCTCTCATAGTACTTGGAATTTACATATCCACTGATAATAATAATGACTAGTCAATCTCTATATGTGACGCCATATCCAGCATAGCCAGGAAATTACCAAACAGCCCCCTACGGATGGCATGAGAGACAAACCTCCCGGATATCGAATGGAAAACAAACACAGAATCAAAACACCAGTACATAAAACAGATAAACGAACTCTTCCTCGACACATTCTCCATGTTGGGCCTATCTGAAATAATTACTTTCCTCACAAGACTTGACAACATCCCAGATGTGTTCCTCACGAACCGGCCACCCCTCGTCAACAGATGCGAACCAGTACCAGTGGTCAGTCATCACGATGCAGCCGTGTAGGTAAATTCGGACATATTACCAACAATTCAAAGACCTATCCAGAGGAAGATCCACATCTGGAGGAAAATTCAGATACCGAGCAGATTCAAGAAGAGCTAGCAACATTTGCTAATGAAATGCAAACCCAACACAATCCAGACACACCTGTGGAAATACTATGGACATTGCTAACGGCCAAGTGCCAAAACGTATTATTCAATCACGTCCCTAAAAGACTGTCTTCCCAACATTACAACCAAACCTGGGCCAATGGAATAATAAGAAACATGTCACGAGAGAAAAGGAAATATTTCAAGAAGGCCCAGCCAACCAAGTGTCCCACGACATGGCGAAATATCGAGAAATAAAAAAGCCTGCCCAATCAGAGTGCCGAAAGGCGTATTACGGGTATATAAATTATAATGATATGCGAAAATAGTAGAAATTAAAGAAATATAAAGAAGTTTTGATCCTTCATCAAAAGCAAAAAAGGACAACAGCGGAGTAGCTTTATTCACGAAGAATGGCATTGTCCACAGCGATAGCCACACAAAGGCTGACATTCTTAATATGCAGTTCTCAGCCATCAGTGTTCACCGACGGAGACAACAGCAATGCACCGAGCCTTCGAATGAGCCGATACAGCGACTTTCCGCTTATCAGAGTATCTGAAGCAGGAGTAAGAACATTACTGGAAGCATTCAAATCCCACATAGCCACATGACCTAATGGGATCCCTGCCAGGTTCCTAAAAGACTATACCGCAGAACTTGCACCAGTGCTAACACTCATATACCAGGCATCACTCAACCAAGGAACAGTACATCCAGACTGGAAGCACGCCTGTGTCATACCAGTATACAAGAAGGGAACAAGAAGTACCGCTTCAAACTACAGATAAAAATGTAAATTTAAGTTCTTATATAGAGAATTATTCAGTGCTCATGACTGCTCAAAACGCTTTACACTTTATTCCCTGGCAGACCTGTTCAACCGAACACCATCTCGACCATCTCGACATCTCGACAAAGTGTCTCACCACCAACTGGCTACCAAACCTCACCACGACGGAGTGCTTGGGAAGATTTTGGAAGGGGTCAATAGCTTCCCACATGTTTCAGCCCTTGGACCCATCCTCTTCCTTTGCTACAGAAATTACCTACCACACCAAGTGTCCTCTACTGTACTCATGTTTGCTGATGACTGTCTCCCGTACCGAATCATAAAATCAAAAGGTAATGCAGATATGCTACAAAGTGGCATATACAAGCTGCATATGTGGGAACAAAACTGGCTGATGCAGTTTAATCCGGACAAGTGTGAAATTATTCGAGTTACCAAGAGAAGGAAGAAGAGAATTGTTAGCGATTACTCTATCCACTGACAACAATTGAAGGAGGTCAATGGAGCCAAGTACCGTGGAGTAACCATCGACAGGACACTAACATGGAGCGAACACATCAACAATGTGACAGAGAAGGCTAACAACATCATAGCTTTCCTACAGAGGAACACCAGCAGCAGTTGCCCTCAAGCCATCAAAGCATTATGTTATGAGGCTTTCCAAAGACCCATCGTGAAATATGCGTCGACAGTGTGGGATCTTTCCATACAGAGAACATCAAGTCTGTGGAGAATGAATGTCCAACGACAGCTGTTCGCTTCGTCGATGCAGCAGTGTGACAACCATGATCGAAAGTCTGAAAAGGAAGACCTTTGGAATATGCGGGCTAATGCCAAGCTCATAATTCTCCACCGCATCAAGAACAAGTTAGTGTAGACATAACAACGACTTCACTCACTGCCGCTTCAATTCATATCAGAGGCAACGCATATCGCTACTTCCAGACATTCACCCCTGTCGACGTATACAAGCACTCATTTTTTCCAAGCACCATCAAAACATGGAACAAATGCACGCAACAGCTAGTTAACAAACAATCAATGGACTAATTTAGAAAGGATCTCCTCTCCGTGATTACCTAAAGTAATCTACGCTCACGAAGCTATAGGGTCTTTTAATATGTCTATAAATTTCACAAAATAACGAACAGACAGACCTACGCCAACGTTACGTCCCACACAAGCTCAACAGTACTTTAGCCACATAAGCTGCCACACGAGTTCTGAGGTGAACACAAGAAGAAGAAGAAGAAGAAGAATACACAGAAATACACTTTAAAGTAACATATATCATAACACACACTTGTCCAGTAAACGGAAGAATATGCTATTTGTTGTTAAATTGAAGTTTATGTGAGCGGCTACTTATTGACAAGTATGTGTTTTAATATATTGAAACTTAAAAACTACAAGTGTTTGCAAAAAGACTATAACTAACGGTAATTACACAACAAGATCGCATACAAATACGTATGGGTTATAGTTAATTTATTACGTTATGTTGATGTGTAAAATTTTTACTGGTTTATTTTATTCTGCATTTTGAATCATGCTTACAACTCATGCCGAACCGGTCGTGAATGTCCCTTGACATAAATAGAAACATTTGTTGGTGCCGTTATATCTTTTGACAGCTCCGGACCGATATTAGTAAAATAATTGTTAAACATGTTCGCTACATCTTCCTTATTACTAATGGTTATGCCATCATTAACAAACTGATCTGGGTAGTGATTTCCTAAGCGAGGTGTTCCCATTACAGTTTTAAGTACTTTCCAGGTGCCAGCAATGTCATTTTTCTTCTGTGCGAGTAAACTGCTATAATATTGTTTCTTAGTGGATCTGAGAATACCTGTTAATTTATTTTTATATGATTTATATCTAGTTTCCGAGATAATTGATCTGGATGACAGAAATGCTTTATACGAATGATTTTTCTTGATACATGCGTTTCTGAGTCCTTTAGTAAACCACGGTTTGTAAAAACTAATTGTTAATACTTTAGGTCGTACAGGTGACACAGGACAATGTTTGTTGTACATTTGTGTAAAATCATGAAGAAAGTTGTCATATGCTATATTTGCATTTTCACTACCGATAACAGTATGCCAAGAATTTTGCATTAAGTTACACTTCAATGCATTGATGTTTTCTTCGCTAAGATGACGAATACACTTGTTAGAATGTTCGTTCACGTTACATGATAAGATACTACGTCTTACACTGTCTGATTCCACTAGTCATAATAACACAGATGCGCCAATAGAGCTATTGTGTTTTGCAAAAATATGGTGCCGACCAAATCAACACCCACATATACGTAACAATATTCGTTTTTGTATTTTCGAACGTACATACCATTCCTTGTGGTAATGCATTGTTGTAATTCCACCGAATGTGTAGAACTATACAGCATGCATTCCCATACATACCTGCCTGTCTTGGCCACCTGATCATCAGCGAAAGAGTTCCTTCAACGGTTCTTATCGTGTAGACGTATTCCCTTTGGCCATGGTAGCGTATTTCAACTGGCACTGTGTCTTCGTCATAAGACACCGTGACACCAAACAATGTATAATTACAGGATAATTCGTAACACAAATATTTAATTGTACGCACCAGACACATTGTACGCTACAGAAAAAACACGTTCAGTATGTATAGAGTTCGTACCAGAATTAAATTGTGTATTTATGTTAACTTGTATAATAATGAAATCCGTAGACAGAAATGTCGCAGGATACAAACGCGTACACGGTTGTCAAAGAAGCTCCAGGATTGATTTCTACTGTATGTACGATGTGTTCACATACATTCATAATCAAATGTACATGAATGTAATGTTCACAGCAGGTACGCATTAATTGCACGTATCTTTTTTTATAATTGAATCATCGTGTGCGTGAACGTTCCAGTATACCCTACCATGAAGTTGTCGCTATGTAATCAGAGGTGGGATCGATTCTCCAACAAATACCAATGGAAGTTAACACCTATGTGTAAATTCTTGTGTGTGAAGATCTCCGAAGTCGTCCTTGTCTCCGTCGATGTAAATACGAGTCCCGTCCTCGCGTTAACCTGCACTTAGGCAATGCTACCGTTGGCCCACGTCGCCACCATCGCTGTCCATGACGTCGCTCTGACCAAATTACCTGAAAGAAGTGTCATAGGGAAAACAAGACCATAATCTCAAACAAGCTATGTCCAGTTGGCTGTCTCATTGACATAGACCGGACCACTCACTCATTTATAAGAGAGGACACCAGTTGAAAGAGTTGCGTCAATTTCCGTACACCCATGAAACAAATAAAATACAACCGCAGCAGTTATGAACATTACACACCTTTTATTTAACACTTGTTTTCGCTGACCATTGCCTATGTTTTGATGTTGCCAATTATGGCATATACTAAGCGGCGCCCGCTGGAGAGACCCCATAAATAAAGCAATTTGGTAGACAAGAGGCCACTGGTTCAAGAAAGCGAAAGAACACAGGAAGTGAACATCGACACGTTGGAGGATATACAGACAGTCTTGTCACAAACTTAACAGATATCTATATAGTTATATAAATATATTTATATCATATAAATTTTGGTCGCTAGGGGGCGTGGCATAATGTTTACTTTCAAAATTTATCCTTCATTTAATGTTCAATTATAGCATACTAATTATTTTGAATAGATTAGTTTTAATATTATGTAACTTGTAAAGCGCTACAGAATCAAGAATTCAACCATAAGCTAAGTATATTTAAATTATAAGTATATTTTAACAAGTTTTGGTCCTGTCATATTCAACTTAATAAAACCGGACTTAAAGCCGTTATGATTATCGCTCACTTTCGCCGGTCGGCAATGTTTAGTTTTTGTTTGTTTGTTTAAATGTTGTCGTTTGTACCTATTATACTGTTAAATGATTAAGTTACAAAACATGGTGCCTGTGGGTTTTTTCAATTGACCTTTTAGATTAATATTGGCATTTTATATTATTACAATAAATACGGTATTTAAAAAGGAATCATGGTGCAGTTAATTGCCATTGAGTGATTGATACTACAGTCAGTTTCTGCCTATCTAAGACTAAGGCTACGGCAGACTGAGTGAATTATAATAAATATAAATAGTTCTTCCTCCCTTAATAGGCCTGTAAGTCTCAATTTAGTTACCGGAGTTGGCCCCGGTTCAACATTTTCTAATTAAATAAAGTAGGCTTTATTGTTTAAATTGAGACTCTACTGATCTTGTAAATATAATTTAGTTTTTTACTTACGCCGTAGGCTTAGCCTTAGCTCTGGGTTTAACATTCTTTATTATTTATTATCTATATGATATAAAATGATATGGTTTTGGTCTATTATTTTCTACTAAATATGATAATAATCTAACATAATTATGTCACCATTATTCTTATTGGGTGTTTTCTGCTTGTCTTGCTCTGTTGCTGTAAGGGATATCGATTTTGTTTTATGCAAACCATTGAGATCTAATCATTTTAATGTGCTTTTTCCTAATCACACTAAAATCCATCATTCTATTTCAATTTTGCATAGTTTACCATGTCTTCATGTTTGTTATAATAGAAAGTTACTGCCAATCCCCCGCTCTACGCCAACATTGAAATTAGCAATAATTTTATTACTAGCAGGAGATGTAAGTCTCAATCCTGGGCCATCTGTTGGACGAAACATTCGGGTGGCCACTACAAACGTTCGATCTGTACGAGATAAGACAGCCTCACTTTGTGGTTTATTAATTTCAAAGAAAATAAACATTCTAGATGTAACTGAGACCTGGCTCAGACCACATGATACACATGCATGCATTGCTGACGTTTCCCCATCTGGTTACACCTTTCACCATCGACCACGTTTAGTCGGCCGTGGAGGTGGTATTGGCTTTCTTATATCACAGCAGTTCAAAGTTAAATTACATTCTAACCCTGAATACTCTAGTTTTGAGTCCATCTGTGCAGAAATTTCAGATTCTTCTTTCTCCGCACACTTTGTTTGTATCTATCGCCCTCCAGGACATACGGCCAATTTCTTTGAAGACTTTCAGGATATGTTGGAAAATCTGGCAGTTATTCATTCAGAATTTTACATTCTTGGTGATTTTAATCTACATTTGGATATACCATTTTCAACTACAGCTACGTTTGATGAAACAACATGTTACCTTTTCGACACATATACATGGTCATTGGCTTGACCTGTTGATAACCCGTTCAACTTGTAATAATATCCAAGCACCTACTGTTTCAGATGGGTTATTAGACCACCATACTGTCATTGCCAATATTAACGGTTCCATAGCCCCTTTACAATCGAAACACAATGTGTCTTACAGAGCCATTCATAGGATTGACAATACAGCTTTAATGGCTGATATCCTTACATCTGACCTTATCACAGATCCAAAAAAACATCTATCTGACTTATATAAACAGTACTGTCAAGTACTCAATGCATTACTTGACAAACATGCACCTATAAAATTCAAATGGGTGTCAGAAAGGCCACCGGCTCCATGGATGACTTCCGAAATTATACTATCTAAAAAGCGTCGTCGTTATTTAGAGCGTGTATGGCGCAAATCACGCTCGCCATTAGATAGATCGCGCTATTCTAAGCAATGTCACCTATGTAACAGACAAATGGCTAAAGCTAAATCAGATTATTTTACAAATATGGTCATAAATAAGTCTGATAATCCGCGACAGTTATGGAACTGCATCAATAACATTCTACACAGACGGCCTACTCCATCGCTACCTGATCATGTGTCAATTAAGTATCTATGTGATTCGTTCTCTAATCACTTCAAGAATAAAATCAGTATTATTCGTTCTGCTTTCCCACGTCATAATATAAGTAATGTCAGTGTGGACTTTCCACAAGTAAATTCTCAACTTGTATCATTTGAACCTGCAACAGTTGATGAAGTTAGGAAAATAATTATGTCCTCCCCAAATAAATCTTGTGCACTTGATCCATTTCCAACAATACTGCTAAAAGCATGTCTCGATACACTAATTGTACCTACAACAAATATTTTAAATGCATCACTTTTCTGTGGTTGTTTTCCTGATGATTTTAAGTATGCCCATGTCACACCACTTCTTAAGAAGTCATCTCTGCCTAAACAAGACCTAAACAGTTATAGACCTATTTCTAATATCAGCTTCATTTCCAAAATACTAGAAAAGGTTGTAGCAAGTCGTCTAAGGTCTCACATTAGCACAAATGTCTTAAATAATGTGTCACAATCAGCATATAGGCAGTTTCATTCAACAGAGACTGCCCTCTTAAAGGTTCATAATGACATTAACTTGAACATTAATAATGGTAAAGTGACTGCACTTACCTTACTAGATCTCTCTGCCGCGTTTGACACGATTGATCACAGCATTCTCTTTGAACGCCTATTAAAGTGGTACGGCATATCTGGCACAGCTCTAAGCTGGTTTTCTTCGTATCTAACTGACAGATACCAAACTATAAAGATTGGGAACTGCTTTTTAGCTGCACTGCCGGCTTTATTTGGTGTTCCCCAGGGTTCTGTTCTTGGGCCTTTACTTTTTACTCTTTATACCACGCCACTAAGCTCTGTTATACAAAGACATAACTTAGATCATCATCTTTATGCTGATGATATTCAGATCTTCATTTCGTTGGCTATCCCGGATACAAATCGCTCCCTTAACCAACTTAGTGATTGCCTTCAAGATATCTTCCACTGGATGACTGACAGCAAGTTGAAATTAAATGCAAATAAAACTGAATTGATCATTATTGGTACTCCAATGCAGCGTTGTAAACTGGATGGTTTTTTTCCTACGCGTATTTTGAATCAGTATATCACGCCAGCATCCTCGGTGCGGAATCTAGGAGTGATCTTTGATAGTAACTTCAATTTCCGACAACACATATCTCAAACATGTCGCTGCTGTTTTTATCATATTCGTGATCTTCGCCGTATTCGTCGGTATATGTCATTTTCTGTTGCTAAGACTATTGCAACAGCGCTTGTTAGCAGCAGACTTGACTATTGCAATTCCCTCCTTTATAATATCGCTAGCAAGGATATCACAAAACTTCAGCGTGTCCAAAATTGTCTAGCAAGAGTAGTTACAAGATCTCCTCGTTTTTCTCGCTCTGTACCACTTTTGAAGTCTTTGCATTGGCTTCCTGTACGATATCGTATACTATTTAAGATCTGTACCATTACATACCAGGCACTGTCCAATAAGCAACCATCTTATTTGCATTTATTGCTTACTCCTGTAAGAAAACCTATCCAGCTTCGATCATCTAGTTCTGACCTACTTTTTGTTCCTAGAGTCAACACTAACATTGGAACTAGGGCTTTTTCTGTTGCTGCACCAACTCTTTGGAATATGCTTCCTCTTAGTATTCGATCAGTTGAAAATATTACAAAATTCCGTCGTCATTTAAAAACGTATCTTTACAACCTTGCTTATCCACCGTAGCTCCTTAGCGCCTTGATCCATCTGTTGACAACTGGAAAACTACTTATGGATTTTGAGATTGACCAACCCTTTTGTTTTGATGCGCCTCTGAGCTTGGTTTCCAAGGATTTAGGCGCAATAGAAGTTATCTTATTATTATTATTATATATATATATATATATATCCGTTAATGTTGCGATGAACAGCGTAACTGGTTCTCTCTGGTCCTTACACACACACACACACACACACACACACACACACACACACACACACACACACACACACACACACACACACACACACACACACACACACACACACACACAAACACACACACACATACACACGCACGCACGCGCGCGCGCACACACGCACGCACGCACACACATATGACCACGTTGAAGTAAAGATCGAGGGGCGATGCATACGATTTACATAACATTATATTTAAAATTGTCTGTAGACCCTACCTTGATTGTTCCTGCTTTGAGTAGCTCTTGCTTGCAGCATGAACTCTGTGCTGCGAACTAGCCAGAATTCAGCCAGTCCGTTGAAGATGTATCGCAGTCCATCCAGCGTAGTGACATGTTGGTCTCCAAACGTGATCGCTAAAACACAGAAGTGAGTACATGTTTACATATTTAATTTTTATTTTCATAATTCACTGGCATTTTGTCAAAGTTAAAGCATGTATCTTGAATCTTAGACATTGTAGACGCTATTCTCATGACGTTGGATGCAGTTTATATATCCGTGTGTGTAGCATGGAAATTAACTGATTGTTTCATTAGATGAGACAATTAAAGTTGTCTCGTATCATGTCAGATTACGTTTGCATAAAAACGCAAACCTACATAGTGTCCACAACTACATGCTACTAAATCAAACGAGATTCAATTATATTGGGTACCTTAATCAGGGTGACCAATCGTAATCGGAACGGACAACAATTTATGCGATTTGTGAGCGACAAACATTGGCGTCACATTCCGGAACCTTGATCGTCGATACGGCAGAACACTAGCTTTGGTTACCCAAACATCGTGAGGAGGCAGCATTTGTTTAGGTCTTCACTACTGTCTGGGACATAAAGCTTTGAAACGTATATCTGGTAGACGACTTTTTCCCAAACCCGGGTAAAGATCATAATTGGCTCTCAGACCAACTGTCAAATAAATATAAATGAGAACACACTGTTGTCAAGTAATACTATGCTTTCGAAAATATTCAATAGTTAACGTATAGTGAAACGAGTCAAACAATACAATAAACAAAACATTTCAATTTTGTATTGCTATTATATCTACCATGTGACCCGCGTAGTAGTGAGAATCACAGTTCACAGTGGAACTGTGTTCAAGTTGCTTTTTACATTGTATATTGCTATTTTGTAACTTAATTTCTTTATAACTTAATTTCGTACATAACATAAAAAAGTAACGTTAATAATTGTACACGTATATATGAATTAATACATGTGGTACAACTGGAGGTTTTTGGATAGCCTGAAGTGTTGGTATTTTTGCGAGTCTCAGAGGGGTACAACTGGAGGTTTTTGGATAGCCTGAAGTGTTTGTATTTCTGGTGAATCCCAAAGGAGGGTGAAATCGGAGGTTTTTGGAAAGCCCAATGGTAGTCTTTTTGGCAAGTCTCAATGTTGGTAAGTTTGGCGAGCCACAGGGGAGGGTGCAATTAGAATGTTTATGTCCCCTCCTAAATTACCTTGTCTTGATCCGCCCCTGCAATCTCTTCTGGACGAATTCGCGGAGACAAGCGAGAATCGGTTAACCGAGTCTAACAGAACACGTTCCATTATCGCTCACCTGGCGGTGGTGGGTTATATTCGCTGCAGTCATCCGTTGGTCTCATTTACCCGTACTTGTTGCAGTTGTTCGATTTCAAACAACACTGCTTATACGGCAGCCAGTCTTCCAAGAGATGACTCACGATCGGTATTTTGACAACTCTAAAGCTGAAATATCCTTTGTAGTGTGCGCGATCGAGCGTTCCTCCACCTTTATCAAACGGCAGAATATTTCAGGGTTTGTCGTAGCAGCACTGCTGATCTGCGACTAAACGACTGGTAATAAAATACGATTACGTTTCGACGCTTCTTTGTACAAATTAATGTTGTATAATAACATAATTTGTGTTAACAAGTCAAACAGTTTAATGCTGCGATCTAATGCCCTTGAGTTTACCGTGAAAACATTTAATGACACCTTATACCATACAATTGTCCTGTGGAGAAGTAGAAAGTAAACAAGACAACCCGACTTCAATACTGGTAATTGAGATTGTGAACTCGTATGCACAATAAAGACCAACGCATTTCAAAACTTTAAAGGTCACATAAAAGAGGAAGGCTATGAAAGAGTTACCAAGTTAGACATTACACTGGACTCCCGCTTTTAACATGACGAAATGGAGGGATGCAACAGCCAGGAGGATAGCGAGGGGTCAAATTGGCCTAGGCATTTAAGTCAAGTAAATCAATTCATTGTGAGGCAGCATAATCATATGTGTACACTTTCGCCGTCTTTCTAATATGATTTATATAAAACAACTGACACCCTGATAGTACCACGTCATCGTAACACGACATCAGTATTACTGAAGAATTCTCAAAGACGTTTTCGTAATTAAACGTATACAATATGTATATCATGGTTGTAACATCAGTGTATGTGCTGAGTTTTTCAACGTAGTCACCGTCAACGTATGTAGTAATGAAGCACTTTTTTAAACATAAATTTGCTTTAACCGTTTTATGAATGTCGACATGAGCTTGCAATGAAAGCGTGATATTCGTAAGCATTTTAGAGTGTAGTGTAGCGCCGTGGTGCAGTGGCTAAAGCTTCGGACTCTCAACCGAAAGAACCCGGGTTTGAATCCTGTGCGGCGGTGTCGAACCTTGCGCAAGTTCGTTCACTATACGTTGCTCCAGTTCACTCAGCTGTATGAATGAGTACCTGGTTAAAGACAGTGGTGGATGTTTGTGTGCGAATAGTCTTCACGCATTAATTGCAACATGGCTGGATGCTTCCCAGAGAAGTCGAGATGGTGTTCGATTGAACAGGTCTGCCAAGGAGTAAAGTGTAAAGCGCTTTGAGCAGTCCTGATGTCTGGATACTGCGCTATTTAAGAACTTACCTTTTTAACGACAGAGGACCGAAATTTGGTTGTGTATACAATATTAGGAAAGAATATGATCTGCTATTTATACAAGAACATTGTCTATTTAAAAGTGATTTAAACAAGATGTGCACTTTAGGTGACGGTATGGCAATAACTGTAAGAGTTCCATGGATGAATGTATTGCCAGGGAAGGACGCTTATACGGCGGATGTGCAATTTTGTGGAAAGTTTGCAGTGAAATAGCTTAAATGCAATGACGTGAGGTGTGTGGGATTATGATACAAATTGACAACTGTGAAGTCATGTGCCTCAATGTATACATGTCGTGTGATGGCTGGTCGGAAGACGATACGTTTGCTGAATATATAGATGTGCTAGATGAAATACAGCAGTTAATACTCACTTACAACCCCGCTCACGTTATATACGGGGTTGACATAAATACAGATTTGACTAGGAATACGCCTCATGCACATGTATTACGGAATTTTTTATTCGATTTTAAACTGACGGTATGTATATATGCCCCAGAAGCGTAAGTGCCATATACTTATGTAAGTCCAAACGGTTTGACCTTCAGAATTGGTCATGTTTTAACCACGGCCAATTTAGGACAGAATGTGCTCGAATGTTTTATTACAGGCAACTTGTTGTTTTCCGACCATGTAACACTTAAAGTCAGGTTAGATATAAACGTAGACCACATATTCGAAAGGAACTATTGTCACAAATTAGCATGGCATAAAGCTAGTACGAAACTCATTAACCAATACAGTAGTGATCTTGAGTATAAACTCTCCATGGTACAATACGACAAAGAGACTTTGCTGTGTAAGAATGTAATGTGTAAAAAACATGAAAACGAATTATCTAGAGTATACAATGACATATTAAATATGTGCATAGAATCATCGGAATGTATACCTACCACCTGTCCTAAAAACAACGTTAATTCAACTGGTGGCTGAAGGAAACTTCCTGGGTGGTCAAAAAACGTTGAACACCCGAAACAGGAGGCTATTTTCTGGCATCGACAGTGGCGAGCAGTGGGAAAGCCTCATCAGGGTGACCTTATAGAAATGAGGCGTATAACAAGAGCTCGGTATCATAGGGCTGTTAGACATATTATGAGAGAGGATGACATTACAGAAATGAGGCGTATAACAAGAGCTCGATATCATAGGGCTGTTAGACATATTATGAGAGAGGATGACAGAAATGAGGCGTATAACAAGAGCTCGGTATCATAGGGCTGTTAGACATATTATGAGAGAGGATGACAGAAATGAGGCGTATAACAAGAGCTCGATATCATAGGGCTGTTAGATATATTATGAGAGAGGATGACAGAAATGAGGCGTATAACAAGAGCTCGGTATCATACGGCTGTTAGACATATTATGAGAGAGGATGACAGAAATGAGGCGTATAACAAGAGCTCGGTATCATAGGGCTGTTAGACATATTATGAGAGAGAACGACAGAAATGAGGCGTATAACAAGAGCTCGGTATCATAGGGCTGTTAGACATATTATGAGAGAGGATGACAGAAATGAGGCGTATAACAAGAGCTCGGTATCATAGGGCTGTTAGACATATTATGAGAGAGAACGACAGAAATGAGGCGTATAACAAGAGCTCGGTATCATAGGGCTGTTAGACATATTATGAGAGAGGAGGACATAATTCATACTACTAAGATGGCCGAATCCATTAGTGAAAATAGAAACTGGGACTTGTGGTCTGAGGTACGCCGGATAAAGGGCAGCAATAAATTCTTGCCTTCAAGCATTAATGGTGTGGTAGGTAATGAAGAAATAGCAAAAAAAATTCCCATAAATATAATTACCTCTATAGCAGTGTGTCGTATGATATTGATGACATGAGTGCTATAAATACGGAGATAAACAAACAGATTAAATAAAATATTGCATATGATATACCAGTTGATGAGGATATCGAAGGTGTCCAGCGACTGAAGCTGGGTAAGTTCGGATGGTGAAGAGGGTCTCAATTCTAATCATATTATACATGGTCCGAAAGTACTCTTTGTGCTGTTAGCATTAATTTTTAACAGTATGTTGATACATGGTTTTAGCCCCGACTCCATGTTAGTGGGAACTATGGTTCCTATCGAAAAGACAAGTGACAATTAGTATGTACATCCGACAATAGAGCTATTACTCTTGGCAGCATTGCTGCCAACCTATTTGATGTTGTTGTACTATCTAAGGAACAAAGTGCGCTTGCAACATCGCATTTCCAATTTGGATTTAAACCAAAAATGTCCACTACTCACTGCACATATGTTATGATGGAGACAGTCAGTTATTATAATGCAAATGGCAGTAATGTGTATGCACTCATGTTATATGCCAGCAAAGCATTCGACAGGGTCAATTATTGTAAGCTTTTTAGAGTACTTCTAAAACGTAAGGTATCACCTCTGGTATTACGACTGCTGTTGTATACGTATACTAAACAAAAACTGCTCTGAAAGAACTACTCCCCGTCAAACGGGGAGCAGTTCTTTCTCCTATTCTTTTCTCCATAAACATGGATGGATTGTTTGAACAGTTAGAAAAGAGTGGAGTGGGATGCCACATGGGCAACCACTATACGGGTTGCATCGGATACGCAGATGATCTCACTCTGCTAACACCCACATGATCTGGACTGAAGGTTTTAATAGATATATGCAAAAACTATGCAGACAAATACTGTGTAAATGTTAACGGCACTAAGAGTAGATATTTGTTTTTAGAAGTCGTAGCTGTAAACCCGACAAGAGAACTGTAATTTTAATGATACCGAGTTGGACCGTGCCCAAGAAGCTGTACATTTGGGCCATCATATATCCGTTGTTAATAAGAATAGTATAGTTGTCGATGCCACTGTCAAATTCTGGAGAGGATATAATATGTTCATGGCCGATTTCGGTCATATTAAGACAAATGTAAAGTGCAATTTATTTAAACAATATTGGTGCTCTTATTATGGAGCCCCACTGTGGGATCTTCAGAGTAAGAGTGTTGGCACTATTTGCATTGTATGGCGAAAAGCGCTTAGAACGTTGTGGGGGTTAGCACCACTTACGCACGGTGATGTTATAGCATTGTTATCGGATAGTTTGTCATTATTTGTAATATTAACATTGGTATGCTAATTAATATTGTCACATTATGTAATATATTGTAGCTTGCATATGCATGTGTAATATGCACTTATCGATGCTGATTGGGACATTGTTTTGACTACAACACACAGATGGTCACCTCTCTCTAGAATCTCAATGGCTTTGCTGATCTACCTTCGTCATGAATCATTCTATCTGTCGAGAACTGTGGCGTCTTCCCGCGATATTCTTAGAACTGCTGTCATGTGAATTACACCAACAACGTCACATGACTACCCAGACCGGCTCAGCATAAAAATGAAGAAGATGGTGTTAATAGTTCCGTTCAGCAAACACATAATTCAGACAGGTAACTGCACTTCCACATCAAAACGAAGCTATTGTTGTTTATTTTGTATTTCCTAAGGTTCAACTAAAATAATTGACCTACCCCACACTAGCGGGGCGCCACCGTCGATTGCCCTTTAAAGCGAGGCTACACACACAAAGCACGATGCGTTGGCGAAGGATCAACATGGAGCAGAATGTTGGATGGGTCGTTACAGCGTTTACGTGAAATATTACATGATGACAAATGAATTGTCATAGACGAACACGAAGGCAACAGGGAAAGGCTACTGGCTTTATTCTGGGGTTCCTACGTCATCATTTGATAAACCACATGTTCCGTCAAACATTACTGAATTAGTAGGATTATATCTTTATTGTCACTTTTATTTCATACATTCATACATTTCATACATTTCATACATTTCATACATTTCACACATTTCATACATTCGTACATTCACTGAACGTGACGTTTACATGTATGACTAGTTCCACACGTATATATATATATACATATATATATATACACATATATATATATATATATATATAACGTCACACAGAATGGACACGGTTGCCAGGACGTGTAAATAAACACATTCCTCTTTACACACGTGGTGTTCTCTTTGGATTGCCTCGTGGCAGATTTATGCTTGTCCAAACAATGGAGAAAGGAGTATAAAATCGGAAAATTTCAGCCATATTAAAATTAGCAGCAGAGAAAAGAAGCCGAGACGCAACATTCAACTGCAAGGTAAGTTAGCTAGTTGTACATGCATACGTAAGTAACGTGGTGGCATTAGAACGGTCGTTACCAGAACTTTTAAGTATATGTAAATACAATTATAACCAAAACATATGTAAGTATGTATGCATGCATGTATGTGTGTGAGTGTGTGTGTGTGTGTGTGTGTGTGTGTGTGTGTGTGTGTGTGTGTGTGTGTGTGTGTGTGTGTGTGTGTGTGTGTGTGTGTGTGTGTGTACGTGTGCATTTGTGTATGTGTGTTTGTGTGTATGTGTCTACGCGTGAACGCATGCACGTATGTATGTAAGAATGTTTGTATGTAAGTATGTATGTATGTATGTATGTATATACGTATGTATGTATGTATGTAGGTAGATATGTAGGTATGTTTGTGTGTGTGTGTGAATGTGTGTTTGTATGTGCGTTTGCGCGTATGCATACGTGGGGAATACATAGGAAAACCGGCTCTCGTGCCATGAGCTATGGTGCTTGGCGACATAAAATACACGCTGACAAAATATGTTTTCATCTTCCATATCAACACGACTATTATTTGACAATGTTACACTATCACGAGTTGACTGACGTTAACTTCGGTTTCTCTCGTATTTTTGTCATTTTGAACATACTGTCCTGGAGACAGATGCTTTTGGTTAAACATTTTACGTGCGCTCAAACAACGCTGTTCCTATGATGTACGAGCGCGGTACGGTGTTTACGTAACAGTGCTGTGTGTTTCTTAACAGTTGGCAAATATTGTGATCGTGATTGTCGTGTATGCACAACCTCGTTATCCCGTCAGGGGATGGGCATTTTTGCCAGTTACATCTTCGTGAGATGGTCTCGTTAAGTACTATCGTGCTCCTTCATCTAACAGCAGCTCTGTCCCAGTTAAACGGTAAGTTGGTAAATATCTTAGAACTCTAATATAACAACTAAAAGCATGTGATATTGTTACGGAACTATAATATATATAACGTCTTAATCTTCCCCTTGCTCCCTTCCTCTCTTGCTCACTCAGTAGCTACTTCTACTTTTATTGTTATTTCCCTCCATATCTGTCTGTTGTCCGTAATAACCTTCCATTCTTGGTTACTCACGCCTGCCTTCATAAAGCCTCTTTTCTTGCTGTCGTTCCATATCAGCTTTGGTCTTTCTCTTTATCGTTTGCCATCATCTTCTGCTTCACATGTTCTTTTTGACAACCAGTCTTCACTGTTTCTTTGTATAGTATGTATGTCTAGTGTTCTTAATTGCACCACACACGCAGATGTCCAATTCGTTTAGCCTCCAAATTGCGAAGCAGATTACAAACGAAAGAATGCGTTTCTAATAATATAAATATTATAGTTTACTAGAAAGACCTGTAACACACACACACACACACACACACACACACACACACACACACACACACACACACACACACACACACACACACACACATATATATATACATATATATATATGTGCTTTACTGTATTTCATATATATAATATATACTTGTAGTTTACCAGAACGACCTATAATATATATATATATATATATTATAGGTCTTTCTGATAAACTACAAGTATATATACACACATATATATATATATATATATATACGTATATATATATATGAAATACACTTAAGCTCAGTTATAGACGTTAGTGAAGTTACGATGTCTCAAAACTAAACAGGTAGTAGATTATGGCTGACATTTGATTTATTATATCAAGGATATTAACTCTTTGGAATATGCTCCCTCGTATTGTTAGATCGGTTGAAAATAGTAAAAAATTCCGTCGTCATTTAAAAACGTATCTTTACAACCTTGCTTATCCACCTTAACTCCGTAGCACCTTGACCCATCTCTTGACAACTGGAATACTATTTATGGATTTTGACATTGACCAATCCTTTTGTTTGTATGCGCCTCTGAGCTTGGTTTCCAAGGATTTAGGCGCAATAGAAGTTATCTTATTATTATTATTATTTATGAAAAAAGAATAATTAGACACCACTTACGGAGAAGCAGTTTAGAGCAGCACATTTATAGAAGATTAAAGCTCAATAATGTAATTGAAATATCAGAAACACAGGGAACACGACGTTAAAACGAGACAGAGTCAGCGGTAGGGACAGACACGACACACATGTGTACGTAAAGATATGCATAATTACAAGCTGAGAAACATAGGTCTACAAACAGAAAGGCAGAGAGAAACGCAAGGAAACGCAAAGAAACAGAGGGACATATAAACAGTGAGATACAGATATGGAGAGAAAGGGAAATGGGGAGTCAGGTGTACAGACGGAGAGACGGAGAAATGTACAATTTATGTAGTTGTTAACAGTGGACGACTGTCTTTCAAAACACTGCATACGGAGCTAAACACGATAACGCAAACTAATCCGTCACCTTACTGACACTGGGAAAGGAGCAAAGGCAACTGCATTAAGAACTTCAATCATCAAACTAGTGTTTGCCCCGGCGGCATACTATGCCAAAGTCCACACAATCGTGGACGTGATCCTTAACTCTGCCATAAAAACAACCACTGTGTGTCTACACCGAACTACTACCCATGAGCTAACTATACTGGCTGGTGTCGCCCCACCAGCACTGAGACGAGTTCCAGCACCCCTAGTGCTCGGCCGTTACGCTTGCCAAAAAGGTCAACTGACGCGTCTACGCAAACATCTCATTTAACACGCTCGATGGTTCGTCTCTGTCGCCGCCCTACATGAGTTCGTGAAATACTGGGCAGGTGCATGGTGTCTTGAGTAGTGGGCATCCATCACAACACCACACAGCTGACAAAGGAAATACACAGACCTAAGTCTAAGCAAACACAATAAAAAAACATGCATTTTGTTTCCATGCAGTAGGGTTGGTACAGAGCCTGGCTACATCACTACGACTTGCAGGTATTTGTACACACTCGTCAAATGTACAGAAAGATACGTCATCTCAATTTACTGTATACACGTGTGTTTTCCAGCGAGGTCTAGCTGTTACCCTGTATAGGCGAATAGTAATTTCTGACGTACGAATATCAAGTCAATATGCGAATCAAGGTTGAGTTCTGATTGCATTGATGTAGCACTCCATAACGCACACACACCGCAAATATACACACGCAAACACACACACACACACACACACACACACACACACACACACACACACACACACACACACACACACACACACACATACACACACACACACACACACACACACATGGACCCATATTACTGTTGCTACATTATTACGAACATGTACGCAATAAAACACACTCGAGAACAATAATAGCTATTTGTGTTTGTGCTTGGAACACGTTTGTGTTTTTTTCGTGTGATGTCCAGAAGCACAAGTTGCAAGTGTCCATCCATAGATCCACTTGCAACAATTTCAAAACAGTTTAGCCTGCTTAAAATGTTTACCATCTAATCATTGATTTCTAGTTACTATTCTGGTCTGGATCTGAAAGAAAAGTGTAAGTATTCCGCTGAATAAACACAAATTATACGGATGCCCTTTGTAGGGAATTCGCAAATCATTACCTCCCGATACCACATAAATCTTCACTGCTATATATTAATAGTAAATACATTGATATCTTTAAAATTACATTGAGAAACATACCCCAAATCAATGCAAGAATGCATCAGTTTGATTGTCATCATCAGGCACAGCTTTCACAAAACATCATTGTTGATAGGTCTAATTGAAAGAATTTGGCGACGGACACAATCTCCTTTTGATGTGTCCCTGACCATAAGTTCCATACAGCTAATCAATCCTTAGTTGGAGGAAACACAACCTAGCTACCAGTATAATTTAATTAAAACAGTTCTGAACATTTCCACAAAAGGTTAGGATCTTAAAACACTCCCCGTCAATGCGTCACATCACAGTCCAAGCAAAACCATGTACAGGTATACCAATCAAAGTGTTTTTCTTAATTTAAGCACTTATATTGGGTGTCCTGATAAAAATCATATGATGAGTAACATATAGTAGTACTGTATTTTGAATGTGGTCTGGTACAATCACATCACCAACCAGGAGCTATATGGCTATACGACTCCCTTCACGGTTCTCGGCCAAACAGAGTCAGTGTCGTCTACCTCTAGCAGGTCATGTGGTGCTGCATAACTAAGCAGCCAACCAAATGCTAATCTTGGCGAGATCAACGAGACGGATATGATGCGAAGGGGGTAGATCTGGCAAAACTAACGGGAAATCGTATTAACTTGCAGTTATCACCTTAGATGAACGATTTAAGTAAATAAATAAAGCTCCTGACAAATCATATCATCTACATTAATTTAATTTTAAACTAATCTTACTATTCAACTGCTGACATACTTATGTCAACGTGGAGTGTAGTCAGTTCGCGGAATATCAGACTCTTGCAATTCCGCTATGTGCAACAATATGATATTGAAGACATATCGGCCAATTGATCTTTAATTGGGTGCAATAGTCGTACATCATTGCTGTTATTTGGTGTCCGGTCGTCATGGTAATCTGTCATCTTGGCTATACACAACAGAATGCTGTGCATTGTCTACAATGTGACCCAAACGACGTAGCGACATTCTTATGACTAATGCCACCCCTAAAGCCTGACAATAACATACGAGTTATTCAGGTGACCGGCCAAAATATGCAGCTGAAAAATAGTCGACTGATTCCCTCGTTTGTTTGTAATAGATGCCGACGCATCTTCTTTGCAGTTGTTGTGTATAGCCAGATAGGATACGAGACCTAATGTCACGTAATCGCGATTCGTCCGAATATGATTTGTCTTCTATAGGAATTAGAATTTGTGCAGACAAAATACTCGACGCCGTGGAGGAAACCAAGGAAGAGTTCTTCCCCGAACTGGACATGGTGATTCTGCAAGAGGGATTTAAATGCCAGAGTAGATCGTGACTCCGAACTATAAAATAGCATCGTCGGAAAGGAACTGTTTGGAGAGGCTAAGTCAAACGAAATACTCCCGTTAAGCGAGTGAATAGAAAACGACCTTGTGTGTGAGAAGATTAACACCCTGATCCCATAAAGGAACAAGAATCAGACAACGTGTTGATGCACAATATCCGTCACAACACTGCTTTGAACGGAAGTTATTGTTATGTCCTTGGTTTTGGCCATTCTCGGGACTCCGTTGAACTTGTTAGGGCTATCAAAATCAATATATAGTCCTTTTTTAGCCACGCAGCTATAGGCATAATGTGGAAGCACTGTTCGACATGTTTGTGCTTTAGATATCAGCGAAAATGTTGTATTGACCAAAATATTTCCTAGTTTACACAGACAGTACATGTGACCGACCTAACAAGGAAAACAGTCAGTCCTGTCACGTTCATGTTGGTTCCCACGATAAAGGAATGTGATCGTGTGACATTGCGTGAACAAATATAAAACACGTTCTATAAAAAATGCCATGCCATACAGTTTCCAAGATATACGGACATTAATGTTTACGTATATCTTTAAAAACGACCACAATGGGGGTTCATGTCAATATCTGAAGTTACCCGGTATCTACAGTGTATTCCACCCCCTACTAATGTACCTGGTTTTTAACTGATTATAGTATATTTGAAGTTTTATAAATGTTCACAGGTTTACATTATCATGAAATGAATTAGTTTTGCATGTTTTACAATATAAGTTTGCTGATAGAAACAGAAGAGTCTAGTGTACCGTCCATTTTCCAGGTTAGTGACAAATGTTTTATATAAGGCTAACCAATTTGAATGGACTGAAGTATACTAACGGTTCTGTTTTATGATGCATTGGAAATGGCTGCTGCCGGTTGCCTAGTTATGTGGTCGCGTGGAAATATCGCGGACAAGGCCATAAATTCCCATTGGAAAGTGTTATATCCAAGATGCTCCGAAGTAAATAAACATACAAACACTATAGGAATACCATGATTAATTAACTAATTTGCATGACGTGATACATTATATGTTGTTACGATTTCGACCGATCAGATGATTGCCTAAATTTATGTGATGTAAATGTGGAATATATATTTAGTTCATCCAACTTAATAAACATTTTCAGACGTAGCCAAGACACAAGAGAACGTTAGCGTTAAGCAAAGAGCGGGCACGAAGAGGATCTGGGATTCCGAGCCTTGAACCAGAGTTCTCCCTGACTGACACCAGACACCCGGAATGGTGGTGGTGGTGGTTTTCAATGTTCAGATACTGGTCGGTGGTGGTCTTCTTTTGATACACTAGACGTTTGACCGTTCCATTTTCTTTCCGTACCATCAATGTGTCTAGGAACCCCCCACTCTCTTCTTCACACGTGAACTTGGTGTTGCCTGTTGCGTCAATTGTGTTAAGATGATCTCAATTGTTGTTGACACCCGTTTCTCACGATTTCCATGACGTCAACCACTTAGCGCTGACATAGTCTGGGCTGACATGTTACTGGAGCTGTGGCGATGGCTTGTTGTTCCAGCCATTCCATAAATAGATTGGGTATCACCGGTGACACTGGGCTTCCCATCACTGTGCCGAACTAGTGTTGGTAAATTGTACCCCTGAAGCCGAAGTATGTTGTTGTAACGAACAGTTCCTGATGAAGGTCACCTTAGGCCTTTGAAACGTTGATAATGAGTAGTAAAGTTCTAGTTATGTACAAAGATAATGTTGTTATTTACACGTAAAATGTCCTGTGTCGTACTGCAATCAATGCCTGTCTGTTTTCAAGGAAGATTGTTGTCTTGTTTTATTGCCTTTTGTCAGTCTATGTTAACAATTATGCTGCTATTACCATGTAAATTGCTTCCGGACTCGGTTACATTCATAGTTTTGAAATATGGTAAGTTACCTTTCCGAGTCAATTGTTGCTCTGAACGGAACTTTCGAAGTCTTCACGACGTCTTGATCAGCGTTGATCTGCGCCACTCTCGGTCGTCATGTGACTATGTTGGTAACTGTCACATGAAAACAGGGTTTCACTGCACACCTATACAGCATAGACCCCAACATCAAATTCATCACGGAACCGGAAAAAGAAGGCCAACTTCCTTTCCTGGACACTTGTGTACACGTGAACGATGACGCAGCACACGGGTTACGGTATATAGAAAACCAACATACACGGACCAATACTTGAATTTCAGCTCCAATCACCACCTCGAGCACAAGCGATTAGTGGTCAGAACAGTGATGCACAGGGCAGACCAACTCACTACCACAGACGAAGACAAAGCAAAGCCACCGAAAAACCACACGTGAGAGCAGCGCTCAGAGCAAACAACTACACAGAGTGGATGTTCAACATCACCAAAAAAATGAGAAAGACACTAAGTGCAGAAAAACAGATCGGCGAAATACCGAGCATCCCTTTACCATACGTGCGCAACCTGTCAGATAAATTAACCACCATTTTCCGGGAACACTGAGTGGGGACGTACCACAAACATTACAACACCATAAGATCTATCGTAGTGAACCCCAAGGACAAAACCCTCAAGAACAACATACGTGGAATAATATATCAGATAGGATGTCCGGACTGTCATCAGACCTATGTAGGCGAAACCAGCAGAGCACTAGGAGCCCGATTCAAAGAATACAGGGGTCCATTCGCAGCAGCAGGTGGACACAGAGTGAATGAGGGCAACAACATCTCGACTAAAGACGCAAAGGTACTCTCTAGAGAAAACAACTTCTGAAGGAGAAAATCAGTGTGGCGATTAAAATCAGAGAGAGGCGACCAGAAATCAACAGGGATTCCGGGTACAACCTTCCCGCGATCTTCCTGGAAATTTTGTCATGTGATAGTTACCAACATTGTCACACGACTACCGAGAATGGCGAAGACCAACGCTGATGAAGACGTCGCGAAGACGTCGAAAGCTCCGTTCAGAGCAACATAGGACTCTGAAATGTAACTTAGCATATTTTCAAAATTACGCTGTCATGTGTTCGTATCGCTTGTATGTATGCGTTCACGCATGCACGTACGTACTTTTACACTTACACACAAACTCACACACATGTACATATGTACGTACGTATGGAAGTGTGTGTGTGTTTGTGTGGAAGGGTATAAGTATGTATGTATGCATGTATGTTTTTATGTATGTATGTACGTACGTATGTTTGTATGTATGTATGTATGTATGTATGTATGTATGTATGTATGTATGTATGTATGTATGTACGTACGTATGTATGTATGTACGTATGTATGTACGTTTGTATGTATGTATGTATGTACGTACGTACGTACGTACGTACGTATGTATGCATGTATGTATGTATACATATATGCATGTATGCATGTATGCATGTATGCATGTATGTATTTTGTTTGTTTGTTTGATTGATTGATTGATTGATTGTTTGTTTGTTTGTTTGATTGTTGGTTTATTTGCTTGTTTGTTTTGTGTGCATGTATGTTCGTATGTATATATGTATGTACGTCTGTCTGTCTGTTTGTCTGCCTGTCTGTCTGTCTCTTTATCTGTATAAATGTTTGCCAGTCTATATGTATGCCAGTTTGTATGTTTCTCTGTGATCACGACTGGTCTTCCCGCCTTCCTATCAGTCTAGGTTCACGACATACTGTTCTTTTGTTGTGTCGTTAAAGGGGGTACATCGTAGCATCGCCTTCGACCGCGTACATTAGCATGAAGTACTTTTTCGGATTCGTCAACTTCATTCTTACGGTTAGTTGCGTTATTATAATCTTGGTTGATCGCTAGGTGGCGTAAGGTGGCACTTGTTTTTTTGTCACTGCGTGATTCAAAATCATTTTTGCAATTTAACGTTTAATTTTGTCTGTGACACTTGTGTAGAATTAGTGTCAACGTATTGCACTGATTGCTTAAACAAACATTTTATAAATTGTCACCACCAACGCTGTTAAATCTTGTACTTAAATTATTTGGGCGATAATACAGGTCGATTTGATTTTCGCGCTAGCAGGCTTACGTACACAACATACTAAGGCAGGGACAGTCCCCTCATAAACTATATACTAACAGCCCTTTTCAACAAGACGTTCTTTTATACCCAGAATCGCCCTGGGGGTGAAGACCTCTGACTTTTCTTTACACGGGCACTAAACGTCTTGTTACTTTGCACAGGCCTGCTGAGCGCGAACAATCATACGACCTGTAATATTGCCATTGATTATCGCCAACCCACTCTTTAATAGCCTAGCAATTTACATATTTTTAGTACAATTATACAGTTTTAGAATATTTTATTATTTTCAATTATTTATTATTTTTATGAGACATTATCATTTTATTCTTCACCATTTTGAGGAAAGAAAATGTCACCAGCATTTTTATTGTGTGTTTTATTTTTATCCTGTTCTGCTGCTTCGAGAGGTCACGATTTTACGCTGTGCAAGCCACTTAGTCCCCAACGGTCGGCTGTCATTGTAACAGTTTCTCAGTACATGAGAACACAAAATTCCTTGTCACATCTTCACAGTTTGCTGTGTCTTAATCTTTGCTTTAATAGAAAGTTACTGCCAATCCCCCGCTCTAAGCCAACGTTTAAATTGGCAATTATTTTACTACTAGCAGGAGATGTAAGTCTTAATCCTGGACCTGTTATCAGGCGCAATATTCGAGTAGCCACCACTAACGTTCGATCTATTCGAGACAAAACAGCCTCGCTTACCGATTTATTAACTTCCAAGACAATAGACATTCTTTCAGTCACTGAGACCTGGCTCAGACCACATGACACAGCTGCATGCATTGCTGACATTTCTCCTTCCAGTTTCACCTTCCATCATCGTCCACGTTCAGTTGGGCGAGGTGGTGGTTTTGGATTTCTCGTCTCAAAACAGTTCAAAGTTAATTTGCATTCAAACCCTGATTACTCCAGCTTTGAGGCCATCTGTGCCGAAATTTCCGATTCATCTTTCTCTGCTTATTTTGTGTGCATGTGTCGACAGTACTGTCAAGTACTCAAAGATTTACTTAATAAACATGCACCCCTGAGATCTAAATATGTGTCCCAAAAGCCACATGCTCCATGGATGACTCCTGAAATTCTACAATCTAAAAAGCGCCGGCGCTATCTTGAACGTGTATGGCGCAAATCACGCTCGCCTTTGGACAGATCACGATATTCTAAACAGTGTCACTACTGCAACAGACAAATGGCCAAAGCTAAATCAAATTATTACACAAACATGGTATCGAGTAACTCTGATAACCCACGTCAGCTATGGAACTGCATAAATCATATTTTATACAGACGGCCGCCCCCATCTCTACCTAATCATGTGTCAGTCCAATATCTGTGTGACTCGTTTTCTAATCATTTCAAAGATAAAATAAGTCTTATACTCTTTCCATGTCACACTTTAAGTACTGTAAATGTGGACTCCCCACAAGTAAATTCTCCACTTGTGTTTTTTGAGCCAGCCACAGTTGATGAAGTGAGGAAAATAATAATGTCCTCCCCAAATAAGTAATGAGATATCGATCCATTACCAACCATACTACTAAAAGCATGTCTTGACTCTTTACTTGGTACAATAACGAATATTATAAATGTATCACTAAGTTCGGGTAAATTCCCAGATGATTTTAAACACGCACATGTAAATCCTGTTCTCAAGAAGACTTCTCTGCCAAAAGATGATTTCAAAAATTATTGGCCAAATTCTAATCTTAGCTTTATTTCTAAGATACTTGAGAAAGTCGTAGCAAGCCGTCTAAGGCGTCATATTAGCTCAACTTGTTTATCCAGTGTGCTCCAATCAGCATACAAACAATTTCATTCTACAGAGACTGCTCTCCTAAAAGTAAACAATGATGTTACATTAAACATTGATAAAGGCAAAGTAACTGCACTTACCTTGATTTATCTCTCTGCCGCCTTTGATACCATTGATCACAACACTCTTGTCAAACGTTTATCAATGTGGTATGGCATATCTGGCACAGCTCTGACCTGGTTTTCTTCATATCTAACCAATAGACATCAATGTCTAAAGATAGATAATTACTTTTCAACCTCACTCCCCACTTCATGTGACATTCCCCAGGGTTCCGTTCTTGGGCCTTTGCTTTTCACTCTTTACACTACGCCACTCAGCTCTGTAATCCAAAGTCATAACTTGGATCATCACCTTTGTGCAGATGACACACATATCTACATTTCCTTGGCCACGCCCGATACAAGTCACTCTCTAAACCGACTCAACGATTGTCTCCAAGATGTTTTTTCATGGATGACCGACAGTAAATTAAAGTTAAATGCAGACAATATTGAATTCATCATTGGTACTCCAATGCAGCGAGGTAAACTTAATGACTTGTTTCCAACATGCATCCTGAGTCAAAATATCACACCAGCAGCATCAGTACGGAATTTAGGAGTGACCTTTGATTGCGACTTCAATTTCAGACAACACGTATCCCAAACGTGCCTGATGCTGTTTTTATCATATCCGTGATCTTCGCCGCATACGCCGACATATGTCGCTTTCTGTCGCTAAGACTATCGCAACAGGTCTTGTTAGCAGCATATTAGATTGTTGCAATTCCCTCCTTCATAATATTGCTATCAAGGATATTGCAAAACTACAACGCGTCCAAAATTGTTTAGCAAGGGTAGTCACACAATCTCCTCGATTCTCCCGCTCAGTGCCACTTCTAAAATCGGCTCCCCGTGCGATATCGCATTATGTTTAAGATCTGCACAATCACCTACCAAGCCCTTTCATCCAAACAACCTAGTTATTTACATGCAATGCTCACACCAGCTAGACAAGCCAGACAACTTCGGTCGTCTAGTTCGAAGTTGCTATCTGTTCCTAGAATTAAGACAAAGGCTGGAACTCGAGCTTTTTCAGTTGCCGCGCCAACTATATGGAATTCGCTTCCCGTTAATGCTAAATTAGCAGAAAATATTGTTTCATTTCGTCGTCACCTCAAAACGTATATTTTCAATATCGCCTATCCTCCCTAGCTTCCTAGCACATCCATCCATTTGTTGACGACTTTCGCCTAGCACACGAGTACGAGAATGCTTAATCCTTTGGTTTTGGTGCGCCACTGAGCTAGGATTGTCTGAGGATATTGGCGCTTAAGAAGTTAGTTATTATTATTATTATTATTAAATTATGTATGTGTGTTTAATAGGACGTTCATTTTTACTTTTATTCCATTACGCGCGTGAGTGCGTGCGTTCATGTGCTGTGCTTGCGTGTTCTTGCATGTGTGTTCGTCTATTCTCAAAATGTCTATATATTTAATTGTGTATTTAATTTCCGTCCCCTTTATTTAACATAATGTTATCTCTCGATCCATCGTCTAAGAAAGCTGTACACAAATATTCCATTCTCCTCAGTTGACAGTGACTCGTCGCTCTGTTATTCGCCAGGCATATGGCTTGTGTATGTTTGGGATCGGCATCTCATGGCTCGTTGACATCCGTTTTCCGAGGACTCTGCACTCGATCGTTTCTTCGTACGAATTCATACAAGCTGCCGGCATCGGACTAATCGTCATCGGAGTTTTCCTTTTCGGCATAGGCTTGTTTGGTTGCTGCAGCAGCGTTAGGGAAAACGCTTTACATTTGCGTATTGTAGTTATCTGGCGACGTTTACTGGACACTCATGTTTTATGGAACCCCTTGTTGTGACTTAAACGTCGCGTCATAGGTTTCCAAAATATACATACAAAAGTATTGCAACCAATGCAGTGCGGCGGTACAATATATAGTCGACTTCTTCCATTTTGACAGAAAAACACGAGGAATTCCAACCTCTCACGAAAAAGTGTTTACTACGAGAATATTTATTAAATACTTCATACAAATCACAGTATCATCACAAACAAGCACCTTTCGAGGTTATATACTACATTTTTTTAATTCGATATAATTTTTTGAATCAGTATATCGGCGTTGTCAGCGTGGCGCTTATCACCAAGTTGTCTCTCGGCATTGCGGCCACGGTGTATCGTACGCACGCTTGACTCACCCTGACACGAAATAACTAGTTGACTTATGATCATAGCAACTTTCGTAAAGAGTTACAGGAGATTGTTTTTAAGACAGTACAGGTCGCTATAATGTGACACACCATAGTAATCTGTGTATTGTGTGTTTGTTTGTGAGTGTGCGTGTGCGTGTGCGTGTGTGGGTGTGTGTATGTGCGTGCGTGCGTGCGTGTTTGCGCGCGCAAGTGTATAAAAGTGTGGGTGTGGTAAACCCTGGAGTTAAATAAGGGCATGTACTATCCGCAGTTCTATGTTACACTGAGTTGACAGGATCATGAGGAAAACTACTAAAATAAACAACGCAGGGAGAAGACGGAGAACCATGTCAAATATTGAGGACTTGGACTGAGCAGATTTCTAACAGTAATTTCCTACAATAATTCGTTTCCTTCTCCATCGCATCCCCAGTCCTACATACAGAATATATCATACACTCGTGATAATCACCGTATACGCATGTGTAAATATAATTCGAAATATATGTTTATGGGGTCACAGGAAGACGGCATATTACATGCCATGTGACCACCATGCAACACAACTTTATTTTTAAACGGTTGTTTTGTGTATGTATACTGCTATGTTGTTGTTGCAAAATAAATTGATTTGATTTTGATTTGATTTAATGTCACATAGATCACTCAAAATTATGAAGTACACGCTACATAGACGCATATAGACATGATATACTTTAGAGATCAATTCGTTTTGGTGAGCGAACAAATCCATCTATCTCGTATGGTGCGTCATTAATACATGTTGATAATTCTACAAAGTTGCTCCATTTGTTTGCCTTGCTCGGTTCGTCACAAGTAGCTAGCACAGATTGACTGACTATTGTGCATTCTCCACTTGTGATCTCGTCACCTTGTCGTCTATGTGAAAAAAACTTGTTCTAATCTTTCTTATGTGGCGTCTATTTGTACAATACTCAGCTCCAAATGTGGTGGTAAGGAAATTTGACCTCGTATTGTTAACCTGATGTTTCAATGCGGCTAGTCCCCATGTATTTGTTATTGCACTCTCGCATGTTCACCAATGCATGTTCTTCAAAGTATGTGCACTCTCGCATGTTCACCAATGTATGTTCTTCAAAGTATGTGCACGTTCGTCATAGTATGGTCGCCAATATTCTATGAAAACATTTATCTTTTCCTGTTTCAACGATAACAGAAAACAACAGAAATGCATTTATTTAAAAGATGTATTTCATGTCGCTCAGCTGAACTGAGGGTACTTCGACCTTGCTGAATTATATGAATCGTTCTACGTAGAATTGCTACTGGCGAAGACGTCTAGTATGCCAAACTCTGGCAATATTAGATTCAGCTCGTTTATGATAGCACCACATGTTGTAGAGTTCAGCTTTCGAATGATGGGACACGAGCGGTAATAATCTACAACGAACAGATGTTCGCCTCGCATTAATTACAAGAAGTGCTTCAAGGATGGAACTATGTGTTCTAAACAAATATGCTTAGCGAGTAGTCTTGTTGAGACAGATTTGGAGTGTTTAAACATTTGAAAGAGTTTTGATCATCACGTTAGAGGTGAAGAAACGAAACATGCGTGTATATGTGTGGAATAGGTACCATTAATATATGTTTACACACAAACTCACACACACACACACACACACACACACACACACACACACACACACACACACACACACACACACACACACACACACACACACACACACACACACACACACACACACACACACACACATATATATATATATACGTGTATATATATATATATACATATATATATATATATATCAGTACAAATGCACGTGAGGGAAGGGTAGGCGGTTTCAGTACACATATTAATGCATTGAATAGGATGAAAAAGAAAGTCTTAAACAGCTATCTTGTCTGTCATCTTACTTGGAACTATACTCTCTAGTCAGGTTGGGTAGGGACATCAGACCGCTTTATTGCCAATACAAATGTGCAGGTTGTGTTTAGGTCATTAACTCCGATATTGCCTAGTATTTTCTATTGCAATGTTCGATATACATAGTGTATGGAACATTGGTATTGGTGAAACAATAAAATAGCGAAGTTTTACTTCACTACCTAGGTCACGCAATTTCTTCAGACATTCACAAGCCCAGTGACACTTCATGAAACAATGTCGACAATTGCTGGGCACTTGTAGTTTCCACCATGTGTTTTCCCACATCTGTAGCAGCCATGTCTTGTCCATGTTTTGTAGCTGTGTTGTTTGGTCACAAACTGCAATTTCCTGGTACCGCGGATTTCATCCATTTGTCTCACAGTACATTCGTAAGCTCGCACTAGATTTATAACCAGATGTGTTGTTGCTGTGTCCTTCGATATCAATTTCCGGCGTATATCATCACAGTGTGCATTCCGTTTATTAGTGTGTCAGTGAATTGTTCTTCTTTACCTGAATACTCGCAATCATTGCCGATGATACTTGCACGAGTCATTTACCTTTTCTTTTCGTTCTTGTTTCAACACTCTTAGGTAGAAACGTGAATGACGAAAAATCGATTTAGGTTTGGCGTAGTTTTAACATCCTTTCCAATGTGGAGCTAATAGCTACTTATTGCTCACTACGTCCACAACCGTCGAAAATGTCCCCCATCTTCTCTGACCCGTGACAGGAAGTGGCTCACCTTGATTGTCTTATCTTTATCAACAAGTGAATATATATAGCCATACCTTCTCCAGAACGTCCTTAAAGCTTAAGGCAGATTATCAGAATTCCAGTCTACTCTATATACACTCTTTAATTCAATCATCATTACCAGTAGTATCGTGGATGTATTACGAAAATGACGTTACTACTACTATCTGTGTGACGCAATTGCATTATGGCCCACTGTCTCGTAATCGTCGATTTTGCAGTTTGTATCTCATGTTCAAGCGTTAATAACATTGTCAGTTACTCATGTGCGCGGTTTGGACCCTTTCTGACACCGTTCATATTGTATAGTTGGTGACTTGTGATTAAAAATAGGGCCTACATTTGTAAAATGACGTATTCAGTAGATAGTAAACGTTATGCTGACTGCAACATTGTAACAGTGAATCAGACCATTCATGTCATCTTTGTCCCGTGTGCTGCAGCACAATAATTAAGTATGTATCACGAGATAAAGCAAGTTTCTTGAGAGATAATTTTGTATAATAAGAAAACTTATTTATTGAGAATAAACAGCGAATGCAACGATATAATACAGACCGATGATCGACGAATGGATGAAATAGACACAGCAAGCAGTGGAGAAATGGAGAAATTGCGCGGGAATCCTGTGGGCAATAAAGCCCGAAAAGGATAAGAGAAATGAGGTGACGCTATCATGGTTGAATACGTGTAATATAACAATTATCTGCAAAGTTTATATATTTTAGAAAAAAACACGATTTATAGTTGCCTTAGAATACGGTAGATTTAAAACATATTTAGGGAACGTCGAATGATTTAACCTAATTTGAGCATTTGTTCTTATGTGAAAACTTCAAGTATCTGCAAATATCCAATAAAAAGTCGTTGCATGTTCTTTATGTAAATGTGCTGAGTTAATGGACGAGGGATAATACACTACAAATGGATCTGATTATATCTAAACTGTTAAGGGATACATGACAACAAATCTCGATATTCTGATGTGTTACAAGAGGTTCAGCAAAGTATATGATCGCTAAAATGGAAACAACTATTGATTGAAGACTTTTAGGTTGGCATTTTATATATGTTCCCTTTCAACTATTATATAAAAGTATGTAGGGGCATACGCGTGCCTGTCTCAAGTGTGTTTATATGTAACATATCGTGAATGACAATCATGTCATTTTGAAAACATTAGGCACAACGCCATGCGCAATGGTTCAATTCATATTTTATTAACAAAGCAAAACAAGCTAGATATCAGCATCCATTCACACGATGTCAGGAATTACATTGTATATTATTTGTCCGATTTATTTTACTCAATTCGGCATTATGACAGTGGTTCGTTGTTCCAATTTATGCATTTGGCAATACGCTGGCCACATTCGTTATCACTGCATTGCTTAATTAAGTACGACTAAGCGCCCTATCTTGCATACATTGATATTATTGCAATAACCAACACAAGTAAACTATGCTAAGTATCCATAACGAACAAACACAACGAAGCATTCAGTGAGCTCATGAATTACGTATCAATTTAATCGAATCGTTTTTCTCGCAGTCTAGAGATTGGACACGTGAACATGTTTAAAAATCGAATATTTCCCAGTGGCTTTGTCGATGCATATTAAGCTGCCGCAGTGGCCGGTTTGAGCTTACCAACGAGCAGCATCTCCGTCGATTTGCCACACCACGATTGCGTGCGTCTCCACTGACGGAACATTTCGAAGCCGTCGTAGCTGGCAGGAAAACGAACTCTGATTGGTTCCGGGGACGATGACTTGCAGTGGCACACCAGGTCGTCTCTCTGATCTCTGCTGACTTTCCCGAGCAACAACGTGCAACCGTTGTCGAAAAACAATCCAATGTTGCTCGTGCTGTCGGTTGTATCGAACGACCCGCCCCACTTTGCGCAAGCAGTGAACATGTTTCCTGTTACCAAGATGTCGTCGTAGCAAAGCATGTCGTCCCTGTGGTCTCCGTTGAAGTCGCGCACATACAGTTTGCCGCCCCAACTAAAGCACCACTCTACATTCTTGTACCATTTGAGAGAATCGTTTCATTTGTCACCGGCTGTCGCATACAATATATACTTAGGGCCCAGCCCACTATCGTGACATAACATGTCAGATTTACAATCACCGTTGAAGTTGCAGATGAAGAGTTTGCAATTATTGCACTTGCAGAAATACATGGCCTGTTTCCATCCAGTGGGACTAAAGTGTCCGTCTTTGTCAGCGTACGCAATAAACACCTGTCCGTTCTTATCGTGGCATAGCAAATCATCTCTAGAATCCCCATAGAAGTCTCCGATATACAGAGAAGCTCCTGCATGATTGCACCACAACATGTATTTGCTCCAGCCAACAACGGAGTAGCCATTGTTGGCTCCATAGTAGATCCAATTCGTTCCATTATTCGAATCATGACACATACTATCCATTTGATCGTCTCCATTGAAGTCTCCTGTCAGTGCGTATTGATACGATTGCTTGCAGAAATCTGGTAAAGGTCTTTGTTGCGCTAGAATCGCCAAACCAAGCCTTGTTCGACTCGCATTTCGGTCCTGAAGCAATATTGTATGTATGATATGTTGAAGGGTAATTATTGTTGCAATAACATATTGCCAAGAACATGGTTCTCCACCCAGGATCTACGCTCATTACAAAGGTGCGGGGACAACTAATAATGCGGAACATTAAATATCACCCTGATTGAAATATAGATCGAAGTGCAACCCTATGTTCACACATATCTTTGTGAGCATATCTACACAGTGTTATCGAAGTAGTCATTACATCAACAAATCAAGGTTGGCAAACACAAATAAATTAATTTTAAGTTATTAAATAACAGTATGAGATTGTCCCTGAGCATGTAAACCCACACAGGGCACCAGACAGGATGTGTACGCATGCGATGGTTCTATTTTTTAACCAATGTGATGGTACGCAGCACATGTGGGAAGAGTCTAATACAAATCAGTGCATCACAGTGACAGGGGGTAAACGGATGGATCTGGACGATCCGGTCATCGTGTAAGACTGTTAGTCTATAATAGTATGACCAACGTCTCCCCATTCGCCAACATACTGGGAAGTTAATGGATATTTCTATTGTACCGCGGAAAACACCATGTAGGTGTCCCAAATAAAAGTATTTTAATGCGCCCGTAAATGTTTTTTGTAATGTCGATCCAGACTGATTAACACCCAGAAGTGTTAAGCTGATATACGCATTGTATGTATTTTTGGAATGCACATTTATTCGTTTATTTTATGAATGCCGAAGAAGGATGTTGGATGCCAGTTGCGTGTGACGTGATACATTGTCATTGGAATTTATAAAACATGTAATACTAAACGTAAGCCGGATAAGTCACGCCCATACAGCAATATTATACATTGTACTTATTGATTCTCAAGCACAAAGATGGTATATTTTGAGATAATTTAATAGACACACACACACACACACACACACACATACACACACACACACACACACACACACACACACACACACACACACACACACACACACACACACACACACACACACACACACACACACACACAAACACACACACACACACACACACACACACATACATATCACTGATACGAATAGCAACTTACGTTAATTAATAAATTATACGTATATATTATTACATGTCTTGTTCAGTATCACGCCCTGTATCATGCCCCGATGTACCTGTATCAGCCCGAGTCCGAAGGACGAGGGCTGATACAGGTACATATTTCGATCCATTAACAAAGTGTATGGTAACGGCTCCATTAAAAGTACAGTTCTGTATAACAAGAAAGCGAGGGATGAAATTTGTGGGAGAAGTCGAAAGATCCATGAATGGGTCATTGGCAAAGTCCATGAGAACATCATCATTAATAATGTCCATCAGGTCCATTGACTGTGTGCTTGTGGCGACGAAATTTTGTGCAGGTTGTGTAGCTTCAATAGCCAGAGTTGGTTGAGGGTCAGTAGTAGGAGGTGAAGTGATCGTATGGGGAGCAGTGCACGCTTGTGTCGGTTCTGAAAATGTTAAGGCTTGGAATGATCTGTAATCAACTGTTGAAAATTGGTTGAGATTTGTTGAACTGGTTAGCGTTGTTGATAGTGTAGAGGACATATCATATTGCTGGTTGAAGGAGTTTGTGCGGTAAGTGTTTAGGCTCTGTACGTTCTTATGTCCAGATAATTGCTGCACTTTTGTTTCGTGCACCCCTCTTTCCAACAGATTCGAAACTGCTGTTCTGCGTACACTGTGATTGGTATGCCTCGCAGTCAGCCCTGCTCGTTCACACATTGACCTGCAGAGTACGTCCAGTCTGTTTTGCCCATCGGTGCCTGTTTGTACCATAAGCACGTCTCTTTCCACTTGGAGTTCAGTGCCAAATACACCCTGCTTCCAGGAACCAAAGCCTCCTTGGGTCTCCTTCTCCTACATTCCTTGTAAACTCTAACGGGACATAGGGGATCATCTGCAAGAAATCGTTATTGTTATTATTATTAATATTATTGTTATTATTATTACTATTACTATCATTATTATTATCATCATTATTAATCTTATTATCATAATTATTATTATTGCTTTGAACGATACAATCTTATCATTTGTTTATCTTGCTATAACATGGAAGCATGCCTTGTATGGGAGACTGAAACATCTTGGGATTATAAGCCCTCCTGTCTTTGGTGTTGGTTCCCGTCCTGGTTTTTGATGTCCTCTCAGTAAATTCAACGTACTCCCTTCTGTCTGCAGATTGCTTCAACTCCAGATCTTCCCATAACATATTCACATGTTCATCTCTGCCTCTCAGTCCCAGAAACATCGTCATTACAAACCACATGGAGTTCAGTAGCGAGAGTGGAGTTTCTGAATGAAAGACATACATAACATATTATCAAATCAGAAGCCAACACAAGCAACCGTGTAATATCCACCCCAAATGAAAGCGCGCGAACACAGTCGGCCTTACAACCCAAGCACCCCTTTACTAAAGTAAAACATAGATTAAGCCGTCTTCCCTATTCTCAAAATGAACTAGTCTCTAGGTCACTTAGCTTTAAACAAAACCAGACGGCGCTTGTACAGTTGAGAATGACTTATTCATGTATTTATATAGAATTGAGTGATAACAATATCACAAATAGTGCGGATCATGGACTAAAAGAGGCATGGATACTAATTAATAAGGTATTTAATGGAGACGTGTCTTTATGCAGAGAAAAGGTGATGAAATCTATCAATATTTTTTATTTCAGCGTGGAACAGAAATAACGCCGAGGCTGGTTGGTACCGTGCCAATATTGACCAGCGCTCACGCGGTCAAGGCCGCTCCTGACAAACGCTCATGAATTAAAACATGATCTTCGCACTGATTTACAAGCTGGTTAAATAATTATGGAAAAAAGTAATAACATGTAAAAAAAACATACACACCTGTAGACACTTCCTTGCTGTCCTTCAGCTGTGATATTTCCCCTGGTGTAAAGGCTTCGGCTTTCTTCGATCTTGTACCCTTTCCGGCGTCTTTGAGTTGCTTGCATTTTTTTGACATCACATCCCGACTGTGAATAAATGCCGCATCATGATTTATGTTTATTTTGCGTTTTTCACGCAGATACCTGCCGACACTGTTATATTTTGACACCAAGGTGTCTGGCTCATAATCCTCTCCATTGCTTATTTTGATTGATAGAACAAACATTGCCAGATATTTGTCTAATTCTGGCTCTGGAATGACCTCCGGATTCCTGTTTTCATTTTTGCCTTGAAGCAACCAATCTGTGAACAGCTTCACATCTCCATCCGTTTTTCTCCAAGTGTTTTTATTCTTTTGTACTTCAACAAAATCGTGTGTTTCGCTGTCAGTTACCTCTGTATATCTTTCTAAACTCAAAATACGACCAGCAAGAGACGCAATCACCCTTTCAGCAGCCATTTTGTTGGATGTCACACTGAGAATGATTTGGATCTGCTCTGTATCTGACCTCATGTCAGGAGCATGTTGCCATGACAACATGATATGTCTGTTTCTCATTGGCTTATACACTGCTGGGGAGCCTGCTTATTGGCTCCCTGAGCAGGGCGATACGGATCAAGACTTTTAATTAGTGTTTCTGTATCGCTCTGTGAATAGGTTTGTATTGCCCCAGAAATCTGGGAAATGACCACTTCTGAAATGACACCTATATAAAAGCAATATGTTATCAACCCTGAGAAAGCTTGTATCACACATGTGCTCAGTTGCATGTATGGGGCAGCTTTTTTTTGTAGATGTGTGATAAGCATTCGTATGCTTGCAGGTCTTATGTACTTACTGCAAAACCAAGCTCTCACAGGAAAACTCGTATGTGTTAGAGTGTGCGCATTCTTTACTGATTGGACGAGGCTATTAGAAACAATTTGTTATTCACAGAGCCCAACTGACTCTGCCACTTGGCATGCTATAATATAGTTCGCAGAGCTGGGCATTAGAAACCACTTCTTATTCGTAGAACCCAGCGTGAATATTAATGTAATGAAAATATTGCGTTTTAGCGCCTTTTTTTTTTGGGGGGGCAAAAGAGCAACCCGGTTTGCGCAAGCTACTTCAGTGCGTTAACACAGTGAGCGACCGTCGCTCTGTGGGCCCCAAAAGTGCGCCACAACGTGATATTTTAGTAACATTAATATTCCTGGGATGATGTTGAATTATGAAACTAACTGGGGTATCAAATTTAGGCAAATTATCGTTTCATCAACGAAGTCAAGGTGGGCCCGGATACTAGACCAGCGCCGGATTAATATACCACCAAGGCGCCTTCTGATTGGTTGATCGCGGGCTCTGCGAATAAGATTTGATTTGTTATTCGCAGAGCCGAGCTCTGCGAATAGCCAGTGGCAGAAAGTATAATGTTATGCGAGTACGTTTATTTTTACCCCGCCAATCAAAACCCAATGTGTGGCCATTTGGCGAGAAATGACCATATTACGCACGTAACATACACATATAACTACACAAGGGTAAACTACATTGTTATATCACTAAACAAGTGACGTTCATTTTCACATGCTACGAATATTGTAACGAGTTTTATGAAGATCTTGTGATACATAACAACAAATGACCTATAAGTTGCGTCAGAACATTAGGGACGTTCAAACCAACGACTATGATGCTCAACAAGAGTGTCTTGTCCATAATTAACCACATGTGATGAATTCTATGAAAATGAGAATAACATTTATTTGGGTGAAGTCACGAAACATCGAACACTTTAATTGTTTTAAACTTCTGAGCTTTGCTATTCAATTATTAATATTAATATCCAATTTTCATTTTTTATAGAGATTATACATGGACGTATATATCAAGAAAGACAATCTTAGGCAAATGAAATCAAGATTGTCCTCTATTCTAGCGATTTGAGGATCTAAAAGTGGGGATATATTTGCATAACAATGTACAAACTGTTGACGACAACTTTTCAAAGCTGAAAACAAAAACTACATGAATATATGGAGTTCTATTTTTATGTTGTATATATTGAATATATACCCAATGCACCCGACCTGCCATATTTGGCGTTTAAAAAAGACATAAACAAATGTCTACTTCCGGAAAGCAACCACCATTGTAATTTGTATTGTAACATACATCCTCTGTACTACACCTCTCCAGAAAGACATATAAGGAATATGGGATTATTGCTAAAAATAAGTCCACAAACCATCTTAATGTGGTTTTATGTCAGCATTTGAAGGGGTCAGTTATGGGCAGGGACGTTGGCAGAAACAAAATAAGTACCATTTAAAATCCGGCGCATAAAACCGACTGATTTTGCGGATGTTAATATATACGTTAATTCACGTTTGCTGAAGAGTTCGTCCGTTAGGAACCGTACTTCCAGTGATGCTGTCTGTCTATGGAACCTGGCAATTTGCCATAACCAATGATCATGAGCAGCTTCCATAGCATTTCACACTTGTTCTACTCGTAATTTGGCATTTACAATTTGTAACGACTTGTTTTGTTGTTGCCAAAGATTTGCTATGTGACGGACCTCGTGTGCTACCATTTCAACATATTTCTGCAAAGAATTGATATTTGTCCTCGGCATTCAATTACGTCGTCGTAAGTCGCAGTTCCAAATAATGACTTACTCAAATCGCCGACAATGTTCAGTGCAACAGATTCGTCGAGGAACATTGTATCCTCAACATCGGTAATTCGAATATTCCACGCGTCGGTCGTCGCATTGTCCATATTGTGAAACAAATTAAAGTTCGAAATGACAGTCCGAAATCGGTGGAGTTTGGCACGTAGTTCGGGTATTTCAGTCGGTGTAGCTATAGTGATCAGTACCACCCAAGTCGCTACATGATTGCGTGTCGGTTCACCACCGGTAACTAGTATTTCATCCGGTAGTAAATGTGGCTCGTTGAGTGGAATGTTCGTTGTGTTGTAATCATTTGCTCTCACTAAGATTACGTTCGTGTAAAGCAGTAAACAAATTATATATGGTCCCATCGTGCACGTTTCTGATACGTGTTGGTGGGTGCGCCGGCGTGTCGTTTTCTGAAGTGAGAAACGATTGGGTCGACTTCAATATCACTGTCTGCTCGGGGCTCTCAGTCTGTAGCTTCTAAAGCTCGCGCAGTTAACCGCTTGAGACCTGTGGAGCGTCGGGTCGGGTCACTCTCTTTGACGTGGGGGGCGTGGTTTCTGTGTCGCCCTCATCACGTGAGTGCCCAGTGGTACATCGCCGCCTTTTGTGGGCGATCCTCTGCTTTATGTTTTCCGATTGGCCTGATGGGCGTGACGGAGTTGTAAACCTACCACTGTCATTAGTGACGCCTGTGGTAATTTGATGCTCAATTTGAGACCGTGTCCAAACAGACCTTTGTTTGCGGCGAGGCCTGGGATTACAAGAGTTCCAAGTCTCTGCCGGATCGACAAGTCTACACTTTTCGATATTGAACATTTTCACTTTACTTGTTTATTGGTGATATAGATACACTACAGGACCATTAACGCGAGTCACGATGAACATTGGGTCCCAATTAGAGGTGAATTTCACCTTCTACTCTGCTTTAGTTACCACATGATCGCCTGGGGAGATTTGCTTATTACTCGCCTTAGCTTGGAGTCGTTGTCGATTATACTCACGGCTTTCCTCTATCATAGCTTTAGCTATCTGAAGTGCTGCTGCCAAGTCATCTAACCTATTGCCAAACTCGTGGGGATTCTGAGCACTTAGTGTTTTCTCTAACGGCAATCGGATACGCCGACCCGTCATTAAAAATTAGGGGTAAAGCTTGTTGTTGTTTAAATACTTGCTCTATGGGCTAACAAGACGTCATTTAAAACTGCCTCCCAGCGGGAAGGACAGTTATTGACTGCTTTTGAAATCATCTCTTTGAGGACCCGGTTACAGCGTTCAATTTTGCCATTTGACTGGGGATGTATCGGAGTCGTTGTCCGGTGTTCGATCCCAATTTGCTGAAGATATGTTTCAAAAGCTCTGGCTGTAAACTCGGTCCCATTGTCCGAGATCAAAGTCTGGGGAACCTCATGACGTGTTATGATATAAGTGCTGAAAGCATGCCAAAAGCTCTCATTCGATTTGGAAGGAATGGGATATGCTTCAATCCATCCTGAACAATGATCGATTATTGTTAGAATGTACTTATTGCCGTTCGGGGACTCTACGAATGGTCCTATTAAATCTGCTGCAACGATTTGAAGAGGGTAAGACGCGATAGGCATTTCGCCCATGGGAAATCGTTGGAATTTACGATTATGGAGCAAGCACGTGGCGCATTGGCTTAGTTGTCGTTGGACATCTTTACACAAACCTTTCCATACATTCGCCTTGGTTATATGTTGTACACATTTCCATAACGCCGATCGATGACCGCTTTGCGATAAGCCACAGGTAAGACTAATCGTGGATAGATAGGTGCCCGTGTGTGTGTGGGGGGGGGCTCTTGACTGTACATAACGCCATTGATAATTTCATAACTGTCATCCTCATCCGAGTTAGCTAGAGTCCATAAATCAGGGAATTCAGAACGTTGTTCCTGGGCGATTTCTTGTAAATCTAGCCCTGCATGAATCCAAGGTAAGGTTTCGATAATATTGTCATCCTGAACAGACTCTAAGTCAATGTCGTCACCTGTGTCAACAGCAACAAGTGGTGGCCCTTCAGTGGATCGTATGCGGGATAAAATATCCGCGCGAATGTTTCCTTTCGCGGAAATGTAATGGATTTTCGCACCGTACTGACTCCCCATCTCTGAATGTTTGTGTTGGCCATTGATTTGGGAAATATATTGAGAATGGGCTTGTCGTCAGTGTAAACGTTAATACTGGCTCCAAAAATGTAAGTTCTTAATTTTTCGAGACAATACACTCCGGCATATGCCTCCTTTTCAATTGTGGCCCATTTCCGCTGCGTTGGTGACAAGGTGTGAGGGACATATTGGATTACTTTCTCAATCCCATTGGAGGATTTCTGCACTAAGATACCCTCTACTGCATAATCACAAGCATCAGTATATAATTTGTAACCGATATTCTAATCAGGGGTTGCCATCACATGTGAGGATGTTAAGAGGTGTTTGAGTTCGTCAAAGGCGGCCTGTCGTTCGTCAGTCCATTTAAATCGTACATGTTTGCGCGTCAACTGAATGAGCGGTTTAGCAATCTTGGCATAGTTTGGTAAGCAAGTTCGATAGTAATGTGTCATACCAAGCAAAGAACGTTTCAATTTCAAACCCACTTTCCGGAGTTTATCGAAAACGAGTTGAAGGTGAAGCAAGTTGTCCTCTTCATTCTTGCTAAACACCAAAATGTCATCAATATACACGAAAGCACATACACCAATCAAGTCAGCGAAGATCTTATTCATTAGAGCTGTCTTGAATCCAAATGGAACTTTAGTGAATTCGTAGTGACCCGCATGGCATCTAAATGCAATTTAGTCAATGTCGGCTTCAGCAACTCGCATCTGGTGATAACCAGCTCTAAGATCTAGAGTCGAATAAAAGGCACTCCGCCTACCAAATCAAAGATATCTTGGATGATCGGAAGAGGAAAAGCGGATGACTCTGGTACAGTATTAAGCTTGCGATAATCTACTCAAAATCGTGTTTCACCATCTTTCTTGGGAACTAACAATACGGAGCTGGCATAGGACGAATTACTGGGACGAATGATGTCGTCTGCCAACATTTCTGCGATTAAGTGGCAAACTTTTTGGCGTTTAGTCAATATCATTCTGTACGCTTTTTGACAAATTGGGGGTCCTGACGTTTTGATGTGTAATTTACCCATGCTTCAAAAAACATTCTTTTCCCCTTTCGCTGCAAATACATCTGCATTACGCTGTACTAACTGATCGATGCTAGTGCTTCCAGTCTCAGGAGAAATAGGTTCTACACTATCGGAACCGAGAGTGTTGTGTTGTCGTAATGGCAAATTACCAAGATACCATGTTAGTACATTCGACTTCAAATCAATTACTCCGTTACCATCTCGCAAGGAACTATTCCCTAGTATCATTTCATGGGGAATGTTACGACAAATTACTACATCGAGTGGCGATTTAACACCAGCCACTGCTATTTGAGTTTGACCATCCACTTGGAGAGACACTCCACCCAATCCTTTTAATGGAACTGACTTATGTAGCACATTGCTACGATCGGTTTTGTTAACGACCATATTGAAAACGTCATGTCTCAGAAGAGTACAATTTGGCCCGATATCGACCAAATCCGTTACCAAAATACCGGATATTAACAAATTAACAGTGGGGCGTTGATTACCTGATGAGCCGTTTACTTCCAAGACGTGGGGGCGTTTCCCTGTTGCTGCTGGTGGCGATACTTGTCGGAGCGTTGCGGACACTGTGCGGTGAAGTGGCCGTGTCGTCGGCAGGCGTAACACTCCGGCGGGCCTCGTAGTTGCGGTCCCCGGAGAAAGGGTGGCCGGGGTGCTTCCGAACGTGCGCCACGCTGATCATAGGCCGGACGTCGAACGCTATGTGGACGTGGATCACCTCACCGGAAGGTCGTGCCGATCGCTGGGGGTCGAGTATCGGTCGGTAGCTGAACGCGGGTCGTCGTAATCGTGGGTCAGGTGTCGTACGTTACCTGAGCGTGTCGTCGCGGGTCCGGAAGCGCCGCGTGGTGGTCTGTCGGAGATCGAGTGGTTGCCTCGCGCCTCGATTTTGGCTACTTTCGTGTTCGGTTCGAATGTTTTCTGCGCTAGTTTATCTTTAAGACTGGCACTCTCATCAATGTTCAGAAATTGTGCTGCTAAATGGTCACGCAAATCACCCCATACAACTGCTGCTCGAGCGATTTGATTTGCTGCCATCTGCGTTTCAATACATCGTTCCAATTCGAAACGAAACGGGCCGGATACAGTTTTGGATGCAATTTCTATAATGGCAGTTACACCAACTTGATTAAATGCAAGGGTGACTTGTCGAATCCATGTTCGTACAGCTAACGTGGAAGAAAAGTCACACATCTGTGTTTGTCTGATAACATCACGAATTTGTTCACGGTTACTTAATGCTTCGCGTCGATTTACCTCTTGTTGAGCCAAGCCCAAGGTGAAATTTGTAAATTGCTGTTGATCCATCTTGAAGATTTAAAATTGGTCCGAACACCATTAGTTCATGGGAAACGTTCAAATACTATTCGTACGAATGGGTCGAAGTGTGCAAATGTTCGACATTTCATAACAATTAATGTTGCATTCAGGGGAGATCGACAGTTCATAACATTGGTTCACGCGACATCATTGAGCCTGTTGTTGTTATATCGATAACAAAGTCAAATTGTACTCACAGTACGAGGGACGGCCCTTTAGCAGCATTCTTCGGCAGTTTCCTCTTTCGATCCGTGTGTAGACGGTGAGTCCTCTCCGTGTGTAGAAGATTCGAAGGCGCGCTCGCCAGTGTAAAGTCTGGACCCCCTCATGGGCTGCGTGCGTCTTGGGGTCCGACCACACAGGAGAATGTGTGTGTTGTGTAAATTGGGTTTACGCTCGCCAGAATCGGACTTAATGTACACCCCCGATTCAAGGTGTCCGTATGAGTAGTCGATAAGTAGAAACGCTAGATTCCAGTTTCATGCCGAATTTACTCACGGATAATATAGAACACTTAACGTTCACACCGTCGATATAAGGTAAGTTCTGCCTTAACTCATCAGCTAAGTAAAATCAAGATTTGGCCGTACTACATTCCCGCCGCCTCCAGAGCTTCTACGTTTAAAATGTAAAAAGTCTGACGGTAATTTTAAGAGAAACAAAGTATGGGCAAACAGTCCCATATTAAAGTTGTCATTTAGATTATAAAGTAAAGCCAGAGACATCTTCGACCGTCCCTGTGGAGACTTCCGCCGCCCCCTCTCCGTTGATTCTCTCCTCAACCTCCTTTTTAAAAACCTACTTCATTTCCCGGCAAACCTTCTTCACGCGTGCATGTTTATGCATCCGTAGACCACTGCACACGCGTACTTCACTTATTACGGCTTCCATCTCTGCAAGGACGTCAGTATAACCTAACCACGTCCTGCCTGTCCATCTGGCAGGAGGAGCGTTTTCTTTCAATCCACCGAATGTGAGTTATAGTGTACCCTCTATTGAATTCCTTTGTTCCACACTGCGACTTCCACAAAGCAAAATAAATGATGATCGATCCCTGGTAGAGAATACCGGCTGGATTAATGTTACACACCTGCAGCTGCTAACGTTCTGGCATACCTTGCTTATACAATCCTGGATTAATGTTGCCCCGCTCCTGATTTATGTTATCGGGGCGCCGAGCTGTGTCAACACTTCTCTATACAATTTCTTCATTTCTAAATATCCAATGCAATCCGAATCTCGGCTGCGTCCATTCTGTTTAGAACTGGCCAACTTACGTCTAACGATTCTGTTTACACACTGCGTATTGTCCAGCTAATTTATATGATGCAGGTGGTTTCTTACAAGCTGGCAAGACACATTTTACAAGTTGCCCGGGATTCCATTAATCTAGGTGGCGTCGCTAAGGTGGGATTCTCTCAGTTGTATATATAGGGTACAATCTTCGAGGACGAGAAGCTCAGATCGACATCCGTTGCGCATCGATTATAATCGTCATAGTCGTTGACGTCAACAGATAATTACGTCGGTTGAAAGCATTCTCCCTGCGGATACAATTTGGTTCTTCGTGGGATGCTCATGGACCCGTATTCACTGTTGAACAGCGACGGGATTCATCTAAACACAAACGGCGAACGCCTTTATTTCCGCTCGATTTGTGGAGGAGTGCAATTTTTAGCCAGACGGTAGGCTAAGCAGGACACAACCTCCCGGTGTACCAGTCTGGAAGAAGGTTCCGGTCTGAGAGTAAGTTCCGGTTTAATTTTGCGTATTGCGCATGCGCTTGTATATGTCAGAGGTTAGCGCCTACTTTCGGCCCACAGCTGTACGGTCGGAAAGTAAGTTCCGGTCTAAGGGTAAGTTCCGGTTCCGTTTTGCGTGCACGCTGTACATGTCAAAGGTTAGCGCCTATGTTTGGCCAGCTTAAACACGGCGTTTGCCGAAACTATGCATGACTCAATTACATTATAGTTTACGTTAATGATTCGGTTACTTTTGTAATTGTTAGTATACATAACAAAACCTCATAATTAGCATAACTCGTCACACAGAGCAGCAGTTTTCAGCGATGTTTATACGCACAGCCGGCTTTATTGTAAACACAAATCTCCGCATTTTAAATGACACATATCTCCGTCAGTTTGGCATGTATGATGCTGAAATTGTGTGTGTAATCTAACAGGCCCATGGGGGGTGCTTCGTAGATTTAGATTAAAAAAATTCGTCGGGGGGTAACAATTTATAAGTGACACATATCTCTGTCAATTCGGCATGTATGAAGCTAACATTTTGTGTGTGATCTACTTGTAAGTCAGGTGTGCCTGTAGACAGTGTAGTCACGCGCAGATGTACGTTCACTGTTCAGCACCGTCGGGGGACAAGTAGGTCAGTGGAGTAACGGTTGCTACAGCAAACGAAAAATTATTAATTATGTAACTCAGTTGCCGCATGCGTCGAGCCAGGGTCAAAATTGATCGATCACATGAGGTCACGTTGCTCACCTCGTTGTACCTCAGTCGCCGCATACTTCTGGCAGGGTTGGGGCGAGAAGTACTCGTACTCATTGGTACTTGAGTACTGATTTTTCAGGAAGTACTCGTTACTCGTACTTTTACTCGTATACATTAAAGTACTCGTACTCGTTAGTCATTAAACATTTGAGTATTAGTGAGTACTTTTTGAGTACTCTAGGAATGCTTTGTATGTATTTTATCATAACATCATGTGTTATGATTTCAGTATATGTCACGATATCCTCATTGTTTAAGAGCTCTGAGCGTTGAGATCACTTGAACTAGACTGGGAGACAGGACTGACCATCACATCAATGACTTATACTGGCACTTGAGTGTCAAATAAACCCACAATGGCTTCAAACAGTCTCCACACTATGTAGGCCTGACCAGCTAGTGTTGTCTAATCCAGTAATAGAGTCAGAAACTGGCTTCCCTTCGAAGATCTGCCACATCTCTTGAAAGGCATAGCTGTTTACAATCACATTGTCAACAGGCTCAAGGCAGCATGAGTGAATGAAATAGGGTTAGGTGGAATGGGGACCCATGTGGAATGCTCAGGTGTAGGTCATTCCAGTGACTAGGTCAGATTGCCAGTGTCTTATGTGATACAGACAGAGCAACACCTTTCTCGATGACTACATGCAAGCAAAGTTCTTTGCCAGTATGCCGAGTAAAGTAATCGTACGAGTACTTTCAAAAGTACTCGTACTTGTTACTCGAGTACTCTCGCGGATGAAGTACTCGTTACTCGTACTCGTACTCATACATATCACAGTACTCGTACTCGTTACTCGAGTACTTCAGTCGGGTACTCGCCCAAACCCTGACTTCTGGCACGGGGTCGAAGTTGATCGGCCAGCTGAGGTCACGTCGCTCACAGCGGGTCGCATTTTATGTACCCGCGCAATATGCAGAACGGAACCGGAACACAATCGCAGACCGGAACCTCCTTCCAGACCGGTACACCGTCCTGCGTACTTAGGCCTATTTATCTACCGTTGCTGCCCTTCCTTCCCGTCGCTCTACACACTCATTCTGTCCCCCATTCCTCGGTCTCCACCCCCGATGTAATACGATCCTGCTACTGACCACGTCGCTTAGTGCCTGTGCGACGTTCGGGCGACGAGTAAGCAGCTTGGCATGGGTGGGCCGTAGACCGCCCTCGCTTGACCAGCTACGTTCAGGGGTGCCCACAAAACACTGTCGTACATCCCGTGTGGCACAACACAGTTTCTTGACCTTCGAGCCGGGTCACTGTTGTGCCATGTTACACTGTTCTGTCGGCCACTCACTGCTCAACGCCAGGTTTGTACCTGCTAACAGTGTGAATTACATTCGGCCCTAGTCAGTCATATGCCAGGTTACACTTACCAGTCGGCTTCTCACTGCTCGTGCTAGGTTTGTTCTTGCTAACAGTGTGAATTACATTCGGCCCTGGTCACTCATGTGCCAGGTTACACTTATTAGTCGGCTTCTCACTGCTTGTGCCAGGTTTGTACCTGTTAACAGTGTGAATTACATTCGGCCCTGGCCATTCATGTGCTAGGTTACACTTATCAGTCGGCTTCTCACCGCTCATGCCAGGTTTGTTCCTGTTAACAGTGTGAATTACATTCGGCCCTGGCTATTCATGTGCTAGGTTACACTTATCAGTCGGCTTCTCACCGCTCATGCCAGGTTTGTTCCTGTTAACAGTGTGAATTACATTCGGCCCTGGCTATTCATGTGCTAGGTTACACTTATCAGTCGGCTTCTCACCGCCCATGCCAGGTTTTTACCTGTTAGCAGTGCGAATTACATTCGGCCCTGGTCATTCATGTGCCAGGTTACATTTACCTCTTGGCTTCTCACTGCTAGTGCCAGGTTTGTACCTGTTAACAGCGTGAATTACATTCGCCCCTGGCCATTCATGTGCCAGGTTACATTTATCAGTCGGCTTCTCACTGCTAGTGCCAGGTTTGTTCTTGCTAACAGTGTGAATTAAATTCGGCCCTGGCCATTCATGTGCCAGGTTACATTTACCTCTTGGCTTCTCACTGCTAGTGCCAGGTTTGTACCTGTTAACAGCGTGAATTACATTCGCCCCTGGCCATTCATGTGCCAGGTTACATTTATCAGTCGGCTTCTCACTGCTAGTGCCAGGTTTGTTCTTGCTAACAGTGTGAATTAAATTCGGCCCTGGCCATTCATGTGCCAGGTTACATTTACCTCTTGGCTTCTCACTGCTAGTGCCAGGTTTGTACCTGTTAACAGCGTGAATTACATTCGCCCCTGGCCATTCATGTGCCAGGTTACATTTATCAGTCGGCTTCTCACTGCTCGTGTCAGGTTACCAGTGCGAATTCCATTCGGCTCTGGTTATTGATCTGCCAGGTTGACACATATTAATAGTCGGCTTATTATTGCTTGATCTTACTATTTGTTTCAGCCTGTTTATCCGTGATAATCTGGCCGGTTCTTCTGCTGCCAGGTTATAGATTCCTGCGCTTTCCAATTTGCCCTGGTGACTCATGTTGCCAGGTTTACACAGCTATTTGTTGGCTCCTCACTGCCCGGTTAATGTATAATCGACAGCCCAATTGGTGGCCACATATCTCCCCAATTACGCCGAAATATTCATGCTGGCAAATACGTTAATTTGTTCCATCTACTGCTGGATGATGCGTCAGCCGACCAGCAGCAGATTGGGCCGTATGGCTGGTCCTTTCGAACACCCGCCGGTTTTTAATTGTGATGCTTGACCACTTGGTCTTGTCGCAAAAACATAACTCTGGAAAGTTTAGACTGATACATGACTTATCTTTTCCTCACGATTTCTCTGTTCTATCAATTTCTATACTTTCAAGGAATTTACCACCGTACAGTACGATACTTTAAATTCAGCGGTGCCATGCAATGGAATTTACAAGAATTTTGCGGGATAGTTGGTGTGACCCATCTACTGGACGACTACATTTTCATTGGCCCAGCGTATAACTCAGTCTGCATGGATTCATTTTTGTCCTTGGAACTTTATCGCAGCACGTGGGACTTCCTTTAAACAAGGACAGACGTTGTCTGCCATCTACATGTCAATCGTGTATGGCATCGCAGTTGATACTGATAAGATGAACTTCGGTTGGTTGATGACAAAATTGCGAAAGCTATGTCATTAGCCGATTCAATGGTTAAGAGACGCAACATTATTGGATTGCGTCTTGGTTTACCTGTTAGTCATGTGTCGATAATTTCTTACTTCATACAGGTTCACCATGTGCTATCGTGTTTCTCCTTCCACTCCCGTCTGCTGATCAGCCTTTTTAGAGCACTTTTGCAAACCGACCTTTTTATGCTTGCAATGACGATGATCACTGCCTATAGCAGGCTGATAGGGCCATAAACACGGTACATTTAGCGCGTTGAATAACAAGTAAACGCGTTAACAAACCAGGACTTGGAGAAGTTAAAACGTTAACTCATCAACCAACGAGGACTCGGATAAATTAACGTGTTAACTAATAAACCAATCAAGATTCGAACAAGTTAACACCTTAACTTACCAACCATTCAGGACTCGGAGACGTTAGCACGTTAACTTACCAGCCAATCAGGACTCAATAAAGTTACCGCGTTAGATATATAAAATTTATGTTAGAGGCTGGTCCAACCATATTGACCAGCGGACAATTTTTCATTTCTTGCATATAATGTTGTCAACGTGAACCTGGTCTGAGGACAACTCGGGTATCGGTTTCAAATAAAATAAACCCCGGTCAGTCTGTATCCTTCCCAATGCATTCCACTGTGCAGTTTGTACATTAATGTACAGACTAGTATACAAGCAGTGGATAGTGCAAGGTACGTGCATAACAGGAAAAAAATCGCCAAACAAGGTGCACTTGATGTTTCGGTTTTGGTAAAAAATTAAATTTCTTTGATTCATTTCGAATGTATGTACTTGCTCATTCGGCATTAATTCGTCGAATTTCATGACATTCATGAGTAGGGACAGCATATTGACTGTCAGTGGATAAACAGACTGCCCACTGGGTTTAGGAGGGTAGTAATGAGTTTCTACCGAAGGGCTATTAACGCCCAGTGTAGTGGGTAACTTATATGTGTTTGGATAAATTAATAGAAGAGTGTTTTAATGAATGCTTTAAGCAATAAGTTGATTTTTAATTGTTGTCAGCAATTATACTTATTTGCAAAGCTAGACAAGTCCACCTTATATATGTGACATTTTGCAGGTGTTATCACAATAGAGATGACGCGATGTTAATGCATTTTAAACGGAATCGTTATATCAGCATACATGCAAAGCTATAGTGTTAGTCATTATTTGGTTTACTCATTGTAACTGATAACTGGTTGTATATCAGTTACTGTGTCTTGTTAGTTAGTGCAGTGCTGTGCAGTATTATAATACACTCGCTTGTTTATTTACAGACAGTGCGTGGAGTGATTGTACTGAGCAGTGCTCAGGTGCTGTGTTAGAATGCAGTTCCCAGTTGGGGTGAGCGTTGTTACCTTTAATGTCAAGGTGTATTACTAATTGGTTGGATACAATTAGTCTGACAGTAATACACAACTGTATCAAGGAATTAGACAATTTAATTAGACGTGCGTTTTCGATTAATGGACTCGTACTCTACACGGATGATGATCTGTTACATGATGATAATGGATTTGATATATATATATATATATATATATACCGATGCTGCATTATGCTTAGAGGAGTGCCTCATATCATTCATCACCATCATTGTGCAGCCGTAGTGTTCCGTGGTTGGGCGAAGGCCTCAGCATGTCGTTTCCAAATCTGCCTGTTTTGCGCTATCTCCTGCCAGATGGTGCCTTTCCAGTACTCGTCTAGTTCGTCTCTCCATCGTCTCGCTGGTCTTCTTCTAGATTGTGCCCCTTCGTAAGGTCTCCAGGTTGTGATACGCGATGTCCATCGGTTATCTCGTAGTCTGCTAATGTGCCCTGCCCAGGTCCACTTCTGTCTTCTGATTTGTTTTATCACGTCTATGACCTCTGTCTTACCCATATGTTTGTTTTTCTCTCCCGATATGTGATGTTTAACATACTTCTTTCCAACTTTGTTTGTGCGGCTGCTATATTGTTCTTTGCCTGGATGGTGAGTGCCCATCTTTCCGCGCCGTATGTCATCGCTGGAAGTACGCATGAATTGAAGAATTGTCTCTTCAAGCAGGTTCCAAAGTTACCCTTGAAGTTGTCGCGGTGTTTGGCGAAAGCTGTCCAGCCGGCGGTGATCCTTCTTTGAATCTCCTTGTCTTGGTTTTTGTCTCTGATACTGTATCACTATCCAAGATAGACGTAACTGTCAACGTTCTCTGTCTGCGTCGTGTTGATATGTATTGGTGTGTCATTTTCTAGCATCGCTTTTGTTTTCGAGATGTTCATCCTTAGACCTTGTTTTTCACTCTCATCAGCTAGCTACTGCAGCATGTTTTGTAGTAGCGCATATGACTATGTCGTCGACGAAGCGAAGATGGCTGAGATATTCTACGTCTATCCTCAAGCCTCGGTTTTCGCAGGTCAGTCTTCGGATTATGCTTTCGAGTGTTGCCGTGAACAGCTTGGGCGATATGGTGTCACCCTGTCGTACTCCTCTCTTGATGTTGATCTTGTTGCTCTTTTTGTGTAGGTGGACTGTCACCGAGTTGTTGGTGTAGATGTCTTTCGGGAGACCGATGTACACATCGTCTATCCCCTGTTCTTGAACGGGGGTCAGTATTGCTTGAGTTTGCACCGAGTCGAAAGCCTTCTCGTAGTCGACGAAAGCGATGCAGAGCAAGATGTGTCTGTGGTCTGTCGTTGAGTACCTGCTTCTGAATCCTGCTTACTCTCGTGATTGGTTTTCGTCGAGTGTCTTCTCTAGCCTATTCGTTAGTATCTTTGTGAGTAATTTGTAGATGTTTGATAACAGACATATCGGTCTGTAGTTGTTTAAGTCTTTCTTATTTCCCTTCTAGAAGATAATCACCATCTTTGCGTTCTTCCAAGCAGCGGGTATTTGTCTTTCTGATAAGCATTTAGTATACAGCTTAGCTAGTGCCTTCGATATTATATCTTCTCCTGCTTTTAATGTTTCAATGTTTACATGGTCGTTGCCTGATGTCTTCCCATTCTTCATATCTCTTAGTGCTGCTTCCACCTCCCATGGTTTTATCTGTGGTTCTTAATTCGGTGTGAATTATGGTACTCTGTTCACTGTCGTATAGCTCGGTGTTGAATTCCTCTATTCGTTCCATGATCATATTTTGGTCTTGTATTTCTCTACCCTACTTGTCGAGAAATGTAATCAGTCTGTCTCGGCCTAGTGCCTGCGTTCTTCTTGCTTTCTTCAGGCTCTTTGATGACATAATCGTTTCTCGTATGATCTCTTGTTCGTACTTTTCGATGTTCTCCTTTGCTTTCTTTTTGATGGTCTTGCATATTTCTGCGAACTCTATTTGGTTTTTACGGTTGCCGTTATCCATCATTTCTCGTCGTTTCTTCATTAGTGCTCGTGTCGGTGATGATATTATCGTCACTACATGTCTGTTGATTGCTTTGGCTACACTTGTCGCACTTAGTTGGATCATCTCAGTGATGTTTTCGCTGATGGTGTCGATGTCGTCTAGTTCCTGTAGTGTCTCGAATCGATTTCGCAGTTCGAGTTGGAATTCGATCTTTTTTCTTCCGGTTTGTGTGGTATCTACATTCGGTGGTCTCATGTTTATCAATTTCTTCCTTTCAGTTTAACTGTATCAATATTATGCTGTTATTTGTATCCTTTGATACAAATGTAGTAATCATATGTTATTATGTTGCTAGTTTATTTTAGATTTTAGATTTCACACAATGCATTATACTCATCATTAGTATCTGTTGATCCGTCTTTATGGTAAATCCCCCCGTTACAATAATCAACGGAAATTAAATTTTTGTTCTTACAAGTTACCAAATGATGAGCATACTTGTATGTTTGCGAAAAGTACGTGTCTATTAATTTTTTTTTTATTATTATAAAGCATTTATAGAGCGCCGTGTGTCCAGATGACAAATCTGCTCAAAGGCGCTGACAATCGTAGAGTATAAATAAAATACATTAAATGACCTAAAACATATTAAATATAAATATTATATAGAAAGGTAAAAGAATATGATTTAAAAGTAGCATATAAAAATTACATACATTGTCAGTTAGATAAACCTGAATAAAAATAAATATATATATTTGCAAGTGTATATATTATACATGAATTAAATGAATTAGCCGTTTAAATACCTAAAATAAGTAAGTTTTCATGCCTGACTCCATGAGGCAGGGCATTCCACAGGACCGGGCCAGCAACCGAGAAGGAACGACAGCCATAATGTTCAAGGTGATATCTACTCAACACGAACGACCATGACCAGCAACGTGCCGTTGTTGCAACATCGGCTCAGTGCAATTCTTCCTAACTTCTTAGATTCAGTCAGCATGAAATTCTATTACGGCCCATCCCTGTGCAAATTATCACCGGACCAGAACTGTGGATCACAAATTTGTAGGACAATCTGCCAGTTTTATGCATTTAAAGTTGTGGTCAATCGACGATCCTTCGGACAATAGCTTCCGAAAAAACACTTCATGAGGCACACAGGGTGGGGGTCTCTGCAAGTGCATATGCACACGCCGGGGTTCCACCATCCTCTGTCGGTGCAACTGCGCGGTGCTGAAAGAAAACGTTCAATTTCAGCTTATTTCACCGACTGTTTCGTGTTTTTGCAAGTTCAACTGGTTTCACTACAACATCCTTGACAATACAATCAAAGTTTGATAGAGGGGAACTTCGCCAATAGGGACGTCTTGATTAACAGTGTATATATCCGGATTATGGAGTTTTTCGTATAAATTAATTGTATGAATAATGGGATATATCAACGTTTGGAATTTACCTTCCCGTGAAATGACGACCGATCTTTCAAAATCATTCGATGTTCGTGAGAACACTAATGAGATCCTACCGCACATTCTGACATTATCAATGAAAAACATGTTTTAAGAAGATATTATATAATGTGTTACTTGTAATTTTCCACGATTCTACGAATGACACCTTCTGACAATATGTATGTAGTTATGAGCGCTCGTTACAAAAAAAACCACAATGATACATTATAGTAAAAGTCAAATTTTAGCGCCGTTGCATGCGAGCGACTCGCAATATATACAAAAAGTTTATACAGCAAGCATGAAGCACCGAATTACACTGTGAACGTTTGATCGCAATTGCATGAGCTGCTATGCCAATCGACGACCACGATTATAGGCCATATCCTGGGATAAAATGTGTTGTATTCCATAATAACAAATTATGTATGCACTTTCAAATGATGCCATTGAAGATACCGCCGCGAAACTGTGTGAGGTCACTAGTGGAACAAAGCCGCAAGACTGGATCGTCCTGACTGATTGACAGCCGCCCGAAGCACGACCCGCGTCGTGTAAACAACACATAAAATGGCGGTCACCGAGACAGTTGCATACGATGATCAAATATCTTTTGGAGAAGGTCATGTTGACGTTTGAGTGTTTATTGTTATTTCTGCTTATGTTCCATTGTCTCGTGTCGGCTATACAGGATGAGGCATGAACCTGTTGAGAGTGTCCGGCAACTAACGGCCGGCTGTTGACTTTGTTGTTGTGAAAGGGCCAGCGGCGTTGTTCAGGTACATCTTGTACGCATATTTTGAGTCATTTTAAGTACTGTTGGTTTATTGACATATAATTGTATTTTCAAGCACATCTTCCTCCTCATGAGATATTTCCATCGGCGGATCTGCACTACTAGCGATGTTATTCGCCGTAGGCGTAGCATGGATCATGTCATTTACACACAAAATGTTCCATTTTCTGCCGACAAATTGAGTCTTTGGGAAAGGTGTGCATCGAATTTCCACTCGAACTTGAATTGCCATAGTTTCCCAAAACACATATTTTCATTAATGATACATGTTAATGATAAACAAACAGTTGACATATAACTATAATGAATTAAAATATAACCGCGTTTACCGTGAGACCATATGTAGGCCGTTCCACTAGTGACGTCACGTATCTGCGCATTCCGGTATTTCCAGAAAACAGGCATTTTCAGGATTGCACTGTGACCGATCACTGTTTAAGACCAAATTTATCAATGCGTTGGACTTCTTTGATTTCAGTAGAGGGAAGTAAACGTTTGTTGTCAATACTTGAATTGGTAATATGAGCTTTTGATTGAACGTAATAATGTTTCTTAAACTTTAGCAAGTTATATTGTTTTAGGAAAGTGTATTGTGAAGTATATGGCTTCCTTCACTGATGAAGATATCTGTCTTACCCCCTGTGTAGATTACTGACACCTCCCTTTTCCAGACGTATGTCTGCACAAACACCTAATTTTATCTGTTGTGTTTGTTCTACTATTCCCTTAATATGTCCTGTCCTTTGCAATTCGCACAAGACACACAATCTTGCATTACGAAAAACTAGTTAAATTTACATCATAGCAGACGACAGTGCGAATAGTTTGGGAAACCGTCTTCTGCGTATGTGCGTATTGTTACACACACATTCGCACACACATACACACACAAACACACACATACACACGCACACACATACCAATTTCAAAGAGTCAAACCTTAAACACAAATGCAAGTCGTACTCCAAATAATTGTGAGTAAACATGGAGGTTACAAATTCTGAGCTGACGCGAAATCAACATTGCATAACAAGATATTTTGAAACATATGTGGACATAACCCATATCTCCTGCGAATTTATAACGGTAAGCCGAAGGTACTACAGAAGATGTATTATTATTTTTTTTATTCTAAAAGGATGTTGTTTTTGCGCTAATTCTGGTACAACTGCGCTTGTTCTGGTACAGAATGACATCCACCAGGCGCTAGACCGGCGGAATGGAGTAAACCTGGTTCTACTTGACATTTCGGCCGCCTTCGACACAGTTGACCATGAAGTGTTGATCAGCCGATTAGAACAACGCTTCGGAATGGCTGGTTCCTTGCTGGCATGGATGCGATCATATCTAACCGACCGGTTATAAAGCCGTACTCGGTGCTCGGTGCTGAGAATTTCATGCTCAAGCCTCGCTTTCACATCATGTTCATATTCGCGGAGGTTATAACACTTTCTGAGCACGTAACCGTACTAAGACTTGAGCATGAAAAGCCTAAATTCTGAGTATGCTATGGACCTTGCTCAACGCCGTACTCAAACAAACAAAGATGGCAGCTCACGTAGAAATTAGTCGAATTCGTTGTCCAAGTTCGATGTTTTCGAGAAGAAACGCAGCTCAATACCAGCGTCCTGTCATAATTAAATACTTTGATGGTTTCTCTTTCACGTTTAATTGTACAAAATATACTGTAAAATGTACGCCCAAATGATTTACATTAACTTAATTTAAGCCAAAAATGATGGTGAGATATATTAGCTCTGCGATAGAACGTTTGATCGGCATTCTAAAGCTTATTATTATCAATACCCGAGGTGTGAGTGTTTTTTGTAATTAATATGCTTTTTATAATTTGTTTTTATTTAAATAGTGTTTTTATCTAAAAAATTATCGTGGAATCAAGTGTGAAATTGGCAGAAACAGGGAAAGTGCAAATGCACATTTTTTTTGCGGCTCAGCTTACAGCCCTGCAAGACAATTGATCTATATACGGCCTATTGTATGTATGGAATTTTTGTTTTAAAGAAAACGTCAATATTGTTTAAAAAAAACATGTCATGTCATTGTAGGATTCCCGAATGTCCTTAGCTGCATCGATGGCACGCACATCCGCCTCCACCGACCACACAACAACGAGGCAGAAACGTTTACCATTCCCTGAATGTGCAGGTAAAGAAGAAACTGTAAAAAAGAAGCTGCACTGCAGTACAGTTTTTATTGAAACACTAGTAATCACAACATACTTTGTACAAAGAATAAATTAATATGTGCAAAGGAAAGCATTAAACAGATGGTTTACCCAATGCCAATCACAAAGTTCATCTTCACATAAATAGCATTTAGTACAACTTCATAACAATTTTATTGCATCATAATGTGATCCAAATGCAGTAAAGATAACCAAATAGTAACTTATAGGCTATGTGAAATATACAAATAGTGCATCACTTGAAATACCATGTCCACAAGTAACACAAGTATGTAAACAATGTAATTGTGTTTGCATGTTGATGTGCTGTGATGCCACGTACAGAATAACCAGCTTCACTGCTAGATGGCCAGGTGCTGTGCACGATCTTCCGAGGCTCCGATCTATGCATACAGTTTGAAAATGGTAAATAAACATTACCGTAAGGATACCCTATTATATGTTTACATTTTGACATATTACATAATTGAAGTGTGTTTACATTTTATAACACATATGTGTGTAATGTTATTAAACAATAATTATTTAATAGTTCATATATAATAATGTACACATTAATTGTCAACATTTATATTAAGTAATATTTAATATATAATATAATAAAGAAAAAAATGTATATTCGATATTTGTTCGTACAACATAATAAACATGAAATATTTCACGATGCGTACAAATGCAACATATCATGATAATTGCAAAGAAATATTAAATTTAATTGTGGTTAAATATGAAACGTTACATTATATTTCCAGGACTACATCACGGATTCCTGCTGGGAGACTCGGGGTATCCATGCCTACGTTTTCTCATGACTCCTGACATTTGGTATCCTAAAGAGACGTTTCCAGTGTTTACACACCGAACTCAGAACCACACCACATAATGCTGTCACTTATGTTGTAGCATGTGCTGTGTTACACAACATTGGGATAGATCATGGTGACATAATTAACATTGCTACTGATGATGTTGACCAGCCTCCACCTGATGATATACCTTTCATTCCTGTTCCAGGACAAAACGATGCGGCAGTAATGAGAGGTCACATTGTTGCACATGTCTTTTAAATCTGCTCAAGTTGAGTACTGCGGAGTTGTTGTGAGAAGTCATCTTTACTGTGTAATATGTGAGTTCATATTAAAAAATACTACATTCAAATTACCTAACAAAGAAGATGTTACAACAAATCTGCAATCTTCCATTTCAGCAGAATTAAAAGAAATGTACAACAATGTACAATTAGTAATGTATTATCAAAAAACATGACATAAATGTGTTTGCATTTAGTAATAGTACTATTGGAATGTAATGTCAATAACATTTGAATTTAATTTTTTTTTAAAATAATTATCCAGCATATAAATTATTCAAAACAACACTGAAATTAAATGTTAATGGGATTACATTCAAATATAAATATTATAAATGCAAATACATTTATTTCATGTTTTTGATATGGCATTATTAAAATGCAATTGCATTGGTTTAGGTTAAAATACTGGTTGATGACTTTGCTGATTTGTTTTATTGAATAATAGTATAGTTTTATATATACTAAACATCTCAACATGTGTCATAACTTTGTTTATGTATTTATTGTCATTGCAATTATGAATACATAACACTGTCTAATGCAAATGGGTCTTCTTGGCCATCTTTATCAGTCAATATCTATTTTATATATTTATTACCAAATACACTAACATTTGAATCATGTCTTTTTGTTAAATCTCACCACATATAAATTTCATTGCAGTTTACAAGCTTTCTAAAAATGCTTAGGTTTGAACACATGACACGTACACATAAATTATAGGAAGCATCAGAAGTCAACAACCCTCATTTGTGCAAAAAGAACCAGTATTCTAACCTAAGCAAGCCTACATTGCAGTTTGAATTTGTCATCCTTTATTCTAAGTTAACGCCAAATTCATTCGTTACTTTCAAAGTGCAATACAATTTCTTCAACGTCACCAATTCAAATTCCAAATCTAGATTTCGATTTTGTTTCTTTAGCATTTCAATTTCCAAATTTAGTTTCTCCTGCTCAAGCAATATTATTTTGGTGTCTTCCTCAATGTTGCGCATAGTTGCTTCTTCTTGCTGCATTTTTCTTTTTGTGGTTTTCTTCCTTGTGTCTGTAAAAACAATATTTAACCAAATGTCACCAGTGTTTATATTATGAGAGTCATTGCACGTGAAATCTTTACATTTGACCTGCCACGGCAAAGTGGTTATTAATCCCCCAAAAATTGAAATAAAGTGTTATACCTTTTTGGAATCCACAGATTTTAAGCATTCCTCATTTCTGCCAAAATTACAAAATTGATGGGACATAACCTAGACAGTTGTGTTTGTATCACGTGCAGATTAAGCCAGTGCGACTTAATGCCTAGTTCACTGTTGTGGGTCATATTTGACAATTTACAAAATTTGGTCAATAATTGGTTGAACATTTCAATTATCTAACTTCAGTACTTTTTTTAAATTTGTGAACTTTTTTGAAAATTATTAAATACGAAAATGACAAAATGCTGGTTTACGACTTGTGGCTACCCTTAAGTTATTTATTATTACATGCATAAACGTAGCATTTTCTCCAATATTACTCCAGAATTGTTAGCTTTTCTATGCATTGTGTACAACATGACTAGTCATAAATATGGTGAAACAGGTGAATTACTTACCGCAGGTGACACGGTTAGATGTCGAGCAACTGGCTTCAACGTTTTCCTTTTGGGTCGAACTGGAACAACTGCTGTTGTTGTATTGCTCTAAACGAAGTTGCAAACAAATGTTTTACCACAGGTCTATATTGCTTCAATGCTGAATATGACTGCTGCAAAATGTAGTTGGCAGGTTCGACAATTTACACTGACTTATGCCCAGATATTTGCATAATTTAGAAGCAAATAAGCAAATATGTTCATGGTGTAGTAGTACATTTTATGTATTTTTACTTTCATATGTTAAGTGCACATTGAACATTACCTATGACAATGTTTTATTTATATACAGAGTGTTCGCCTTGTCGCAATGCACGTTTGTTTGTTTTTATTTAAATAAATGACATTATTGGTCATCTCTATGTGTTATTGTAAGTAGTGCAATACAAGTTTCTCAACACACTTATCCCCTTCATATGATTGGACAGAAATATAACGACAATTACGTGGAATGAATATGCACTCCAGATCATGCGAGTCATATATTTTTTGGGTGAAGTCAATATTTTGTCTGTGTCCTGGGTCTATAAGATGTTAAATGTTTGAATAATAGAACTTCTGATAACTAGTCGACATGTTTCCATGGGTACTTGGAGGTTCAACTTATCCAGAGTGCACTGTATTATGGTAACCCTTCGGACTGGGACATGGTAATCTTAATTGATTGGTCATAGAAATAATTTGAGACAGATTTAATGAGGTGACCATAATGCGACGCTAAACCGTACAACATTTTCTATTCACTTATATTTAGATAATAATTTTTCTGTAAACAAATTTGTTTGCCTAAATGCAATGATACAGTTTGGAACACTGCTTACCATCAGTATCAATCCCTCCGTCGATGCCATGGATGCCTGGCCTCCCCTCCAGTGACTGGGCCATAGCCTCTTCTGCTGGTGTCAGGGAAGGAGGTGCCGGCCCACCCCCAGTCTTGTAGCGACTGCGACGCATTGCATCTATCTTAGCTTTTGCTGTAATAACATAAAATGCCATCATCAATTACCACTTTTCAAAAAAAGAATATGTAACAAATTATCATGAATAAAAAGTTTCATATGAAAGTTCTGTCTCATCTTCCATTAATACAACATGCTTCTCATATGGAAACATTAATAATTATATGCGCCAACATTATATTTCAATATCTGCAAATGAGTTGTTTCCTGAACTCTTCTGTATCACGAATATTTGTCGATACCCTATGAAAAGACACAACATATTGTAAATATTCAATGTATACAGGTAGTTTAATCAGTTATAATTTGTACAAAATATATTACATGTGTTACACATTTAGAAAATGAATATTTGAAAAGGTTTCTTCTTTAAACTGTTGTTTTATTATGTACATCACAACTGGGAAGCGTGAGATAGAGTGATATAACAGCAGTTGCATCACTATGGCCTAACGTTGGTTTTTATCATAATGTCAAACTTTGTCATCATAACGGAAGTCATGTCTCATGACATTATGATAATGTCATGAATATGGTAATTATAATTGATTATTAATCTGACAGTGTCAGTTACACTGACACTGTCAGAGTATTTATAATTATAATATTACTGCAACTTGCAATTTGCAAGATGACGCGGTCCAATTTGTTTTAATGCTAATATGATTACTTACAATGAATTACACAGCACTTGTGTAGAATCCGAACCCACCGCGATTTTGCCGTTATAACTTGAGTTTTGCCTAACTTTGATACCTCAGTGTGTTAGTTCCACGACTCAACATTATTCCAGGCATATTTATGTTTAAGTATATAGCATCTTAGCCTAGCTTAGTCAAGTTATAACGGCGAAATCGTGGTGGGTCCGGATTCTACACAAGTGCCGTTTACACTACATATAGTTTAATATTATGAGGTTATTATGATAACAATTTAGTCACCGAGGCTTTAGGCTTGGCTTAGTTAAACCTTACAATTTCACACGACACGTACGCTTTCAAAACCTCAACAACTTGCTGCCTCGCTTCTTGGCGCTGCTGGTGCACGGTCGTTGCCCCACAGCCGCTTATTGCCCCAAACAGCGTGTCCTCACGCTGCAGAAATTCTTTTATCAACTGTTGTTCCTCAACTTCCCCCCATGGCTTAGCCCTTTTCTTTGCAACAACGGGAACACTCGCATTGCAATCTTCCTCCGCCATCGTGTAATCTAGCAGACGACACTATTGTTGTTTATACTTATTCTTACCTTCATCGATGAAAGAGTTCCATTTCGGCCGCTTGCGTATTTGAAAAAAATGGCGTCGCTTCGTCAAACGAGCTCTTTCTTTAGCACGCAGTTGAGCATATACTCAAGGCGGCGTACTCAGTTGAGCACGTACTCAAGAAGTTTCATAACCACCGTGAGCACGGATTCTCCGGTGAGCATGAAATCTCGTGTCTGAGCATGGAGTTGAGTATGAGCACCTTGTTCTCTGCGTAGACAGCACCTATCGGTAATATAACCAGAAGACACTACCTGGACTTACATCTCTACAAGGACGATACCCAGTTATACATCAAATATGAGATGACTAAAACCAACAGAATGTTGTCTCTACGCCGTATTGAGCACTGCATCAACGATGTCCGCGTGTGGATGGTTGATAATGGACTAAAGGTGAATGATAACAAAACGGTCGCACTTTTGTTATCATCACGAAACAATGAAGCGAAACACAACATCATCGTGATAAAAATTGGCGACTGCGACAT